>CM038051.1:134894682-135484682 GCA_021397845.1 Areca catechu | reverse complement strand
CCAAGGTTGCTGCCACATCACACATGCCACCTCACCATCCAAGATTGCTGCCACATCACACATGCCACCTCACCATCCAAGGTTGCCGCCCAAGAGAAGAAAAGGAGAATTTGAAATTGAATTGGCTACAACCTCCTCCACAACTTCCTCCACTCTTCATGGGATGCCCCATTTTTCTCCACATTTTTCTCCATGATATTTGGTGTAGTTGGGATTCAAAATGGCTTAATAGTCTATAAAAGACTCTTAGTCTTCTTGTAAAAAGGGAATTGATGAATGAATACAATTTTTTTTCAGAAATTTTCTATGTGTTTCTATGTGCCTATGTGGATCTTTGTGCCTAAGTGAACCTCTTCCTCTCCTCCATCATTTCTTCTCCCTAATCCTTCTCTTTTACTCTTCATCTTCCAAGCAATCCTCTTCCTTCAAGGCGAATTAAGGACATCCTCACAAGAAGAAGATCAACACCAACACAAGCTTCCACCATGGCGCCAAGGATCATTTCCAACAAACTCTCCTTTGAGTTCCATCAATCTTCTCATTTCTAATTAAGCTTCTAATCATCTTGGTTTCTTTGTTGCAGGGTTCTCTAGGCTCCAGATCTAAGAGGAAGGATTACTTGCTACAAACCAGAAAGTTAGAAGGTCCATCTTATGTGGTATGATCTTTCATTTGAGAACCTTAAGAGTGAATCCCTTGTGCTTGAGATTTCAATGCTTGAACTCCTAGTATTTTAGATCGGGATCATTAAATAGGGCTAGCTTGACTTGTGTGTGAATTCTAACCTTGTCCTATTTCTTTAAGATTTTGATAGTCCTCCTAGCTGGGTTTAAGTATAAGCATTTAGGGTTTCTTATTTAGATCTCCTTGATCTTATATGTTGAATCACTCATATGCAAGTAGGAATTGCTAGTTAAATTTTGATTAGTCTCTTTTAGAGTTACATGATTGCATCCTCATCATGCATACCACACCAATCTTGGTATCAGAGCATGGTAGAATAAGTTCCTGATTGCATAGCATTAAGTCCTTGAAGTACTTGGATCGGGGGCGTTACCAGGCCGTCCGGTCTTAGGAGAAAGTAGGGTTTAAACAGCCTCTCTTCCCATTCCACGGGGATCTCCTAAGGCGTGTCGGGGTGCCATTGTGATTGACCCGTGAAAAAGAAAGCCAAAGGACTTCTTAGATTTCATTTGTGAATTTTGCATTGGGCACGTTCTGTTTTTTTTCTGCTTGCTGTATTTTTTGTAGGCTGACTGTAATCCGCTGCAACTCCAAAGGCAAGTATCACATTCCTCGTTGGAATATTTTTTTTTCCTGTTTCCTTTTAAGTTTTTTATCACCGTTTTAAAATTCACATCTGAGAAAAAACTACAAAAAAAATGAAAACTTCCTGCAGTCCATCAGTGTTATTAAGGTTTCTGTTCTGTTCTGTTCCTTTTCATTATCTTCATTTCAGAATCTACCTAGAATAGTACAGATTTTATTTTGAAATTTTGTTTCATCTGGTATGGTCATCTATAAGTTCGGAGTTTTTTGTAATTTTTTTTAGATTTTTCTGATATTTTTTTTCTGCACTTATCAATCCACTTTTAAACTGCAATACACTACTTCTGCACCTGAAATTTGAAATTTGCATGCATCTCATGACAAATCAAATTAGGGCATAAATTGATATAGGTCAGGATTTCATCACCTGTCCCTAGCCCAAAATCATCAAATTGCATATCGATCCAATCCCTAACTAAAATTGATTAGACATTAATTGCCCTAGTGGGTTAGGAACATCAATTTGGTCGAGCCCGGGTTATTGTCAACTCATTGTGTCAACTAGTCTTGTGTGTGCCCTATTACTTGGTGTCTAGAATTGGGACTAAGGGCTTGGGTGCTGATCCGTCTATCGGGCCAATCCACCGGCCTAGGTAGGCCAGAGACAGGATCTCACACTCTCCTTGTTCTAAAACCTGGCCAGTATAGAGTTACTACAATCTAGCTTGCCACCTTGATTAGGCAACTAGCTTGGAACTCTAGGTCCTTCAATTCAATTGGGAAAGCTTGTGCAACCCATTTCTTCATCTATTATGGAAGCTGGTGTCAAGGATAGAGGTTAAGTGGCTCAAGCCTAAGCGGTTCTTGTGGTTTTTTAATTAGGACCCAGTGAACGCTGGGGGAACCTCCCACAGACCCACCTCCTGACTGGCCAGTGGAAGAGAGTAGCTGTTGATTTGATTGTATCTAGTCAACTCAGTTTATTTGGACTAACCGTTTTAAAAACTCGTAGTTCGGGTCTGAGTCTAATTGTTTGCATGACAACTAGGTCAGGCACACCTTACCACCCTTCACAAGCCCAACCTAGTTCATCCATGGATACTAGTATGGAAAGCCTTATGAGATCTATGATCGAGAAGATGGACCATTTGGATGCTAAATTTGATCAGTTCGAGGAAAGGGTAGGAGCCCTAGAAGAAGCTAGGTTGACCCCAACTGAACCACCTTCACCCACACCAGATTACCTTCAGTTCATCCTAGAGCCCAACGACAGGAACACACACCTGATCCAATTCAAAGAAGACCGCATCAGGATTATGTTGATCATACTCCAGAGCCACCTCCTAGAAGGCCTCACTACGATACTTTTGATCAGGATGATCGGGCCCTAAGGAACATCCGTCTAGATGCACCAACCTTTGAGGGAAGCTTAGATCCTAAGGTGTACATAGACTGGGAGGCTGACATGGACCAGTATTTTGACTGGTATGATATGTCTGAAGAGAGAAGATTTAAGTTTGCCAGAATCAGACTAGTTCATCAGGCTCGTTATAGGGGAAACGTGGAACGCATATCAAGGCAAAGGGGAGATTTACCTAGGCAACATGGAGAGATATGAAGAGGAAACTTAGAGAGAAAATATCTGCCTATGTCTATCAGCAAAGGTAATTAGATCAGTGCAACTTGACACAGGGTAACAAGATCGTTTCTGAATACGTTGCTAAATTTTGATGTTTGTGATGCGATGCAATATGTCGAGTCTGAAGCAGCCACTTTATCAAGGTTTAGATCAGGGTTGAATGATGATATAAAAGGAGAACTATTTTTAAGGAAGTCCA
Source organism: Areca catechu (assembly GCA_021397845.1). Classification (NCBI taxonomy): domain Eukaryota; kingdom Viridiplantae; phylum Streptophyta; class Magnoliopsida; order Arecales; family Arecaceae; genus Areca; species Areca catechu. The sequence continues at coordinate 135,481,575 of CM038051.1, read as the reverse complement.
TGATTTAGATCAGGCATACCAAGTTGCCACGGACTATGAGAGGTTTCAAAGGAGAGCTACATTTAACGACCTGAACATTAGGTTTAACCCTCCTGTTAGCAGGCCTAGTTCATTCCCTGGTACAACCAATAGACCAAGATCCAGCTCGAATCCAACCCCTAGGCACAATGCGCCATTCCCCCAATTCCTAGAGAAGACAAAGGAAAGAGCCCTGAAGTTTGAGGTGAGAGGGAGCGAGTCTGCTATAGTGTCGTAAACCAGGTCATTTCATGAGCCAATGTCCCTCTAGAGCTTTACATATAGGGGAGGCAGAAGAAGGTGAATCAGAACCCCTGGAGAATGATGAAGAGGAGGTTTATGAAGCAGGGGATTGCTTGGCTGATGTATGAAGGAGATGAAGAGAACATAGACTCATCAGATTTGCTAGGAGTTGTGAGACGTATCATGACACAGACCAAGGAGCAAGAAGATTGGCGGACTAGCATCCTACACACATTTGTTAGGATAGGAGAAAAGGTCTGTAAGATCGTCATCGATAGTGGAAGCTTGTCAATGCCATTTCCACTAACGCAGCCAAAAGTCTAGGATTACCTATTGTACCACATCCCAATCCATATAAGGTGTCCTGGATCGATTCCACTTCTATACCAATCAAGTCAAGATGTCAGGTTCAAGTCCAGCTTCAATCCTATCAGGAAAGATCTGGTGTGATGTGCTTCCTATGGGGTAAGTAGCATCATCTGAGGTAGGCCATGGCTGTTTGATCATGATGTGACCATCTTTGGTCGATCAAACTCCTGTTCTTTCAATTCAATGGCAAGAAATTGTCATTCATCCAACCCAGCCTAAGGATATGTCAAGAGAGGAGCTAGCAGCTTGAAAGATAAGAAGACTGGATTAAGTTAATAGGTGCAAAAGAATTAGAGCAAGATATCATGGAGGGAGCACCTATTGGGTAGTAGCTGCTAAGGAATTTAAGAACCACAAGCCTGTATAACACCCTCAAGAGGTGGTCCAATTATTGAAAGAATTTGAGGATGTGTTTCCAGAAGATCTCCCCGATAACCTCCCACCTTTAAGAGACATACAACACGCAATAGATTTAATCCCTGGAGCGACTTTACCTAATTTGCCTCACTATAGGATGAACCCAACTGAACACCAGGAACTACAAAGGCAAGTTGAACTTCTTAGGAAGGGGTTTATTAAGGAAAGCTTAAGTCCATGTGCAGTCCCTGCTCTGCTGACCCCTAAGAAAGATGGCACCTGGAGGATGTGTATAGATAGCCGTGCCATTAATAAGATCCTGTAAAGTATAGATTCCCAATCCTAGACTAGACGACATGTTAGATATGATAGCTGGATCGACAATTTTTTCCAAGATAGACCTAAAAAGTGGCTATCACCAGGTTAGGGTTAGGCCTGGAGACGAATGGAAGACCGCTTGGTTCCATCAATCTTCTCATTTCTAATTAAGCTTCTAATCATCTTGGTTTCTTTGTTGCCAGGTTCTCTAGGCTCTAGATCTAAGAGGAAGGATTACTTGCTACAACCAGAAAGTTAGAAGGTCCATCTTATGTGGTAGATCTTTCATTTGAACCCTTAAGAGTGAATCCCTGTGCTTGAGATTTCAATGCTTGAACTCCTAGTATTTTAAGATCGGATCATTAAATAGGGCTAGCTTGACTTGTGTGTGAATTCTAACCTTGTCCTATTTCTTTAAGATTTTGATAGTCCTCCTAGCTGGGTTTAAGTATAAGCATTTAGGGTTTCTTATTTAGATCTCCTTGATCTTATATGTTGAATCACTCATATGCAGTAGGATTGCTAGTTAAATTTGATTAGTCTCCTTAGATTACATGATTGCATCCTCATCATGCATACCACACCAGATTGGAAATCCTGTATTTTACATATCCATACGATGGAGTCCTTTGGTTCCGAAATAGTGTAATGTAAAAACGTGCTTCGAATCATTGCTATTGATTCGGACCTGTTCTGAAAAGTCGAGGTATTTCGAATTGTTTGTTGACATGGACAAAGTAAGGGAAAACTCTGAAATGATTTCAATATTGGACCTTGGACATATAATAGTTCCGAATCGAATCTCTTTAGAAAGAGGATCTTTTGTCTCATGGTAGCCTGCTCTAGTCCCTTACGAAACTTTCGTTATTGGGTTAGCCATACACTTCACATGTTTTCTAGCGATTCACATGGCATTATCAAATGATACAAGTCTTGGATAAGAATCTACAACGCACTAGAACGCCCTTGTTGACGATCCTTTACTCCGACAGCATCTAGGGTTCCTCGAACATGTGATATCTCACACTGGGTAAATCCTTAACCCTTCCTCCTCTTACTAATACTAATGAATGTTCTTGTAAATTATGGCCAATACCAGGTATATAAAAAGTTTTTTAAATCCAGAGGTTAATCGTACTCTAGCAACTTTACGGGTAGGTTTTGGTTTTTTGGGGTGATAGTGGAAAAGTTGACAGATAAGTCACCCTTACTGTCACTCTATAACCGTACATGAGATTTTCACCTCATATGGCTCCTCGTTCAATTCTTTCGAAGTAATTGGATCCTTTTCTTCATTCGAGAATCTCCTCCCTTCTTCCACTCCGTCCCAAAGAGTAACTAAGACCAATTCAGTCACGTTTTCATGTTCCAATTGAACACTTTCCATTTTTGATCAAAGGGGAAGATTTTCTTTTTACCAAACAATGCAGATCAAATCATGATTTTATAATAAGAACAAGAAATCTTTCTCGATCAATCCCTTTGCCCCTCATTCTTCGAGAATCAGAAAGATCACTTTCGAGTTTTAATTAGTTCATTTGGAATCTGGGCTCTTCTATCTTCTACTTATTTTTTTCTATTTACTTTTTTTTTGCTTTATTCTTTATTTCATTTCGATTTTCTTCCCTCTCTTTTCTTTTTATTCCTTTCCATCATTCCTTAAGTCCCATAGGTTTGTTGATCCTGTAGAATCTGCCCATTTTCTCATCGAGCGAAGGGAACGAAATCAATCTGATTGATTTTTCGATAAAAAAGTACTATATGAAATCTTCGATTTTTTTTCCTCTTCCTCTATCCCTATCCCATAGGTACAGCATTTGAATCAATAGAGAACCTTTTCTTCTATATGAATCGATATTATTACATTCCAATTCCTTCCCGATACCTCCCAAGGAAAATCCCGAATTGGATCAAATTGACGGGTTGGCATGAGCTTATCCATGCGGTTTATGCACTCTTCAAATAAGAATCCATTTTCTGACCTGGCTTTCGTGCTTTGGTGAGTCGTCCGAGATCCTTTCGATGACCTATGTTGTGTTGAAGGGATATCTATATGATCCGATCGATTGCGTAAGGCCCGCGGTAGCAATGGAACCGGGAAAGTATACAGAAAAGACAGTTCTTTTCTATTCTATTATTCTATAAGTATTAGTTAGTGATCTCGGCTCGGTGAGTCCTTTCTTCCGTGATGAACTGTTGGCACCAGTCCTACATTTTTTCTCTGTGCCGAGGAGAAAGGGGGCTCAGCGGGAAGAGGGTTACCATGAGAGAAGCAAGGAGGTCAACCTGCTTCAATATACAACATGGATTCTGGCAATGCAATGGAGTTGGACCCTCATGTCGATCCGAATGAATCAGTCTTTGAACAGAGGTAAATCTTGCTAGGCAAGAGGATAGCAAGTTACAAATTCTATCTCGGTAGGACATTTATTTCTATTACTATTAAATTAATAAATGAAAATGAAGTAGTTATGGTGGGGTTACCATTATCCTTTTTCTTGTATGTGTTCCTAAGAAAGGAATTTGTCCATTTCATTATTTTTCGAGGTCTCAAAAAAAGGGCGTGGAAACACATAACTTTTCTGTCAGAATGCCCTTTAACATAAACTTTGCCATATCAACGTTTGTTTTGTTCTTCCGCTCTGCGACTCCATTCAGCTTTGGAGTGTAAAGGGCCGGATTCCATTTTGTTTTTGAAAGTCCTGTCTCTAGAATAGAACTCACCTCCATTGTAAGATCTTTAACAAAAAATATAGCAAACCCGTTTCCTTCTCAACCATTTCTTTGAACAACTAACATAGGGCAACTTTCGAGATTTCAACTTCCAGAAAAAAAAGTAAATCCTACTTATATGTATAAAAGTAAAGTAATCCGTGAAAGTAATCAAATACCTTGCACCTCAAAGTTCTTCCTCGCTCATAGGTCCGCGTCAGTATGGACCAGCTCCTTCCGGTGTGTTGGCAATCTTGCCTGCTTGGGAAAGGGCTCTGCATGCTGTTTTCCTACAGCGCATGCTTCGCAAACAACACCAAACCAACGCATAAATGGCAGACCAATTACCATGCATCTGCTTCTCAGTTCCAGTAGGCTTTGGAAGTTTAGATGACCATACCTATACCTTCCATGCCATACTCGTGTGGTATCTGATACAGCCGCTAAGACTCTCTAAGATCCTCCATGAAACTAGTACTAAGCTCTTCATGCCCTTTGGCCATGATTCTGAAACCGTTCTTATTATCCTTCACGAAACTATTTCTTCCAGATCTATCTTGTATCCATCTTTTGCGAAGATACAGAGAGCAGGTTCTTCCTCCTTTGTACTAGAAGCATATCATTCTTATTTTTCAGTGTGCCGTCTTCCATATTCATCTTAGCAACTCCACACCCTTCAATCTGGTGTGAGCTCTCATCTAAAAGTATGATCAACTCTGTGTCAGTACAATAGTATATTTCACTGAACCACTCTCGATTGCAGGTTGATGGCCCCTCCCGAGTATGTAACCAACCTTGCTTTTTCAGTCCTGTGTTTCATTTTTGTCTTGAGTCAGAAAAAAAAATTCTTTCTATTAAGCTTTGCATGATGGAATTTGGTTTAGCCTAAAATACCTTAGAGTGATTTCCCGGTTAGGCGGAGTATGCACTGTTCCACCCTTTCTCTTTTCAAGCCCCCTTAGATACAAAGGCCTGCCCGCTTGACTGACATTCGCTTCTTGCTACCTATAGAGACATCACCCTCTCCCTTTAGGCTGCTTGCTTCTGTCGTTCTTCCTATCTAGTCAAGTGGTTGAACCAAGCCTCAGGTAGCAATTTCGATCTCTCTTCTCCGGCTTGGAAGCAAAAGCAGTTGAAGTGATATCCCTTTCCTTTTTACCCCCCTCCCTTAAAGGTATAGGGTTTCAAACATGTTTTCTAGTTGGAAAACAACATAGGAGACCGGCTTTCAAGCTTCTTAAATCGATTGCACTGGCAAAGAAGAAAAGAAGACAATACAATCGGCTTACCCAACTGTCCAAGCTAAAGAGAAAATTTGACTGTCGGAACATGAGTTTGATTTGCATCTTAGAAGTCAAAATTTGGAAACTCAGCTTGTGCTTCGACGCACACTCTTAGGATTGACAGGCTTGTTTTTTCCTCTTTTCACTCTTTTCCGCTTTAGCTGGAGTTTGACTAACCTGGATTTTAGGAATAAATAACCTGACTGTCTCGAGAGGGAGAGATAGTTTATGATCGAAGACCACGAACTTGAGGAATGGGGTCAGTGCAAAGCGGAAGATGAATTCATTGATGGAATGTCAAGGTCAAATCGTGAAAGAAAAGTGGGTCTGAAATCTACGCAACTTGTTGGCCAATGGTAGCTCCACCATTTCATGCACTTCTCTTCGGCTCATTAAGAGCGGGATCCGGGGTAACAAAGGTGGATTGAACTACTGAATAAGAGAAGCATTGGGATTTCCTTGAAAAAAGGGTACTATATCATTGCGAAAGCTGAAGGGAATCCTCCGAAAGGCAAAGCAACGAGTAAGCATTCAAGGATCAGAGAAAGATGTCTTCGTCAGGAAGAAAGCGCGAGCTCTTCAATCAGTGAGCATACCTCATGGAAATGCAGGTCTTGTTGCAGCTGGCTGTCTGTTATTCCGTGTTGTTCGGCCATGTAGGCCAGAACCCTTCTGTGGGTGCCCTCAATGGCCTGCCTTCGCTCCTGGAGGCTCATCTGAGCAGGTCCAGGGTTGGCCTTGCTACCAAGGCCGCTCGCAGGCCCTCTCGCTAAATCGAGAGGCATAGGTTAATGGTGCACACACAATTCCCAGGCTTTCATTAAGATGGCCTAAAACGGCAATCTTAATTAATAGAAGGTACAATGTAGCATAGGTAGATTGATTTTTGTAGGTGCTCTAGTGGTTTAGAGGCAGTTCTGTTGCTACCAACTTCGTTGTTTGTAGTCTAGTAGATCTACATGTTCTAGTGGATCAAAAGTGTGTGTTCAGTAACAGAAAGAGGTGAGGTTTTCTTACACTGAGAAGCCTCGAAAGGCATAGGAGTGCGCCTCTCGTAGATGAATACTAACTTGCGGAGTTTGCTGCGCGGGAGTATCCGCCGGTCGGTGTCGAGTCGGCCCCTAGGGCACTATTCGCCTTGGGAGTGCTTCGGCCATCAAGCGACTTTGTGAGGTAGGGGACCAGACTTGTGACTGCTGTAGTTGTTGTCAGCAGGGTATGTGGCACTCCACAAGTTGAGTAGTGCTGAGCCAGGAGATCTTCCTTTGGATCGTGACAATGCTCGTTGAACGGTTCAAGTAGAAGTGAATAGGTAATAAGTGGAAACCAACCCTCCATATCAATCCATCTCCATAGGATACAGAGCAACAGAAAGGAATCCCGCAGAAAAGAACTCACTATCGGAAGCATGGATTCTCTTCCCTTGTAGGTAGCATCCACAAGACGTAGTCATCGAGCCCTATCATAATTTTTTCATGGCACCGAGAAATCCCGTCCGTCCGGTAAAGGCAGATTATTAAGCTCGAGTAAAGTGCACGAACCAAAGGCTCCTCCTCCTCCTACTATTGGGTGGTTTCTAATGCCACTCAGGATGGAGGATCCTTCCATACAGTAGTTGACTCCGGAGGGATGGAAGACTCAAGATGGAATGAAACCTATCACCTTCAGAGAGAAAGATGTTTACCTATCCTCCCCTGCAACCAAATGTGAATTAGCTGGATTTGAAACCAATGAAGAGGAATCAGACCACCTTCTGACCCGACCTGATTACCCTCATCGAGCAGTAAGTAGACCAGCCTTTGAAGCCTTCCCCAATTCCCTATCCTCCTTGGAAATAAATCTCCTCTTCTGACCCGCATCTGAACCAACCTTCTGATTCTCGAATAAGCAGATGAGGAACCGAGAAACCGACCTGCTTCAGACATTTGTTTCCTCCCACCATCCATGTAATGTAGTTCAGCGCCTCTACCACCTGCCTCTCCCCGATCAACTTATTCCTCTTGTTTTGACTGACCGGGGAAGATCAAACACTTCAATCAATGTGAGATTCATTAATGCCTCACTGAAGAAGAAAGCAGAATGCTTTCCATGGCCGACCCACTCCCATCATAAAAAAAAATGACCGATCGCCTCAAACCGAAAAAGAATAGTCATTTGCATTTGATCGAGATCAGGAGCCCCCAACGGGGGTAGGGGTGGAGGTGAATAAATGAATGAATAAAGGTAGTATCCTCTCATGCCCTATTAATTAATCAAGTGCCATCCATTACATCGAGTCGGTCTATTCCACCCCAAGCCCTATTAGAATGGGCTAGAGCGAATCATTTTTTTCCCACTTTGACTTCGCACTCACCGGGCAATAATCATGATGAAGCGTCCAGGGAGAATCATGGGGTAGGTGAGAGGCCTCAGAGTGAAGTCGTTGTAACGGAAGCGCCCCAAAAAAAGCCTGCCGATGAAACCCGTTCCCTCGTGCTTCCATCAAACGAAGCACTAGGCTCACTCCTCCATCGTGCTGACCAAGGACACAACCCATGGATGCTTCCATTACTGACAGATAAATCAGGAGAGGTCGACTAAGCAAGCATGATCAAGCCAGGTGAGCCTTTCCTGCTAACCAAAGGCAGAATTTCAGAGAAACTTGGACCCGAAAGGACTGGACCCATTTAAACAAAGTTCTAATTCCAGCTCCGACCAGGGTAGACAACACCTGAGCTAACACTATGCAACCGAACTGATCATGGGCCAGAACACCCCTATTGGGGGACGGACCTTTACCCGAAGCAGAAAGCTCTATGACGCTTCAAAGCCCATAAAGGCGAATGAAATTATCTATATAGAATGAAATAGCTATTGATGCAACTGTATGAAAAGTTGTCTAGTGATCCGACCACCCTCCCAGGGCCCCAGGAATGGGTATACTTAGAAACAGAAGTCAATCCTGATTTCCGGTTAGTAGGATGGAGCTATATGCAAGCCAGTCCGCCAAGGAGTGTGAGTCTTGAACGGAGGCATCAAAAGTCGAACCATAAAGACGCAGCACCACCTACTGTTTCAACCGTAGAGTCGACCGAAACAGAAGCCTTAGGCGAGATAGACAATGAAAGAAAGCACTGGACTTTTATTTCTCAATACAAGAAAGTAGGCATAGACAATATTTAGTAAAACAAATCCACGGGGCCCCGTAAGGCATGGGTTTTATATCCTTTCAAAGTAAGAATAGGTCAAGGTTTTTTATTCCTTTTCAAGGTAAGAGGTCACTTAGAGCAAAGCAAGCTGACAAGCAAGCTTGCGAAGCAACCGAGGCAAGAGCGTGAAGCACTTTTTCCCGAACCAAAGGATCCAGGTTCTCTTGAAACAAAATATCCTGATCAAGCATCAGGCGATGTCTCAGTATCATCTGCATCCAAACCAGAATTTGACTCCGAAGAGGGACAACTCACTTTTCCATAATCACCCGACAAGTCGAATCCATATCATCAGAATAGAGGGCATAGGACTCTTTGCTTTGCCCTACTATGAACTAGGATCAGAAAAGGTTGGCTCATAACATAAACTCAAAGATGCCAGAAAAGCACACTTAACGCGATTCATCAGGTTGTTCAGAGGCTCCTTCCTGCCCCGCCCACCACCCTGCTTCAACATATCAGTTATCATTAGAACTTCTTTCTCTTAACGAGAAGCAATTGGCTTTTGTGTTTGTGGTCCTGTGTTAAAAGCTTGCTAAACACGCGTTAAAAGCGATTTTTTCACCCCTATCGAGTAAGTTTATCGCTTCTTTCGGAATGCGCTGAAAGGCTCAACGCGCTCGTATCTAGGTCGGGGGTAATTCAACTGTATAAGCAAGGCTCGGGATATGGGGATATGGATTTCACCTTATGGGGAATAGGCTGAAAGAGAAACAGGCAACCAAGACTTATGAAGTGCATTCAGGCTCACTTTACACTAAAAAAATGGGAACCCTAGTCGAATATGAAACAAGTTTGCAACAGGAGAGTCGGTGAAGGGATCAACAGTCTTCCTTCAGTAAAGGCCCATCCAGGTGTCTTCGCCCAGTTCTTGGTAGCTACTGATTCCATTGCCTGATCCACTTTATGGGTTCCACTTGAAGGATAAAGAACTGGGCTAAGGTGTCTTCGCCCACCTTTACATATGCGATTGTTCGCTCGACCTGGCTGCCTAGTTACGAAATATATAGCTATCAAAAAAGCTAGAAATAGAACTCAACTTAGTTGCTCAGTCTCTAGGAATTCCCAAGCGTTAGCGAAGAAAGAAGCCTACTTGAAGAAGGCTTCCAAGAGGAGCAAGCCCACATCGAGCAAGTTGACTCACTTTATGTTATGTAAAGAGTTTGCTATTACAGCCCAGTTCTTCCATGAGCAAAGGCCCATCAAATTGGTCTCAAAGATTTTCAAGGAAACCCAACCCCTTCCTCTCTTCCCCTCCTTCTATCCAAAGAAACTTTCCTAGCTGTAGTAGCTGTTCTCTTCCCTTCCATCGATTGAGCTTTCTCTCGCTTAATTCAATAGGGCCTTAGTAGACCGGTTTTCATTCGACAACTCGATCGCTTCTTCCTTTGCTAGAATTGCCATCTTTGCTGCTCTCGACTTCTGAATTCGTACCTTTCAATAGCCAGTCTAGAAGCCCTAATGTTGTAAGGCACGTGACTGCATTCCTAAATTCTATCTCTGCTTCCTTCACTGCTTCCCGAAACTGACCTGCTTACACTGCATTGCTTCTTCCAACAATACTGGAAGTGGGGCTGCCCAATATGGTCAAGCCAAGCAAAAAGGGAGTTTCCTCTTTGTATCCTCTAGTCTCAAGAGTTTCTTTCATCTTCGATAGTCTGGAGATAGTGCATTAGCCTCCGTTGACCAATTTGAAGCTTATGAAATCTCTTTCACAAAGAAGAGTCTTCAATACTCATTTTTTTTTCAAGTAACCGTATGGGTGGTCTATCAAGACGATAACATATCCCCCAAATAGTGGCTTAGAATTGAAATGCGAATATAGCAAAAAACCATTAATGAAAATCACTTTTCACTCTAGAAGTCCTCAATGGAAGCTATTCAAATTTCGCAGAATATTGCTTAGTGCTCGACCTACTTAATGGGATACTGGTTGAGAATTAGGCCAATTTCCTATTCGGGAAAGCAGACTCATTCGTTGTCTTAACATTTTTTAGGCCATTCTCTCTACTTGAGCAATCATTCATTTTTTTTCATAAAATATGTGATATCCAGACCGGACGACTTCTAGCCCAGGTCCTACTACCAGTCCGGAGACAATTGAATTACCTTCTTATCATATCGAGCCTTTGTCACGATTTCAAGTAATGAGTTCGGGCTTCTGTCTGTTAAGGTCTCTCTGAACAGAGCTCCATAACTATCAAAGGAATCTCCCCTGACAGAAAGGAGTCCCATAGTTGATTGAGAGTTTCGAGAATCTTCGATAGGAGAAAGAAAAGCATTAGCCAGTACCAGTACCTGAATAAGCAGCAGTTGTTTCGACAGCTTGGATTGGAATCTCGAATTCTCAATGGTAATCCCCCTCTATTTTCATCTCGACATGAAAAGTAAGAGGGACTGAAAGACTCATAAGTTTCTAGTGTGGGATCAGTTCAATTTGAATAGTTAAATAATCTAATCTACTTCAAATAAAGACAAAAGGGAATCCACGGTGACAGAGAAAGATGAAGCAAAGAAAGTGCTTTGCCTTACCTATGATGCAAGGTCAGACTAAACCTTAATTTATTTTTCTTTATTTTTTACTTTTTTTATTTTAAAGATAAAGAAAAGGATGACAGAGCCACTCACGATCAATATACTTTTGGTAGAAATCAGAATTGGAATGGATAGTTAGTCTTTATAGTTAAGATAGATAGGAATAGCGGGCTAGTCCCCAAAATGCCCCTTCTTTTGTCGTTGGGGCTAAAAATCTTCCTTGTTCGTTCCTAAGAACTCAGTAAAGTGACCAGTAAGTCAGCGGGCATTGAATTGAGGCAGGCAGTCAGTACATACAGTACAAGTAGGGACTCTTTTTCGAAACATACGGCCCCAAAGAAATAAGATGAAATTCTTTAATCATTCCAGTCAGAATTGAAGTTCAAAATTTATTATTTCCACTACTTGCTTTGTTGCCGGCTTTCTTTCATAGTATATAAAGGAGGTCGCTTCTGCTTTTCGCCTTCCACTTTGGTTGGACGGTAGTTCCGGGAGCCAATAGCGGTAACAGGTCGAGGGATATCAAAGAGAAGGTGCAGTTAGTCAAGCCTAAAGTTCGAATACCGTGGTTAGTCAGTACGGCAAGTAGAAAGGCAAAAAAGTAAGCTAAGCGATTACCTTCTGTCATAGGAAGTAGGCACCAGTACCAGTTCTGGTAGTGGTTACTGTAAAACTGCTTTAAAAAGATAAAAAACTCCTTGCTTTATTCTTTTTTGTATAAGTTTTAGAGAAATACAGAGACAGAAGGTAGGTCGGCTAGTCTGGTGCCGAAGTGCACTTGGGAAAAAAAGGAAGCTTGGCTTAGAAAATAGCTTTGCTTATAGGCTTTGCTTAGAGAATAAATCTGTCTTTCTTTCGTCGCGGTAAGCGGGTTCTTTCTAGGACTGATAGTTCAGTTCAAGCGTACCATAGATAAAACTCTTTCAAGCCTTTTAAGTCAAGCTTGTTGTAAGGCTAAAGCCCCTTTACTAGTAGAGGCAGAACAAAAAGTCGGAAAGCAGTCAGTCTTTTCAGTAAGTCAGTGTTGCAAGTCTTATGGTCTGAACAAAGTACAGAGCCGGCACTCCCGGAAGCCTATGGGAATGAGAAGGAAGACCAGACAGAGCTTGAGACTGAGAAAAAGAAGGAATATCGCTAAAATCGAGACTCTGAGACTCAGGTCAAGGAGATCAGATAGACGAAAAGTACTTTCTTTCCCTCGTATGGAGAACAAATCCTATCTCTTATCTCTCTAGTTCCGGAACTCTTGGTAAGCTAAGTTTCTTTAAATATACCTTTCAAGAAAAGACCTTTCTTTTATGCCTTATTTGTTATGAAAGCGGAACCCGCTTGGAAACCAACTAACTTTATCGATTCAGTGCTTGGATTAGGTCCGAGTAGAGAACAGGTAAGGTCGGTAGGCTTTTCACTTTAGCCGTTGTTATTCAAGGCCTTACTTTACTCGTTTAAAGCTTTTTTGATCCCCTCTTTCTTTCTAGTTAGGGAGGCCGTAGATGAAAGCCTCTTCAGTAAACTCTTTCCACTTTCGCTTCTGTTCTGAATCTGGATGGCGGCTTTGGTTGGAGAAGAGAGTGTTTCAGTTACGGTTTAGGGCTAGTGAGTTACTATACGTTCGTGAAGGCAGACAGGCGCTCGTAGACAGAAAACCATTTTCGCAGAGCAACTTAGAAAAAACAAACCACTTCTTGTTTTGTTTTGAAAAGCACTGCGTACAGTTCTGGGGATTGTAGAACAACTACTTCTTTACCGTTCTTTTTCTGTTAGCCAGTATCGAGACTCTAAGACTCCTTGCGCTTAGCCCACCGCAAGTGCTTTGATAGAGAGTCACTTTCGGGTTGTAGGGCGCAACGGGATCTTGAATCAATTCCCTCTTTGCCAGTAGCTAGTTTAGATATGGCAAGCGGTTCGAGTCAAGTGTCAGTTAAAAAACCAATTGTTGGCAAGAGTCACAAATATTAAGTAAACGACTTGGTCTCTTCTTTCTTCCTCTTACTACTCTTTGCCTCTTCTGGGAAGTCACTTTGACGAAATAGAGTATCCTTCCGTATAGGGGAAGGAAAGGCTCTCGCAGTAGTTGTTCTGTAAGGGCTTTCATTAGCGTGAGAAGGCGGTGAAGGGGTATTGAGCTAAGAATGCTTATACAGGGCAACTATAGGGCTTATAGAGAATGAGAGGGGCTCACTTGACAGAGTGCCGAGCATTGTTTGTTGTGCTAGTTCTTCTCCTCCATAAAGAAGATTCCTGTGCCTCAGCATCAAGTTCATCGGCAAATCCGACCCGGAGCTTGAACTTTACTTTGTTGGTACTACACCTGCACCTGATGGACAGTTTGAGAGTGAAGCGGACACATCTATGAATTCAAAAGCCTTATCCTGATGCGCCGTGCGCCATCTTTTCTTTCTCTTAGCCTTAGAAGGGCACCTATGAAATCTCTGTTAATCTTTGCACATCCACTGCTTAACCGCCGAGTCAAACTAAGACCAGGATAGACTCAATAGGACTCTTCTACTGCCTATGATGTAAACAAGATGAGACTTTCAGTTTTTTTTATAGAGAATGGTAAGCCGGGTCAAGCAATTTTTCTAATAGCGGTGATAGACTGTTTAGATAAGTTAAGATAGGTAAAGTGAAAGACTCTTTCCGGGTGTAAGACCTAGCCTTGTAAAAGAGAAAACCACTTTTTTCCCGAGTAGCGGTAAGTGAAGTAAGTTAAGGAAGTAAAAAAGTGCAAGTAGTTTATTTTCAAACTATTCTGGTAAGCACAGGTTCTTATTGTTCCTAAAGCTCTGGACCTCGAAGCCCTTATCACGTAAGGCGTTTGATCAGGTGCCTACTCATCGAACTTCCATTTCAATGTGTCTTTCCCAAAATCTTTGGTATGCCTTTTCCTGGTAAGAAGTATTGGAAAGTAGATAGGGAATATAGGGTTCAATGTACCCTATGTTAAGAAAGGGGCAGGTGCTTCCCTCTAAACTGGTCTTTCATAGAAAAAGGTATATAGTCTCACTCCTTCTATCGAGGGGTTTTCCCTCTCTTTGAATTTCGCTTTCTGCTCCAAGTTCTCCAGCGATGGAAATCTTTCTCGACTCACAGATAAGGGATGTGTATGATTCCCGAACCTTAACAAAAAGGATTGAGCTCCGCGCATCCCTTGATCTCCGCCTAACTGGGGCTAGGCTAGTTTCAGTCTTTGGTTCCTGACTTGATGGGATGGGAGTCACAAGGCTTTAAAGAAGGCCGAGGAGCAGGGTTAAACGAGATTTGCTTTGGTTTTTATGCTTTGACCTTGCTCATATATCAAGGATGAATCTAACTCCTTATGTCTCGGAAAGACAGATGTGCTTTCTGATACACTAGACTAAGGTGACTAAACCATAGAACCAGAGATGAGACAAAGACTGAGAAAATGATTTGTCGACGACACTGTGCCCAAATCAAGGAAAGCAACTATGCCTGAGAAGAAAGAGAGATTGTCCCTTTTGTTATCCACTTGGATTCCAAGGCTGACTTGTAATTCCTTCTTGGCTATGGAAAGAGTTTGCCAATTAATTTGGAAATTAGATTCCACTGTGACCTGCTTAGTTAGAGACTGATCGACGTATAGTTTCATAAACCTTTCATAATTTACAATGCCTTTAGCTAGTCCCTTGTGCTTCATTATATTACCTGTGTCTGTTACTAACATATAGCTTTTAGGTGCTAAGAAGATTCCATTCTTGACAATGTGCTCCAGCTTTAACTTACCCAACTCAGTGGAAGAGACTTCATCTTCAGGAAGAGGACTACCAAGAACAGCAGAGTCAGTATCAGTGTAGTAACAGTCATCTCTGGAAGTGTATTTGTACATGTGGATACGAGCACAAGCTGTAATAGCAGCGGCCAATTGAATAGCCGATATCCTAGGAGGATTCCAGTCTAAGACTAAGTCATCAACATTTCCTGAGCTAACGTAACTTACGATATAGTAATCCTCGCTCAGCTTGTCCCCAAAGATCAAATTATCCCTCTGTGTCAACAGGTCATATCTATTCTTACCGCATACCTCAGTTATTGTACTTTTTGGATTTATACCAAATCTACCATAGAGTGAGTTCATAAGAATCTTGTACACATATGACATTGCTTCGTCACCACTTTTCTTTGCTTCTTGTCTGCTCGCAAAGAGGGATGACACAAAGCTTGAGAAAGGACTATGCTTCTTCTCAAACAAGTAGCCCCTTATTGGAAAAATCTTGTAACCCAAGTCGCGTGCATACTTTAGCTGTTCACTATAATACACATCCATGAATTTACCTCTTGGGAAAAGTAATTTATTATTATTATCACGATAGGGTAAGAAAGGTCGAGTAAGACTTTCAGGAGTTACTACATAGGCTTCAATAAATCCAAACAAATATGACAATTCCTTGTCCATCAAATTACCATGCCAGACTGGTACACCACCCGGCATATGACAGGTTTTCATGATAAATGGATATAAATAATTCACATCATAGTAATAGAGATTTTCACCATATGGTTTATAAATATCAGCATGGCCTCCATAGTAACCACGACGAATGAATGTATCTTCGTTCCTACTCGGAATATGGATAGGCCATGAATTAGGATCATAATATGACAACCAAAAGATTTTCATAGCTAGTGATGACACTGTCAAACTATCCATGATATCCACATTATATTTGGAATAATATAAAGATTGCGCCCTCATCATAACACCACCTAAAATTCGAATATCTTGTTTCATATACTCCAACAATTTGGCTTGAAGAGTCTTCAGATTAGACACATTCACTTCGTTATGTGCGATTTCCCCTTTTTCACCTAATTCTGGACACAAAGTCTTAGCCAATGTAGCCAGGTTACTAGGGAGAATTGTATAGGAGTCTCGTAGACTGAACAAGAGTTTCGAACCATGAAAGACAGCTAACTCGTAAAGCCTATGGTTCCGCATTAGTGGTTTGATGGTGTACTTGGACATATGTGAAGCGTAATATTTCATCAATAGAATACCATCGAATCGAGAGAAATTATGGAAGTAAACTCTTCGAATGTCAGTTTCCTTCTCAACCACTTTAGCTATATGCTCTAGAAACTCGTTCAACATTCGATTACTCCTTTCTTCAAAAGAAGGTATGAAGATATCGTGATCTTCACTGAAATATGTTTCAATATCATAATCAGACTTGGCACCCACATCTTCTCCAGGCTTAACCACTAAGAAACCAGCAGCGTAAGGCATATGAACATTATTTACTAGAATAGTCTCCATATTGGCAACAATGAATGGACGACATTTCTTTCCCGTATGCTTTAATGCAGGGATATAAGACGGATAAAGAGGTTTCCTACGCATAGCTTTAACTTCTAGTGGTCCACCACCACCTACGCCGGCTTCCATTAATTCCCAAATTTGGCTAGCAATTGATTCGGTGCTAGGGAACTCTATATCTCGGATTTCATGCCTACCAGCGAGATAGACTCGTAGGCATATAGCAGATATCCCTGAGTCTTTGTATTCCTCGACCTTTTTTCTTACTAATTTATCAATCATAGTATATACATACATGTTAGGCACTGCATTCCCACTAGAATCAGACAAAGAAATAGCCTTACCAATTGTATAGTAAATTTCGCCAGCAGGACTATGCATTTTATAACTAATTGAAAACTTTCCATACTCGAACCCTGTATTGTAGACATACTTTATTAAAAGTAGCATTATAGCCAATGTAATAAGTGAAACGTCCTCACATTTGACAGATGGTACCCGAAATTCAACCTCCGCTGTTCTCAATCCTAAATACGGATCCTTGTAAGATTCCCTCAAGATTAATGTCTCTAAACGATTCCAAATCCCATAGAAGATGTTCTTCTTCATACTATCTTTAGTATTAGTATCTTTAGTATTAGGTGGTGGATGACTATTGACAAAATAAAATACCTTATTGACTATAACACCGCACGAATTAAATATAATAACGAGATATTATAGATTTCCGATCTCTAAAGTAGCTATTTATTGCCTTGCTACCATGGCATTTTCTCTTAAAAAGAGTTTTCGTTTTCATGATTATCTTTTTTTTCTGTTTGTTTTTTGTCCCCGGTTCCCAGGGTTATGGTATTCCCTATGTTGAGCTTTCGACAGGATCAACAACTGTCGTTATAGCTCGATTTTGTGCAATTTATCCAGGGAAATTCCTTTTTTTCCCTAAAGTGGGACACTTTTTATGGGTATCTTTTTCGGTCTCCTTCCTTTTTGGTTTTTCCATACCCCTGATGGTACTTTTTCCTACCTCTATAGTTACTTCGGGAAATTCCTTTTTTTCCCTAAAGTGGGACGGAGGGTATCTTTTTCCTACCTCTATATCTATCCTGGATAAAATGGCTTTTTTCCCTAAAGTGGGACACTTTTTGGGGGTATCTTTTTATACTAGTTATTGTATATTTTAGAGAGTTGTATTGGCTTTTTTCCCTAAAGTGGAACAGAGGGGTACTTTTTCCCTGCAGTAATAAAGCCTTTTCATGTAGTTGTAATTCATGGTTATTTTCATTTTCATTTTCACGGGATCAGCTATATCCACTTTAAGTGGGCCTGACTCAGGTGAACGGTGAATTTCTATGCTTATCTCATCTGCTAGCTCTCCTTCTTCTTTCTTTTCCCCCGTCTTTAGCATGAATCTTTCTCTTTCTGTGATATGAATGATTCAGATGAACATGGCATTCAAAAAGCATCAAGGGAGACCCTTCCTAGTGCTAATTTAATCACATTTCTTTCGCTCTTTCTGGCTTAGCCTAGTCCGTGAGAAAAGACTGTCGATTTTTCAATTCATTTTGATTGAACTTATCCAGGTTCTAATTAATAAGTAAATTGCCTGGGGTGAGCTCCTCCTACTGATCTTACTCCATGAGATTCGACGATCACCGGAGAGAAAGCCTAGTCACAGGAGCTTCAACAAAAGAATTACCCGAGGCTATCCTAGTTCCAGTTTCGCTAACACGAGGAAAGTATGTCTTTTTGGTATCAATCCCATTCGTACCATCTCAACCTCCTGCTCTTCGCCCAAGGAATGCTGACAGAAGCCCATATCTAACTGCTCGGAAATCGCAAGATGTCTTTGCCTTGTTTGTGCTATAAATAAAGAAAGACCTGTGCCTCGTTTGCTTCCTATTCTAGAAAAGCGTCTTCTTCTTCTGAATTGGAAGAAGCCATTCTTGCTTTTCAAAATGCGGTAAATAGGAGTTACAGGAACGAAGTCAAGTCAGTCACTCTACTGATGTTGTAGAGCCACTCCCAAGGTCATTGGCTCCTAAAGTAAAAGTCAACATACAAGCAAGGGCAGAGTGAGCTAGCGCAATGGATTTCTTGCTGCATCTGTTTTCTTGCTCCAATCCGACCAAATGTAGTGACTCTACCCATCATGAAGTCTGTCAGCAATTGTCTTACCAACCGAGCTTCACACAGGTCTAGACACTTATAGGTCCAGGTGGTCATGTTAGGATCCAACGCATCTCAAATATACGTTGGCTACAAACACACCTGTGAAAAGCAATCCTCTCTAGTGTTCTCCTGAAGGACTCTGGTGCCAAAGGACACAAATTCCTACATAAGGAAAGGACTTGAAGATAGATCTAAAAGTCCTGTTCCTCTAGAAGAACAGGACTTTTTGGGATTGCTTTCCAAGTTAGAGCCCACCTGATCCCCCTGGTAGATTGGGATGGTGGGGATCCAAGGAGTATAAGAAGCCACAAGTGATCGGAACCTCAGTTTCCAATCACTGATTACCTCCCATACCTGATCGATCGGTACAGTCAAAAGATCGATTATTGAATTCAGACTTGACTTAGTCAATCTCTTAGAAAGCATAAGAACGTTATCAAGAGAGAACCAAGTCAATTATAACTGTACCAACCTCTCAGACCGGCTATTTAGAATCCTTCTATGATAAGCCGGAATGATACGAGGCGAATCTTGTTAAAGACACTTTTCGGGTAAAAGACCCGAGTCACAAGGACTGCTGTATAAGGATGTTTCATGGTCTAAAGTGTGCATATTTGGTTTTTTTGTCAACTGCTACCAACACAACATGACATAATCAATCGAATTCGACCGGTTCCCCTTATTAGTCAATTCCGCTTTTGACGTATCAGGTGGGAATGGTATCGCCTCTTTTCTTTCCGCAATGGAATCGGCTTAAGCTCGACCTTTTCTTTCATTTCCTATCATAGGGATATCCAATCAATAACATGTAGTTTTTTCATAGTTTCTAATATCAACAGACATCCCCACAACCCGGTCTTAGGTTCAGAGTCACTTTGTGGGAACTTCAAGAGAGAGAAGAGAGATCATAGCTTAATATCAAAGGGAAAGGGGACATCCCTACGTTCGGCATACACATTCACTAGTTCCATTAGCTTTCTCTAGATGGAATCCCGATTCGACTTTGAAATGCAAGAGCAAAAATGCCATGAGGGAGCCCTATCTCAGAAATGCAAGGACAGATCCCACTTTCTTTAATCGAGCAGGTAAGGGATCACAAACATCTTTTCTTTTCAGAGATTAGGTTTTCAAAAGATATCCCAACTTACTTATAGGGGGTCTTAGGTGTAAGAGGTCTTTAACGCGCGTTGATAAGGCTTTTCAGGTTGCAGAATGGCCTCTCTCATCGATCTGCTGAATAAACACGAGCAACTACTAAATGGCTGGTGAAGATCTATTGGTAGAATTCTTCGGGTTTTGGGGGTCTTAGAACTCGGAATGAGAAAAGAACGTGGTGTAGATAGGACAGTACCGAGATGAATCACAAGGAAGAATGCCTGACAGGCAGTTTTCCAGCATATCATAAATGAGAGCTAGCCTTGCGCTGAACTATAAACAATGTGTGGAGCTCTATCTTGACCTTGCCGGCTGGGTTTAACTATTCCTCTTGTTCTTGTAAATGCCCGATTCTGGTGATTCAATGGGAGAAAGCGCCTTGCCTTGATGCTCATTTGGGAGCTTATCTGAAAAACTCTATTAGATAATTGTATTTTGAATACCATGGATAGTAGCATCGGGAACCGCAGGTTAGCTGCTCTTTATAGAAGTTATTAGTCCGGTCTCATACGAAGGAAAGGCTTTCGGGTCAGCACATTTAGTGTACTTAGTCTTTCACCTCACGGAATTTCATCAAGCTATTCGCCTGCCCCTCTAACTTCTGGTGCCGTCAGCAGATACAGACCTAGCCTATAGCGGACACCAACGCCTTCTAGCTCGTAGCTGCAGTAATGCTCCTATTTATTCCTCGTCTGCTTTAGAAAGAGGGTTAGCCCTGGCTAAAGCTTAGCGGAATTGACTTCTCACTGAAAAAAAAAAGGATAATCATCAACTTCTAGGTTCGGAACATTTCGATACTTTGAGAAATTGACCTCGGACATAGGATTTCAAACCTTGCCGGTGGAGGGTGGTTTTTAGTAGGCATAGGCTGGATCACAAACGATAGAATTCCTGCCATCGGTTAGAGCGGCTAGACCAAGACCAGGGGATATAGCTCCAAGCCCAGCTTTCGAAGCACATGCCGCTGGCATTTTCTTTCCCTTCTAGGGGTGTAAGCTACACCAGCATCCGAAGCATGCGAATCCATGCAAGCCATTGCATTGAGAAAGCCTCTGCCTTAGCATAAGAGCAAGAGGTTCCAACCCCCAGGGTGTGTCCACAAAAGGGTAAAAAAACTTTCAATAGAAGCTCCGTTTTCTTACCAGGGAAGTGCTGCGCTGAAAGACCTTTGGCAGACCTCAAATAGTATCGATTTCCTTCAACAGATGTTGGTTCGGGTGCTCTTTCTTCTTCTGAGTGAGTGGATTAGCTAGGCCCGACTATCTCTGTAGAAAATGGATCTCTTCTTTCTACGCCGACATATGCCTATCTTTAAGCGCCCACCTATCCCTATCCCTTGTGGATGGGAATCCGGTTTCTGGAAGTGCCACTGTCACCAAAGAATCTATTTTTGCTTCGTGAGAAAGGGAGTATGTTAGATAGAAAGGGCTAAAAAAGGTGTACCGGATATTTTTTTTTCCATATAGTAGGCTCAAATAGCGCTTTGACGGACATAGGTATACATAAACTATAGAATTTCATTGCTTGTTTGCCTAGTCTTATATACTTAGTTGTAGGCATTGCCTTATGAAATCTAACTTAATCGGGTAAGATACCCCAGCTTGTGCTATGGGGCTGGCACCCTTTTTTAGATATGTGCCTCAGGAACAAAGATAGCCTATCTTGCTGCTACAAGTCAAAGCCATTCTGTAATTTCTTTCTCCACTGACCTAGCCCAGTAATCTATATCGAGTGGAGACAAACCCCATTCTAGGACAAAGTACCTGAGAGCTTCCTACTCTTTGTTGACCTTTTCCGGGGCCCCCTCTAAGATGAAAGATCTATGAATGAGTCATCATTGAGGTCAAAAAGGAAAGCGGATTCGTGATGACTATCATAAAAGAGATCCGGATTCGAAGCTGGTCATGCCCTCTTCCTTTTAAACGAGCGGTGCGTGTGAGCTACCGAACGAACTGTGTTTAGCATTTCAGTCTTGGTTGAAGGTGGCATCTCGAATGATGTTCGGCATGGTGTCAATTGTATCTGATCTCGCTGTGAGAGCTTCAGGGTTAGACCAAAGGAAGAGAAGGCGTCAGCAACTGATAGACCAAAGGCCTAAAAGCTTACAACAAAAGAGCACTAATGGCCGACCCAAGCCTTTTCGGAAAGAGCCCTTCCGTCCTTAGGGTCCCTCGTGTTGTAGTTACATGGTATGGCTAATGCTCCTTAGAGGACAGATCTGCTTCCCTAGGCAGGGGCACCCCGGCTCTATGAATAGCTCCTGATCTTGGTCATAAAGGGAGTGCAAGCCCCCATGGTTTTTAGTCCCATAAGTCTAGAGCACGATCACGTGAAGAAGAACATACCACCGATTGATTCACTTGTCTGATTCGGTATGTAGGCACAGAAAAAGTGTTCCGGCTTGAGCCGAGAAAGTCTCACCCTTCTATGTACATCCAAAACTTCTCAGCTCTTTCATTGCAACTCACCACCCAACAACGGCCACCCTCCCTGAGTCTAAGGTAATAGGGCTTGATGCCTAGCGGCTTCCTTTTACGGGTTTTCTACCGATCTCACAGGTTCACTCCCTTAAGGATTGTTCCTCGAGTCGTGATGCTTTGATTGTCGTCTTTCAAATTAAGGATTTTTCTGGCTGGTGTTCAGCCAATGGCTTTTGTCTTCGGGTGCCTCGCCTTTAAGGCTTCATTCCACTCCTCTTCTTTCGCTCTCATCTCTGCCTTTCATCCACATCGATACCCCCAATCTATCTCTTTTCCCACTCGTTAGGGCAGCGGTTGGAGAGGTAAAAACCAAATTTTAGGCTATTTTTCGAATCGTGCGCCGAAGCAAGGTAGTTCCTTTTTTCAGAGGAGCTAGGCAGGGAAGAGCCTTTAATTAAGGCTGAAGAATAAGAAGATGCCCATTTCTATTTAAGAAAGGGCGATAGGAATAAGAACACAAGCTTTTAAGGCGGAATAAGCCTACTTCCATGAAAGAAAGAAGGAAAGGGCTCATAGAGGGTTTGGCTCTACTCTACTTAGGTAGAGAAAGAAGAAGAAAATAAATGCCATTCCAAAGAAAAAGAGGTTGTTACAGAATGATTTAGATTTAAACCAGTAGCCAGGGCTGGCTGATAAATAAGAGGGCGATGGATAAGGTCGGAATGGCTAGCCAAGCAAGGACAGCAAGGAAGCAGGTTTCTGTTGCCTTTGTCGCGAAGTTTTAAGTTTGTTCCTTATTTAGAGCTGATCTTTCCCGAAGGAATTTTTTCCTCGCCTATCTTTGGCTGCTTGTGAGGATGCTTCTGTTGGACCTATTTGACCCCGCCTGTTCCATCGCTTTTCCTGTATAGAATCATTCTATCGTAATTGAACCGGCTTCCTCTTACAAAGAAAACTCCAAATCATCTAAATACTTATATGGAGGCTTTATCACCACTGACATGGGGGTGGGAGAAGGCATTTCACCAGCGACCCTCTTGGCTTTTTTGGCCACAGAAACGGAAGAGCCATCACATGACAGCCCTAAATAGTTATAGGCTATGACCGAAGAGAAAGCGAAGCGAGTCAATTGCGTTGAGACCAAAATGCTTTGTCCGGACTCCACCCAAAAAAGAGAAAAAAAAACCAGCTCGGACCGTACCGTTGAGTTTGTTGCCAATTTTTAGTATCACAGTTGGGAGAAAGAAATAAAGGTGAAAAGATTATACTTCTAAGAAGAGAGAATTTGTTGGGATTGTGGACTTTAGATCAAGGAGTAAATCGGAGTTTCAAATCCAGAAGGAAGATGGAGTTCGTAACCATATTTTCCTTTAAACTTTTAAAGACTTTCGAATCAGAGCCTTACCTTACATCAGGTATTGATCGTCCCTCGACTGAAGCTGTGTCGGAAAGACGAGCGAGGTTTCCACTTGTGCTTTTCCTGGATAGGTCATTCTAAAGCAGGAACACCATTTTGGACAGGAGTCGCATACTTCTTATAAAGGCCAACAAAGCTCTCTAGAAAACAGCCGCCGAAAGCCACACATGGAAAGTAATGTTCCTAGAGTAAGGATTTCCACTCTTTTTCTTTTCGATGAGAAAAACGAGGTTTATTTTTTCCCATTCCTCCAAACCCACAACATGAACCTTTTTATATACCCAATTTTATGTACCCAGAACAACCTTTACTCATAAGCTATGGCATGCAGGTATAACCGCCTAACGACCTAGATATTTCATAAAGAGCATTTTCTATTGAGTTACCAAGCCCACCGAGATCTATTTCAGTATTCGAAACACTACCAGGGCTCACCTCCCCTACTAATCAAAGCTTTTCATGACATCAGGCGAGAAACAACTACTCCGCCCATCCACAGCTATTATGATGATAGAGAACCTGGGACACAGGAATCACCTGGATCTCAGCAAAGGGAGAGGAACCACTACGTACAGAGTTTGTAAAACAGCAACAGGGACAAGCCCACCGGGTTGAAAACCACCATACTACCTAGAAAACCTAAACCTTTGTACATGAATGAATGCACACTCACTACTCCCTATAGTTATCTATCTATCCAGATATATAAGAGATCTCCTACCTATCAGTCACCAACTTGATACATACAGGAACAACCCACCAACACATCAAAGATAAGTCTTATATGCATTTTGAGCATGGCACCGGTAGCTCTAATAGCGAAGAAAAGGTGTGCGAGGACCCATAGCTCCATTTCACAGTCCAATAATCTATGCTGTGCTGCATTTCCAACACACTGGACCTTAGCTATTCTCAGTAGGGGAAATAGCGACTTCTAGCCACATGAAATCATGGAGTTGGCTTCGTTCCTCGGGTTGGGGTTTTTCCCCTATAGAAGAGATGGCTCCCGATCATAAGCCACAGTTTTCTCATGACTTGCATAATAATATTCTGGTCGGCCGGCCCTATTTCGTCTTTCGATCTTGGCAAAGAAGTTTCTAACCAGCACCAACTCAGATTTAAGACGGCTTGCTAGTCGAAGAGGCAGTTGATGTCAATCTCGCGAGGACAACCCCAAACTCAGCTGCAATCTTCAGACGAGAAAAAAGCAGCTCTTACCTCTCTTCTGGCTGAATACAAAGATCTTTTTGCATGGTCTCTTATGCTGCCGGTCCCGATTACTCCTTGGTGGAGTAGCACCGCTTGGTTGTACGGTCCGATGCCAAGCCGGTTAAGCAGGAATCGAGGAAAATGCATCCTGAAGTGTTGAGCTCTTTCGGTAATAAAAGGCAAGAAGTGAATGCTGGCTCGACCAACCCTTGATCCTAACCCCCTAAAGGTATTTTAGCAAAGGAAATGGAGTTGGGGCATCAGTAGGAGTAGCAGAAGATGATCTAGCACATCGGCTGGGGGGGAATGAAAGAATTCGGTTATCAATTCCTATGCTTGCAAGCTACCTATGATTTTCTTCATCACCAACCATTTCCGGTGACTCAAGCATAGCATCTTTCCCCAAGCCCTTGTCATTTCCAGGATCGGTAGTTCCATCTCCTTCGTCCAGTTCTGCTTCGTATCCCATCGATACCTCCTCAGGCAGGCATAGGAGAGTAATCGATTAGCCCAATCATCGGAGCCTTGGAATGGGAGCAAACGTAGCTGGGTCGGATTACTCCTCTCTCTCCCTTAATATATAACGCATGCAGTAATTATTAAACACTCAGATCAGGACCTTCTTGAATGGGTGGAAGCTGGCGGCAGGGCTTGCCGGATACACGGAATTGGGATCTCTCTTGCATGCAACTTTCTATCGGAAACCCTCGAAACTTCTATGTTCGTTGGTAGGAGCGGCGGGATCGGGATGATGATTATTTTTAATAAAAAATCAAAAAATGAGAATAATAAGCATAAGAATATTTAGACAAAAAAAAAAGCACAAATGGCAAGAGAAAGATATTGTATATAGATGGAGGAAAAAATAACGATGTGGAAAACAAGACAGGGATTTTGTACAATGACACTGTACAACAATTTTGAAAAGGGATGTAGCGCAGCTTGGTAGTGCGTTTGATTGGGGTTCCAAATTATTCAAAGGTTCAATCCTGTCATCCCTACCCATTACTTATCCTATGGGCAATAACAAGGGATCAATTGAGATCGATTCAAATTGGACAAAATTTTTAGTTTAATTAGACTATATGCATGCGGTACAAAAATCATCCTTTTCTTCTTTACAGCTTTTTCTCCTGTCGTAAGAAAGCGCTCTTAGTTTAGGTCGGTAGAACGTGGGTCTCCAAAACCTGATGTCGTAGGTTCAAATCCTACAGAGCGTGATTCTGTTCTTGTTATGTTATGTCGAATAAAAAAAAAATAACTTAACAAAACAAAGTGGAATTGCAACTTGAATTTGACCTCCTGCAAATCAAGGAGGAGGTTAATAAAGAAAAAAATGTTTTTTTGGAGCCCCAAGTAAAAGGTATAAAATATTTGAATACCTAACGATTTTCCACAAAGTGGTGATGAAACGTATAACTTGTACAAATCTTTCCATTTTCCAATTCGATCCGATCCATTCGTTCATAGAGCTATTCACTCGATCGCAGACATTTCTGCAACACCTCTAACAGAGGAACAAATAGTCCATTTTGAAAGAACTTATTGTCAGCCTCTTTCAGATATGAATCTATCTGATTCAGAAGGGAAGAACTTGCATCAGTATCTCAGTTTTAATTCAAACATGGGTTTGATTCACACTCCATGTTCTGAGAAATATTTACCATCCGGAAAGAGGAAAAAACGGAGTCTTTGTCTAAAGAAATGCGTTGAGAAAGGGCAGATGTATAGAATCTTACAACAATAGTGCTTTTTCAAATCTCTCAAAATGGAATCTGTTCCAAACATATATGCCATGGTTCCTTACTTCGACAGGGTGCAAATATCTAAATTTTACCCTTTTAGATACTTTTTTAGACCCATTGCCGATACTAAGTAGCAGTCAAAAATGTTTATCCATTTTTCATGATATTATGCATGGATCAGATATATCATTGCCAATTCCTAAGAAGATTCTTCCACAATGGACTCTGATAAGTGAGATTTCAAGTAAGTGTTTACAGAATCTTCTTCTGTCCGAAGAAATGATTCATCGAAATAATGAGTCACCCGTTCCATTGATATGGACACATCTGAGATCAACAAATGCTCAGGAGTTCCTCTATTCAATCCTTTTCCTTCTTCTTGTTGCTGGATATCTCGTTCGTATATATCTTCTCTTTGTTTCCCGAGCCTCTAGTGAGTTACAGACAGAGTTAGAAAAGATCAAATCTTTGATGATTCCATCATACATGATTGAGTTGCGAAAACTTCTGGATAGGTATCCTACATCTGAACTGAATTCTTTCTGGTTAAAGAATCTCCTTCTAGTTGCTCTGGAACAATTAGGAGATTCTCTGGAAGAAATACGGGGTTCTGCTTCTAGTGGCAACATGCTATTAGGTGGTGGTCCCGCTTATGGGGTCAAATCAATACATTCTAAGAAGAAATATTTGAATATCAATCTCATCGATCTCATAAGTATCATACCAAATCCCATCAATCGAATCACTTTTTCGAGAAATACGAGACATCTAAGTCGTACAAGTAAAGAGATCTATTCATTGATAAGAAAAAGAAAAAACGTGAACGGTGATTGGATTGATGATAAAATAGAATCCTGGGTCGCGAACAGTGATTCGATTGATGATGAAGAAAGAGAATTCTTGGTTTAGTTCTCCACCTTAACGACAGAAAAAAGGATTGATCAAATTCTATTGAGTCTGACTCATAGTGATCATTTATCAAAGAATGACTCTGGTTATCAAATGATTGAACAACCGGGATCAATTTACTTATGATACTTAGTTGACAATCATAAAAAGTATCTAATGAATTATGAGTTCAATAGATCCTGTTTAGCAGAAAGACGGATATTCCTTGCTCATTATCAGACAATCACTTATTCACAAACCTCGTGTGGGGCTAATAGTTTTCATTTCCCATCTCATGGAAAACCCTTTTCACTTCGCTTAGCCCTATCCCCTTCTAGGGGTATTTTAGTGATAGGTTCTATAGGAACTGGACGATCCTATATGGTCAAATACCTAACGACAAACTCCTATGTTCCTTTCATTACGGTATTTCCGAACAAGTTCCTGGATGACAAGCCTAAAGGTTATCTTATTGATGATATCGATATTGATGATAGTGACGATATCGATATTGATGATAGTGACGATATTGATGATGACCTTGATACGGAGCTGCTAACTATGACGAATGTGCTAACTATGTATATGACGCCGAAAATAGACCGATTTGAGGTGTCGTATATCCGAATAGCTATAAGCAGAGCGATAAGAAGAAGGAGGGAAAGCTTGAAATTGAAGCTTCATAATCGATCCGTCCATCCCATCCGTAGTGGGTCCCACCCCAGGAGGAGAGGCCCACCAGATATCACTCCTCCGCATAAGGTGCTTTTTGAGCAATGGAATAGAATCAATATTGCTTGGTCGGAAGTGCCTCTGCTCACCATTCTTTTTAGTATATGGCTCAAAGCCCAATCTCGCAAATCGTTCTTCAAAGTCGGCCTCTGTATCAACAACCCACTCCTGGGATCCTTTCTCTACACCTTCTGACCATCGTGCAGCAATTTGGATCTGTTAACTAGAGGATGGCTGTGATCTGACAATGTAGAAAAGCAGATTATCCCGGCGCCTTGGAATATTTGAAATAGAATCTCTCACATTGAAGAGCTGGGCCGTCATGTCTTCTATGGTAGCGCCTGCAAAATCCAAGATCTTTGGAAACAAAGTGAAGCTGGCAATAGTCTTCACCGCCAAGGACGGGAACATGAAACCGGCCCATGCATTAAAAAAATGGAGAGGACCCACTGTTGTGCACTCCCTAGGGGTCTTACTGCTAGCGACTATGCCCAAAGTGCGGTAAATCAATCCTAGTGACATCGAGCAGATGGCCAACTTTATCCCCCAGGCTAGCTGACATGCTGGATATATAGTCTCCGGTCTGATCAAGCTTTCATCCCCCGTGGGCACGGCAAAGGTGCAAAGCCAGTATGCCAGATAAGCGACCAGATGAGTCATCGGGTCTAAGTGCAGTGGATTGGGGCCCGGCCGGTGAGCTGTGAACCACTCAGTTGGATAATCGTGCTTTGTCTGGTAGGACACTTCCCTTCGAGTATCTACAACTTCCCCCAAGAATGGGAACCTTCTGTAATAGTAAGGGCCATTGTAAAACCACATCCGCCACAAGTGGACCCTTACTCTCTTCCTTATAACGCGGCTGGCCTTCTTGCCGCCCTCCTTTTTCCCCAGATTTTCAACTTTCAAGCACAACTCTCGATACTGCTTGAGTCAAAATCTCAGGGACCGGCCAAATTGATAGTTGCCTTCATTATCAATGGAGTCTTTGTCTTCGTCCCCCGGGCAGCACTCATCATATGGTTCCCCGTCTAAAGGCAAGCCCCAAAATTGATGCAGACTCCACACGTCCAAGGCCTTTAGCAGTATAAAAAGTTTTTCATTCTTTCAG
This sequence comes from Areca catechu, assembly GCA_021397845.1. NCBI lineage: Eukaryota > Viridiplantae > Streptophyta > Magnoliopsida > Arecales > Arecaceae > Areca > Areca catechu. Next base: position 135,452,434 of record CM038051.1, on the reverse strand, counting down.
AAACACTTCCTTAAGTCCACAGCAGATTCCTTGAAAAATATGATAATGAAACTTCTCTGCATAAACACTGTGATATAAATCAACTCTCTCCAGCAGCGGCATATAATGCTCCAGCACATAGTCTGTAAATTCCACGCCTCCTGGTCTAAAGGTGTGAGGAGACCGTAGATTCAAGTCATTGTACCATCCAGCAGCTGCCACCATCCTAAACCTCATTGCCAAGCAATCTAGTACCCAGGGTTCTGCATGATATCCCCATTTACAAGGGGCAAGAAATAGTCCGGCCCGGTCCTGCTCCCGTCTGATTTGACCATCAGAGTGCCCCCAAAGTGCTGGAGTATAAAACGGGGCTCTGGTCAATCTATTATCAATAAGGTTGAAGTCGTTCACCAATCCGAAGGAATTCCCATTTTCTCTCTACTCCGGGGAAAAACATTCTTTCTGAGGATGTGACAGTCCCTTCTAAAACATCTCTGCCAGTCAGAATAGCATTTTCAAGGAGTCTGGCCTGGGAGGGGACCTTGCATGGAGGATTCCCGAATTTCACCTCAGATATTTAGTTATAAAGATGCTCATCTCGAGGATAGAATACTGGATATATGTCATCTTCATTCAGGTATCTGAGATACTTGTAAGAAACTCTTCCATCTAGCTTGATTCGACGATCCTCAACCTCTCCAACACCTGGCCTGGCATCTGGGGAACCCGCCCTGCTACACGTCATATCCATTTCCAGTTTGTCCAGGTCCTCATATGATATAGCTGGGCCAGCTTTGCTTACTTCTCTGCCCACATGACGATATCTGGGACTTCTCTGTCATTTTGTCTTACCAGAAGTCGTCTCCTCTGATTGGGAACTGGAAGCTTGACCGCCTCGGGTGGTCACCATAGTGAAGTCTGCAAGTTACATGGAAAGCAGCAAAAGTCAGCTCATCAGGTCAAAATGTCCAACTACTTTTATAATTATGACAGTCAAGAGAAACTCAAAGTCAGATGATTGAAAGGACTGGCCGATATGACGACAATGCCCTAAGAGTTCCTAAGACAAAGCTTGGCTCTACATGCCCTAACGTACAGGGAAAGACTGAAATTGAACTCAATCGGCCAAAATGATTGAGTTTCACGGTGCCAAACGGACAGAGTTCTGGCTTAGCGGGGCGCATGTCCGGATAGCACCGTGAGTCCTCCACCTCAGAAAGACTCCAATCGGGGCGTCACCAAGCATCAAGCCCGAAGGCAGAAAGGTTGACTACCCAAAATGGCTCTTCGGATGCCCAGGGAGCGCTAGCTACACCACATGGCATCCGATGCCGCCGAATGTGGGTGGGAGATTGAACTTAACCAGCCCCACATATCAGTTGAGCAACCGAATTGAATAAAAGATTTATGCAATGTCGGGGTCAGACTTGATAATGCACCGGGTCTTAACTATGGCTACTAGGTGACCGGATGCGGGCAGACGGGTTATGAGCAAAAGAAAGGGATGATAAAAGAAGATTTATTTATGAAAGCAAACATATAATGAAACACGTAAGTAAGGACGAATGGGTTCATATAGGCTCAGTTTAATGTTGGGTTGTTCTCGAAACGGGGAACAGTAGGAATAACAATGCAACTAAAAGGGAAAGAACATGGGCCCAACTCATACTATCTAAAGAATTTGGGGTATTTTGATGATAAGGATGGCAGTTTCTGATGCATTTTTTACTTATAAGGTGCAAAGATAGTGGAGTATTTTTTATAGGACTTTAAAGAAGTCCCATAATGCGGTTGATGGGTAGCTGACCGAATGGAAGTGGGTAGGCCGCAGGCTTATTATTGTTGTAAAGGGGGCACTCAGAAATTGGGGTGCCACCCTAATGAAAAAATAAGAGGTACCGAGGCCGGACGGGCAGACCTCTCAGGATCCGTAAACCAGAGCCCCAGGCTTGGCGCTGGATTGAATCCTTTTTTCCCCGTAGCGAACCTTTTACTCGTTCCCACAATCATCTTTATTGTACCTCTTAAACCAAATCCAAGATGTACTCTCACGAGGACCTGGCTTTCACAATAGCACAATAAAGGAGTGCATCGGAAAGCCCCGGAGATGCTGTTCAATTCCAGCTTTTGAATCAAAGAAACAAAAAGGGAGGGGCACCGACCGAAGTGAGGAGCCAGAAAGCATGCATTGATTTCCAGGTCTATCGCTTATTGTTATTTCCCCGATGCAAGTGCCGAGTTGTTTCGAGTATCAGAATCCGATCCTCGCTCAGCTCCAGCTTCAAAGGTCTGATATGTAGGCGAATTTGCCGTTAGAAAACATTGATGGGTTGAGTCGGTCAACTATAATGTAAAGAACATAAAGGAGAGACTTTCCAGCCGTACTCAAATAGGGGGTGTAGCATCTGAGTTTTCCGGTCATGGAATCACTCGTTGTTGAAAAGCTATATCAGCTGGCATACTTCTTCATCCAGCCCAACCTAGAGAATCTGCCAGCCTAAAGAGCCAGCCCGCCCAGTGACAAGGGGTAATATTTCTAATATGAGTGCCCCTACCTTATCCTGCTCTGCTTTATTACCTGTCGGTCCAGTCGAGTTATTTTCCATTCATTCATTTGCAATTACCCCGGAGTCCAGGAGAGTTTACTTGCAGGCATTGTAAGTTCCTTTTCCTTTGGATATCAGTTTCCTTTGGATATCAGTCTATGCGAGCCAGCTTTCAAGCAGGAGTCTTTAAAGTAAGCATGAAAGTAGAAGCACGCTAGGGATAGATCTTTTTTTTTATAGCTTGAATATGAGGAATACATTTTGATAGGCTTTAAGTTAAAGACTAGAAGTTTCTCTGACCTCTTGGCCAATGCTAGTTCTGTTTCATGTCGTGCCAGGCGAGCTTACTTTCATAAGTAAGATGATATATCTCTTCTCGAATTTCTAGTTTTATCGATTCCCTTATTTTCATAAGAAATTAAATTATTCCCTTAGCAAATTCACTCTTTAGGGGTTCTTTTCCATTGAGGAGAAGCTGGTTGGTAGCATGTTTAGGCGAATAAGAGATTTTACTAATAGCCTGCCCTTTCCGAATTTCTTCTCTCTTCCGGCCCTAATTTAATCTATTCGATCCAGACGAGAAAGTCCTTGAAAAGCCAGTTATTTTACCTCTTTATTTTCTCTCAAGCCAATCAGTATTAAGGTAAACGCATTTCATTCCAGTGGAAGTTGCCGGCCATATGAGCGGTCCAGGCTAGTTCTAGTTGAAGCGCTAATATAACTCTTGAGGCAGTCTTGGTGGAGCCATGGATATGCCGTGGAAGACTACCCATAACCATTAGTTGTTGCACCGGTCCTGTTCCAGTGATAACACTTTCTATAGTTCCATTGCCATGAGGAGCGATCTAGTGTAACAGAATAGGGACGCACTTAGAATATAGCTTATTACAGTGGCGTATTACCTGCCCATAACGTGAGTTGCAATAATTTCTTATTACCTGTACTTAATAAGAATCTTACTACATATCCATTTCTAGCGAGTTGGAGTGTGCTAATCCAAGGGGTTAAAGCTTAATCAATTCATTGCAGTGACAGGGGAACTGTGGGTCCTTTTTTTCTAGTACCATTGCTACTTCCAACGAGCCAATAACCAATAATAGGATGCAGTCCAGGCGAGTTAGTTCTCTGCCAGAGATTTCCTTGGGAATATGGGTCCGTATGCATAAGATTTTCATGCAAGCCATATAGAATTGCAGTGGAAGTTTCTGCCTTTGAGTCAGTTGTTGGAGTTTGCAGTCCTAGGGTCTTACATGTAGTTTTTATTTCCTTCTTCTTGCCCTCCATTACAGTGTGAGGTCCCGTCCCATGCAGCTATTCATTGTATTGGTTTCTAGTGACATTGCTGGGGGGGAAGTCCCCAAAGTATAGTACCTTTTTTGTTCCTGTTCTCATCCGTAGTAGTAGTACCCCTTGAAGTTCGCAATCCAAGGAAAGCCAGGCCAGTTTCAGTTTCCCCTCCGGTGGTTGATGTTGAAGTTGGAGTTAGATTGATTCTGCCTGCCTTCGAGCGAATTCGAGTTGTAGTTAGAGCTGGAGTTTCGAGTCATGCAGAGCCAGACGGGGATATGGTCCATAGGCTAATTTTTGCAGGTCTTTAAGCGGAGAGGAGTATTCAAAGTTGTTATATTTCTTCCAGAAAAATAGTTATAGTTGTGGCTTTTGAGGAATGCTTTATTTCATTATGCTTATGGAGAACTACTCTATCTAATTGCTTTAGAGAACTCTTAGAATAGGCTTTCTCTCCAGCCAATCTTAAGCCAGCAGGGTAGTCAAATAGAGCTTGGATAAAATAGGGTAAAGAAAGGGCTAGGCTAAAACTAATAGATTTTTTTATTTGTCCTAAGTCTAACGAACTATAATGCCAGACTCTAAATCACTATCTCTATATAATATTCTGCTAGCCATGTCAGAAAATCAATGCTTCGATATCGATCCAGTGGGAGAAGGCTAAGGTTTTGTGTCCTACTTCCATTCCAGCCAGTAAGCCAACAGAAGTTCTCTCTTTCTTTCTTTCCCTTCGTAATGGTTTCATTCTGCCTTTCCTGCCAGAAAGTCCCAGTCCAACCCAGGGTCATTTATAGCTTTCCAAGAGTGCCAGTACACAAGCAAGTGAGAGATGTATTTTTACAAAATTTCTTATTCCATTCCCACTATCCAATTGAATTCCTGTTGGAGTCTTTTTTCATCCAGCAAGTAAGTAAATGAAAGCATTCCCTTTGAAGCAGGAGGCTTGGTGCGGGCACCAGACTCAGAAAAAGACTTCAGATCTCCATCTGGATCTCTGATTACCTTGCCCGAGAAATTAGGTTTTGTAATAAAGGTTGACCTGGTCAACCAGTTTATTTATTTTATTTATTTCTTGAGTCACCATTTAAATTTTGTTGAGTCATGTTGACTCGGTGCAAGTCCCGATGTGGTTTCAATATTATCCAATATGGTGCCGCAATTGTCTTCCAATCAAATCAAGGTCCAAAATGGTGCCACATTTGTCTTCCAATCAAATCAAGGTCCAAGCAAGTGGAGGCCACACTCCAAGCCACACGCCCAGCCACACTCCGAGCACATGCCAGGGTCCAGAGGGTGCCACAGAGGCTCCCAGTGTCATGGTCCCCACATCCAAAGAAAAAAAAAATCAAATTGGAAGCTATTTAAAGGAGCGCCCATCACCTGCCATTTTGTCTAAGCAAAGAAGGAAAGGGACTTCTCTTGGAGAAAAAATCAAAGAATGACATCCAACCTACTCCTAATTGAAGTTCAAATCAAAATCAAAGAGCTAACTTGGAGTGGAAGAAAAGAAGAAATGCCATAAAGAAGAGGACTCCAATCCAAATCCAACTCCAAAGAAGGCGCCATAAAAATTCCAAAAAAATTCCTTTAGGCCGTCCCAAATTTTTTTGAATCTTGGTCGCCAAGAGAGGAGATTTTCTACCTAATCTAGGGGTTGGAGGAGTTTAGTGTCCCACATGGGAATGTGTACAAGCTTGGAGAAAATTTAGGTCTATATAATAGACCTCTCTTTGTAACTTTGAAAAAATCATGAAGAAAAATTATTTTGCTATTCTCTCGTGTTGAGTGACCTAGGTTCTCTTCTTCTCTGCACTATTCTAAGTGTTGAGCTCCGTGAGGGGTAATCCGGTTCCATTGGAGCCTTGAGAGGTGAGAGATCTCCATCTTTATCCAAAACCCTAGGTTAGCCACTTAAAAATCCAAACCCTAGCCCCCGTCATTATTTCCATCCATCAACCCTAGCTCCTCCCATCTCACATGGCCTCTCTCTCTCTACAAGTCCAGGCCGTCCACCTTCATCCAGATCCAGTCGGCTACTTCAGATCCTAGCAATTCCAAGGAAATCACATCAGCTTCCAGGAGAATCCAGTTTTCAGCAATTTCAATCTTCAAGTTCATCAACCTGGTAATTCTTCCCTTGACTCTCTTGATTCCATCAATTGTTTTTCTTCTCTTCCATCTTGAGTTCAGGAGAAGCCAACCCGCCAAAGGACCAGTCTGGAGGATCCATTACGAAAAATCTGAATCCGAGGATCCAACAATCTGCTCGGAGAGTTCTTCCACCAAAATCTGTGAAGATCATTGTCTGGTTAGGTAAACCATCTCTTCTCTTTATTTCTGTTCTGTTGAAAGTTCGGAGCGAAACCCTAGGTCTGGGAGTTTCTCAACCCGTCTGGGAGTTTCTCACCCCCAGCGATCCGTTGCTTCTGAACTACTCTGATAATTTAGTTTCCTTAAAATTGTGCTTTCAATCATCATATTAGTATCTTTCAATGTTAGTACTTTTCTTTGATTTGAAGCCAACTTCCACAAACCTATAAACACCAAAAAATTAGTTAATCTTAATTACTTCCGCATCGCATCCCTTTATTTGTTCTGCATCAAGGCTTTCTCCTATTAGGGAAGAAGGCATCTTAGGCCAGTAAAGTCTCTTTGCCCATTTTTTATATTTACTAATCCATACGTTATAACGAGTTAAAGGGCTATTATTATCATTCCTTGCCATTCGATCCCAGCCGAGGTTACCCTTCAAAAAGTAATAGGGTAGGGTGCAGCCCACCTGTTGTAGTTCCTTTTTTGGCAGCCATAAATTAGAGTTGCTTTCATTCGCCCGTCCTGCCTATGGGGGTTCCTCGCCAGCTATTGGGATTGGAAATTCTCTCTTTTTTTCTAAGCTAAGGCTTTCCTTGATGTTTTCGTTCCTATACTATTATTTATTTACTAAATTTCACTCGAGTGACTTAACATTACTTTATTGTCAGTCCATGTATCCATTAGATACATCCAGTTCCTTTTTGAATCTGCCTTTTCCTTTTCTTTTGTTCTAAGGAGAAAGCAAGGGCAAAGCATATTCAGATTAGACAGGTATCTCTGCTAGCCATCTAGTGAGAATTCTCTTAGGATAAGCTTCCATCTTATCTTGCCTTGTCCCCAATCCTAAAGTCTCTCTTGAGTTAAGTTGAGTTGGCAAAGGATACAGTTTAAGTACCCCTTTTCTTTCTATAGATTTCTTTGCTTTTCGCTAGGGAGAGTAAGATAATATTATATTGAGGATCTTAGTTATCGCTTGATGCTTGCGCGATCTTACCCTACCTCTCCTTGCCTGCCAAGCTAGGGGGAATTCTCTTTTGAGTGGTTTTTTCTCTAAATCTGCTACTGTAATCGAGCGAGTGAGAAGGCTAAGGGTTGCCCCTCGTAGTCGTCTTGCTGCCCCCTGCCAGTCATAAGCCCCTCTAGGTCCATTCCAGTGAGTGGTAAGCCTATCAAGATCAAGTGGAAGCAAGTGGTTAATACCTAATAGCAGTCTCAGTGTCCTTCTTCCAAGCAGTCTTAAGCCTTCTCTAGTCTAGCTCCCTCTCTCCCTTATGGTATGGGATGGGGTCCAATCTAGTCAATTCCACTACTACCTCTACGCTCTCATCAACTATTGACCCGACCTTACTACTCTCTGATCTCGAACTACCTCTCTTCTCTCGTTAGCCTGAAACTGCCACTACCTTCATCAAAGCTTTTATCTGTCAACTCGCCTCTGACCCCTAGGCGTAGGCTCTTTTCAGTCCCACCTTTCACTACCTATCCTGGTTCCGAGCAAGTAAACTGACTCTCCCATCTCTACCCTATAGGTTTCATTTCATGTCCTCTCCTGTAGAGCCTGAAAGCCTTGAACGCCCTATCACGTAAAGCCTTAGTTTTCACCTACTCTGGTCGAGCTTCACTTCCTATCTGTTTGATACTGTACGAGCTGAGCTTGACGTCCTACTTTGACTACTTATCTTTTGATTTTCTGATCAGATGCTATTCCTACTGAAACTTTTCTAGTTTTCTGGTGCTATATGCGTACTTACAGGCTCTCTTTATGCCCATGCATGCAGACGAAAAGATGAACAGAACTACCAAAAAAAGCGAGAAAGGCATTCCACCAAACCAAAGGCGAGTCTTTCGGTGAGGCTATCAATAGTGAATGCCAACTGATAAGGAGAGGCGGACCGGATAGTTCGTTGAGTTGTCAAGGTGAACTCCACCAGTAGGGGAGGGCTTGATAGCTACTCAAAGTGTAATAAAGAGAGCTCATTCATCTGTGGAAGTGCCCCCATCACTCATTATGCAGTGGGATTGGGGCTGGCCTTCCCCTTACATAAGGGACTGTTTCAAATGACCAAAACGATCTGCCCGGACAGGTGACCTTCGTCAACCAGCCAGAACGGAATCTGACCCGCCCATACTACTTTACCCTTTCTATCCACCGTTCCACCCACCGCCCGAAACTCACTTCCACTGGAAAAGAAACGAAGGGGACTACGCCCAATGAACGAACTTAGCCTTATCATCATGCTGCTAAAATCAAAGAAAGTGACAAGCGCTTTACTAGAAAGCCGATATAGGCCATTCTAACGCGTATTTACCGCATACCTAGGTCTTGTGGATCAACGTTGATAAACACCGGTTTCGACGCCTAGACACATGCTTTACTCCTATCACGCCTCACACTATCCGCTAGTCCTTTCGTCTCGTTCATATTGAAGGGGAAGAACTTGTCTCGCTTCTCAAGAACAAGGTCTTCGGGAACATACTTAGTTGCTTAGCCATCTCTTAGCCATTCTGAGCAAATACTTAGTTGCTTAGCCATCTCTTAGCCATTCTGAGCATACTGATTAGTATAGATCGTCGTGGCAAACACTTTTTCCGATCATACTGACTCCTCTTCCTCGTAAATGATTTTTTCTGTCAATGGAAATGGTCTAGTTGTCACCTAGCTACATATAACTAGTAGTAAGTCACAGTCAGGATAATGGAGAATGAAAGGTTGAACCATACGTACCGGATCGAAAGAATGACGAGGAATAGCATATTCTAATAAAGTGATAGTTTTCGTATGGTGTGAAGTGTACTGTACTGTATCAAGAATCAATGAATTCTCCCATAAGATTGTTTGTGGGAAAAACCCACGCACATTCTGGCTTTTTATCTTTTCAGTCTCTATAGGGAGCAGAGTTGTTTTCATAATAATGAGATGATATGAATCCAATTCTTTTTTTCTGATATTATGAGTAGTCAGTGTAAATGCTTTTTTTATTCTATCTGGCTTGTCCAGCACCTTATCTTTAAGAGGAGGAAGTCGAGCTTTGCAACGCCTTTCGTGAGCTAATAGGGCAAGTTTGACTTAACTTATTGAATTCACGGGGGGGTTCCCGCCCGAATGGAAGATTCACTATCCTTTGTTCAGCCTTATATCACCCTCAGAAAGGAGCAACCCGGAGTTCCTCTACTCTATTTATAATCTTTTAGAGACTCTGGGAACCCAGAGTGAGTGGTTCGACCGATTTTGGAATCTAATCATTCAAAACCTTTCATTTTCGGGTTTGCTTGTCGTTTTTTCAAATAGATTATGTTAGTGTTCTTTTAGGGTGGTGTTCAATAACTAGGTAGCCAGTCTTTCACTTCCGCCTCTCCTCGAGGTATGGTTCGAAATGAAAAAGTGCATCCCATTTCTTTCTTGGTTGGACAAACCCAACCGGCGATTTCCGACAAGTCTCTCTTTTTTTGGGGGGAGCAGAACTACAATAAAACTGTCTTTAATATGGACCCAACCACTTCAATGTTTGTATCTATGTATGCAATTTCTGCACTCACCTTCTTATTATCTATTTGCCGGAGAGGCTCACTCAGGAAATGACCCAGGGAAGAGGGCCCTTCATTCGAAACCGATTCCAAGCGAGCGAAATTGGATGAGGCAAGAACATCTTCATCTAATCCAGTTGCTCCAGAGCTCGTGCCTGAGCCTGAGGCCACTCCAGAAGTCATGCCTGAGCCTCAGGCCTCTCCAACTTCCACTACTTCTACTAGCTGCTTTTCCTACGACTCTGATCATCAAAGCATTACTGCTCTCGATGATCAAGAGAGTGTCTTTAATTCCATGTGTCGACATTTTGAAGATGTTCTGGCAACGAGCGGAAAGGCCTTGCCAGAACAATGGTCTCTCCAGGACTTTTCCCGGGCAGTGATTGGGGAAGAGGAGGTGCAAGACCTCCCTTATCTAATCGATGTCCTCTCCGATCTTTCACTGCATGGTTTGTAGAGTTGGTATTGGGAGGAAGCTGTGAAGTTTCTAACTCTAATTACCAGCTCGGGAATTTTCTAAATACTAATTTCAAGAAATTCGAATCTTTTTTAGTTTAGTAAAGCGGATTTCTCCCTGCAAACTATCATCGTCTTTCTTTTTTAAAGTATGGAATTCTCTCCCAGAGCTGCGGAACTCACGACTCTATTAGAAAGTAGAATGACCAACTTTTACACGAATTCTCAAGTGGATGAGATCGGTCGAGTGGTCTCAGTTGGAGATGGGATTGCACGTGTTTATGGATTGAACGAGATTCAAGCTGGAGAAATGGTGGAATTTGCCAGCGGTGTGAAAGGAATAGCCTTGAATCTTGAGAATGAGAATGTAGGTATTGTTGTCTTTGGTAGTGATACCGCTATTAAAGAAGGAGATCTTGTCAAGCGCAATGGATCTATTGTGGATGTTCCTGCGGGAAAGGCCATGTTAGGCCGTGTGGTTGATGCCTTGGGAGTACCTATTGATGGAAGAGGGGCTCTAAGCGATCACGAACGAAGACGTGTTGAAGTGAAAGCCCCAGGGATTATTGAACATAAATCTATGCACGAACCCATGCAAACAGGCTTAAAAGCAGTGGATAGCCTGGTTCCTATAGGCCGTGGTCAACGAGAACTTATAATCCGGGACAGACAAACTGGAAAAACTACTATAGCTATCGATACTATATTAAACCAAAAGCAAATGAACTCAAGGGGCACCTCTTCAAGTGAGACATTTTATTGTGTCTATGTAGCGATTGGACAGAAACGCTCGACTGTGGGACAATTAGTTCAAATTCTTCCAGAAGCGAATGCTTTGGAATATTCCATTCTTGTAGCAGCCACCGCTTCGGATCCTGCTCCTCTGCAATTTCTGGCCCCATATTCTGGATGTGCCATGGGGGAATATTTCCACGATAATGGAATGCACGCATTAATTATATATGATGATCTTAGTAAACAGGCGATGGCATATCGACAAATGTCATTATTGTTACGATGACCACCAGGCCGTGAGGCTTTCCCAGGGGATGTTTTCTATTTACATTCCCGTCTCTTAGAAAGAGCCACTAAACGATCGGACCAGACAGGTGCAGGTAGCTCAACTGCATTACCCATCATTGAAACACAAGCTGGAGACGTATCGGCCTATATCCCCACCAAAGTGATCCCCATTACAGATGGACAAATCTATTCGGAAACAGAGCTCTTTTATCATGGAATTAGACTTGCTATTGATGTTGGCTTATCTGTCAGTCATGTCGGGTCTGCCGCTCAGTTGAGAGCTATGAACCAAGTCCGCGGTAGTTCAAAACTGGAATTGGCACAATATCGCGAAGTGGCAATTTGGGTCAGACCTTCGCTCAATTTGGGTCAGACCTTGATGCAGCGACTCAGGCATTACTCAATAGAGGTGCAAGGCTTACAGAAGTGCCCAAACAACCACAATATTCACCACTTCCAATTGAAAAACAAATTGTAGTGATTTATGCAGCTGTCAAGGGATTCTGTGATCGAATGCCACTAGACAGAATTGAGAAATATGAGAGAGCCATTCCAAGTAGTATAGATCCCGAATTACTCAAATCCTTCTTAGAAAAAGGTGGCTTAACTAACGAAAGAAAGATGGAACCAGATGCTTCTTTAAAAGAAAGTGCTTTGCCTTTCCTATGATGCAAGGTCAGACTGGAGGGGGTCAAATTAATCGTAAAAGGAAAAGGAGGGGGGTAAGCTGGAGGGGACCCCGGCTGGTAGAGTAACTGACCGAGAAGGTTAGTGAGGTTCCCACTATGGTGAAAGATCTTTCACTTAAGTGGGAAAAGAAGACAGGTGGGAGCGAGCGAAGCAGAAGCAAAGCAATCTAGTGGTGGGCTGTCTTCCTGGTCCCATTTCAGTCTTTTTCATCGACATAGTCAGAAGCAATGGATGTTGCAAAGGCACAAGCGAAGCACCTTAGTCAATGGAAGAAGTCACTCTCAATCCGATCTAGCAAGAAATGCTTTACCGATAAAGTAAAGCGAGAAAGAGTAGAAAGAATCTAGCATTATCCGCTTGTAGAGCGAGCCATACCGAACCATCATATTGAGCTTACCAATACCAAGCCTACTGAGTGAACCGTACCAAACTATACCATACCAAGCCGGGGTTGAAAGATAGCAATCCGAGGTTAATGAAAAAAGAACAGCACAGGGAATGAACCATATCTATCATAGGAGTTGAGTCAATCCAATCAGAAAGAGAAAGAAAGGGAATTTTCTCAGGTAGCGCAACTAGATCTCAAGCAAGTACTAGTTTTTACTTTCTATAGCAGCAAAGAGTTCACATCCGGTCAGTCTTTTCGAAAACTTTGACTGTTAGGAGGATATTGGGATCCCTCAACTATTTATCTTTCTCTTTCATGTTTAACCCCATGACATTCCAGACTACAGTCTTCATGAGACGGTCTTAGTGATGGAATCTTTACTCGACCTACTCCTAGTAGCTTTGGTCGGACCCCTTCAGCGGGTGACTCATTGGGGTGCACTGATGTTTATTTTTATAGTTAGCTTAGCCTATTTATTTGCTTAAAAGACAAGACAGACGAAATCGTTCTTTTACTTTCTTTTTCTCCTTTTTACCCTTACCCCCTCATATTTTTCCAAACCCCAATAAAATAAAGGGTAGCTCCTTACTCAGAGAGCAGTGGGAAGCTGAATACATGAGGCCAAGGCGCTTTTAAGCCCTCTAGTTCAGAATAATTTGAATGTGTATTTGAGAGGTTTGAAGAAAAATAAAAAGCCATCATCGAAGACACTGAAGATGTCAACTTGGGTACCCATCCCATCAAGGAGAAAAAGACTAGCTAAAAGCCATCATCGAAGACACTGAAGATGTCAACTTGGGTACCCATCCCATCAGGAACTAAAAGACTAGCTGACCCACCCTACCTTATGGAAGGAAGAGACCCGACCTGACCTGTCCAGCTCTACCATAGATTAGGCTCGTAGCTTCATTCCTTCGCCAACCGCATCCGGTTACGGGCATAGACACTGAAAGAAGAAACTGAATAACTCATCTTTGATGTAGCAGGTTAAGCTGGCTTTGTGTTATTGTGTCGGAACCTGATGCTTACCAATGAGCAGCGTTTAAGGAGGCATTTGTGTCAGATTGGTACTTGTAATAAATCTCTTGAAAGACTGGAACATGTATTCAAGCAGTGTTCTCGAGCTCATCAGGTCTGGTTGGGTTTGTATTCCAAGGAAAGTAAGTTGGGCCATGTGGCTAGCTCGTTCATGGTTGTTTGGGGTGTTTAAATACTTCCTTTTTGTCATATTCTAGGTGCCCTTTTATCAGTTTGTATTCATATCGGCATTGTGGCACATTTGGACGTGGCGGAACTGTGAGCTATTTCAACCTCTGAATGAAGTTCCCTATGACACATCTGAAGTTATCATTGCTTATGGCCGTGAGGTCTACCAAACAATATCTGAAGGCCAGGTTAGTATAAAGGTGCAGCAACAACTTCCGCTTATGCTGCTGCTGATCCAGCTTCTCCGTCTTTTTCTTTCTTTCCGAAGGGCCCCACTTAAAGCCAAGGAATTCACCTACGGAACATCTCCTGTTAATTAAGGTGAGTCAGAGGAAGAAAGTCAACAACTTGAACTTCTTACTCATAGCTAACAACTCAAGCAATCCTCGCTCTTTTCTCAATCGGCTAATCTACTTAGCTTGAATACGAACTCGAAGAGGGATATTCTATTAAGTTAAGGGATTCACCCTTCGACTTGTACTTCTTAACCAACTCTCACTCTTTCTTTTCATCGAAGCGGGGAACTCAGATTATCGGAAGAAGGAGACTGATTACTTTTTGAAAGATTGTGAATCCTTGCCTTTGCTTAGTATTCTTCCCATCTCTCAATAAATGCTTTTTTAAAAGCTCCTCAAGCCTATGATTCTATGCATCAACACCGGACAATTCAATCATAGCCAGAAAGATATATCCTAAAAGAAAGGCCTTTTTCAAGACAAAAAAGGCTTACGTATCTTCTTCCCTTATCAGAACGCTTTGACCATTTGCCATAGTTACAGAGATCCTAGATTCATGAAAATAAATATAAATTTATTTCTTTGTAGACAGAAAGGAAAGATTACGACTCTTTCCGATAGATAACCAAAGAGCGGACAAGAGCAAGCCAGAGACCTATTCCCTATGAGCTAGCTAGCCAATGAGCTACCAATTAAGAGAGCTTAAACCTCTTATATCTTTAAATCCTTCCTGGTGATCGGACCAGAGCAAGCTTACCTCCTCCTATGCTGGAAGGTGATGGCTCCTCTTCCCTGTTAACTGTGGTTGGATTCCAGTCTCAAGAAGTGTATCGAATACTGTATCTACCAATATGTGTGAAGTAGGTACTGCCTGCGGGAGCCCTCTCTAGAAAGGACCTCAACCACTGCAGGTTAGGACTCTTGACTAGCCGTTCCCATAACCGCTCCCTCTCTCTACCTTCGCCCTCTGTCCCTTGCCTATCTCTAATTTGAATCCAAATAGGTTTACAAATAGAATGCTACACAGAACCTCAAGTGCAAAACCCATCATAATCAAAGACACTATGAAAAGAGACAATCCCAACACACAACTCATTGACAGAGATATTCCAATCCGCTCTTTCTTCTCCTTTAAAGAATACTTTTTTCCTTTTCTATATAGCAAGGGGACACCACCCTTCCACCTCGCAATTCACCACCCTCTAACCGAATTAAAAGACAATGGAGGACCACATATAAAATAAAACCACATCAGTCCTGATTAGGCTAAGGCTATATCTATCCACCAATACGGGAATAAAAGTAGCAACAACCATTAGGGCAGGCCTCTTTGTGAACAGTTTTAGTACTAGTATGTTCGTTCCTAAGTCTGCTCTAAGCTATATCATCGGATGGTGGAAAACCAGATCGCAAGGATTCAAGGTCACTTTGAGCAGAAAGAGGAATTACGTCCATTCTCATTCTGGGCTTAGTTCAGTCCTCAGTACCCGGAATGATGGCTGGATCAACCATATCTCAGCGAGTAAAGAGGAAGCTTGCTTCTATTGATGCGATGAATTATGAATGCCCGGTATGACATCCAGTAGAAGGACGGATTGAACAGCAGCTTAGAAAAGAAGGACCTTGCCTGAGTAGACCAACAAGTTACTACAATGAGAACGTCGTGTAGTTGTCGTAGGCTGGCTGGTTTATTGTCATAGATATAAAGGACACTTTGATTACTAGAAAACAGGACTTATGGTTTGACCTTCTAATGAAATGTAGTTTAGTTCCCAATCTCGGGCATGGCATGGCTTTCACGTGGATCTTCTTGACTCGGATCACGCATCGCCCGCAGTTTAGATTGCCTAAATAAAGCATTATCATCTACCACTACCTTAGCATCGAGACACAGAAGATCACCTTGCGTGTCGATAATAAAAGGATTGACCTCCACTAACGAGAGATCGCCTTCCACCAACATCTTCCGAAGATCTTTCAAAATACCCTGAAGTGATAGGGAAGAGCGGCTCCCAAGAAAGGTAATTCAGTAATTCAATTAAAAGAAAATCCAGCTATATATATGAAAGGCAAGTTCATTTCATGAGCCGGCTACTAAGAACCTAAGGGAACCCCTCCTTTTCCTCTCCAATCAAACTGGGATCTTCCGATTGAGAATCTGTCCTATGACAGAGATCACGAATGCCTGAAAAGCACCGGAAAAGCCAATTTCAATTGACAGAGGAGGGTTTATTACATTACCCTGGGCCTAAAATAAAAAGCCTTTATTGAATTGAATTCATTCGCCTTGGTAACAGAGGATTCGAACCTGTAGTTTTCAAGTAATGAGTCTGATGAGTTCACCCTTACTCTACCCCACTTTCTTCCCCTTTTCCTGATCGTCATTGGTCCTTGTTATGAAAGGAGGACTTTCCATTCATCATCCGGTCGGGCAGCCTCCAATCAATAATAGATTCGGGGACTACTTTCTCGGTAACTCTATTGGGTTACCTACTCAATAACGGATTTGGGGACTAATCGCTTAGGTTCTAATACTAGGCTAGGGGATCCTTCGCTGCTAGCTTTAGCTTTCTTTGAGTGATGCAGAGGGGAATCCCTACTTCTATTCCAAAAAGAAGAGAATCAGATGATTACCACCAGAAGACGATTGATTTTCCGATCCGAAAATTCGGCTGACTGCCCTAGTCCGTCCGAACAGGCCTTGGTGGGGTGGACACTGCTTCATTAACTTCCTCTGCTCTGAATTTCCTCAGTAGCATTCTATTCATTTCAGTTGCAACTTTGCTTCGAACACATCTTTTCACTGCTAAAATATCATCAACAGATGGATTACTTTATAACCTGTGACAATTGCTTCTAATTCTGGATCTGCTCACAAGCTGCTTTTGCCATCCAATCTGCACAAAAATGAGCCTCTCTCTCTACTCGCTAGGGAGACCTGGCTTGTGTAGCCTATGCGAAGCAAGCCTACATTGGCTCAGCCTTTTGGCTATCGATCGTTGAGGTATAAAACCCTATTAGGTTACCGGTTACCTTTTCCCACTCGCACTCATTATTTCCTCTGAAATCGGGTCCTCGTACGCTATATACTCTTTGCCGATTCTACTCTTGAAGCGTCTAATCGATCGGGCTTGAACAACGGGCTTTCCTCGCCCCCTCAGCCGCTTCGATAACATTCTCACCAACACAGCTATTTTTGACTTCAAAAGTATTGATAGTCTGCCTAATTATCTCAATTTCGAACTGAGGCATAATGAAATTCGGGGATAAGTTGTTGTCCCATGCTCTGGGCGAAGAGCCAACAACAAAATGAAAAATGATAATTGCAGCGGATTGGCGATAGAGATAGTTCAAACTGGGGTCATGTGAAAGCAAAGGTTGAAAGAAAGCTATAAGGCAATTGAGGGGGATTGGCCAGCTGCAAGAATGACCCTCAGATCAGGGCCAGATTCAGATTTTTTGAAAGCTAAATTAGATGATCCAAAGTGGAAAGAATGAAGAATTCCCCTTTCCATCGAGCTGACAAGGGACATGAATCGTATAGAAAAGTATGCCATCTCTGCCCTTTCTAGTTCAAGTAGGAATGCTTGTGAAGATGCTTTAAAGTCGATCTATCAAGCATATCGTAGTTGAGCAGCAGTACTGCCATCAACAGTTCCAAACATGGATAAGGACTTCTTGGGTGCGATTAGCTCAGGATTGCCGGCTTGCATTTATCCTGTGTCCTCCACCTAGGTGTCACAATCTCATTTGTTTTATGAAGAGGATACATAATCCGTTCTTCTCTTAATACGGCAAATGCTGATACTTATACGGTATCGCCTCTCACCCGTCCGTGTTAGTCTGATTGGGTGAGAGACACTTCGAGCAAGGCAAGATTCAATCCTGCCATTCTCTGGAAACCTTCGTGCCACACTTGATAAATGGAAATAGAAAGACGTCCATTCCATCCTTCGATAGAATTGAGGATCGATTTTACCGATGATAGCCCATATGGGGGGAGAGGCTTCTGTCCGGATATCAGCAACGTTCCATGTGAGAGGTGAACACGACACTCTCAACGGTTGAATACTTATCGATGTATCCCCCCGGGCATCCTTAAGCCGATGTTCGGTTTTATATAGATAAGTAGAGCTGCATCTTACTCTACGGAAATCTGTGATAGCTTCTGTAGGCGCCAAGGCTCTAGATATCCCCTGAGCAGGGATAAGCCGGGACCACGGGCGATCACTTCACTTCTGCATGCTGGTTACCAGCAAGAGGGTGCGACTCGATAGTTTCCCTTACGCGGTTCAGTTGCGACCACTAAGTTAGCTATCTGTTATTGGAATCAGGCGTCTACATGTTGGAACCACCTGATTTGGAGTCTTGTGTAACTCCAGCCCCGTCTATCGCAAGAGTGGGGACAATCCATAATTATTCGACGCTCATCGCCCAGTCGCCCGCTGTCAGGAGCTGCCCTAAAGTTCAGGGTCCAACCATACTTGATATACGGACATAGATAGGATGGGATGGCCCCAGAATCCGGTTCATCTTACTCCTTATTCATGCCCCATTTTCGATTCCCGCGGATGGAGGGGTTTGTTGAGGCCGCCTGGGGTGGCAAGCCTTGCCTGGGTTTGTTTAGATTTAGATCTCCAGCGCGAGATCGCTCCATATTGGGTGGGGTTACCTTTCTATTTGATGGTTCGTCCCAATGGTAAGCCCCTGAGATCTGCGACCCAATGAGAGTCACGACCCCTCATCTTGATGTTTGGTTATAGGAGGGTCAGATCCCAATCGTACCAAAGTCTACCTCCGTCCCAGTAGGTAAGACCGGATTCCCTGGAAAAGGCTCGGCTTTGGTAGTTAGGAGGGACTTCACGGTAAAAACAACCACCAAGGCCAGACCACCGGAGCAGCCTAACTTTATCAAAAAGAAGGAAAAAGTCCCATTCATTAACTGGGAGGAGATTGAGATTCGAGAAGCGCTGCAGGAAGAATTCCAGATCCCAGCACATGAGATTGATATGTTCATCGAAGAAGAGGTTCGTCAGGCCAAAGGGCAAGACGACTGAGCCGAAACCACCAAAGAAGGCGGAACGGCAGGAGATGAGGTCTTTCATCTGTTCGAAGCCAGATTTCGCATGTCCCCTTAATACAGTATTGATGCAGTCGGAAGAACCGAGCGGGGGCAGTTGCTGAATGCGATTAAGGGGACTATGAGTGAGTCGAGCAGGAGAGACGCACACCGGTGTCACGGTAAACGGACGAGACACTGTGGCCTTAGTCGACACGGGGGCATCGCACAACTTCGTTGAAGACTCTGGTAAGCATGACGAGGTAGTAGAACTCAAACATCCCCTGCGATTCATCTTAATCCTGCAAGAGGAGTGACCCCCCAACATGATCCTGACCCACCGGACCATAGCGCAGCAACACCTTAATCACTCGCGCTCGATCTACCTTGTATGGAGTCCCCTAAAGGAAAACCCTAAAAACCCATTCAGACGGAAGGAGCCAACATGTATGAACCCAGCGACCCTCCCATCCTTGGATAGCTCTCGGGATGGATTGATGGATTTAAAGCTTTCGTGGGCAATCTCCGAATGATTGAAAGTTTGATCGACCATGAGAACTGAACTCTCTTCTCTCTTTCTGTCTTCTTATACATTGTTTCAAGCTTGATCAAAATCCCCGTATAGGATCACCTTTAATTAAGGCTGCAGGTGGCACTTTCGGATCAATGATTAGCTTTTTCTCTTTCTCCGACCACATTAGCATTAGCAGACGATCCGTGGCATTTACTATTTCCATGCCATGACATGAGACAGATCTCTCGCAACTAGTTCCCTTGCTGATTTGATTCAACTATTGTTTGCAAACGAGTGAAAGGCGGAGTAAGAGCTATTGTCGACCGGTCTTATTGGTCAAGAAAGTGTCGAAAGAGTGACTCTTGCACGGGGACAGTGACATCTGAGGAAGGGACCGAAGAAATGGCAATGGAGTGAGAACAGTATTACCCTTTGCTTTAAGGCAAGGTGGAGTAGCAAGATTTTACCTTCTCCCTTTTTTCTCTTTGAATCGGCAGCTGGAACGTCTGCCCTGATCAATGCGAAATTGATCAATATGGGATCATGATTTGATTGAAAATGTGTAAGTCATCAGAGAAGGGAGATTTAACAAAAAACCTTTATTTTGAAATAGTAGCTCAAGTAGAGCAACACTATGACATCCAATAGAACAAACAGAAAGAAAGCGAGAAAATGGAAAGCGCTAACGTGCACCCTTCTCTATCTGGCTCGCTCTGTTTACTGCACTCGCTACTTTCGCAACTAGTTAATGTAAGGCAGTAGCCTCTGGTCTTGCAGTTGGGGAGGGGCTCGTTGTTAAGTCGGATAGCCCTTGCCTTCGTTTCTGACTAGCGTTGGCGTACTTAATAGTTCTGTCTTTCGAAAGGGATCCTATTCGACGGCCTTCACTTCCGGCAACATTAACCGAAGGCCTCTTCTTTACCTCAAGACATGATAAACATCAATTTATAGGACTCTTCTCTTCTTATAGGCTCTGTATGGCCTGGTGCGTTAGAGAGTGGAGAGAGGTCGCAATATTCCGATTCTCCATGTTGCCGAACATAAAGAACACTTGGTTCGAGTGTAACGGCTTTTATGCTTGCAGCTCGGTTCGGGTCTGTCTTTAATGCTTGATTTGATCCTCAATTGCCTTCGGCATTCACCTTTTGCCTTGGGCTTGAAGACAAGACTCTACGGGTTGTCCAAATCTCCCTTTTGCAGCCGGTCTCGCTCTGTTAGCTCGGCGTGTAGCTCTTATTCCTGCTGTTGGGATTCCTACAGTTAAGGAAGCTGTGATCCATCATTCTCTTGATTCCGAACTTTTCATTTAGTAGGAGTAGGGTATTGAATACCTCTAGTAGGTACACCGAGCCAGATAGACAAGATGGAATCAGAAGTTGATTGAATGAGATTGAGAAATGGAAGCGGCAACATGGACTGGCTTTCTTGCCTACCTTTATATTAGTAGGCTAAAAGCAGTGATCAATCTCCCTTTCCTTTGTAGCTCACTGGGTCAGCTAGTTCTGTTAGGGCAACCTCGGGTAGCGGGTCGGTTCTATCAGCATAGGTAGTTCACAACTTATTCCCAGTCGTATGAGCCTGTTACTCCAATCGGTGCAGTTTGCTCAGTGTCAGTAGAAGGGGGGCAAGGGCTGGCTTCATCGCAAAGCTTCCAAGAGGTTGGTCAATGGCAATAAGGGCTGATAGAGGGACTGAGAATAGAATGACAGTCTTTCCTTCTTTTTTGTTTTGGAGGAGCCCTTCTGTCCCACTAGGTTGGAGCCCTTCGTTTTCCCTTTGACCCTGGGAGCCCTTTGAGATGTAGGGAGTGAGTCAGCACCTTAGCAAGCAGCATAGATCGAGCCCCAGATCCGCGCTGTAGAGGAGCTCATCAAGTTCCATCTGGCGAGTATCCTGTAAGGCACTGAGGGCAAGTATGTTGAGTATGTCCGAAGACCTTGCAGTAGTAAGACTGAACTCCCGAAAGAGGAGATCTCATTCGAGCTGAGAGAGTCGTAAGCAGCAGTCCTAGTTGTCAACCAAGTCTAGTGAGCTCATCATCTTGGTTTGTGAATGTTTCACTCCAGGTGCAAGGTTTCGTTTCCCTCTAGCCAAAGACTCCCTTTTCTTGAACATGCAACTCAGCATCAAGACCAACTCCCAAATCTTTGTGATGATTGGCTCCACCTGGAAACCCTTCCCACTTTTTCCTCTATCAGTAGCCGAGCTAGCCCCTGGATCAGCCCGAAATCAATTAGTAGGTGACCCTGAAAGTCCTTTTCTTGAACTCCGCAAAAATACCTGTTGAGAAAACCACCTGGAACATGCTCTTTGGCTTGATGCTCTTGAACTAGCCGAACGAGACCTATGCTTTCTTCTTTGTCTCTGAGGATGAGGATCAAGATCAAGTGTGTTCGAACCGAGCTTTCGGTCTCCTCTTTTTTCGGGGAGTCCAATAGAAGGACATGAAAGCATTGATTGATAGCGAAAGGTGACGTGGAAGCGGTTCATGATGTGTGGTCAAGACGAAGTGTTGAGGACTGCCCTCTCATTCCCAGTAGATCCAGCCCTCGCTTCAATATGTAGCTTTTTTGATGCTCGCTTCCCCATACTCGCCTTCTATTATAAACAAACTAGTCTTCATTTCAGCTTGCTCGTATGCTCTCGCATCTTTAGACCCTCTAAATCGTACTTGTAATGAATGCGAGTTGCTCCGCTCCTATAGCCTATATTATAATCGAGCTAAAAAAGTGCCTGGAGCGAGCCCCACCTAGTAAAAGGTGGGAAGGGCAATGGAAAATAAGTGAATGAGGGCGTAAGCGGGTCATTTCGCTTAGAATGACTACTCGTTTCAGAGAGGTCTTGTCTTTCTATTCCATGAAAAAGAATGCGAATGGCCCTAAGGGGCATGGGCATAAATACCCTTTTCATACTTTATTGAACTGGCAAACGGAACAACGAATAGAACTTAACTTACTTATCTTTGGCTCGTAATAATAGAGGAAAGACTAGATGGAAAAACCTTTCATTGGGAAAGGGACGATGTGAATTGAGCTTTGAATTAGCTGACTGAGGGGGTCATTTCTCCGGGTTTCCCTACCACTGTTTCTCTTTCTTCTTCCCCACATCTGAACTATCCTTCCATTCCAAAGGAAAAATTCTTCAGGAACCGAGCTACTCTTACTCGAACTGATACTTGCAATAGAACGTGGAGCAGGAGCGGAGCAGCAAGAGTGAATACCCGAACGGGTAGTAAACTGGAAAGGAAATGGGAATACGGGTCAGCTTTATGACTATTTTTGGGGCTTTATTAGTTGGTATTTCCGGGTGCAGCTCAGTGATGTTACCGTTAGGCGTAGCACACCTACGGACTCAACTGGGCACCTTGGTTCTGGCTCAAGGTGTGTTTCAGCGGGGACTAGAAGCCGTGATCAAACTCCTTGTGAGTATTCATGGGTCGAGGTCCCTAAAGAATCTGACATATAAGAACTAGCCTACCTAGAATCATATGACTCGAACGAGGGAAGCTCAGCCGGTGTCCTGGCCTATCAACTCGAAAGAGGAAGCAGAGGCAAGTCCCCTAGTCAATCTAGTCAAAGGGTAGTCGAGGCAAGTCAAGTTCTAACTCGGAAGCGCTGGGAAAGCCGGATGATTCAAAAACAAAAGATGATATTCCTCCCGCTCTATTCCAGCCTTTCGCTTGCTTCAAGTAAAGGCCTTCTGCTATGAAGGGGGGTGCCTATACTCCTTCCCTTTGTTGTCAATCGGGAAGTCAATCAAGGCAAAGAATGGATTCTATTCCCATTATCAAAAGTCAAACAACAGATTCTATTCCCCTACCGAAGCCTTTCATCAAGACAGGCATTCAACATCGGTTGACGCTCGAAAATAGGCCCGTAGAAACGAAGTATGTGACAGAAAAGCACATAAGGACAAGCAACCCATTAGGCATTTCCCTCCAATCCAACCCTCCAACCGATATGTTCCCGCCCTGCGAACTTCGGGTGATTCAAGTCAAGGCCTTCCCTTTGCCAAGCCAGTATGTTGTTTTGCTGAATGAACACTTAAAAAATCTGAGCCCCCTCCCAGTTGCCCGACTATTCTCTATCCAAATCCAATTCCAGGAGAGACCATGAAAGATTTTGTCTTGAGATGCCAATAAGGAATAGCCAATGTGAAAAGCGGGTTGCAGGGAATGAGAGTACTCCTGTGAGAGCAAAGCATAGAAATGAATTAGAGCTAGGGGCAGGCCATCTATTCCTGCTTTACTTTCTTCAAGATGCCTTAGATCTCTTTCTCGTTCGAGGTGAGAGTAGGAGTAAAATACTGTTTGAATTATAAAAAAGATGAATTGAAGGCAAGTGAATACCACAAAAACAAGAGGCACTTACAACTGTTGCAACAAGAAAAGGATGGAACATTGTGGCCTGAATAAAATATTCAGCATAGATGGTGGCCTGAATAAATATGCCTAATGTGATCCCTACTCCCACAGCATAAAAGGCTATAAGCTCAACAATCTACTTCAGGTATGATGGTGGTGTCAGCAGCTAATGTGAGTAAGATCGTTGCAATAAGGAGCCATGATGGCCAGGTTGGCTTTGATGAGCCATACCTTGGTGCCCTACTTGCTTTACGAGAGATCAAAAGAAGAACGTTATAGAAAGAGCAGCCAAACCAACTTCATCAAGTGCTAGCAGCAAAGGAAAGAGCGACATGCATGTCGGCTGTCAAAGTCATTTATCAAGGTCTTGTTCCGTCTGGCGGAGACTTGACTTTATAGAATGAGGTTGACATCCAAGTCCTCTGCATACAAAAGAAAGAGAGAAGACAGGCGGGGATTCCCATCTTCATAGATTTGATGTCCTGTCTAAATGAGAACCAACTGATAGTGAATACTATCAAGCAGGGGCATGTCTTTATACATTCCCTCCCTCTCGACATTGAATCATACGAATGTGGAAATACCAAGCTGCGAAACCTTTACCTACCCCACCTTCACGCCCTTCCCCTATGCTTGAAACTCGCCATAAAATAGGCCGTACTGAAAATAGAAATTCGTGCTTTCGTCCCAGCTAGAGTATATCCTATTTTTAGTTTGCGTTGAAAGTTTCAGAGGCCTTTGGGATATAAAGACTTTGAATCAAATATGAAGTTTTTATTTTCCTCCCTCTTCCCTGCGGGAGTCAACTCTATTCGGGCCAACACAGAGCGAGTCACTCTCATTCATCAAAGGAAGAGAAAGAGAAGGGGATGTTTTTTTTGGAGGAAAGGAAGGAGCTTACTCACTATCGGGGATCATAGAACTCCCTATAAAGGGAGGGGCCAGTCCTACTACTCACTCTATTTCCTCTGAAGAGAGGATGAGCTAAGCCAATAGTCATCTTCCAGGGACACCCACATTGTAGACTCAAATGTGGGATTGGATATATGCCAGCTAACAAGAACAAGAGTTTCTATTTGATTGGCTTTGGCTGACCTGACATCCGCCTCTTCTTTTGTTTTGGCTAGCCCTTATACCTGCATTTCCGAGGTACAGGATATTTTTTTATATGGTGGTACGGAAGTGGACGTGAAGTCGAATCGGAGTTAGTTTAGTGGGTCGGTTGACTCTCGCTTAGGAACGACTCTGTGCACATTTTGAGGGGCTTTCTCGGTCGTTGACTAAACTATCCCTTCCTTCTTTCTTCACTCCTTCCACTCTTGCCTTGACTTCCGTTTTCGGAGCTGGGGATGGAAGATATCATATCCCTTATGAGGTATTGGCTCTCAAACGTAAGGAATTGGAATCTATGGAATCTCCTATTCTTATGCCTCTGCCCCTGGTATGAAACCAAAAAAATAGATGCGGGACACTCAAGGCTTCAGTATCCACACACCAAACTATCAGATAGAATGCATCAGAGCAAGCCGCAATGGTTTAAGTTGACCAAGCGGATTAGGATCCATTCATTTTAGGACCTTACACCTTTGCCTTTGTTTGATATAACAAAAGTAGAGAACTCGTGGATCTTTTTCATTTCGAAGATCGAGTGGCTGATCGACGAGAGTCGAATCCGCCTCGTAATCGGGGTAGCCCTCTATCATAGGCTGATTCAGATGAGGTAAGGACGGAGGTTCCATATAAGCATATAGGGACGATGGTTTCCCCCGGAAGATCCTTTTTGAAAATGTAGGTCTCTGCCTTTGATGATATTTCACATGGAACTGTCACCAGATGCTTCTCGATGCTTGCTCTCCCGATTGGGGCCCGAATCGAATCCCGAACCCTGGTGTAAACTCTTTCTTTCGAGAAGGGCTTGCTTATTAGAGACTTCTTAGAGAAAGAAAAAAGCAACTGCTTCGTCGTTCACCACAAGCTATCTAGCTAAAGTTGAAGCACTCCTCCCTCCTAGGGGTATTGATTCACACAGCTTGTACTACTTTGCTAAACAAAGAAGAAAGAGAAAGGGCTGTTTCAATAAAGCAAAACTAAAGGTCGTAAGAGTAGGAAGGCAAGAGATACTAGTTCTAATAAATATGGTAAGGGCGTTGGGTGCTTGACCGAGGGGAGAAAGAAATGCCAACCCTGTATGAAGCTTATTTCCTTCTCATTCTCATCTTTCTATGATGATTTGAGGGTACCCCGAGCGAGCGAGGTAAGGAGGATTACGTAGGTAATCGGGGTGCTTCCACTGGATCTAGACCATAAGCACCTTGCAGTAGGGTAAAAGGAATGCAACTACTGGACTAAAAGGTAGGAGATGAACTGCACCCCTTCCGGTATAGAGTATAGGCGACCGGACTTAGTTAAATAAAAGCCCTCTTTCTCTCAACTGCTCTTCCTTAGCAGCCTTTCCCTTTGCTTCCTTAAAAATATTTATCCCAACCTAAGCTACTTGGCACTCTCCTTACAGCTTTCACTTCCAGCTAAGACTTCGCTCCGCTAGAGGCTATGTGCTCTATAGCTCTCAAGACAAGACTCCAACCCTTTTATGGAAGTCCCCTCCCATGGAAATTAGCTTACCTGTGCATCAAACTCTATAGAAGTTTTTCCTTCCTATCCTCACGATCGGGATCTTGATCATAAAGATATGATCTCATTCTCGGGCTATCTCTTGGTATTTTCGGGATGAGAGTGTAGGTAATTGAAGGGGACTCGAACAAAGCTGAGCCAAGTGAAAAGTAAGAAACGGACCATATCTTTGACTAGCTGCTAAGAGGATATCCATTATAAAAAAAATGGAGATGTCTCCCTGAAACGAGAGCTTGATCTCTTTCCCCGGTTTATCCTCTATTGCACCTTATTCCAGAGATGGAACTACTCCTATCCTAGGACCTGACGTCGCCCGTCCCTTGAAATGAAGCTTATCGAGGCATTCGCTATTAATACTCAATTCAGCGAGTTTCATACCAGCTAGCCTGCAAGAAAACGAGTGTTAGCCGAAGTGAGGGCTTTCTACCAATAGTTTATTAATGGGCAACCAAGTCCTAGCCTGTCGAGGAATCCTATCGGTCCGCTGCCTTTGAAACCCTCAACTACTTCTTTCCTCTCGTGTATGCTATTTCCTTCTTTTCACATCCTAAACACGGTTAGGACCGATCTTTATGGGATTTAAAAAAGGATAACGAGTTATAAGATAAGTCAGTGACTGACAGGATCCCTTGAGTTAGTAGGATGCTGACCAGTTACGGAAAGCGGAGCTTCGGATAGGGCGGAGGTGACGAATCGATGGATTAGCTTATTCAGAAGTCAATGCCCCGATCAGTCGGGATGCGATCGAGCTATAGAGCAAACGAGAGAGGAGTCCAGTGTGAGTTCTTTTAGAACGAAAACAATGCTCGACCTAATGGATCTAGATAGAGGGAAAATTTTCCTATTGAGGTAAGCAAAACTTCGGTTAAAAGCATAGTGTTCAAGGCCGACCTGCATTTTCGAATGCAGAGCTTCACCTCAACAGGTCTTAGGTTCCAATGGATGAGAATATGCTTTAGCTCTATATACTCGCTCAACTCTATTAGCTAGTTGTTTTTTCGAGATTCACTCTGCTCAAAACCCGTGCATTCTACCCGGTTCGCTGGTGGCCCCTTTCTCTCTCCCTTCCTTTTATCATGAATGGCCATTTTCCATCTGGGAATGTGCTGCAGACTAGGTTTAAAACATCAAAAACTATTATATGCTCCTATGCTCGTTTCAGATCGATCCTACTACTCATCGTTCCCCACCAAGCAAGGGCGGATCCATTCCTATGCAGGGAGCTACAAGAGCTGGATGGGACGGTCTTTCTTATTTTTTAGGTCCTGAACATGGCAGGGATGATAGAATACATAAAAAATGAAACGATTTTGTAGGATAGGTGGTGCTAATTATAAAGAATTAGCGACTCTATACCACCCTCGTTCAGCTCATTTTTAACGGGTGTATGCAATGTACTCTAAAGGTAAACTTCTGTTTTACCTATGTACCATTCGGAGTATCTTAAGGAGTTGACCCCACAGATATGGGTTAAGAGGTAAACCTCTGCCGGAATTTATACCCAAAGAATTCATTTTGTATCCTGGATTCTGTTTTCGAGCAGATAGGGATGAAGGATTTCTTAGAGTGGTCGATTCTCAGATGAGGTCTGGGCTCAAGTACCTTAAGTGGTACTATGCAGTTGCTCTGTCGTTAATCTTCAATCTTTATTTTGCGCCGACCGTAATGAGCCATTTGTATCAGGTAGATGAAGATCTTATCCGTTCATTTACGATGAAGTTGCTATCAAAGGAGTCACATTCATTGTCCCTATCCTTGTAGCAAAAAACAAAGAACTACCTGGAGAAGGCACCTGGATACTTGGAGTAAAGTCATGTACAGATTACTTGGTAAAGCTGTTGGTCTGGAACCAACAAGAGTGGAGGGGTCTTGTTCTTCCTGGATGTGTATCGAACCACAACAACAGTAAAACATGCCCACATTCCATGGAACATAAGACTTCGGCGTCTCTGATCGCCAGAATAGAAGTTCTTCCACATCGTTCTGACCCCGAGATAGGGCGTTAATGTGAGTTATAGAGCGCTCGGAAGTACAAAACAAAAGCGACGGGCCGGCGGGCAGTTAACTAAACCGATTTTGTGTGGATTGCAATGTGAGTTAGCCTTCTGCTCTCTTCGATTTAGCAAGCAACTGAGGGCTTTTGCTTCGTGTGGTCGAGAGACGAAAGCCTCTTTGAAAGCGCTGTTGAATCAATAAATGTGGCAACTGGTGGTAACGTATTCAAATAGTTGATTCCGTGAAAGAAAGTGATCCTCCCTCTTAAATAAGGAATTTTGAGCCCTCTTCTTCAGTCATTGATAGAGAGTAAATGCCTAGGCTTTCTCTTGGCGGAAGGAAGGAACCTGTTGGAGAGGAGAAGCGCAACGAGTCTTTATTATAAGTAATAAGTATTTTTGATCTCTCTCTTTGACACGAATACGCTCTGGGGAATGACTCGGCTAGCTTTGAAGAGAAGACAGAGGGAATAGGAGATGGGATTGGCATGGCAGGTCTACGAACCGGGCTTTGGCAAGACTTGGGATAGGCAGAATTGAGGAGAAGTCCCCCGCGGAGAAGAATCATTCAATACCGGAAACTCTCCAACAAATAATAGGAAAACCCCTTCATTAATGGTAAGGGGTCAATCTAATCCGGTACGTTCGCTTCTTTGTTACAATATCGTCTTTTCTTTTATTATATAATCCCGCCCAAACACTCAGCCCACCTTGGTCAGTAAACATTCATTTTTTAAATCAATAGACTTTTCCGGTCAGGAGTGGGGTGGTGCGGGCACCAGACTCAGAAGAAGACTTCAGAGCTCCATCTAGATCTCTGATTAACCTTGCCCGAAGAATTAGGGTTTTTGGTTTGTAATAAGAGTTGACTAGATCAACTTAATTTAGCTTGAGTCTACATTACCTGCATTTTATTTTGTTGAGTCATGTTGACTCAGTAGTGGATTAGGGTTTCAACCTGGGGTGTTACATTTTCTTCCAAGGCCTAGCAAGTGGGCGCCACACTCCCAGCCACACTCCCAGCCATACGCCTGAGTCTAGGGGGCGCCATATCTACATCTAGCAGCCTTGGTCCCCATGCCATAGATAGAAGCTTCCTTCTCTCATGCGCCAGTTGAGGAGAAATCCACTAGGAGTCCACAAATCAAGGGGGCGGCCCAAGTCTTCCAAAGAAACCAAACTAAGGGAAGAAATTCTCTTGGGAAAAACTTCAAGGAGGCGCCCACTACCTGCCAAAAATATCCAAAACAAAGATGGGAAGGGCCTTGACTTAGGAGGAAGAAAAGGAGGAGTCCAAAAGAGTTGATCCATGGAAGGAAAAAAATTCTCTTGAAGATCCAAGCAAGGAGGCGCCATCTACCTGCCTTTTATAACCCTAATCAAATTTTTTTGGTACCTTGGCCGACCATATGTGTATGGATATCCTGATTTGTAGATCCCCTCCTTTAGTCCACATAGGAAGATGTAAAACCTACTCCCTTGTAAAGCCTTATAAATTAAACCCCTCTTGTAAGTTTAAATCAATCAGATGAATGAAACCAAATTTTTTTTGTGAGCAAACTTTGTGTTTTCTCTCTTCCGCACTTGCATCCAAGTGTGAGCTCCGTGAGGGAGTAAATCCGGGTTCCCCAGGAACCTTGAGGAGGTGTGAGATCTCCAAAACCCAAACCCTAGGTTAGCCACTCCACTCCCAAACCCTAGCCGCCATCACCCTTCTCTTTCCACCAAGCCCTAGCCTATCCCACTCTCACGGCCACCCTCTCCAAGTCCAGGCCGACCACCAGCATCCAGCTCCAGTCCAGATACTTCAGATCTATAGCAATTCTAAGAGGAAGTCAGATTAGCCTCCAGGAGAATTTTGATTTCAGCAACTTTAGCTCTCAAGTTCTTCAACCTGGTAAACCTTTTCTTGAGTATCTGAATTCCATCACTTGTTCCTCTTCTTTCCCAGATCTTGAGTCCAGGAGAAGCCAACCAAACCACAAGACCAGTATTGGAGGATCCATTACGAAGATAGCCGACTCCGAGGATCGCACAATCTGCTCGAGAGAGTTCTTCCACCCAAATTCTGAGAAGATCACTGTCTGGTTGGTAAACCATCTCTCCTCTCTATTTCTGTTCTGTTGAAAGTTCAGAGCGAAACCCTAGGTCTGGGAGTTTCTTAACCCCCAGCGATCCATTACTTCTGAACTACTCTGATAATTTAGTTTCATCTAAATTGTGCTTTCAATCCTTACCTAGTTTCCTTCAACTTAGTTTAGCTTTACTTTGAGTCAAAGCCATTTTCTGAAATATAAAAAAAAAAAAAAAGAAAAAGAATTAATCTTAAATTTACTTCTGCATGCGCTTCCTTGTTCTTTGTTCTGTATCATTTTGGTATCAGAGCACTGTCTAGGGTTATGTTTTGATTGCTTGTTTGAGTCTCTCTCTTTTTACTTTGTCTGCTCAAAGTAGACTCCCCAGGACGTCCGGTCCTAGGAATGAAGCGAGGTGCAAACCTCCTCTTCCCATTCCACGGGGTGTTCCTAGGGCGTGTAGGGGATCCGTTGGGTTATAACTTCGTAGCAGGAATTGTAAACGGGGAAGTGCTCTGTTTTCTGCCTATAATTGCCCTATTGCATGAATTATTTCTCACTGCAGATAACTCTAAATTTGGTGATTTTTGTTTGTTGAAACCAGTATAATTGAAACTAATTTGCATAATTTTCTCATGATTATTGGTTTCCATTCGATTTCTGAGAATTAAATTACTGCAACTCTGTTTTTTGTGTTCAGCCATCCATTTATTTTTGAGTGTTCATCTCTTAATTCATCTTAAGGGCATTTGAGCATCTAAGATAAGGGGAGGAGTTGATAACCTCTCCTTAGCCCAAAACCACCACCCTTTCATTCGAACCTAAGCCTTTAATCTAAAAATTTATTAGACCTAATTTGCCCTAGTGGGCTAGGGACATCAACAAGTCGGGTCAAGGCTAGTGTTGAGTCAGTTTGTCTGGTTACTCTGTGTGTGCTTTGTACTCAGTGTCTAGAATGGTGGTTCAGGGATTCCATCCCGAAGGGCTTGTGTGCTGGTCCGCCTACTTGGCCAATCTCTGATTGGTGTCTAGGATTGGCATTCAGGGACCTAACACTCCCCTTACACCTGCCTGGCTGAGTCCTGAGTTACTACAGGCTAGCTTGCCACTCTGATTGGGTACCTAGTTTGGGCTCTAGGTCTAGTTAACCCGTAGTCATTCAGTTGAGTCTCATTTTGTGTGCTTGATTGCATCATGTCTACCCGGAATGGAGTACCCTACCAACCTGGTCAAACCCAACCTGATTTAGAGGCCATGGTTAGAGCTCTTACTGAGAGTATGAACAAATTAAGTCAGGATATGAATGAGAATTTTGCCCAGCTTAGGGATCGAGTCCAAGTACTTGAGGAACCTAGGCATCGGAATTGGACTCCTGACCCAGATTTTAATGTGCCTCAACCTCACCCACACCAAGAGCCTAGAAGACCTTATACCGAGATCCTGAACCTAATCATAGGAGGCCTGACCCAGAACCTGAGGATAGAGATGATAGGTTCATTCGGAACATCAAGTTAGATGCACCACTTTTGATGGTAGCTCAAATCCTAAGGTTATTCTGATTGGGAGGGTGAGATGGACCAGTACTTTGAGTGGTATGCTATGTCTGAGGAGAGAAATTCAAGTTTGCCAAGATGAAATTAATACGTCAAGCTAGGTTATACTGGGGAAACATTGAGCTGACCACTAGAAGACGAAATGTAGAGCCCATAACCACTTGGCAGGGTATGAAAGAAAAGCTTAGAGACAAGTACCTACCCATTTCATACCAGCAAAATCTGTTAGACCAATGGCAGACTTTGAAACAAGGGAATCGATCTGTTTCAGACTACATAACCACCTTTGATGAATACCTAATGAGATGTGATGTGAGTGAAGCCCATGAAGTCACTTTGTCTAGATTTAGGGCTGGGCTTAGGGAAGATATTAAGAGAGAGTTGTTTCTGAGAGAGGTTACTGACCTAGACCAAGCCTATCAGATTGCACTGAACACTGAGAAGTTTCAGAGAGGACCCATGCCATCTAGGGTTAGTGCCCCAATCCCAAGAAATGGACCTAGCCAGGTTACCCTAGCAAGCCTAATCAGGGTATCCCCACCCTAGGCCCATGGACAAAGGTAAGGCACCTGACACCCAGAGAACCCCTAGTATCGTCTGTTTTAAGTGCCAGAAGCCCTGTCATATCTCCAATCAGTGCACAGCCATAGCTTGTTTTAAGTGTCATAAGGTAGGTCATGTTTCTAGCCAGTGCCCTCGTAGATCCCTATATATAGAAGAGGGAGGAGAAGAGAATTCCGAGCCTAATGAGGAGTTTGAAGAAGAAGTTTATGAGGCCGGAATGAATTGGTGATGAGTATGAAGGAGAGGAAGAATCCACTGAGTCTGACCACTTAGGGGTTGTGAGATGCATCCTGTCCCAGACAAAAGTTCAGGAAGACTGGCATAGGACTAACATCTTACAGACTTTTCTTAAACTAGGGGATAAGGTTTGTAAAATCATCATAGATAGTGGGAGCTGTGTAAATGCCATTTCTACTAGCACCACAAAATGTTAGGCTTAACCCCAGTTCCCCACCCCAACCCTATAAGGTTTCTTGGGTAGACTCTACCTCTATACCCATCCAGTCTAGATGTCAGGTCCAAATCCAAATGCAATCCTATCAAGAGAAGATTTGGTGTGATGTCTTGCCCATGGGGGTGAGCAGTATAATTCTTGGAAGACCTTGGTTGTATGATCATGATGCCACCCTCTTAGGAAAATCAAACACCTGTGTCTTTAGTTTCAATGGGAAGAAAATCACAATCCATTCAGTCCCTCCTAAGGACAAGGTAGCTAAAGGAACCAGTAAGGTTAGGGAAATGAAGACTGGAGTGAACCTAATTAGTGCCAAGGATCTAGAACAAGAAATTCATAGTGGTTCACCCATTTGGATGTTGACTGCTAAGGAACTTAGGACTCCTACACCCTCAGAGCCTCCTCAGGAAGTTAAGCCTTTATTAGAAGAATTTGAGGATGTTTTTCTCGAGGATCTGCTAGACCACCTTCCACCTCTTAAGGATATTCAGCATTCCATAGAGATTAGTCCCAGGAGCTACTTTACCCAACTTGCCCTATTATAGGATGAATCCATCGGAGCATAAAGAACTGCAAAAGCAGGTTGGCGAATTGTTGAGGAAAGGGGTTCATTAGAGAGAGTCTTAGCCCTTGTACAGTCCCTGCACTTCTAACCCCGAAGAAGGATGGCACATGGAGGATGTGTGTGATAGTCGTGCCATCAATAAAATCACAATCAAGTATAGGTTCCCCATCCCTAGACTAGATGACATGCTTGATATGATGGCCGGTGCCATGGTTTTTTCTAAAATTGATCTCAAGAGCGGCTATCATCAGGTTAGGATTAAACCAAGGGATGAGTGGAAAACAGCCTTCAAGACTAAGGATGGTCTCTTCGAATGGGTTGTTATGCCTTTTGGGTTGTCCAATGCCCCTAGTACTTTCATGAGGATTATGACCCAAGTACTTAGAGCTTTCATAGGGAAGTTTGTAGTGGTCTATTTTGATGATATCCTGATCTATAGTAAGACCCCTGCAGATCACCTAGGCCACCTTAGACAAGTCTGTCAAGTTTTGAGGAATGATAGTCTCTACGGTAATCTCAAAAAGTATGAATTTATGACCAGTAGGATTATCTTCCTTGGATTTGTTGTAAACCCTGACGGCGTGGCTGCCGATCCTGAAAAGATTAGGTCCATAGTAGAATGGCCAGAGCCAACAGTATGCATGAAGTCAGAAGTTTCCATGGCTTGGCTACCTTCTATAGGCGATTCATCAAGGGGTTTAGTACCGTAGTTGCTCCTATCACAGACTGCATTAGGAAGGGAGAATTTCAGTGGACCAAAGCAGCCATAAAGCCTTCCTAGATCTTAAGGATAGGATGATCCAGGCACCCATTTTAAGACTACCGGACTTTTCAAAGGTATTTGAGGTTGCCTGTGATGCTTCAGGAGTAGGTATAGGTGGAGTCCTAAGCCAAGAGAACCATCCCGTAGCATTCTTTAGTGAAAAACTTAATGATGCTAAGCTTAGGTATTCTACCTATGATAAGGAATTTTACGCGGTAGTGCAAGCTTTGCATTACTGGAGACATTATTTACTACCGCAAGAATTTATGCTGTTTTCGGACCATGAGGCTCTTAGATTCTTGAATTCTCAGAAGAAGCTTAACCCTAAGCATGCTAAGTGGGTAGAGTATATCCAGTCCTATACTTTTGTTTGAAGCATAAGGCTGGGTCTGAAAATAAGGTAGCTGATGCCCTTAGTCGTCGATCCTGTTGTTGAATTCTGTTAGGGCTGAAGTCATAGGGTTTGAGCAAATCAAAGAAGAATATGAGTCGTGTCCGGATTTCAAGACTGTATACCAGGATCTAACTCAAGGACCATCTAGTGAACATAAGGATTATTCCCTTTTAGATGGCTTTCTATTCTTTAAGAATAGGCTTTGCATCCCTAGAACCTCTCTTAGGGAATTCTTGATTTGGGAAACTCATGCTGGAGGTTTAGCTGGCCATTTCGGAAAAGATAAGACCACCCTGGCTATTGAAGACCATTTTTTCTGGCCTAGCTTAAAAAGAGATGTAGCACACATTGTGGCTAGGTGTCGGACCTGCGCTGTTGCCAAACAGCGAAAATAGAACACGGCCTTTATACCCCACTCCCTGTCCCAGATCGTCCTTGGCAAGATGTGAGCATGGACTTTGTGTTAGGTTTGCCTAAGACCCAGAGGAGGCATGACTCTATCTGTGTTGTAATAGACCGATTTTCCAAGATGGCCCATTTCTTGCCTTGTTCCCAAACATTTGATGCATCTAAGGTAGCCACCCTATTCTTTAATGAGATAGTTCGACTCCATGGCCTATCCAAGACCATTGTTTCAGATAGGGATGTTCGGTTCACCAGCTATTTCTGAAAAACCCTTTGGCATAAGTTAGGGACGAAACTTAAGTTTTCAACTGCCTATCATCCCCAGACTGATGGCCAACCGAAGTAGTGAACCGTAGTTTAGGCAATCTGCTAAGGTGTTGTTGGTGAAAACATTAGGAACTGGGATTTGTACTTACCTAGAGTTGATTTGCATATAATGACTCGGTCAATAGGTCTACGGGTAAGAGTCCATTTGAATTATGCATGGTTACAAACCCCACACACCTCTTGACCTAGTCCTTTACCAGTCCACACACGAGTCTCCGAGTCTGCCGAAGTTTTTGCACAGCATATAAAAGACTTGCATAAAGAAATTCAAGCCAAAAAAATTTAAGTAATGAAACTTATAAGAAATTGGCTGATTCTCAAAGGCGAGTCAAAACTTTGACGAAGGAGACTATGTAATGATTAGGTTAAGGCCTGAATGGTTTCCTCCTGGAATCGTTAGAAAGGTTACATGCTAGGGGAGCTGGACCATTTAGAGTGGTAAAGAGAGTAGGATCCAATGCCTATGTGCTAGTTACCTCCAGAACTAGGCATTAGCTCCACTTCAACATACAGACCTAGTAGAGTATAGGGAGCCAGCTGTGATTCCCAGTGAGGCTTTTGAAACTAATCCTGCGCTTGAGAGTGAACCTGACCCTGTGTGTCCAACAACAAATTGGCTGTGAGGAAAGAGCAGATTGAAAAGATCCTGGATGATCAGGTCATCTTACTCGTATCGAGGATACCAAGATACCTGGTCGCTGGCTAGGAAGGCCAGATTCTGATGACTCTTGGATTCCGAGAAGAAATTACAAGAGCTGGACCCAGACCTCTTGGAGAGATACTAGAGCAACTTGATCCAAACTCGACAGGGTCGAGTTCCTCCCACCCTGGGAGAATGGTGCGGGCACCAGACTCAGAAGAAAAGACTTCAGAGCTCCATCTGGATCTCTGCTTAACCTTGCCCGAAGAATTAGGGTTTTGGTTTGTAATAAGAGTTGACTAGATCAACTCAATTTAGCTTGAGTCTACATTCCTGCATTTTATTTTGTGAGTCATGTTGACTCAGTTGTGGACTAGGGTTTCAACCTGGGGTGTTACATTTTCTTCCAAGGCCTAGCAACATGGGCGCCACAATACCAAGCACACACTCCCAGCCATACGCTGAGTCCAGGGATACCATATCTACATCCAGCAGCCTTTGGTCCCACGCCACAAATAGCAGCTTCCTTCTCTCATGCGCCAGTTGAGGAGAAATCCACCAGGAGTCACCCAATCAAGGGGGCGGCCCAAGTCTTTCCCAAAGAAACCAAACTAAGAAAGGGAGAAATTCTCTTGGAGAAAAACTTCAAGGAGGCGCCCACATGCCAAAAATATCCAAAACAAAGATGGGAAGGGCTTGAGCTTAGGGAGGAAGAAAAGGAGGAGTCCAAAAGAGTGATCCATGGAAGGAAAAAAATTCTCTTGAAGATCCAAGCAAGGAGGCGCCATCTACCTGCCTTTTATAACCCTAATCAAATTTTTTTTTGGTACCTTGGCCGACCATATGTGTATGGATTATCCTGATTTGTAGATCCCCTCCTTTAGTCCCACATAGGAAGATGTAAAACCCTACTCCCTTGTAAAGCCTAAATTAAATAAACCTCTTGTAAGTTTAAATCAATCAGGAATGAAACCAAATTTTTTTTGTGAGCAAACTTTGTGTATCTCTCTTCCGCACTTGCATCCAAGGTTGAGCTCCGTGAGGGAGTAAATCCGGGTTCCCCAGGACCTTGAGGAGGTGTGAGATATCCAAACCCAACCCTAGGTTAGCCACTCCACTCCCAAACCCTAGCCGCCATCACCCTTCTCTTTCCACCAAGCCCTAGCCTATCCACCTCTCACGGCCACCCTCTCCAAGTCCAGGCCACCACCAGCATCCAGCTCTAGTCCAGATACTTCAAATCTACAGCAATCTAAGAGGAAGTCAGATTAACCTCCAGGAGAATCCGGATTTCAGCTACTTCAGCTCTCAAGTTCTTCAACCTGGTAAACCTTT
Source organism: Areca catechu (assembly GCA_021397845.1). NCBI lineage: Eukaryota > Viridiplantae > Streptophyta > Magnoliopsida > Arecales > Arecaceae > Areca > Areca catechu. The sequence continues at coordinate 135,415,149 of CM038051.1, read as the reverse complement.
TCTTGAGTATCTGAATTCCATCACTTGTTCCTCTTCTTTCCAGATCTTGAGTCCAGGAGAAGCCAACCAAACCACAAGACCAGTATTGGAGGATCCATTGCAAAGATAGCCGACTCGATGATCCCACAATCTGCTCGAGAGAGTTCTTCCACCCAAATTCTGAGAAGATCACTGTCTGGTTGGTAAACCATCTCTCTCTCTATTTCTGTTCTGTTGAAAGTTCAGAGCGAAACCCTAGGTCTGGGAGTTTCTTAACCCCCAGCGATCCATTACTTCTGAACTACTCTGATAATTTAGTTTCATAAATTGTGCTTTCAATCCTTACCTAGTTTCCTTCAACTTAGTTTAGTTACTTTGAGTCAAAGCCAATTTCTGAAATATAAAAAAAAAAAAAGAAAAAAGAATTAATCTTAAATTTACTTCCGCATACGCTTCCTTGTTCTTTGTTCTGCATCATGGGGGGTTCGTTTCTCTATGGCTATGGTAGCAGTAGGTTAGAGCGAACCCACGAGCCCGTATGGAGCCAGCGTCGCAGTTTAGCATGGCGTGCCTATCCACTTGTGCTTTTAGTCGTTATTCGATTAACCACCCAAGAAATCAAAAAGTGTCCTTCCGAGTCATATTGTTGTGCCTGCATTTGAAGTCTGCTCCGAGAGCGCACTCCTTGCTTTCGGAGCGGCATACCGAAAAAAGAAAGAGATAACTAAAGAGTCAAACCTTAGTACTCACGTATGAAAGTAAGTAGACTGCCCCGTCTTATCTTTTGGATTCCTTTATGACTGCGAAGTTCTTCTCTCACTACGGTGACCTACAAGTACATGCGCCTGAATCGGAAATCAGAGATTTCAGTAAAGAAATCTTTACACCCACAATAATAGACCGATAGACTTCCGCAACGAAGGATCCCCAATGACGAGATCATCACCGAGGAGAGCATAACGCTTGAAAACACGATTAGGATAGACCTTTTCCACGCAGTACCACACAATGAATGAAGTGATGGCAAAGCCGAAGAGCGGCCAAGAAGACAGGAATCCCAACGGTTGGCCGGTAGCAAAACGAATGAGACGGCTCAAACTGAGTCGACGAGAATCACGAGAGGTCTGGCAAGAGAAAACATTCGTGCCAAGACTACAAGCAACCCACGCAAACGCAGTGACCCGATTAAACTTAGCTTCGATAATAAGACCTTGCACTGCCAGGCGCTTGCGGTCTGGCCAACGAGAAATCGAAAGAAAAGAGAGATTTCACCCTTTTAAGCCGGTCGTAACTGATCAAATGTACCGTCCATAGGAATTAATTTAAGAATGGAGTCTAGGATGACCGTGTGGTACCAATGGACATACCTTAACCAGTCCTTCATCCAATTATAGAATAAAGTCCTTTCAAGGATCCATATTTCCCAAAAAAAATGAGATTGTCTGGAGAGAGAGTGAAATCCCGCCCCTGCTAGCTAACATAGATATCTATTCTCGGTGCGCATATCTTTATTTAGAATCTCTTCCCGACCAGGCCAGGCTTCGCATCAATGATGGAATCGGTCATCGGCAACTTTTCTGAGTCTTTTCGTCATCTTATCCCGCCTCCAAGCATTTCCTCACGCACAGGCCTATGGGCTTAAGCAAGCCCCTTAAGAAAAGTCTTTCATTTCTTGTTCGAGTTTCGTTAGCTGAACATCATTTCTCGTTACTTGTGACGGTTGGTTTGGTTGAGTCCCGGGTTGCCTATTTTACTACCAGTCAATGAATGATTGATTGATTAGCAACGAGAAAAGACTTTTTAGGCTAGTCAGGTGTACGTACTTAGTTCACAGTCGATTGATATTCTTTGTATTAGCTGACTGAACAGAACATCAACGTGACAGGATTCGAACCTATGGCCCTTTGTACCCAAAAGAGATGCGCTGACCAGACTGCGCTACACCTCGTCTCCCCCCGGAACATATAGATCCACCCGATCGATAAACACTCGAACTGAACTCGCCCACCCTGCTTTGGGCACAGGGACGCCGAGAACCACCGCTTTTGGAAATCTGCCTCCAAGCCTCTTTCATTCACTTTCATTTCTCCTTCATCCGGCTCGCTCTCGGCTACGTGTCCTTTGGACCAAAAGCCCCGTTAGAAGTGGATTCAAACCACTGACACAAGGATTTTTAGTCCTTTGCTCTAACCTGCTGAGCTACCTGAACCACTTTCCTAAAGTCTATTTTCTTCATCTATGAGCGCCCTACCAGCAATGGAGGAGCTTGCTCAAGACCGAGAGCTGGCCAGGGACTGGATGGCCCTCGTTCGGTCAGGTGTTCTTCGCAATAGATGCCACCAAGAACAAGAAAGAGGCACTCCGCTCCTAGTCACTAAGTAGTGCTATTCTGTCCTCCAGGGGACTCCATCAAGAAGAGGTTCTTTCTCTCACGTAATTTCTCCTGCCAATTCCACTTCCGTGCTGGAGGAAATGGGATTCAAACCCATGATACAATCTTTGGTTGTCGATTTAGCAAACCAATGCCTTAAGCCACTCAGCCATACCTCCAAGTTGTTGATCGGAATTGGATGTGCCAGATTGGTTGGTTGCCCGAAGATCCGATTCACTGCATAAGCCATAGCGCGCATACTCTTCTTTACTGAGCGAGATAGACTCTATCCAGATCTATGGATCTCCCCAGCATCCAAGCGAGACTCCAAATCTGCCACTCGTTGGGCGACGCCTTGCTTTCTATGAACACTCACCACTGAATGTGAACTTAGCCAGTCTTCGCCTCCGACCGACCAGGAGAGAAACACACGGTCAAGCCAAGCCACCCTTCCTCACCTGCCTGAATGGAATTCATATCTCCTTCGTCTTGTCAAGAAGGAAAAAGCCCGGCGGGGAACTGGACCGTGACTCTTCTAAACCATTACATTACAGAGAAGTCCATTCTCGTCATGATCGATCCACATCCTACCATAGTGCCCGGAGAACCAGGCTTGCTTAGCTTACCAAGCAAGCTAGCTTACTAAGCTAAGCGCGAAGGATTTCTCTAAGATTACACGAGCTAGCCAGAAGGTAGCATAGCTTGCTTCTACAAGATTCTATAGTGATCCACTAGAATCGGCCTCGGGTGATGCCTCCTTGCTCGGAGAAAGATTTCATCCCTTGGTCGTTAAGGTGGGGTGAAAACTGTAACTAATGCTCTTTCTCCATCGTCGAATACGGGATACTCACTTTCAATGATAAGATCAAGCCTCGCATCCCCAGAGCCATATGAAGACTAGCCTGCCTTCCAATCGGGGTTATAATGGGTTCGGTATCAGCAACACCAGCCAATCATGTTAGTACGGTGGGTTCCCATACCACTATTCAGAAAAAAAGCTTGCCATAGCAGCTCAAACCTCCAATCGAGAAATGGGAGTTCTAACCAGCCCTAGCCCCCAATTTCGAACAAAAGCTTTGATTGGACCGAGGTTCGTGAGGGAGGGAATAGGAAATAATAACGATGGTTCGAGGTTGAGCTCACCGGCACCCTACGTCAGTAGTCTTCCTAACTTCTATTCCCTTTTTTGTTCTAAGGTAAGGCCCCGAGGTCCTTCAAGAACAGCATTGCGGTCGCGACGGGGCTCTGGGTGAATATTGTCCACCCGTGTGAGCCGGGCTGTGAATATTTATACGTCGGGGTCTTTACTGAAAAACCACAATACTACACTACAACAATTTGAAGAAATCCGCCTTAGACTATAATTGATTAACTAGTCGTGTTGAGTTGAGGCTTATTTCCATGAAAAAAATCCGCCAATCCCGATATTCAAAAATTTCTGCCGCGCCTGGTGACGCCTTTATGGCACAGGATCTTGGAAGGTCCTAACACGATCATTGGTATGCTTAACAAAGCTACCCTGGTCATGTTCGATGGTTTCACTAGGAGAGGTGCATCGCTGCATACCTATTTGCAAAGCAGGTCTACAGGTTGACTAGAAAGTCTGGATTGTTATTCACAGCGCGCTTTATCTAAAGCAATGTGGTTTATCGCTTGCTAAAGCTTACGCTGGTGACTATCAACCAGATCTTCTTCCTGCCCTGTAGCTCTCACTAGGTCCGGGTACCCAAAGATCATTCCCGCGTTCCATAGAAAGCTAATAATTCGAAAGGATGATCGGGCAGATCAATTAGTGCAACTCTACCTTCTTGGTTTCCTTGGCCAAAACCATACAATTGGCTAGGCCTTTTAAAAGGAAGGACTTTGAATCGATAGTGTCACTACCAAAAGATCTGGATACGATTATGGAAGTATGTGACTTGGTGAAAACTAGGTCACGCGCTCTATTAATCGGTATCTACCGTGGATTTCCACGATCCCTTTGTATCAGGGTATTTCGTGGGAACCAACTGGAAGGCGGTCCCCAAACATCAAAATACCGAAGGACGCGTTGTATCCACATTATTGGAACAAAGCGGTGAAATCTGGCTTTCTCGCACTCACGTACGAGTGGCCGCCTTTGGAACCATGCTTCAATTAGAGCATGCACATGGGGCATTCTTCTCATCTGGTGGTTGTGGCGGGGAGCGCATCCGTTTTGCTCTCGATCCTACAAAGACCGAGACCTATCATAAGGACATGGAGTGGTTTGAGAAATGGGTAGGTCCTAAATTACCAACCTTTTCCCAACTCGACTACACAGGTTTCTTTGGTCGGTTGGCCATGGTGATAGAAGGAGCAGGTAAAAGGAGAGTGTTTGCCATAGGCAACTACATTAACAGCGATTGCTGTATCCATATCATAAGTGGTTGATGGCGGTCTTACGATCCCTATGGATGGAACCTTTAATCAAACAGCGCCTTTAGATAGGCTTGTTGGTTTAAGGAAGGTTATTCGCTGGATTTGAAGAGTGCAACCGATAGGTGGCCTCTCCGTTCATGTAAAGGCATTATGGCGGTCCTTTTCGGACCTACCTTAGCGTCTTCTGTTGTTCAAGGTGCACTAAGTTTTAACACTTTCGCAGTGACCCAACCATGGGTTGCTAAAGAGAGTACTGTTTGCTTCTTAACTGGATGGCTATTAGGGTATTACGCCTCTTGGCCCCTATTTGCTCTATCACACCATTTCTTGGTGTGGCTTTCCGTAGATAAGGTTTATCCTGACCAGAAAGAGCCGTTCCGCAACTATGCCATTCTGGGTGATGACATGGTTATAACATTTCGTAAGGTGGCTCAGGCATACTCGCAGTTGTTAGACAAACTGGGTGTGACAATATCCACTCAGAAAAGTTTGACTTCTAAGAGGGGTTGTCTTGAGTTCGCCAAGCATTTCATGGTCCATGGTGGGCACAAGGATTTTTCACCTGTGTCTCTTCGTGCGGCAATGTTGACGCACCACCCTTGGGGCCTTTGTGCCTTTATCCAAAAGTAACAAGTGAAGAGATTCTCTACACTTGTTAGGTTAGGTGGAGGCGGATACGAGTCACTGGAAGGTCTCATTCAACCCTCTCATGGTCCTGGGAGAGGATCCATGTGATGAGCCAAAAGCCACCTATATCGAATGATGGTATGCCTTGGAGTTGTGGTTAGGTAGAGGTTACCTATCAACCCCTATCTCTGAGGCGATCTCTCTTCTTTATTAGGGAGTACTTAAAGCCTAAGGAGCTTAGACTTCCACCGTCTGACCTTTTGGTTGATGATGAGGTTGAAATTCTCGAATGGACAATGATCCGCCGATGGATGACTCAATGGTTGAAAGTAGTCTCTTGGAATCATTTCAATCCTTCTTCTATCAATTCTTTCTCGACGTCCCGGAATCTAAAAACTCCATCTGTTGATAACTCTCCCATACTTATGATACTCATATCGATAGACCATTGAACCGTTAGAGTAAATACCTGATTCGGATTCAGCAGGTCTTTTTTGTCTTATTCAAACCAATTATGACATCCCTTCTCCCTACTTGATGAAAACGCCTGCTATAGAAAGGCGGACGCTAGGAATTATTAAGCTCATGGGGAACCGACGATTCTGATAGTTTAGACCGTTCTTTATTGGGTTGGTGTTCTAATAATATAGATAGAATAGAGTGGTTAGGAGAGAGAATCAATGTTCCGTAGTAGGCCCGGTTCATCAGGTTCTACCACTGCAGGGCCCAATCATAGTCCAAATCTGAGTTTGATCTTGGCTCAGAAGGAATGCTAGCTATATGCTTAACACATGCAAGTCGAATGTTGTTTTCGTGGAGCTGGGCAGAAGGAAAAGAGGCTCCTAGCTAAAGTGGTCTCGCCCTGCTTCAAAACTACAAGGCGCGCGCTACGGCTTTTCCGCCTCCGTTTGCTAGAATCGGAATAGTTGAGAACAAAGTGGCGAACGGGTGCATAACGCGTGGGAATCTGCCGAACAGTTCGGGCCAAATCCTGAAGAAAGCTCAAAAGCGCTGTTTGATGAGCCTGCGTAGTATTAGGTAGTTGGTCAGGTAAAGGCTGACCAAGCCAATGATGCTTAGCTGGTCTTTTTGGATGATCAGCCACACTGGGACTGAGACACGGCCCGGACTCCCATGGGGTCAGCAGTGGGGAATCTTGGACAATTGGCGAAAGCCCGATCCAGCAATATCGCGTGAGTGAAGAAGGGCAATGCCGCTTGTAAAGCTCTTTCGTCGAGTGCGCGATCATGACAGGACTCGAGGAAGAAGCCCCGGCTAACTCCGTGCCAGCAGTCGCGGTAAGACGGGGGGGGCAAGTGTTCTTCGGAATGACTGGGCGTAAAGGGCACGTAGGCGGTGAATCAGGTTGAAAGTGAAAGTCGCCAAAAACAGGCGGAATGCTCTCCAAACCAATTTACTTGAGTGAGACAGAGGAGAGTGGAATTTCGTGTGTAGGGGTGAAATCCGTAGATCTACGAAGGAACGCCAAAAGCGAAGGTAGCTCTCTGGGTCCCTACCGACGCTGGGGTGCGAATGCATGGGAGAGAAGGATTAGATACCTTGGTAGTCCATGCCGTAAACGATGAGTGTTCACCCTTGGTCTACGCAGATCAGGGGCCCAGCTAACACGTGAAACACTCTGCCTGGGGAGTACGGTCGCAAGACCGAAACACAAAGGAATTGACGGGGGCCTGCACAAGCGGTGGAGCATGTGGTTTAATTCGATACAATGCACAAAACTTACTAGCCCTTGACATATGAACAACAAAACTTGTCCTTAACGGGATGGTACTAACTTTCATACAGGTGCGGCATGGCTGTCGTCAGCTCATGTCATGAGATGTTTGGTCAAGTCCTATAACAAGCGAAACCCTCGTTTTGTGTTGCTGAGACATGCGCCTAAGGAGAAATGGCCACCGAAGTGAGCCGAGGAGCCGAGTGACGTGCCAGCGCTACTACTTGATTGAGTGCCAGCACGTAGCTGTGCTTTCATCAAGAATTTCACCATTGGGAGCCGGTGCCTTTCGAAGCACTTTCATGTGTGAACCGAAGTCGTCTTGCGTCACTCGTTCCCCACAGAGACCTACCTATAGTGACGTCAAAGTACCAGTGACCATGACGGTTTGGTTAGGCTTGGTTACGACAACGTCGAGTTGGCGGTGGAGGAAGACTCGGCATTCAGGCGAGCCACCCGGTGGTGTGGTACGTAGTGGTAATAGTATGCGCCCCGGTGCCCCGCTCCGAAACAAAGAAAAAGGTGCGTGCCACACTCACGAGGGACTGCCAGTGAGATACTGGAGGAAGGTGGGGATGACGTCAAGTCCGCATGGCCCTTATGGGCTGGGCCACACACGTGCTACAATGGTAATGACAATGGGAAGCAAGGCTGTAAGGCGGAGCGAATCCAGAAAGATTGCCTCAGTTCGGATTGTTCTCTGCAACTCGGGAACATGAAGTTGGAATCGCTAGTAATCGCGGATCAGCATGCCGCGGTGAATATGTACTCGGGCCCTGTACACACCGCCAGTCACACCCGGGAATTGGGTTCGCCCGAAGCATCGGACCAATGATCACCCATGATTTCTGTGTACCACTAGTGCCACAAAGGCCTTTGGTGGTCTTATTGGCGCATACCACGGTGGGGTCTTCGACTGGGGTGAAGTCGTAACAAGGTAGCCGTAGGGGAACCTGTGGCTGGATTGAATCCTTCGTGATGGAAATGCCCTCGCCTACTTGACTAAACTAAGGACCTGCAAGCAACGGATGCTTATGTTGAAAGTCGACTTTTCCATTTTCATTTTCCTTTTTGTTTATCAATCTCCAATCAAGACAAACCGGGCACTACGGTGAGACGTGAAAACACCCGATCCCATTCCGACCTCGATATGTGGAATCATCTTGTCCCATATGTACTAAAATTGCTCGGGAGACATGGTCAAAGCCCGGTGAGCAGGCAAGAAAGAGAGAGGTAGCTCGACCACTTCCAAAAGCAGGTAGGGATTCTTCAAAAAGAGATATGGGGCCATCTAATCCAAACCATTGGTATGAAAATAAAGAATCCAATCTCTGACTCCTAGATAAAGAGGAAGGAGTTGTATTGAGAAGTTGTTCAGTCGATCGTCCCATTCATTTGATAGGCGGCCATGGGCCGGCATGTGGGATCGAGAAGATAGGGCATCTAGGTCTGAGGTGGGAGATGCAGCTGGCGATAGACTTTCCAATCTCAGATGCTTCGGGTGGTTCCTTACTCCCATCTGAGAGAGAGACGGCATTTCTTTCATATTCTCTTTCCGAGGTGGGACAACCGGTAGTACGATTCAAGGGAAGTGTCCACCATAATCGAATTCCATAGCGAGAAGGCGGCGGGCGAGTCAAGGGATAGAAGCAGCCATCGTATGAAAGGAAAGTCTCTCATGTACGAATGAGCCACCTAACGCGGTAGGGGAAAGAGAGGTAGCGGGTGATCGAAGTATAGTTTCTTCGCCGGATTCAGAGAGAGAAATAGTGGAATCAGGGGGGGAACCACCGGACAGTTTTCGGGATGACTAAGCTAGTCGAGCGCATACAGTATTTCTTTCATCAGCTTCTGGAATGGCAGTAGGATAAGAAAGAGTCGAAGGAGATGGTTCGAGCGCAGGCAGGCGGGGATGGGTTTTCTGTCCAACCAAAATCGGATATAGCATTCCCTGACTCGATGAACCATCTGGTTGCCTCAAAAAATCCCCCTTCCCGGCGAATCGGGTAAGGCTAGAAGGGATGGTAGGTCAGCGGCTTCATTCAGCAGCGGATAGAAAGGCGGGCTAGCTGGCAGCATCGAATCATGGGCTCTCAGCCCCTCCCCTTTCATGAAATAGGTTTCTTCCATCAAAGATCCAACATAGGCAAAGTCTACGGGAGATGTTTCAACAACATGTGCACTTCTTGCAACAAATACATTCTTTGTCACAGGATCATTATCTCCTCTATCATTCGGCCTGTGAAAATTTGGTAGAAGTCGCATCTAATTCTTGCCTCTTCACACCTGGTACACATGCATATGCTTTACTTGCTAATATCTCGAAGTGACCGCTACCCCCCGTCATAAGGAATAAGCGCTTCAGTAGGAACTCTATTCGAAACATAAGTGCTAGTATTCATAGCTCCAGCCCACTAATACTTGGGATAGTTAGAGCGAGCAACATGGAATGGACCAGTGAGATCACTATGAATCACTTAGGGGTCTCCAACTACATCCTTTGGGAAAGGAGGACCAATGAATTTCACCTTTAATGCAATCCTCACAAGAGGGAGACTTCTTTGCTTCGGGTGAACCAAGCACAACACCTATCACTAATTCTTTCCATCTCGATGTCCTCTTATGCCATAACTTCGTAGCATTCTCGATATGAGTCGAGAAACTAAAGTTCTTGGCCATTACTCAATAGGACACATACAAGCTTACAAAATTCCCTATGCTAAGGTGCTTTCTATTTTATATGGTAAGGCATCTAAAATCCTTTCGCCAAACATTCCTTTGAAGAATGATTTGTACCGGGAGCATGACAAAAGAAAGATTCTTCTTTGGCCAATAACGCATCATGAATAAAAAGTGCTTTGTACCTTACCTAATGTTTGTTGCCATATAAGAGAGCCTCGGCCTCTATGCATGAATCATCATGAGATATACTTTGGATCGTGGGGTGGGGAAGAGGAATCGACGAAGAATCCAGGAAAGAGCAGCGAAGGAACGTGACGAGCAAATTATCGTTCGAGATGTTAGAAGGTGCAAAATCAATAGGTGCCGGAGCTGCTACAATTGCTTCAGCCGGAGCTGCTGTCGGTATTGGAAACGTCCTCAGTTCCTCGATTCATTCCGTGGCACGAAATCCATCATTGGCTAAACAATCATTTGGTTATGCCATTTTGGGCTTTGCTCTCACCGAAGCTATTGCATCGTTTGCCCCAATGATGGCATCTCTGATCTCATTCGTATTCCGATCGCTAAAAGGAAAGAAAAACCAAGTAAAACATGATCTACTCAAAGAAATTTATTAATTTATTTACTTTACAAATATTAATAAAAAAACACATAATAAATTAATTAATATATTTCTTTATTATTTATTTATTTACAAATATGTATTTATGAATAATTTTATTGTCGTTCTTGTTCCATTTCAAGGAAGGACGATGTGAAATGATGACGGAATTTTTACACCTAATTCAGACAGAAAAGTGGGTCTTTTCCATTTTTTTTTGCCTTATTTCTTTTCTCTTTGGATTTCTACTTCTTACAATTGTAAGCAATCACCTCATAATGCGTGAAGTGATAGCTTGGAATAAGCAGCTAGGCTTTGGGATGACCTGTGAATTCGGGTGGCTAGGGGTACGGATCATCCTTATCCTTGTTTCTGGTAAGGGAATTCCGACCGGTCTCTACCGAGGGTGCAGAAAAAACCAAAATCGAAATGAATGGAAGATGCCTCTGGAATTTGTTTTTCTTGGTCAGGAGAGTAGGTGCGCTTGTCTTGAATTGCTTTGGTTCATGAATGTAAAACTGGGGACTCGGGACAGGCTCTTCAGGGCTAGGTATAACCAAGAAAACCGAAGAGAATAAGATGCGCAACAGTTAGAGTAGCACCGCGGCACGAAAGAATGAAGAAGCTGAAATAACTCAGAAGAGAGTGGCGCCTAGCCGTTGAGAGCGTCTGTTGTCTTTTAAGAATAACTGTACGATCTTGGACTGGCCCCCTTCGCATGACCTAGAATGAAAGAGAAAGAGGTCCGTGCTACTATAAGGCCTCTAAACTCCTCCCTCATGACACTGTTGCGTTGCCATGGGGACGGGGTAGCCCTGACTTCTATAGGTCCTTGGTTCAACCTCCTAATGAGAATTGAGGTCCTTGCACGGGCATCTCATCCCTAAGACTTGCTTGCTCTGTATGGAGTGTCCCGTGGTTCCTCGAGTGCCAGTCGCAGAGAGGAATGCCATCAACTAGGGCGCTATTTGCCACTAACCACTCGCTCGCCGGCCGCTCGGGCTCAGCATTTCAAGTTCGTTATCCTAACTGTCTCCCCTACTCTACCGGGAGCCTGGCCCCTTCTTCTATCTTATCTACTGCCTTGCTCCTCGGCTCCCTACTGCTCTAGCCGCTCGCTGTAATAGCTTGCTTCTCGGGTGGCTCGCACCCCGACCCCGGGTTGTGCGGCTGAGCCAGAGTGGGCTCAGCAGTCGGCCTATGTATCCGGGCGCATGCGTAAAGGCATGATTAGTTCCACGAATCTCACTGCACTGACCATAGTAAACTCCTTCTCGTTGTACCAAAATGGAGGTCTGATTTGAACGACCAGGTACAGCATCACATTTGACACCTGAGGAAGGTATAGCCCAACTATGAGGTACATCAGCAGGTGTTACAATCATACGTAGATAGTTTTTGGCTGGTACAACCACTCTATGTCACTTCTAATAAACGTGATTGACCCAATTCTGGATCATCTTCTGGAATCGTATAACTGTCAAAAGTGAGTGACTGTTCATCGGAACTGTTATAGTCCAATACTCATAAGGTTGGGTTGATGCCCGCCTGCCCCCAAACTTTACTTGCAAGTTTCCCCGCAAAAAGCTCTCCACGCCTACTCTTATCAAAGAACTATTCTTTTTTAGTTAGGTAGTTCTCGCCCCCTCTCAGAGACCGTAAGACCCCAGTGGAATCGAAGGCCCGCTTACTAATATCAACAGGGGACCATTTTTTCGCCCAGCCCTACCTACTTTAGTTAAGCTGGAACCGAAAAAGACCTGGTTCCCAACACATGAGACCGAGAAGGTATGGGACACCAGTTCACCCACGGAAAGCGAATTCGATCCTATATTCATCTTCTTTGTTTGAAAATGTGCAGTGGAAAGGATGCTAGTCTTTTCCTCGTAATCTAAAATCCTTCTAAAGACTCCTTTCACAACAATAGAAAAAATCAAATGAATGCAAAAATATGTTCATAAGCACCGTCGATAGTTCCGCTCTAGTTGGGCAAGGGTTGTTTAGCCTCTATAGCCTCTGCCACTTTAGATTCATAGGCTTTCCAGCTTTCATTTTCTTAAGGTCTAGCTTTTGCCTTGGTTGATGGTGGCGTCTTCATTAACACTTTGGGCTTTTTCAGTATAGCTCCTTTTATCTAAAATTACTCGTAGCACGGCAACATGGAAGTAAGAAATTAGATACCAACAACCGGACATCTTTTGTGTCTTTTAGGAGTTCCCCCTTTCTTTGGGGCTTACGGGGGCTCTCAGACTTAGACTTCCTGTTACTTTCCTCTCCCTCTCCTTCCTATCTGTAGGGCTTGGGGCTCTTCCTGTACAACCACTTCAATATGAAAGCATCCTTTGGTGATTAATTGGAGTTACACGTGTAAGCTTGCGGCTTCAAAGTCAGGCCGTAGCATGTCAGTTTTTGGAACGGTTACTTAGTCTTATCCGAAGCGTCGGAGGCCGCAGGCATGTTTTAATCACTTTAGTCTAAAAGCCGAAGCTGGAAGTCGAAGGGCAAAGACAAAAGCTACAGAGGCACGGAAACATGTTGAATTCTATTAAATACCACACAACCACCAAACCAACAAGCGTAGGTCTGAGCGCCAACATGGAACGCCGGGAGAATAGCGTGGACATGCCACGATATCCGTAGTGCGGCAGCACCTAATAGCTCATAAAGTAAGCGGCTGCAATTGAAAGCTTATGACGCGTACTTGTACTTAACGCTCACAATATCCTCTTCTTCATCAATCAGGCTTTTCAATTCAAATTCAATAAGTATTGCATTTCTTGAAACCAAACACTGCAATTATTTAGGTGTTAAAATTTTATAAGCCTTAGAATCTTCACACTTAATAAGGTCATTTTCTTACTTACCTTTGTCATCCGGTCCTCTTCTCCTTCGGAACTTGGACATAAGCTTTGCTGCCGAATGTCCTCATATGTGAAATCACAGGCTTTCTGCCTGTCCATGCTTCTTTTGGTGTTATGCCATTCAACAGTCGACACCGATGAATAATATTGACTGCCGTGAGGCCTGTCCCCAGTAAGATTTAGAGATGCTCTTTTCTGTCAGAATGCCCTTTTAACATAAACTTTGCCATATCAACGATTGTTTTGTTCTTCCGCTCTGCGACTCCATTCAGCTTTGGAGTGTAAAGGGCCGGATTCCATTTTGTTTTTGAAAGTCCTGTCTCTAGAACAGACCTCACCTCCATTGTAAGATCTTTAACAAAAAATATAGCAAACCCGTTTCCTTCTCACACATTTCTTTGAACAACTAACATAGGGCAAACTTTCGAGATTTTCAACTTCCAGAAAAAAAAGTAAATCGTACTTATATGTATAAAGTAATGTAATTAACTTCTTTTGTTTTTGTTAACCCAAGAAAAAATGGGATAGATTTATGAGAAATCTAATTCAGTTAGCATAGGATAGATTAAGATGGAACTCAAAAAGAATCGATTGCTGAGCCGTATGAGGTAGGAAACTCTCAAGTATGGTTCTAAGGAAAGGAACCACCTATTCCGACCGGGGATAACAGGCCATTCTACAGGTTTGATTCCAAAATTGCGGAGGCTGGTCTGATCAGGCTGCTGAATATTGGAACAAGCTATAGCGCTTACTCCAGGTAATTATATTGAAGCACATAATTTGTTGAAGATCACGAGGCGTTTCGAATTTGAATAAGACCTCTCTTTTGTTTAATTTTTAACATTAGGTGTTGGATCCATCAATCAAATAAAATAGATAGTTCCTATGAGAAGATCCATCAATAATTAAATTATATCCCTTCCTTCTAAATATTCTATTTTAGTATGGTATCTCATAGGGATAAATGATACGGATACAGTATAGAATAGAACTAAATAAAGCTAATAATAGACTTTCGAATGACTATAAGATATCATCAGAATGGATCTTATTAATTCTATTCTAATGATTATCTTTTTATTTGAAATTAAAGTACTAAGATATTATGTTCCATGGAAGTAGATCCATATGGGCACTTATACATTCAGATATAAATACACTAGGTTGCACAAAAAATAGTTTTTTCATCACGCCGGTAAAGGATTTTCCAAGATAAATAAGGGTCCGTGGGGCACCTAATCATTATGTCATAATAGATCCGAACACTTGCCTCAGATCGACTTCAATATCATAATTGCTCTAGTGAATAACTAAATAAAATAAAATAGATAGATGGGTGATAGGAAAGAAAAAGACTAATCATAAATAAAATATCTATCTTTCAGAGGTTCACTAAAAACTTGACTGTTGGTGGGTTTCTTTGTATATGTTGTCCAGAAAGAGGAGGACTTAATGATTATTCGTTCGCCGAAACCAGAAGTGCAAATTGTTGTAGATAGGGATCCTATAAAAACGTCTTTCGAGGAATGGGCCAGACCCGACCATTTCTCAAGAGCAATAGCTAAGGGCCCAGATACTACCACTTTGATCTGTAACCTACAATCTGATGCTCACGATTTTGATAGTCATACCAGTGATTTGGAGGAGATCTCCCGAAAAGTATTTAGTGCTCATTTTGGTCAACTCTCCATTATCTTTCTTTGACTGAGTGGCATGTACTTTCATGCGCCTGTTTTTTCCATTATGAGCATGGCTAAGTGATCCTACTCATTTTGACCAGTGCCCAGGTAGTTTGGCCACTAGTAGGTCAGAAACTTGAATGGTGATGTTGGCGGGGTTTTCCGAGGAATACAAATACCCCGCGATTTTTTTCAGATTTGGCGAGCATCTAGAATAACTAGTGAATTACAACTCTATTGTACCGCAATTGGTGCATGGGTCTTTGCATCGTTAATGCCTTTTGCCGGTTGGTTCCATTATCACAAAGCTACCCCAAAATTGGCTTGGTTCCAAGATGTAGAATCTATGTTGAATCACCGCTTAGCGGGGTTACTAGGACTTGGGTCTCTCTCTTGGGCGGGACACCAAATCCATGTATCTTTACCGATTACCCATTTTCTCGATGCTGGAGTTGATCCTAAAGAGATACCACTTCCTCATGAATTTATCTTGAATTGGGACCTTTTGGCTCAACTTTATCCCAGTTTTGCCGAGGGAGCAACCCCCCTTTTCACCTTGAATTGGTCAAAATACGCGGAATTCCTGAGTTTTCATGGAGGATTAGATCCAATAACAAGGGGCCTATGGCTGAGCGATATTGCACACCATCATTTAGCTATTGCTATTCTTTTCCTGATCGCTGGTCATATGTGGGACCAACTAGGGCATCGTCATAGCCTTGAAGACATTTTAGAGGCTCATAAAGGTCCATTTACAGGCCAGGACCATAAGGGCCTATATGAAATCCTAACAACGTTATGGCATGCTCAATTATCTCTTAACCTGGCTATGTTAGGTTCTTTAACCATTGTTGTAGCTCACCATATGTATTCCATGCCCCCCTATCCATACCTCGCTATTGATTATGGTATACAACTTTCGTTGTTCACACATCACATGTGGATCGGTGGATTTCTCATAGTTGGTGATGCTGCACATGCAGCCATTTTTATGGTAAGAGACTATGATCCAACTACTCGATACAACGATCTATTAGATCGTGTCCTTAGGCACCGCGATGCAATCATATCACATCTTAACTGGGCATGTATATTTCTAGGTTTTCACAGTTTTGGCTTGTATATTCATAATGATACCATGAGCACTTTAGGGCGGCCCCAAGATATGTTTTCAGATACCGCTATACAATCCACCCCATCTTTTCTCAATGGGTACAAAACATTCATGCTTTGCCACCTGGATAACAGCTCCTGGTGCAACAACAAGTACCACTTAACTTGGGGGAGTGGTGAGTTAGTAGCAGTAGGCGGCAAAGTAGCTTTGTTACCTATTCCATTAGGAATCGCAGATTTTTTGGTCCATCACATTCAAGCATTTATGATCCATGTGACTGTATTGATACTACTGAAAGGTGTTCTATTTGCTTGTAGTTCCCGTTTGATACCCGATAAAGCAAATCTTGGTTTTCGTTTCCCTTGTGATGGACCTGGAAGAGGGGGGACATGTCAAGTATCCGCCTGGGATCATGTCTTCTTAGGTCTATTTTGGATGTACAATGCAATTTCGGTAGTCATTTTCCATTTCAGTTGGAAAATGCAGTCGGATGTTTGGGGTACTATAATTGATCAAGGGGTGGTAACTCATATCACAGGAGGAAACTTTGCATAGAGTTCCATTACTATTAATGGGTGGCTCCGAGATTTTTTATGGGCACAGGCATCTCAGGTAATTCAGTCTTATGGTTCTTCATTATCCGCATATGGTCTTTTTTTCTTAGGTGCTCATTTTATCTGGGCTTTCAGTTTCATGTTTCTATTCAGTGGCCGTGGTTATTGGCAAGAACTCATTGAATCCATCGTTTGGGCTCATAACAAATGAAATTTGCTCCTCTACTCAGCCTAGAGCCTTGAGCATTGTACAAGGATGTGCTATAGGAGTAACCCATTACCTTCTGGGTGGAATTGCCACAACATGGGCATTCTTCTTAGCAAGAATTATTGCAGTAGGATAATGGCTAGGAGGATTTGAAAGGCATTATGGCATTAAGATTTCCGAGGTTTAGCCTTGGCTTAGCTCAGGGCCCCACTACTCGTCATATTTGGTTTGGTATTGCTACCGCCAACATTTCGAGAGTCATGATGATATTACTGAGGAACGTCTTTATCAGAACATTTTTTCTTCTCATTTTGGGTAGTTAGCAATAATCTTTCTGTGGACGTCCGGAAATCTGTTTCATGTAGCTTGGCAAGGAATTTTTTAGTCGGATCAGGACCCTTTACATGTAAGACCTATTGCTCATGCAATTTGGGATCCTCATTTTGGTCAACCAGCTGTATAAGCCTTTACTCGAGGGGTTCTATCGCCCAGTGAATATCGCTTATTCCGGTGTTTATCAGTGGTGGTATACAATCAGATTGCGCACCAATGAGGATCTTTATACAGGAGCTCTTTTTCTATTATTTCTTTCTGCTATATCCTTAATAGCGGGTTGGTTACATCTACCACCCAAATGGAAACCAAGTGTTTCGTGGTTCAAAAATGCCGAATCTCGTCTCAATCATCATTTGTCAGACTTTTTTGGAGTAAGTTCCTTGGCTTGGGCAGGACATTTAGTTCATATCGCTATTCCCGGATCCAGGGGAGAGTACGTCAGATGGAATAATTTCTTAGACGTATTACCGTATCCTCAAGGGTTGGGACCACTTTTTACGGGTCAGTGGAATCTTTATGCTCAAAACCCTGATTCGCGTAGTCATTTATTTGGCACTTCCCAAGGAGCCGGAACTGCCATTCTAACCCTTCTTGGGGGATTCCATCCACAAACGCAAAGTTTATGGTTGACCGATATTGCTCATCATCATTTAGCTATTGCATTTATTTTTCTTCTTTGCTGTCATATGTATAGAACTAACTTCGGAATTGGACATAGTATCAAAGATCTTTTAGAAACACATATTCCTCCGGGGGGTCGATTAGGATGTGGGCATAAGGGTCTTTATGACATAATAAATAATTCGATTCATTTTCAATTAGGTCTTGCTCTAGCCTCTTTAGGGGTTATTACTTCCTTAGTAGCTCAACACATGTACTCTTTCCCTGCTTATGCATTCATAGCACAAGACTTTACTACTCAAGCTGCCTTATATACTCATCACCAATACATCGCAGGGTTCATCATGACAGGAGCCTTTGCTCATGGAGCTATATTCTTCATTAGAGATTACAATCCGGAACACAATGAGGATAATTTATTGGCAAGAATGTTAGACCATAAAGAAGCTATCAAATCTCATTTAAGTTGGGCCAGCCTGTTTCTCGGGTTCCATACCTTGGGCCTTTATGTTCATAACGACGTCATGCTCGCTTTTGGTACTCCGGAAAAACAAATCTTGATCGAACCCATATTTGCCCAATGGATACAATCCGCTCATGGTAAGACTTCATATGGGTTCGATGTACTCTTATATTCAACGAATGGTCCAGCATTCAATGCTGGTCAAAGCATATGGTTACCTGGCTGGTTGAATGCTGTTAATGAGAATAGTAATTCGCTCTTCTTAATAATAGGTCCTGGAGATTTCTTGGTTCATCATGCTATTTCTCTAGGTTTGCATACAACTACATTGATTTTAGTAAAAGGTGCTTTAGATGCACATGGTTCCAAGTTAATGCCAGATAAAAAGGATTTCGGTTAGAGTTTTCCTTGCGACGGCCCAGGACGCGGTGGTACTTGTGATATTTTGGCTTGGGACCCATTTTATTTGGCAGTTTTCTAGATGTTAAATACCATTGGATGGGTTACTTTTTATTGGCATTGGAAACACATCACATTATGGCAGGGTAACGTTTCACAATTTAATGAATCCTCCACTTATTTGATGGGATGGTTAAGAGATTATCTATGGTTAAACTCTTCACAACTTATCAATGGGTATAACCCTTTTGGTATGAATAGTTTATCGGTATGGGCGTGGATGTTCTTATTTGGACATCTTGTTTGGGCTACTGGATTTATGTTCTTAATTTCCTGGCATGGATATTGGCAGGAATTGATTGAAACTTTAGCATGGGCTCATGAATGCACACCTTTGGCTAGATTCATTCGATGGAGAGATAAGCCAGTGGCTCTTTCCATTGTGCAAGCAAGATTGGTTGGATTAGCCCACTTTTCCGTAGGTTATATATTAACTTATGCAGCTTTCTTGATTGCCTCTACATCAGGAAAATTTGGTTAATTTCATTATTTTTATGTACTGTATCAGCAACAATCTCATTTGTTTCAATGGAGAGGGAGGATTTGCCTTCTTGTATTTTTACATCTAGGATCCGAACTGTATTATTGATAATAATAACTTATAATAATAGGAACTGAACATTATGGCAAGAAAAAGTTTGATTCAGAGGGAGAAGAAGCGGCAGAAATTGGAACAGAAATCTCATTTGATTCGTCGATCTTCACTTTTCCCATCTTACTTCTCTTTGCAATTTTCCGCTTTCTTGCCTTATTATGGGAGTACAGTGTAGACTGGATAGTATTAAGCATTGGTGAAAGCTTTAACCTTACATCAGTGCCTAGGGCCTACTGAAGCGTTGCAGATCCTAGCAAAGTCTCATGAAGTCCTAAGTGGTGCTCATCAGTCGGGACAGCGTCAAAGAATGAATAGATAAGTGGTTCAGTATAGTTTTTTATAAAAAATGCTTTATAAATAAAAAAAGCATTTTTTATTGTATATGTGATCAGGTGAAACTTTCCTTGGAACATTGGCGAAGAACATAAGCAGTTGAATCAGAGTACTAGGGATCGTGTCATTCATGAGTCCTTTCTTTACTGTCTATGATGTCGAAATAGCATCTAGTAGTTAAGCTCGTTGGCTGAAAGCATAGTGCCTGACGTGCCCTTTAATTAGGTACATAACAAACAACCTTTGACTCGACGCGACGTAATAAGAAGCATCCTTAGCATCACACCCTCGCTCAAAGCGAAGCGAGAAGCTCCTGTATTGTATCGTAAGGGCTCGCCTCTTGCTTTTCGCACGTACTCACCTTTATCAGCTCCCTTGCTTTTGCTCCACCTCTATTTACCACGGACTAGGTCAGGTTCCGTTCCTTAGCATCAAATGAAGCAAGCAGTGAACCAACACAGTTTAGTTTCAAAAGCATCCCCCCATCATCCTCATTCGATCCTGCCTGCCGAAGAAAGAGAAGAAGCTAGAGCTGATCCTCTTTCTAAAGCGGAGGCGGTAGTTCTTTTTCCAGAAGAGGACTCAAAAGTAAATGCTTTGTTGTTCGAAGCGGCTGAATAAGCCTACTATTTCCATGAAAGGAAGGGCGTAGTTTCTTTTCTTCCACCAAAACCATGAAAGGAGTTTGGGTATAGACTATAAAAAAAATATTTTACCAGATTCAACTAAGGATGAAAGCCTTGTTTGTTGTTGATCCTATGTATGGAAAAGGATAAGAGAAGAGCCTTTCAGGCTAAAGAAGCTTATTTCCATGATGGGAAACGGCAACAACTCATATGTAAAGTTTGATGTCTAACGTGAAAAAGGTTTTACAGGCATACGTACTGGAGCGGGGATAGGCCGATGGCTAGAAGGCTACTGAACGTCATTCTCAAAGAAATCCCATGAGGCTAAGCGGAATAGGGTGGTGGGCGGGTTTAGGTTGAAACAACTGGTTCTTGCCTGGATGCTACCGAAGCCGCTGTCGCCTCGCCCTTCACTTACGAGGGTTAGATCAAGCAGGGCTGGTTTTACTACTTTCCTCCGCCTGGTGTCGAAAAGCCGGAAGAAATTGAATGAAGGAGAGCTTCCCAAGGATGGATACAAAGCCTGCCAACTTGATAGCTGCTTCGAATCCATATATCTATGTTTTTGTTAAAGCCTTGATTTGATGGGGACCTTGTAGCACACAACCATGTCGAATACGCTAGAACTCCGCATTGAAAGAGAACCAAGCTCGATAGGAAATGTTAAGATAGTGAGCTTCTCCAAAAAAAACTATAAGTACAAGATCTCCTTCTTTAATAGCGGTATCACTACCTGACCGGCGGGCCAGCCGCTCGTCCAACCGTGTTAAAGCTTCCATAAAAAAAGCCAGACTAAGCAATAAGGTACCCCATATCACGTTCTATGGGAAAGAGTTTAAGCAGCCTAGATAAGAAAACCCAGGAGCCCTACCCAAGAGAGGATCTTAGCTGTGACTATGCCAGGCCTTCTGTTGTCAGATTGTAAATGTTATGTAATTTGTTTCAACGAAAAAGTAATTAGATCATAGGTAGGGGGGAAGTGTGTAACAGAGCATAGGGTATGAAGGGCAGCACTTCCTTGTAGGGTGTGGAAGAGGGGAAGCTTTCTATGTGTGGATAGAGGATGTCGTGGATGGACGAAAGAAGGGATCCTGATTACGAAGGGTCGAATACAGTTCAGCAAGTAGGGCTTGCTCCAGTTCCTTATGCCCCAGAGAAGCATTGAGCGAGCTCTTCAGGTGTTGTGATGAGACCGCATTCCATCGGGTTTTCCTAAATTAAGAGAAATCAGTTTCTAGTGCAAACTGAGATCTTTGAGCTAGGCTGAAATCTTGTCACAGAGTGGACTCAGTTTGTCAGGAAGTGAATCTTGGCGGAATCTGTTAATCCATCAATATAGAAATGAAAAGGGAGGAATGCGCCAAGCTTTAAAGTCGGAACTGGAAATGGTTCTTTTAAATTGAGATATAGGCTAGCTAAATGAAATGTCTAATAGGCTAGTAGTCAAGGTTGGGAGCACCATGGTAGCGGTTGGTGGGGGGCTTTGTTCCTTGAATATTGAAGCGTTCATTGTTGGGCCCTATTCGTTCGATCAAAAAAAAAGGGGGGGAATAATTAAGAATCGCTTAGAATTTTTTATTATAGTTCGTAGTTATATAAAATGTTAACATATATTTTTTTTTATTTTCTTTTTGTTTAGGCCAGATCTACACCTAAGTCTTCATCCTACCGGTCCTCCGCGCAATTTGAACTACAAAGTCCAAAATTTCATTAGGGCTACTGAACATTTTGCCTATGACAATATCTACTTAAAAGCCCTGGCTCTTATCTAAGAACCAAAGCCACACCTATCTTAATCTCATGCTCCACCCAACTTCTCTCGTTACTCCTTTCTACAAGAGCTCTTTGGCGAATACTCCACTTTTAATGATTAGATCATCCCATGCCTCCACTAGTGAACCGCTCCCTACTCTCTCAACCATCAAATGGATCTTGAGATCGACGCTATCTAGATGCATCAGTCCCATATCTTGGACTGTAATACCAAGATGGCTCTGGTAATAGTCCTCTTTGTAGGTACATTACCTAACAATAATGACACTCATCTAACTAAGTTAGACTCTGAAATAAATATTCATATCTACCATACATGTCCTTTGCCGGCAAGCTACCCTCCATAATTTCTATCTGCCCGCCGGGGAGAGTCATAAGTCCAACTAGCAAATGGCTATCGAGAGCTTACTGAACGGCTTTTCATCGTATAACGGGCGAGGTACTTCTAAAGAAGAAGATAGGCCCCGTCGAAATCGAGCTCCAAGGGCGAAGCCCTAATTTACTAAGAAGGGGCGCCTAAACAAAATAAGAAAAAAAAAGCTATAAGTAGGGCATTTGCTATTGCTATAAGGGCTGCTCGCCTTTTGACGGCTTGGCTTCGCTATCGCTCCTATGTAGTGGTCAGCCTTAAAAGGAGTCTTCCTACCATACTAGAATGCCTATGTTATAGTGCATTAAGCTTCGCCAGAAGCAAGCAAGACGAGGAAGCGAAGCTTCGTAGACAAGGCTCGTTCTGTGCTTGACTTACGAGCTCGTGTAGTAAGGCCTCGCCCTACTTCAATAAGGGCTATTTCACTCCACTCGTAAACAAGCGTTAGAGCGAATTGAGCGAGCGAGCGAAGCCTTCCTGGAGCTTCCCCCTTCCCTCACCCTACAATTTCATTTCCGCCTCCCCAGTTTAGTTGGTTTGGAGGATGAAATGATTGGATACCCGAGAACCATAATCTTTCAAAGGAACGGCTTCTACGATGATAGATAGGGGTCAGGTTTGGCATCTATGCCCCCTGCCCTCCAAATAGTATGAGAGCCTTTCAGCTCGTACTGCTCACACTCCTAGATCTTCACGGCGGCCCCACCCTGAAACTAAGGTGTACATACATAAGAAGAGGCTGATTATGTCGGTCTCCTTCCCATCTATATTGACCGGGAAGAGGGGTGAGGCTCTTGCGGAAGCCCTGCCCACCCTTCTCTATTTTGAGGGATCCCTCATCTTGATGATTCCAGGCTTCCCGGACTTGTAACAGATGGCTAGGAACAAGAAGAGGATAAGTAGTCTCTGCCATAGCAGGTCCTTCTCCTTCTGTTGAGACGGCCCTTTTTTTTTTTCATTCACCGCGGCACGAAAGAATGAAGAAGCTGAAATAACTCAGAAAGAGAGTGGCGCCTAACCGTTGAGAGCGTCTTTGCCTTTTAAGAATAACTGTACGATCTTGGACTGGCCCCCTTCGCATGACCTAGAATGAAAGAAAAAGAGTCCGTGCTACTATAAGGCCTCTAACACCCTCCCTCAGGACACTGTTGCGTTGCCATGGGGATGGGGTAGCCCCGACTTCTATAGGTCCTTGGTTCGACCTCCTAATGAGAATTGAAATCCTTGCGCGGGCGTCTCATCCCTAAGACATGCTTGCTCTGTATGGTGTCCCCCGTGGTTCCTCGAGTGCCAGCCGCAGAGAGGAATGCCATCAACTAGGGCGCTATTTGCCACTAACCACTCGCTCGCCGGCCGCTCGGCTCCGCGTTTCAAGTTCGTTATCCTAACCGTCTCCCCTGCTCTACCGGGAGCTTGGCCCCTTCTTCTATCTTATCTACTGCCTTGCTCCTCGGCTCCCTACTGCTCCAGCCGCTCGTTGTAATAGCTTGCTTCTCGGGTGGCTCGCACCCCGACCCCGGGTGGTGCGGCTGAGCCAGAGTGGGCTCAGCAGTCGGCCTATGTATCTGGGCGCACGCGTAAAGGCATGATTAGTTCCACGAATCTCACTCACTGCACTGACCATAGTAAACTCCTCGTTGTACCAAAATGGAGGTCTGATTTGAATGACCAGGTACAGAATCACATTTGACACCGGAGGAAGGTACAGCCCAACTATGAGGTACATCAGCAGGTGTTACAATCATACGTAGATGAGTTTTGGCTAGTACAACCACTCTATTGTCAACTTCTAATAAACGTGATTGACCCAATTCTGGATCATCTTCTGGAATCGTATAACTGTCAAAAGTGAGTGACTGTTCATCGGAACTGATATAGTCCGAATACTCATAAGGTTGGGTCGACGCCCGCCTCCCCCCCCCCAACTTTACTTGCAAGTTTCCTTGCAAAAAGCTCTCCACGCCTACTCTTATAAAGAGCACTATTCTTCTTTAGTTAGGTAGTTCTCCCCCCTCTCAGAGACCGTAAGACCCCGGTGGAATCGAAGGCCCACTTTCTAATAAGCAACAGGGGACCGTTTCTTGCCCAGCCCTACCTACTTCAGTTAAGCTGGAACCGAAAAAGACCTGGTTCCACACACACATGACACGAAGAATGTATGGGACGACCAGTTCACCACGGAAAGCGAATTCGATCCTATAGTCGTCTTCTTTGTTTGAAAAATGCGCAGTGGAAAGGATGCTAGTCGGCTCGGCGAAGGTAAGGTAAGTTATTACATCCAGTGGTTTCTGGATTTCCACGTTCAATGGAAGCGGTAATGGTAATAATAAGAGGGCGAATGGCGACTCCAATAAACGAACCTGGGCCTGGTTCATATACCTTTTCTAAAAAACCAAGTCCTAACCCAAAGCCTAAAAACTCGTAGGGAACATACTGGAAAAAGAGGCAAGTCCAATAATATCTGGCTGGCATCAACTCTATCTCGTGTTGACTGGACCCCAACTCCCTATTTTTCAGACTCTTATTCATGGAGTTGTTTTCTTCTGTCATCTTCCCTTCCTTCAGGTTTCTTTTCCACACTTGAACTTGAAAAAGATGAACTTGATTCACGAATGAAGGGTCATCTCTATCTTTTTATTTTGTAAATGATTACTCTTCCACAGATTCGGATTTCTCCATTCACTTTCAGAGTCTCAGTTAGTCTATGCCCGAGATGGAAATGAAGCGTATTATGTCTTCTTCTTTATTACTAGTTGCTTAAGATTTGGGATGCGGCAGATGGAGAGAAGAGGAATTCATTAGTTCTAGAAAGGGGGCTAGTTTCAGTGGATCGATCAAAGGGGGACTCGTCTTAATCAATTTTATGTGACATCGGCCACGTTATGAAATAGAAGGACCTAAGGTAGAGGGAGAAGGGATTTCCCATTTCTATCTTCTTTCTACGAGTAGAAGGCAGCCTATCAAGGAGGGAAAGGAAGTGTGGTCAGGAAATCATACCTAATGACCCGAAGGAAAGCATAGATAGGAAGGAGCTGGGTCTTTGGCTGAGGCTGGAAAGCATAAAAGAGTGGAAAAGCAAGCCCGAGTAGCCGAAAGGAAGGTTCGATTGTAAGTCCAAGACCCCCCAAGAAAAAGAATTGACTCACAATCTATCTCCTCTTCTTTTAGGAAATCATACCTCTATTTTAAAATGAAATAGATTTCTAGCCTGCTAACGACGCCCTTCTTATCAACGCTATTGACCCTTCCTTATTTCCCTAGCTTAGAGTGAAGTTCCTTTATTGGATCTTGTCCCCTAGTGGTAAGTGGTACGTTACCAGCTTACTCTTTCTTCTCTCTTCACTCCTCCTTCGATGGCTTCGATGAAAGCATCAAAGACGAGATCCATGGGTCTCTCTTTCCTTAGTGGAAAAGACTGAAGGAGCTTACTCGAAATGGTTATTGCAAACACGGGTTCTTCAACCACGGATACTTTCACAGTGGTTAGTGATTCAATCACATCGGATAGAAGAATTATAAGAGCATCAAGTCAATGGCTTCGAGCTGATAAGAGACTCATACTTCGAGGGTAGCCCTTGGGGATATGATTGAAAAATCTGTCTATCAAAAAAAAAGGGAACAAGAGGGAGAACACCCATTCCAAAAAGACAGTTGTAGGGGGTGCTGCTAAAGGGTAGGGTCCTTTTGTTTGAGTGCACTGGTTTCGAAACAAGACCATAGAATTCAAGTAAATCAATCAAGCTCGCCTATACGCGGGTTTGTATTGAAGTGAATCCTCACAACTAGTTGTGTGTGGATTGAATCGGGCAATGGTGGCATGGAAGAACAGGTGGTTGAGAATGGGTGCCCATGGTGTGCTCTAACTGCAAGGTAGTTGGTCATAGGGTCGAAGCTTGCCCTGTTCAGGAGTTGAAAGTTACTACAATGTGGGTGGAGAGACGGAAGGTGCTTGTGGTAATTCCAAATAGACCGGGGAAAATGCTGAAGCTTGCCATGACAAGGAAACTGATCAAGAGAATGAAGGGGGAGCAGCTGAGGAGGAAAAAAGAAATCTGGGCGGGAATTACATAAAAAAAAAGTAACTGAAAACGGATTTGCAGTGCTCGGGATGACCAGAATGAGGGCCGAGATATAGATTTTTTGATTCCAAATGCAGATCAAGGTAGCAGCCAGGAGACTCCACCAAGTGTTCGACAGGTTGCTCCTGTGAGCAGTAACAAGAAAAAAGGAAAAAAGATTGTGAGGTCTATTGAGAATAGCAGTCAAAAGTCTTTGGCTAAACTAGTGATGGAAAAATTCTTTATGAAGATAACTCCTACAAGACCAATGTTACTGGAGCAGAAATTTCTGAGGGGACGTCAATGTCTCCTACTATTGTAGCTGATGGAAATGCTGATGGAAAGGCTTCGGCTGATAGGATCTTTGTTGAAGATTCAGGGGGACATGAAGATCTACCAACCGAGATTGCTGTGCCTAATGAAGAATGGGAGAACCTCCTGCAGCAAGATAAAAAGAGGAGTGGTGAGGAAAGCAAGAAGAAAGGTAAGACCTGAAGCAAAATTGAAAGCATTCGGACAAGAGCCATGATGGAGTCCCTTGGTAGAAAGGGGAGTAATTCTACCAACCTTCCAAATTCTATGAAGTGCGTTATCTGGAATGTCCGTGGAATGAATAAAAGAAGTAGACAGAGGGTAATAAGACCTCTTATCAGATCTCAGAAAGTGGACTTGGTGGGTTTTGTTGAAACAAAAGTAAAGGAAAACAAGTGTTGTAGGGTTGCTAAGAAATTCTGGAAGGATTGTAGCTATCTTTTCAATTATAGTAGCAGCCCGAGAGGTAGAGTTTGGCTGCTTTGGGATCCCCATATCTGGAATGTATCTAAAGTCCTAGAATCCGAAGAGATGCTAACTTGTTTTTTTAGCCAACAATTGGGATGGATGTGAATCTTTCTGTGGTGTATGGATCTAATAGTGCATCAGTCAGGAAGGAATTATGGAGGGAGCTCATGAGAATCAGTCAAGTTGTACAAGGCCCCTGGTTAGTGGCGGGTGATTTCAACACTGTGAAAGAGGTATATAAAAAAATGGTGGGAGAGACCTCTATGTTCTTCAGCTTAAATCATTCAATGATTGTTTACAATTCTGTCATCTATTTGACATGAGGGCTACAGGACTTGGTCTTGGAGCAAGAAAAGTGTTGAGTCCAGGCGCATTATGGTACGACTGAGACTGAGTTGGAAAGGAGCAAGTGGTTGGATTGGCCTGACTCTTCAAGACCAAAGAGACTCGGCTTCCTCTTCATCAAGTCACGAAAAAAGACCCTTAGTTAGCTGCACCGAAACAAGAGTAGGGCCAAGCAAGGCCTAGGATCCATCTCTCTTCTAGTCTAGCTTCCGCCTACACTGATGCTTCCACTCCCATATGGGCAAGAGCTCCTTCTCTTTTTGCCGAAGACTCGCCTTTCTTCTTTTGGGATATGAAGACTTAAGCATTCGGACTGAGATGAATAGCCCATCCTATAGTGAGCTGCTGAAAGACGTGCAGTTAGCCAACGCGAGTCATCAGTATGCAGGGAATAAGGTAGGTTAGCATATATAAAGTGAGATTGAAGCAAGAAGATCTCTTCCTTCCCCTTCCTATGCAAGCCTTCTTAGCTAATGGAGACAGAATGGAGTCATTAGCTTTCCCTATAGAGCGATAGACAGAACCAAGGCGAATCTCTCTGTTAGGCATGATGACAGTCTACGTCATGTTTACTTTTGCTGGAAAGCATCCCTCTCCCTGATTCCCCAGTCTAGACCGCTACCACTGATGGCAGACTAATCCCTCAATATGAAAACAATCAAAAAGCAAGGATAGAGTCTTTGATCTCTATTTTCGAACCCGAGACCTTTTGCTCAACCGTGAAAGGAGAGATCTCTTTGACCATTCCCAAGATAAATACCAATCTATCATCCCATTTTTTCAAGACATAGTCTGGTTCACCAAAGAGCCTTATCATAAATCACTGCCTCGTCAACCTGACTTCCATCTCCTGACATCGGTACTTGTTTTCTGGTCCAGGAAAAGCAGACAGGGTAGTTCAACCAAAGCTTTCAGGCAAGCAAGTACAGTCAACAATGATCTCGGTGAGAATAGTCAGAGCATTGGGGTAAGCAGCAGTGAGTAGCTATCGCAGTCAACTAGCATAGGCGAAAGACAAAGAAGTTGGAAGTGGATCAGTAGTTTGGTAGCCTGCCCCCATTGGTTGTTGGGTCTGACCAACCACTTGTTGAGCTTGGCCCGCCACTTGTTGGGCTTGATTGTTCCCACCAACCATACGTGCCGTCAAATTGGTAGCTTCAGCTTCTTTTTCTTCCAATCGCCTCTGCAGTTGTGCCAGCTCTTCCTCTATAGTGTTGTTAGCAGGTGGAGGAACAAAGTTTGATGTGGAGGCAGCATCAGCTGCTGCGACCATAACTGACACCGTTTTAGGAAGAAATTCGTCGGATACACTTCTCGAAGATGAAAGTGGAGTGATTTCAGGAGAGATAACCAGGGTAAAAGCCTCCGAGGAACCTGATGAGGGTATTATCGGGAACTCCTCCTCAGCAAAAATCTTTAGAGAGAAAAAGGGGTTTGGAGATGGGAGTTATGGTCCACTAAACAGGGGTTTTCTCTTAAGGTGGCTTTCTTTTGTATTTTCCATTCTCAACAAGTTCTCTTCTTCTTCTGCTTTGATGCACAAGATCTGCTCATCAGGGTTTAACAACGCCTTACTAAAAGCTCGTAATCCGGTAATTGATGTTCTGCAAGATGGCCCTATCTTACTAATAATAATTAAGGGACTCGACCCTTGATGGATTTTTGCGTGACATAAGTGATGTCGAACTCTGATAACAATAGCTGCCATCGAGCAGTCCTTCCTGATAGTGCGGCTTCTCGAACAGAACTTCAATGGGTCCATCCTGGACAAAAAGCAGACTTGGTAGGCTAGCATGTAGTGTCTAAGTCTTGCGTGGCCTAGACAAGCGCAAGGCATGCCTTTTCAAGCGAAGAGTATCTAGACTCATAGCCCCCTATGTTGTAAGTGGTAAGGGGAGAGTCTTACTCAGATAATAAAAAGCCCGCTCTTTAAGGCTGACTTTTATTCTAAGGCCGTATCATCATGTTGTCCTAATACGCATCCCATCGACGTATCGGCCACCGATAAATATAACAACAGGGGCCTTCCTGGCGTTGATGGGACCAGTATGGTGGGTTCATCAGGTACCGCTTAATCTTTCGAATGCTCTCTATCTTTCTATAAAAAAAGCCCTTTCCCCTTCTCTAAAAGGTAAGCTCGCTCCACCCCTTCGACGAATTCTTTCGCAGCAGCTTGAACTGAACCCGGGCTATCAATGTGAACGAGAGAAAAACAAACCCCATTACTCGATCAGGGGATCTAAGCCACTGCTGTATTCCCGACTCGAAATCCATATAGGACTTTAAGAGAACTGCTCTCTCTATCTCAGCTGCTTTCCCTACTACTGGCACAAGAGGTACTTTTTCTCTAATGCCTATTTCCTCTCTCTGATCTCCAAACCCATTTCGTTCCGGTACTGGAAGTTGCAGCTGACCTGGCTTATCTTCTTGATCCACTAGTACCGAACTGACCTGCCGAGCATACGAAAAGGGGAATCTTTCTCTGAACTGCCTACTCTCTTCTGAAACTACCGCAAGTTACTCTTCTCTGCCCCCTATTAGAGAAGGGCCTCCTCGCTTATTGACTTGAACCACTGACCTTTAGAACGAACCTATAGGATTCTATGGACATACGGTCCTTCCCAGTTTGGCCCATTCCGGGTGCAGCAGAGGGAAAAATCTTCTTCAGAACCGGATCTCCTACTTAAAAGCGGCGCTCCAAGACCTTTTTCTGGTAAATCCTGCGCTGATATATCTGGGCATGGTGGGCCGCTCGGAGCCGCTTCTCATCTAGCAATTCGAGCTGGGCTAGACGCTCTCTATGCCGTTCCTCCTCGGGAAGCTGTCCCTCCAGGGAGATCAAATGAAAGAGATGGGATCTCTTCTTCAATTCACCTCCGGGGGCCCCGGGGAGGGCAGCAAAAATGAAATAAACTAGTGAGAACGGCGTTGCATTGGTAGGAATAGATGTTCGATAGGCCCAGAGCGCGAACGGGAGCTTCTCATGCCAGTTACGCCAAGAATCAATCGTCTTCCTACTTTATTAATGTCTTATTCATGGCTTCCGCGGAATAATAAGGTACGGAAAATCGATGATTTCTATTGAAATGGGTACACCTGTTCTTGAAAGATGGACCGTTAAAGCAGAATCTTTCTTGTGGAAGCCGGAAGATAATGTAACTTTTTTTCGTGCGACCTGGTTCGACCCATTTCGTGAAATACTCCATCGCTACCAGAATAATACAATGCTAATTCGAGGTCGTGGAGGAGATCTTGCCGATGACATCTCAACCCCACATTGCTAAAGGCCAAGGTGCGGTTGTGGCATGGAGGGGGAGGGGGGGGTCCTAGGTTTTTGTGAAAGGGATGCTCTTATCATGCATGTTATTGCTGATATGATAAGAAAAACTGAATTCCTCTATTTTATTTGATGTCGATTCATCCACACTTCCATTCCTTGTAAAGGAAAGCTAACTGCTTGCTGGCTGGGAGCTGTATGAGCGGTAACATCCACGTACGGCTCCGTGAGAAGGTGGACGGAAATAGCCGCCTTGTTGTACCTCACTCCCGTCTTCAATGGGGTCTGCTCTTTTTTTTTGGGGAGAGTATGCCAATATGATCTTAATGAGGTGCGGGGCTTTGCATCTGACATTCGTTGGGCTTCCCTCTGCGGGAGCCAGCATCCCGGCATTTTTGTGCAATAAACTCCTCCGGTCGAAGACTAGTGATAGGTGGTCCCGTGAAGCTTTCGGAGAAGGGTAGCCTAGTGTGTAAGCACAGCAATGAACTGTGGTGAACCCTCAGACGAGCCATCTAAGATTAGGGGAAAGATCCTTTGTAGTGGTGACCCTTTGACTCTTCCACGGACTTATACATGTACCGAATGCTCATACGGGAAAGTGAACTCCTGGGTCTGGAACCAGGGGGGTTGCTCTAAGAAATCCTTTCTTTCTCGTCCACTCCAGGGGGTGCGGACACACCTGCGCGGATTACAGGTGACGGTTACAAGAATGGCGGGGAAGTGAAGAGTACCCGACGGCATTCAGGGATGAATGTAGACCCATCGGGCAGGGATAATCATTCCGGTCCTGGGAGAGGTGGCGACACCAGTCTGAGCTGAGGGAAGCCCTATGAGTCATTGAAACGACCGCAGGAGGCGCACCCTAAGCCCAGCTTCTCGGAGCTGCTATTGCGAAATACCGCTTACCCTTAATACTATAAGCAACAGGGGGGCTGGGCTGCTCGCCTTCATAGAAAGGCGACCGGGCCTAGATTAGATGTTTGCCTTTTTTTAGAATAGAAGGAGAAGGTAAAGGAAGGGGGGTTTGGAGATTCTTTCAAGAATGCATGGCTTCTTCCTATTCCGCTTCAACACAGAAGAAGATTGTTACAAGGTGCTGGAAGGAGGGCCGTGGCTTATAGAAGGAAGAGTGATGATTTTGAGAAAGTTGCAAAGGGGGATGGATGCACGCAAAGACCTTTTGGAGATGGTTCCTCTTTGGGGTAGTTTTACTCAGCTGGGACTTCACCTGTGGTCTCAAAGGATGATCAGTCGGATAGCGACATTGGGAAGCCGTTATATATTTATCAACCTACGACAAGTAAATCAAGGCTCGCCTATACGCGGGTTTGTATTGAAGTGAATCCTCACAACTAGTTGTGTGTGGATTGAATCGGGCAATGGTGGCATGGAAGAACAGGTGGTTGAGAATGGGTGCCCATGGTGTGCTCTAACTGCAAGGCAGTTGGTCATAGGGTCGAAGCTTGCCCTGTTCAGGAGCTAAAAGTTACTACAATGTAGATGGAGAGACGGAAATATATTGCTTCTGTCTTCCTTTATAAAGTCGATACGTGCCAATAGGTATGGTTCAGACGTCCATACGATCGAATGGAGTTCCTGTCAGTGAGAAAAAGAGGCTTGAAAGCAGAGTGGTTCTAGGTATTCGATGGCGGTTTCTTCCTTCTCCTTGCTAGCCAGTGACATTCCTTCTACAACAAGCGATCCAGTTCTAGTCTATTCATTTCCAGTTGGGGGTCCACCAGTTAGAGTAGCTTATCTCTGGTAAGCCCTTTCTTCAGTCTATTAGGCAAGTAGGCATCTTAATAAAGGAAAGTAGGGATTTTTGGCAAATTCGTTTGAAAGCCAACAGGGAAAAAAGCACAAGACGGCACGGCCAGCATGCAAGACGGTAAAAATATCAAAACCCTAGCTTGGGCGATTCCCATTGGAGTCCTATAATCATCCTTTAATAGGAAGTGGATTGTACCCGTTCTAACCAAGAAAGGGGCTGCGCTTCTTTGTTCGCTAGGCTTTTGCGCTAGGGAACTTGATTCTTGCTTTCTAAGAGTTGGGAGTTGCTTGTTCCTTCAGTTAGGGGCTTGGAAATCTGTTCCCAATATCTTGTATGAATCTTTTTATCCATTGCCGTACCTCCCCATAGAAAATTTGTGCAAATCAGTTCCACCTGCTTGATGATAGAAAGGGGTAACTGAAAGGCTGCAGTCCAGTATACATGGTTTGCACTAAGAACCGATTTCACCAGTTCAAGTCTGCTGGCAAATGATAACGTGAATTGCTTCCAGCTAGCGAGATTCATTTGAAACTAACCCAAACTACCCCACCCCCCGCCCTTTCTTACGCCTTTTAGCAATCAGGTTGCGTGAAGGCGCGTAGGTCAAGCCGATAGGACCTACTTGAACAATCGCCCTACAATAACAAACATGGTTGCTCCCTAAAAAAACATACCACACTACACTACCCTGAGAAGCGCTCTCACGTTTGGAGTGACTTGCCTAAAAGCGGGGACTCGAAATGGGTTATCAGTCAGGTCGTGGGAGAGTGGAAGCTTACTTTTATTCCATATCATGACATAAGTAAGCATTTCTTAACTGTATCGACCCAATAGCTCGCTAATTGATCTTTACGGTGCTTTCTCTATCTATTCGATCCTTTATCCATAGAATATATAGGCCGTATCTATTTCTTCCTATTTTGGTTCTCGTGAAGTCTCTTTCCTTGCTACAGCTGATCAAAATCGTTGCTTTGAACGATGCATATGTAGAAAGCCCATTTTGATTTTCTAGTATTTACTAGTTGATTTGATCTTTTTTTCCTTCTTTCTATAGCGGAGATAGTCGCACGTAATGACAGATCACGGCCATATTATTAAAAGCTTGTGGTAAAAATGGGTTTCGTTCTAGTTCCTGGAAATAATATTCCAAAGCCTTTGTCTCTGTTGCTTGTGTGTGTAAGGCCTATGTTATAGAGTATATAACTTCGATCATAGGGATCAATTTCTGGTCGCGTAGCTTCATAATAATTCTGTAAAGCTTCCGCATAATTTCCTTTGGATTGAGCCAACATCCGTTACGGTCGTTCATTCTATTCAAAGAATCTCCATTCCAGAACCGTACGTGAGATTTTCATCTCATACGGCTCCCCCCTTCTGTGCATAGTACTAAGGGGAATAATCCATGGAATAAAAATTTCACTATTCTAATTATGAACCGACAGGAGCTGGTATTTTTACAAGAAATCTCTAGCCAGCCTTCCCGCAAGAGGTTTTTTTAACACCAATCATATTAGTGCTAGATGGAAATGGTAACTCCAACAATTTCTTTGTCCTCAACGCCTCCTATTTTCAGGAATTAGTCACTTCAACGATCTTTGATGGTTATACGGGTATCCAAAGTACGAACGAGATGGATGTTTGTTGTCCCAACCATTCTTGTTAGTCCCGATACCAATAAGGAAAAGGGAAATTGATAACAAAGTTTTCGTATTGTTGATTCCTTGGTGTCAAAGGGCGCTTGACTTCAGGCAAATGGATATGATATGTATAATACAGGTTCCAGCTAGATCCTCTTATACGGATCTAAAGAAAACCAAAACCTAAGCCATAGCCTACGATTCAAGTCTACCACCAGTCATCTAAGTACAGTCGAAAGAAGCGATAAACTCTCTCACTCACGATGACCTTGTAGAGAAACGTATAAGAGAGGTAGCCCGTTTGAGTCGATCAAATCTTACTTAGCTAGTGCAATTCATATTAGTTGATCCTGCCATAGTAGCACATACTTGCGGTCTCGGAGAGTTGACCTACGAATCCAATAAGGTGTTAGCGCTTTCCAATTAGCATTCATCTCTATCTGGGTACGATTGGTCATCAGCGCGGTGTCGGTATGCGAAGATAGGTCCCAACCAAGGCCTTTAGGATTTCCTGATAATAGTCAGAGTTGCCGATTCGAGAAAGATAGCGATTCTGGTAGTACGAATCGTCATGCTAAGAGCTGCAATGTCTCGAAATGAGGATATCCTAATGATGGATTTTTGAAAAGAATCTTGATCTGCCTCCCACTCCAACTAATATAGAATATAGAAAAAGACGCTACTCTAAACCTCGAGTTACAGGTATGAAGTAGCTAGTAGTCGGCCAGGAATTGTTAGTCTGGTTTGATAGAACCGGGCTGAAGATGTAATGTAGGAAGAGGTGGAGTCACTTTTAGACTGCCCCGGAATGTGTGATAGTCAGGCACAATGGAGCTCACAACCAAGATCCAGGAGTCATCCCAATACTTTCAAGCCTCCAAGTACACCTGTGTATCAATGGTTTGGGTTTGAGCATATACCAATATGTCCTTCCCTGCCAATTCAGTTCATCCAGAATAGATGACGAGGAGCCCGCGACGAAGGTTGATGGCTCGAAGAATAAACGTGGAATACTCGGAGTCAAGGAGGATTAGTTGGGAAACCCAAGTAAGCCAAAGAGCCATCTCAGGACAAGGATCCAGAGGAAAAGGGATGCTAGTCTTTTGTTTAGTGACTAGAACTTCTATCGACTACTATTCTAGCACCCAGTGTGCCTTGTCTTTATTCTTTGATTCAGGTATTCCTTTGATCAACTCTTCTTTTCAGGTCAGACAATTTTTCAGATCTTCTTAGTCAGCCTATCTGTGTTCTTATCATATAGTGCGGATCCAATCTGATTTTCAGAAGCCAAGGCCTGACATCTATTGTGGGGATCATCTTTTATCGGGAGACATGGCCTGGTGGTTTCTGGTCGAGACTCCTAATCAATAGGGCGAAGAGCTCTTCACATGATATGGTCGTACGTTTCGTCAACGCTCTTCTATTCTTTTTGTCCCTTCTCAGCTGCAGTCCTTACTATTAAAACATGATGTATGATGTGTTAGCATGAAAAGTGGCCAAGACGAGTAGAAAGCGCAAGGCTGACCGAAACGAAACTTCTCGAACCAGGCTCTTGGAAGGAATAAAGGTGTTAGGGAGAGAAAACCTGTCCTAAGATAAAATATAACTCCAACTGTATACTTAACTTAATAGGGTGAGGTAAGATTTTAGATTCAAAAGTTAGACTAAAGTTGGGGTATAGGCAGTGAATCAATCATTATGCAGTCTTTACTCCAGAAAAAATAAACTAACGATTGATTCCGACGATCTTCAGTCAGGAATGACTTGGAAAGGGTAGTAGAAGCTAAGCTAAGCGAAAGATTATCACGTTCAC
This sequence comes from Areca catechu, assembly GCA_021397845.1. NCBI lineage: Eukaryota > Viridiplantae > Streptophyta > Magnoliopsida > Arecales > Arecaceae > Areca > Areca catechu. Next base: position 135,379,078 of record CM038051.1, on the reverse strand, counting down.
TCAGTCGGTCAATCATTCGATTGAAATTTCATCCAAGTTTGTTTACGACAGACTCCATACCAAGGATGGTTGTCTTCCCTTCTTATTCGTTCAGTGAATGGGCCAGTCATGGAAGGGTACTTATGAGTGTTCTAAGTGCTTGATCGATCGCGATCGAATCTAGGTCACTAAGGTCGCACTATCCGCCTGCTCCTGAGTTGGCTGAAAGGAATTCGTTCTTTCAGTCCGTACGAGTGTTCTAGGGAGGCCATTGATCGCTCGCAAGTGCATCTACGTCTTGATCTGTCATGCTTCCATTCATCCATCAATCTGTCAGTCCTTCGTGGAAGAGTGTAACCAAGTCCGCTTAGTCATCTACTCTATCGATCAATCTTCTTCTAAGGAAAGACCCGAATCGAACACTCGTACCATCCCGCTTAAGTCCTTTTTCATTACCTTAGTAAACTTCAGATTAGGTACCGTCCCTATCCGTGGTACAGATATTCTACTTATGTAAAGTAGAATTGTGCCTGAATGGGCACAAGGAGATGGGGCTCACCATCTCTCCGGACGCCATATGTTCGAATTGTAGAGAGTGTGGACCCTGTAGAGGCATAGGCCATTATTTTTAAGGTTTGGTATCTGCACCCGAGCTGGAGGAGATTTGATGCCGAAAGACCACTTGTAAAGCACATAGCGCTCTCCTCTTGGGCACCCAGAAAAATGAAAATGGAAAGAAGGCGAGTAACCATCCGTTCATCCATTTTTCTTTTCAATTCGACGAACTGCCCTCCAAGCAGCAGACAGACTTCAGGCAATGGGGATTTAGCCATTGGCAGGCTAGATCACATGATCCTGATGGCACCTTCGGCAACAAAAAAAAAAGAAATTGGCATTTTCCATGATGCCAGCAGAGAGATAAAATGAATGAAGGAAAAAAGTGTTGGGATGATCTATGGGAAGCCAAGAGGCACCCATATCTCCGATGAGCGCAAAGATAAGAGCCCAATGAAAGGCAAGGTGCCTTGTCTGATTCCAACAAAAATCTATGTCAATAGTTTTACTATGAAAAAACCATAAATCACTAAGTAATAAGCTTATTCTATAAGAGCAAGGGAAAGTGATAAGGATCAATAAGCTCCGGAGAGTGAGGAGGAGCAAAGCGATGAAGCGGCAGAAGGTGAAGAGGAGGAGAAAGTGATGACCCCACTAAATGAGTAGAGGAAAGGTCCCTGAGCCTCTCTGAACTGATGTGACCAAGCCTCCGGTGCCACAGATGCCATGCCTATTAGCTGTCTGTATCTCAGATGAAGAAGGTGCTAGGACGAATGCAGCCCTCATCACATCAAGGGTGGGGACGGAGCAGAAGTCTAGATAGAACAGCCACCCTACGGCCTTTCCCAATCCGCTTCCCTATCACTAGATCCTGAACAAACCCCCCTAAAAAAAACACAATGCATTTATTTTTACAAGTTTACCAACAGATAGTTGGTTCATCGAAAGTTGAGGAACAAAGAAAACAACATGAAAATGAAAAAAGGAAATTTTGCCTTCCTCTTCCAGTTTAGCTAGACTCCTTGTTGTAGCATAAATTTCTTATAAGCTTGTTGAGAAGTCTATAGAAAGTCTTTCTACTGTACCAGAACTTGAGTGAATGTGATCGTGATCTCTACCACTAGACATACATACGTAGCACTTTAGTGTAGCTAGTACAAGTGCATACCATTATTCATTCTTTTTTTACATAACGGCTTGCATTGCATGATAGAAGAAGCACTATGCAAAGAAGAAGACTCGGCTTGATAAGTCTTTTTACTAAACTTGTTATCGATGTCAGAACTGACTCGGCTACTTCTCAGCCGGAACTGGCACCCTACTTGACTGCTAAGGAGGAGAGCTTCATATTTCACTCTTTTTCGAAGAGGAGTCAGATATTTTCGATGGAGCTATACCCCTTATTTTTGGCTTTTTCAACCATTTACCAGACAAGGATCTTCTTTATAGCCAATATAGATAAGATAGGGATTGGGGGCTCTTGAACTGCTTATCAGCCCGAAGCAACACTACTCTTTTCCCTTGGGCCTGATCCGACAACTATGAAAGGCAATGCAGTAGTTTTCTTAATCTTATCTTCTATCATTTGCTTTATCCAACATGTCTGCTACAATTCCGTTCCAGTCACTTTTTCCACGAATGCAATTCTTCAGCAGCTAATTCTGCAGATGCAATAGTGGCTTCTGCGGCTGGAAACATAGCTGCTTCAGCTTCAGAGGTTGCGATATCTATCTATAACAAGGATCATCGTGCAAATGTCTCTGCAACTAAACTGTAAAATCATAAAGAGGAGATAGAGATATTAAGCGCATCCAGTTTAAGAAGCTCAATACAAAGATAAGTACAGTGCTCTAACTATCTTTCTTCTAAAGAAAATTTAGAATATCTCCACTCCAATCTCCAATCAGCAAGACAAGGGGGATAGCTCTGTATATAGATTTAAGGGGGGACGCATAGATGCATGAACACATACTTCACAGGCAATAATGCATTTCTAGAATTCAAAGTGGATTCATTCAACCATGGGCATTCTCTTTTGTTCTCAATTTTTCAAAAAACTATATTGAATAGTAAAAGAAAAACGATTAGCATGTGATAAGCAAAAGGCAATCATCAAACTTGGACTGGGACTGGACCAATGTGTACCTTGCTGCAGCTAGCTCGTACTCTGCGTTTACCATCAAATCTATCATAGTCAGCTCATCCTAGGTAAGTCAAGTCCATCTCTTTTAGGTTGTCATAGATGAAAGTAAAAATATGGTGCAAGTGCCTACGCTAAGCATGCAACAGCACAGGGACTAGGTAAATATTTTAAAACATTTTTAAAATAAATACGAAAAACACCTACTCCACACAGGATCTAGCATATGCAAGATGCATGTATTGGCATGATACAGGACATATATATTTATAAACATTTTAATAAATCTAGATCTACACATGCACCGAAATTAAAACCCAAAAACATACCTTATTCCCAGCTGGAATAAGTCAGGGATAAACTGGAATAGACTGGAATAACTGGAATAAAGTTATTCCAGTCGTCTTCCACCTTGGGCTGAAAACAGGGCTTCTGAAAAGTCCCCGGAACGCCGCCTTCCGGACCTCCGATCGCTCCCAAATTTGAGCTGTAGATTCTTAAGGAAGTCCTCTTCGATTGGCACTAGTTTCTACAAGAAAAACTAAGCCAATAAATCGTCAAAATTCGCCGAAGTCTGCTGCACGAAAATGGCAACAGAACGGAGTAGCTGTCTTTGTTGTTGGATTTCGGGCAACTGGAGCGATCCCGGCTCGCGTGGTTTGCTCCGAGGAGTAGAGTGGTACTCTCTCTAGAGGGGAGACATGCCTGGGACTCTCGGATCCGGCTCCACGCATGGTGCTAGCCGCCGAAAGAAGGGTTCACAGTCACAGGTTTTCTGCAGCTGGGCAGAACATGAGCACTTGAAACAATGGGATTAAGGCCTTGTTTCTCTCTCACAAAACTCCTAAACCCAGTCCTAAAGATCTCTGCTTAAGCCTCTCAAAGAATGCCCAAAGTTCTCCTTTTTAAGGCATCTCTCACGGTGGAAAAAAAAATTTCTCTCGTTGAAAACTTCATCACACAAAACAGGACGCTGGTTTGGCTTTTATAAGCAAGTTGGGAGGGAGAGGGAGTTGGACCGTTGGAAGGTGGAGAGGCAGCAGCAGTTGGTAGCAATAAACCCAATTAACAAGTCATTAAGGGAGGGATTAAAGCTATTAACCAACAGTGGAGGGAGAAGAGGAAAACGCCCAGCTTTTTGCCTTCACGAGTTTGGATTTCAACCGTTTTGCCTTCTCCATTCAAACGCATGGAACTTTTTTTTCTCCAATTACCGTGTAAAATGGTCCAAGGGAAAAAAATATAAAAGTGGAAACTGGTTCAACCAAAAACCGGTCCAATCCCTTTAAACAAAACGGTTCAATCCAATTGAACCTGGTTCAAGGAATAAAATTGGTTCACAACCAATTGGAGGCCGAAACGAACTCCGAATCAGTTCAAAATTGATTCAGAAAAATCCTGGCGCAGAGCTGGTCAACCCGGAACATTTTCCGGTCGACCCAGACAAGGGCAAGACGGGGAAAAGAGTGCTCAAAAATATCATGACCATAAAACCGAGACGATTCCCAATCGTAATCGATTTCCGGATCAGAGAGTTATCCTCTGTGGCATGTGACCTCAAAGGTTCGAACCTAAACGGTAGCACTAGAACAATTCTAGTACCAGCACAGGAAACCATCTAGCAATGGGTCCCGGCATCCGGATAGGTCGAAGATGCGGGAGCAAACTATCGAACCTCTGGCAATGGTTACCGTATAATTCATCCCTTTGACCTCTAATGCTCAGAACGACTGAGATTGGGATGCCAACCCAGACTGAGTCAGTCGACTACATGTCTCAACCTCGCAAGCCCAGTGACTCTTCACTAGGGCTACCCCGGCCAAGGATTTGCTAAATTGAGATACTGCGAGACATTCAATCCAAACTTGTTTGGACAGGTCAATTCTATCTTGGTCCATCACTGCTCCACAAGTACTTGCCTGTACCCAGAAACCTTCTGTCACCGGATTAAAAATCTGGGTAGTCCGGCACCAAAGCATAGGGAGTTGCCTGCAAGCTACCGTGATGATCTCAGGTCAGAGGGACACATATACCCATATCCAATCATGAGTTTCCCTTTGGCAGAGAGGGGCTGCACGGAGTTACGTTCAATGAGATACCACATATCCCACTTGTAGATCACATCAGTGTCACCACACTCATTTGGTCAAGAGGACAACCAAACGATGTGAACTGCAACAACCTATACTTGATATATTGCCGTCCAGTACAATATATCCTTTGGTTGTGAACTGAGTTTAAGGACCACTCGATACATCCTCTCTATATCGATGTCAGTGTAGTCCTAAGGACTTCATCACATGGAAAGAGTTCATTTTTGGGAAATACAATATGTGATGAGCTGCCAAATAATAATTTTATTAATTCATAAAATAAATACAGTGCTGAGCATAACCACCTACAACCCAGGCGATTGGCTTTGGGACACATTTCCCAACAACTCCCACTTGTACTAAAGCCAATTAGAGGAGTATCTTATACCCATTTCCCATTTACAATAGTCAAACTCTTTGACTCCAAGGGCTTTAGTGAAGGGGTCGACCAGATTTTCTTTCCCATCGATCTTCAGAAGATTGATGTCACCTCGCTCCATGATTTCTCGTATGAGGTGGTAGCGCCGCAAAATGTGCTTGGTGCGGTGATGAGCTTTTGGCTCCTTAGCTTGAGCAATGGCTCCAGTGCTGTCACAGTACACCGGAACAGGACCATCTAGGGAAGGTGCCATCCCTAGCTCTCCAAGGAACTTTCGCAACCACACAGCTTCCTTTGCTGCATCTGATGCTGCAATATATTCTGCTTCGCATACCGAGTCTGCAACAGTTGCCTGCTTAGAACTTTTCCAACAGATCGCTCCTCCATTCAAGGTAAAAACAAACCCTGACACACTCTTGCTATCATCTCTATCTGACTGGAAACTAGAGTCAGTGTACCCCACAAGTTTCAAGTCAGGTTCTCCATAAATCAGCCATTGATCTTTAGTATTTTTTAAATACTTAAGGATGGACTTAACCACCTTCCAATGCGCCTCACCTGGGTCAGACTGGTATCTGCTCACTACTCCTAGTGAGTATAACACGTCTGGTCTAGTACAAGTCATAGCATACATGATAGAGCCTATTGCAGAAGCATAAGGTACTCTACTCATGCATTCTCTTTCCTCAGGAGTTGTCGCACAATCCCTTTTGGAAAGAGTAATTCCAGAACCTATCGGAAGATAGCATTTCTTAGAATTTTCCATGCTGAACCGTTTCAGCACGGTATCTATGTACATAGACTGGGACAGTCCCAAAAGCTTCTTGGATCTATCTCTATAGATCTTCATACCTAGTATATAAGAAGCTTCACCTAAGTCCTTCATGGAGAACTGAGATGATAACCAGACCTTTATTCCTTGTAATGCTGCGACGTCATTCTCGATTAAGAGAATGTCGTCAACATACATTACTAGGAATATAATCACAGAACCATTGACCCATTTATAGATTCACGGTTCTTCTTCGTTCTTAACGAAGCCGTACGATTTGATACACCTATCAAACCGTAAGTTCCAACTTCAAGATGCTTGCTTGAGTCCATAGATGGACTTCTGCAATTTCCATACTTTTGATTCATCTGTGGATGTGAACCCTTCAGGCTGTATCATATACCCTCTTCTTCCAGCTCCTCATTTAGGAAAGCGGTTCGGACATCCATCTGCCAGATCTCGTAATCAAAATATGTTGCCAAAGCAAGCATGATCCGAATAGACTTGAGCATTGCCACAGGGAAAAATGTCTCGTCATAATCGATACCATATCGCTGACGATACCCCTTGGCAACAAGATGGGCTTTATAGGTCTCTACCTTCCCATCTGCGCCCCTTTTCCTCTTGAAGATCCATTTACACCTACTGGATTTTATTCTTTCAGGCGGATCAACCAATGTCCAAACATTGTTGATTTCCATGGACTCCATTTCGGATCGCATGGCTCCAAGCCATGCCTCAGATCAGATCTCTGAAGTGCATCCATATAGGTGATCGGATCTTCATTGTTCTCATCGAGCTCAATAGGATCGCCGTCCCGAACCAAGAAACCGTAGTATCTGTCCGGCTGACGCGGTATTCTACCGGATCTCCTAATGGGTTCTGGGTGTGATTCAATCACAGCCAGTTCTACGATGTCCTTAGAGTGTGTAGGTTCTTCTATTGACTGAACTTCATCAAGTTTAATCTTAGAGGCTATAGTTCCTTCTCCAAGGAACTCCTTTTCTAAAAAGATAGCTCTAAGAGCAACGAACACCTTTTGTTCATTCTCCAAGTAGAAGAAATACCCTTTGGTTTCCTTAGGATAACCAACGAATAAACACCGATCAGACCTAGGACCAAGTTTGTCTGAGTCTAAACGCTTTACGTAAGCCGGACAACCCCAGACCCGAAGGTGTGAGATTGATGGTTTACGTCCATTCCACATCTCATACGGAGTGGAGACAACAGACTTACTTGGAACATTATTTAATAAGTAACAGGCTGTCTGAAGCGCATATCCCCAAAGGATAGTGGCAGAGTTGCAAAGCCCATCATGGATCGAACCATGTCCAACAAGGTTCGATTTCTCCTTTCGGACACACCATTCAACTGTGGTGTTCCTGGAGGAGTCCACTGAGAGAGAATTCCATTCTCCTCAAGATATGTCAAAAAAGCACCAGATAAGTATTCGCCACCTCGATCAGATCGAAGGGTTTTAATACTTTTTCCAGTTTGCTTTTCTACTTCATTACGGTATCGTTTGAACATTTCAAATGACTCAGACTTATGTCTCATTAAAAAGATATAACCGAACCTTGAAAAGTCGTCTGTAAAAGTAATGAAATATTTGTATCCTCCTCTAGCACTAACTGTCATCGGTCCACATACATCAGTATGTATTAGACTTAGAAGTTCTGTAGCTCGTTCACCTTTTCCAGTAAAAGGTGACTTGGTCATTTTACCAAGTAAACAGGATTCACAAGTGGGCAGTGATTCAGAATCACTGACCTCGAGGAGTCCATCTCCTCGCATCTTGTTTATCCTATTTTGGTTGATATGACCTAGCCTACAGTGCCAAAGATACAAATCGTTGACGTTATCTAACCTTGGGCGTTTGCTAGAAGTGTACATTACACTAACAGGCCTTGATAGTACATATATGACATTATTTAATCTAGCTTTCATTATAACAGAGTTATTCAAAATAACATTGCAAAAATCTCTTTTATTGATAGTTCAAAACCACAACTGGCCAAAAGGCATACAGAGATTATGCTCATAATGAAACTAGGACAATAGTGACAGTCGACTAGATCGATAGTACAAGACTCAAAGACAAGACGCAGGACTCCGACCGCCAGTACTGGAACACGATTTCCATTCCCAACGCTCAGAAACTGTTCTCCATCTTCAAATCTTCTGCTAACTTGAAGTCCCTGTAACGAATTACAAATATAAATTGGACTACCAGTATCCAATACCTAGTTAGCAGTTTCAACAATTGAGTAATTACAAGGTTTTATCATATAAATACCTTGTTCAGAAGACTTCTGCTTTCTCGGCCTGTTCGGATCAAGGGATGCAATATAAAGAGGACAATTCCTCTTCCAGTGTCCCTTCTTCTTGCAGTAGAAGCACTCTGCAGAAGACTGATCAGCCTTATACTTCCTGGTCTGACTAGGGCCAGGAACATTCTGCTCCTTCTTTCCTTCTTATTATTTTCTTCTTCCCTTTCTTAAAGGGACGACGACCTCTACCTCCTCCCACTAAATTCACCACCCCTTATTCAGTTGGTGGTCTTTCTCGAAAGTCTGCAGTAACCCCAAAAGACCATGGTAGTTGACTGTAGGCTTGTTCATTCTGTAATGATCAAGAAAGTCAAGATAGGAGGAGGGAATAGAATTCAGGATCGCATCCTTGCCGAGCTGCTCGTGCAAGGGGCATCCGAGTTTGCCCAACTTTTCAATCAACTTGATCATGTACAATACATGATCAGTGACTGAACCACCATTCGGCATCTTGGAGTTGTAGATGGCACAAGACACTTTGTACCGTTCTACATCATCCGGGGTGCCGAAGGATTCCTTCAATTTTTGAAGGATTTCATCAGGTTGGGCCTCCTCGAATTTGCGAGTGAACTCGTCGTTCATCGCCGCTAGCATAATGCAACGGACAGTAGTCCGATCAGAGACCCACTTCAGATAAGCATCTCTAACCGCACTCCATGCATTAGCGGGAGGGATTTCAGGTGCAGGATCGTTATCACATATAGGATCCGTTCGTGCTCCAGAACTATTCTCAACTTTCAATACCAACTATCGAAGTTGTGACCCTTTAACTTCTCGTTATCGAGAAGTGACCGGAGCGATAAATTTGAAGACATCTGAAAAGAAAATAAGACCAAATTAGTTTATGAATTAATAATTTAACCAAAAGACTTGGACTTTAGTCTAAAGGTTTCTCCCACTAATTTTTCAGATTGGTAGCCTCTAACTCCAATCCGTGAAAACACTTTTTCAAGCGGGTACTGAAATCCAATAGGCCACACATGAGCCCAACTATAGCCGGCTCACCCATACGAGCCTAAAGGTAGGTTCGTAAACCAATTGTTTCCCTAAACAATTTTCAGTATTTTATTTTGCCCCAGAGAACACCCCAATCGGCCTAGGGGCCTCCTACTGCGGGTCTCTGGTTAGGTCCAACCATTAAAATGACTAATCCAATACTTCTAGCTAACTAAAGACCAAGCCCGACTATGGCCGGCCCACCTGGTCCCGTTAAGGAGGTTGCACTGAACCATCATCGATCAGATAGAAATTCCAGTCGCCGGATGTACACCCGTTCTATGGAACTGCCGATGCATACCAAGCTAGTGGACACATTTCTATCCAACTTAATGGGAGGCTAAGACGCTGTTAACTCCTTGACTTAGTCTTTTTAAGGACCTAATAATTTTAGAAGATTTTTTTTTTTTTTTTTTTTTTGTGACAGAAGAAAAAGGTAAGGACATGGATCATCCTCCCACTGAATCAATCAGATTCCAGGAGGGTTGAATTAAATCAACAATTGATTCATGGGCACCTATTGATCAATCAGACCGATCAACCTAGGTGACATGGGTTAACTCGAGTCATTGAGCTTTCCAATCAATTCTGGTCGACTCGACTAGCCAGGTAGGTGAGATCATGGGCGAGTATCCGTCATTAACCATCTTTCCTAGACACCAACCAAGTTGGCCAGGAAAGAGGTAGCCTCATACAACCATGATCACAATTGCCAAACCTACCTCGACACCAGTCGGTTTACCAGACTCGATCAGACTAGCCTAAAGACTCGGGCATCCACTGAGCCACTAATTGGATCCATTTTAGATGAACGGATCAACTAATCTAACTATTAGATAGTTCTAAAGAAAGACCTTAAACAACTTTTGTTTAATCTTCTTTTAATCCGGTTCAACTAAACTTAGGTCTAACCTAGTGATGGACCCAACTAATCAGCTAACCCAATTTGCCCAATTTGGCTTATGCAAATTTTATTAGATTTCATAAACCTAAAAATTTTTTGTATTAAGCCAAATACTTAATTAAAATATTTTTTAATTAAGTCTCTATGTAAAACAATTTTACATCTTAAATTATGCATCATATCTAGATTTATACTTTTACAAATATTATATGACCCAAAGAACAAAATTATAAATCATGCCAAATTTATAAAAGAAAATTTTAATTTCTTTTGATTTCCTTAAAGGATCCTTCTGAAAAGGTCAACACAGACGAACCGCATCGTGTCAAAGACACACGGCCATGGTGAAGGTCTCAACTAGGTTCCTAAAAGTACTCTCTAATCCCGAGATTAAATAATTTAATCTACTATACATGCATCAAGATATGTTATACTAGAACCTGGCTCTGATACCACTGAAAGTAAAAATGTGGTGCAAGTGCCTACGCTAAGCATGCAACAGCACAGGGAGCAGGTAAATATTTTAAAAATATTTTTAAAATAAATGCGAAAAATACCTACTCCGCACAGGATCTAGCATATGCAAGATGTATGTATTGGCATGATACAGGACATATAATATTTATAAATATTTAATAAATCTAGATCTACACATGCACGAAATTAAAACCCAAAAACATACCTTATTCCTAGCTGGAATAAGTCAGGGATAAACCTGGAATAGAATGGAATAACTGGAATAAAGTTATTCCAGTCGTCTTCCACCTTGGGCTGAAAAACAGGGCTTCCGAAAAGTCCACGGAACGCCGCCTTCCGGACCTCCGATCGCCCAAATTTGAGCTGTAGATCTTAAGAAGTCCTCTTCGATTTGGCACTAGTTTCTGCAAGAAAAACTAAGCCAATAAACGTCAAAATTCCCTGAGTCTGCTGCACGAAATGGCACCAGAACGGAGTAGCTGTCTTCGTCATTGGATTTCGGGCAACTGGAGCGATCCCGGCTCGCCATGGTTTGCTCCGAGGAGTAGAGTGGTACTCCCTATAGAGGGGAGATATGCCCGAGACTCTCGGATCCGTCTCCACGCACGGTGCTAGCCGCCGGAAGAGGGCTTCACAATCACAGGTTTTCTGCAGCTGGGCAGAACATGAGCACTGAAACAATGGGATTAAGGCTTTGTTTCTCTCACAAAACTCCTAAACCCAGCCCTAAAGATCTCTTCTTAAGCCTCTCAAAGAATGCCCAAAGCTCTCCTTTTTAGGCCTCTCTCACGGTGGAAAAAAAATCTCTCTCGTTGAAAACTTCATCACACAAAACAGGACGCTGGTTTGGCTTTATAAGCAAGTGGGAGGGAGAGGGAGTTGGACCGTGGAAGGTGGAGAGGCAGCAGCAGTTGGTAAGCAAAAACCCAATTAACAAGTCATTAAGGGAGGGATTAAAGCTATTAACCAACAGTGGAGGGAGAAGAGGAAAACGCCCAGCTTTTTGCCTTCACGAGTTTGGTTTCAACCGTTTTGCCTTCTCCAATCAAACGCATGGAACTTTTTTTCTCCAATTACCGTGTAAAACGATCAAGGAAAAAAATATCAAAGTGGAAACCGATTCAACCAAAAAACCGGTCCAATCCTTTAACAAACGGTTCAATCCAATTGAACTGGTTCAAGAATAAAATTGGTTCACAACCAATTGGAGGCCTAAACGAACTCCGAATCAGTTCAAAATTGATTCAGAAAAATCCTGGCGCAGAGCTGGTCAACCCGGAACATTTTCCGGTCGACCCAGACAAGGGCAAGATGGGGAAAAGAGTGCTCAAAAATATCGTGACCATAAAACGAGATGATTCCCAATCGTAATCGATTTCGGATCAGAGAGTTATCCTCTGGCGTGTGACCTCATAGGTTCGAACCAAAATGGTAGCACCAGAACAATTCTAGTACCAGCACAGGAAAACCATCTAGCAATGGGTCCCGGCTCCGGATAGGTCGAAGATGCGGGAGCAAAACTATCGAACCTCTGGCATATGGTTACCGTATAATTCATCCCTTTGACCTCTAATGCTCAGAACGACTGAGATTGGGCTGCCAACCCAGACTGAGTCAGTCGACTACGTGTCTCAACCTCGCAAGCCCAGTGACTCTTCACTAGGGCTACCCCGGTCGAGGATTTACTAAATTGAGATACTGCGAGACATTCAATCCAAACTTGTTTGGACAGGTCAATTCCATATTGGTCCATCACTGCTCCACAAGTACTTGCCTGTACCCAGAACCTTCCGTCACCGATTAAAAATCCGGGTAGTCAGCACCAAAGCATAGGGAGTTGCCTGCAAGCTACCGTGATGACATCAGGTCAGAGGGACACATATACCAATATCCAATCATGAGTTTCCTTTGGCAGAGAGGGCTGCACGGAGTCACGTTCAATGAGATCCCACATATCCACTTGTAGATCACATCAGTGTCACCACACTCATTTGGTCAAGAGGACAACCAAACGATGTGAACTGCAACAACCTATACTTGATATATTGCGTCCAGTACAATATATCCTTTGGTGTTGAACTGGGTTTAAGGACCACTCAATACATCATCTCTGTATCGAAGTCAGTGTAGTCCTAAGGACTTCATCACATGGAAAGAGTTCATTTTAGGGAAATACATATGTAATGAGCTACCAATAATAATTTTATTAATTCATAAAATAAATACAGTGCTGAGCATAACTGCCTACAACCCAGGAGATTGGCTTTGGGACACATTCCCAACAATAGACAGATGAATAGTGAAAAAGAAGTTTAGCTAACTATGAACTTTATCAAAATATAAAAGATTTTTTCCAAGGACCACCACCTCTTAAACAAGCAATTGGCTTTCTCTTCTTCCAACAGCAAGCTATGTGGCGGGAGCTTCCAAATTCGTCTAATTCGAATGCCCTAATCTTCTTCATCTTCTCCATAGAGTTAGAGTAGCATAGGTTAGTGTGCACGGAAAGAGAAAAGATGACTCTGTTGGCTTTGCTAGGCCAGTTATCTGAAGTCAAGCCTGGACTTAGAATGAAACTGTGACCCATCTTTGATTGAAAGCCTGGCTCCTTCACAGTCCGCAGCAGATAGAAGAAGGTAGGTCTTAGATCATACCATCCGATGGCTTCTTAAAATGAGCTTCACCGCACACAGTATTGCAATATTCCTCGTAACAACTCAGAGTAGCTGATATATTTCTTTCCCATATGATTCTCTTCGTTTTAATTATATCCTTAGGCACCTGTGAATCCAAAATATATCGAAGATCCTCGACTGGAATAGGATCCCCCACCCAGAGGGAGCGATTATGGATTGAGTCCTTCGACAACCTCTCTTCTTCAAGTGAAGGTGAGTCTGATAAATCCATGTAAGACGGGAAGTCCCACGAGATCAGATTCATATTAATATACTTTATTATTAATCGAAGTGGTGCACCCATATTTACAAAGACACCTGTATAGATTTCTGGAATGAATCTTGCGTAAATAGCTGTGGTTATGAAATTTTCGTGTACCGTGTACACCTGCGCTCCTTGACACAAAAGAAGTACCTCTACCACTTTCATAGCAATATAGGCATCTTTCTGATGAATAAAGTTGACGCAGATAGCTACTTTAGTCTTTCTACTATCCCTATCTGGCGTAGGCACTCGGAGAGTAATCCAACGTCTCTTCTTGCTCACCCTATCATAAAGCCATATATCTGATGCTTTGCTACACATATAGTCCTGCACAGTTGTGAAGTAAGGTATACTATAAAAGACCGGTTTATCCAATTTTGAACAAAACCAACCGATTAGGTTAAGCAACTTCATCAAATTGACTATGTCTGGATATTTATTTTTCCAAAATTCATAGCATAGTAAAGCGAGTCCATAGCTATCCTTATGACTTAGCAATAAGTCATAATTAACCTTTATTTCATTAGCCATGCTCATGATAGTTTTACCATATCAATGGCATAAATAATCCTTGACGAGCTTTCTCGTAACTTTGAAATAATGATACTATACTTATTGATTCCAATCTTGGTTTCAAGAACTTCCCAAGCTCTTCCTTCAAGCACATGTACACATCTTGGATTGACCGTCTGATGATGGTAGAAGATTCGTTCGCATACCATTTCTTGGTTAAGAAGGAGATAACTCATAATTTGATAAGCACTCGCTGAAGCATCTTGTGTCACTGGAATCTTATAATTCAATATACCTCATTATTGAGGTACTTGGTATTAAGAGGAGGAATTGGCAAGGAACTAAAATGGTTCACTAGCTTGCACTGCACCTTTCATTAAATTCTCGTCTGAAATAAAGAATTTAGGCTGGTTTTCCTTATACCATTTATAAGCTCATCCAAGGTCAAGAACTTCTGATACTTAAAGGCTGTTGCGCATGCTAAGTCTTGCATTATAGTGTTAGTCGGCAGTGGGTTGTTTATTTGTGGTTATCGGCAAAGAGTAGTAAACTTCTTGCCAAATCACGCTCATGAAAATGCAATACCCCAGAGCGATAGATTCGACCACGAAAGTCCATGAAGGCTGGGAAATCCATTTAAAACCTCTGAATGCCTTCGCAAGTGTTATTACGAAATCTTCATACCTAGCACGCTGCACCCGCTTAACTAATTCCATTATCAGGACGTTACAGCTACATATATCCTGAACCCCTTTGTCAAGGAAGTAAGTGTACCTCAATAGGTCAGAGGCTTCTCTCAGATTCACGTTGGCTAGATTTCTTGCATAAGAAGACCCAATTCTTCTAATCTATCACGATTTTGAATAATGAACTCCAATACCTCCTTGTTTATCTCAAAGACTTGAGACTGAAGATTATTCAATATAGTACACATATGCTCGTAGCCTGGGATTTTCAAATTGATATTGAAATGGTTCAAGTCACGAGAAGTAAATATACGAAACCTATTATAGATGTCAAAGTAGGTCTGCTTAAGTAACCCCCTGAAAGATCAGCTAAGGTTTTTGGAAACTCCACATTTGATTCTCAAGGTAAGGGTTCGCAAACTGATGGGAACATCTCAAGCACGGATCTTGGAGCAAGCATAATTCTTGGAGTGCATAGATCTTGAAGCATTTTTTGGAATAAATTTATTTAGGATTATCTTTTGTTTAAAATTTGAATTAGGATTTGGTTGGTTAAGATTGATATATGGATAGGCTTATCTTATCCTATCTTATATTTGAATTTGATTCGTTCTTATCTTTTTATCTTGTATTCAAATTCAAATGAGGGTTGGAAAAATCTAAATACCACCCTCAGCCTTTGTAATGGGGAGGATGGATGAATAAAATTTCTATTGTTCTGTGTGAAGGATCTGTGTGATCTTAGGATATCTGTATGATCCCCTCCATCTTCCCAGGGTTCTGTATGATCCCTGATTTTGGGCATCTATGTGAGCCCAGGGCATCTATGTGAGCCCCTGCTATGTGCTTGTTCTTCTAGGGCATCTGTGTGAGCCCCTTTGCTATATGCTTGTTCTCTTGGGGAATCTATGTGAACCCCAGTATTTTCTTTACCCTGCACCCTCTTCTTTCCTCCTTTGCAAATCCTAATCTCTGGTGACTTTCATGCTCGCCAGCGATCCAGTCCAATCTCTGTCCTGCATCAAGTGGTATCAGAGCTAAAGGATTAAGATTTTCTTGTTTCATCACCGGCCCACTGTTCTCTTTCTTCCCTGTTTCAAATCTCGTCCACGGATCCTTCCCCAACATCGACGTCGGACCACCCTCCCCAGCCGGTCACCCACCACCATTCCTCCCTTCCAGCCCTCATCCTGTTTTCTGCTTCATCTATGCCAAGCTCTCCAAGAACTGCCTGCAGCCATTTTCGAAGCACAGATTTCAAAGCACACCGATCTCAAAGCTGCACCATTTTCAAAGCAAAGTTGATTAAAAAAAAAATCATGTTTTGTCAAGCTAAAAGTTTGGAGTTCCCGGAGCTGAAGTCAAGCTGAAGCTGGAGCCTGACCCAAACTCGACAGAGTCGAGTTTTTCCCCACCGTAGGAGAATGATGGGAACATCTCAAGCACGGATCTTGGAGCAAGCATAATTCTTGGAGTGGCATAGATCTTGAAGCATTTTTTGGAATAATTTATTTAGGATTTATCTTTTGTTAAAATTTGAATTAGGATTGGTTGGTTAAGATTGATATATGGATAGGCTTATCTTATCCTATCTTATATTTGAATTTGATTCGTTCTTATCTTTTTATCTTGTATTCAAATTCAAATGAGGGTTGGAAAATCTATAAATACCACCCTCAGCCTTTTGTAATGGGAGGATGGAATAAAATTTCTATTATTCTGTGTGAAGGATCTGTGTGATCTTAGGATATCTGTATGATCCCTTCTCCATCTTCCCAGGGTTTCTGTATGATCCCTGATTTTGGGCATCTATGTGAGCCCAGGGCATCTATGTGAGCCCTTTGCTATGTGCTTGTTCTTCTAGGGCATCTGTGTGAGCCCCTTTATATATGCTTGTTCTTCTTGGGGATCTATGTGAACCCCAGTATTTTCTTTACCCTGCACCCTCTTCTTTCCTCCTTTGCAAATCCTAATCTCTGGTGACTTTCATGCTCGCCAGCGATCCAGTCCAATCTCTGTCCTGCATCACAAACCATCTCAAGATTGAGTTTTATAGGAAGAAGACTTAAGTAAAAATTACACATGGCATAACAATTTTGGTATATATCTTCCCTTACCATTCTTATTAAGACCCGGTACTTCTGTAAAGCTCACATCACTTGACAAGTTACCAGTTCTCTTCTACCATGAAATTGACAAGCTGGCACCGATCACATAATTTCTCCTAGTCACATTGCCTTTTCCCTTCTTGGCTGCACCTTGGAATCTAACTGAACTGCTCCTTATCAGATTTAGCCTTACTATTTCCGACAGCTTCCACCTTATCTGATTCAGCCTTACTATTTCCGACAGCTTCCACCTTATCTCTACCCGCTGCTTTGTTGAACAAAACCTTGCTTGATCTCGTACAGCTGAATCAAGCTGTTCCACCAAAGTTGATACTTAACTACAGATAAATCCCGAGCACAGTTGAAGACCATCCCTAATACATGTATAATGATAGCCTCAATCGAAATATCTTTATAGCCTTAAGTTGGCTTACTTATTCCTTTGAGCTTCCCCTTAGTTTTCCAGTAAGCTAGTACGGGCGCAGGTCTAGTTAACGTTCAAGCAGAATCCCCATTAGACTATCGTTTGTTGGTTGGGATGGGGTCTTAGGAGAGAAAGGAAAGCCCAGAAACAAAGGAGGCTACGGGAGGGTGTAAAAATGCCTCAAGCCTGTGAAGCAAGTTCTAAAGAAAGTTTGAAAGCTCACTGCGGAAAGGGTTTTGACCAGCTAGTCAGATTGCCCCATACGGGTGTGTTACGCCAGAAAGTTCCTCAAGCCTGTGCTCGATAGCAAGGTATGATTCAAGATGATTTTCAAATAGGAATGAATTAAGTAAGACAGCGTAAGTCCTGTTATTTGAGTCCTTTGCAAGTTCCATAACAAGGGGTAAACAACACCTTAAGTGTGGTATGATGAAATCCTCTTTATTTAAGTAGCAAGCCAAGCCAGCTCATGTGCGAGAGTCCCTAACGCCATAAGCTTGTATCCAGTCTTCTTGTTGCGATCCAATGGCGAAATAAAGTATTAAAAGGGCATCTTTGATGATGCCTTTTCTCTATCCTATATAAGGGAGCAGAAGGGCAGGTTATTAGCGCTCTTTTTTTTCGAAGGTAGATGCGAGAGTAGAGCTTGGGTTATGGGCGCTATTGGGTAGGCATAAAGTTCATGTTTCCAGATGCCTTATAAATAGTTTTAGTGTTAGAAAACCCATTGGAAGGTGTGATAGCCTGGAATGGGAGGCCAGTGATCAAGCCCGAAACGTAAGTATCCGAAAAAGTTCTTGCTATCTTCCTTAAATGAAAAGTTAGTGGACTAAAAAGATAAAGCTCCAAAAAAAAGAGTTCCTACTAACCGGTCACCTTTAGACCTTTATCCTTCTCTGACAGAAGAAGACAAAAGAAAAGGTATTACATTGCAGCTTGTCTGGTAGTCTTTCCCCGCTATAAACAGTGGGGACCTCTGCAAGTGAGTTATTACGCCATCTAGCCATTGGCCTTCTCGGAAAGTATCTTGTAATAGCCAACTAATTGGTCAACTAAGTCTTGCAATTGCTCTCTTCTCTATTGTTTTAGTCTACTCGCATTGGTGGCAGTCAGCGTCTATCTCTTCTTCAAGCTATCGATTGGAGAAAGGCTAGTCTTCAAATTCAAGCTATTGATCTGACTTATATAGCTGTCACTTCTTTCTCTCTCTAAGGGCATTAGTCGCTGCTATCTTGTTTCATCCTTCTTATGGTAAGGCTCTTCGGTCTATAGCTAGCGAATCCCGTGCTTCTTTTCTTCCTCTTCCTTTAGTAAGGAATCTCTTCTTCTAGCTCTCAATCGCTCAGTTTGACTTCCTGGCTAATTTTCCTAGGTCATGGGCCCAGCGTTTGTGCCGTAGTAACGAAAGCCTGGTGTATTGGATCCGTTCGTTCTCTCTCGTGCCTTCTTGTAAGTCTAGGAGGGGAGGTCTAGTACATCTTAGTTGCAGTTTTGGGTTAAGCGAAGGAAGAAGACTAATCCGGCGGAATCGGGTTTTCTGCTGTTTATGATTTTTGGCTTGCTATAAAAAGGCTCATGCCTTGGTTCGCACGTCCTATCATACTAAATATATATAGATGCGGCCTATCAGCAGTCTCAGTCTTGGGGATTAGAGTAATGATAGTATAATTAGCCTCCTTAATCAGTTCCTGATCGAAAGAAGTTTCGGATGGCGGCCCACACATCAAACTTAATGACATCCCAACACGTCTAGAAGAAGGCAGCGGGGAATCCATCTAACCCGGGGGCCTTATCTAATTTATCAGACTTAGCTTCTTTCACAACGCTCTCCACCTCCTAAAAAGAGACCTTTCTAGTGAGTCAAGAGCTAGCCTCGGGAGTCAGTATTTTCTTGAAGAAAAAAAGGCTCGAAGGAGGAATTGGTCTCAGGGTCAGTCCCAAGAACCGAAAGAAGAATTTTTCTGTGATGTTCTTATATCCTAAATTTTTTGTGTGGTACCCCATCTCTAAGACAGCGGATAGTATTCTGGGCTCTCCTAGCATGAATGGAGGCGTAGAAAAACCGTTTGTTGCTGTCACCAAGATGGAGCCATGGACTCGAGACTTTTTCCGGGCAAAATCTTCCTCCTGGGCGAGGACCTCAGAGAATATCTATTTAAGCTCTCTTTTTCTTCATCAACAAGTGAGCATTGAGGGGATCCATTTGGAGCACAGTCTTGAATAGAATTAGTTCATTTCTGCATATCTAAACTCTGTCTCCAGCTTTTTCGAAACATTGCTTATCCATGCTTGGAGCGCAAGTTTGGTGTAATTCAGTTTATTCAAAAAAGAATAAACATGGGATTTCCAGTGACCGGGAGCTTTCTTCACTACATCAAGAAATTGGGGCTGGGATTCCCACATGCGAAAGTACTTGAATGGCTTTGGTCCAGAGCTGACAGCCGGAATAAGACGAGGATTGGGACATGATCACAGCCCGGCGTAAGATATTCAGCACTGGAAGCATTCAGCTTTTGGATCCACTCAAGATTAACTAAGGCTCGATCTAGTCTGTCGACGATGCGTCTGGCCCCACCGGATTGATTGCTCCAAGAGAGTCTGTGCCCGAGGAACGAAGATCAGTCAGGTTCGCATTCTGCAGACAGTCATGAAATTTTTTTAAAGGGCTGGCTCCTGTTAAAAAAGGAACTCTACCTCCCAAAATATACTTATCACAATCACGTTTTATCGATCATTGTAGCATCAACAGAGTTTGACTCATCACTTGACTTCGGAAACGGAACATTTCAAGAAAACCTGGCTTTTTTGCCGTCAGTCACTTTCCCTCTAATCTGGATCCAAAAGTGTGCTTATTGTCTTTCCCCATCTTTTAGGGGCCGTCTAGAGTAGTTCTCCTTCGGGAAGGAAGTGTCTAAATGGGCTTTTCACTCAGGCTCAGGACCAGGCCCTCCATAAGCGAGTCTTTCCTACAGCCCGTCTTATGTGGCATTCACCAAGTCTCAATCACTCGTAGCGCGGGACCTTCCACAATCCACTTATAGCCTTCATTTTACCGTTTCTTTTTGGACTATTGTTTTGAGTTCAATTACCATTCTTAAAAAAAATCATTCTTGAAAGAATGTCAGTTCTTTTTCTAGTAAATGTGATAATAAGTCGAATAGTCATGTTCAAACACTTTCTGCTTCTGCGGAACTGAATGATAGGTAGTTTTCTTTCTTTAAAAAGTGAGTCGGCTCAGCCTAACTGAAATAACAACACGAGATCCCAATCTTCTTACCAACCACAATTCTCTCAATAGTGGAAGTATATTTTCGAGTGGAACGTGCCCATCTCCATGTGCGAGGTGTTGTTAGAATAGTTGAAGCTTCAGAAGCAGAATGAAAGCTCATGCGCTCTCTATCCTCTCCTTTTGACTGCCTTTACGAAGTTCCTATGTCTGCCTGGCCCACCCTACCCTTCTGAAAGTTCGATCCCCTTATTAGTAAAGTCAAAGGGAGTCCTGAGCAAAGAGAAGTAGTTTGAGAGCTACGTCTGCTTGCTTGCCCTTCTATCTGGTTTGAACCATACTATTTTGTACAAAAATTATGAATTTCTTTTATTTAGTAAAGTGGATTTCTCCCTACAAACTATCATCGTCTTCTTTTTTTTTAATAAAGTAGATTTGTAATAATAAAAATAGATCTCATCCACTGAAAGTGCAGCAAACCTATTCTCTTATATTACTTACCACCTGTGACGACAAGACTAAAAGAGAAGCATGGACAAAAGAATCCCTTTATTTGAAGCTAGGGACTTTCTTCCACTTCTTTAGCTGGTAGTTCGCAAATCCCTTGCAGCTTTCGAGCCTAGGTTTGAGTTTTCTTCTTTCGAGCCATAGTTTCTTCCTTCTCGAGGAGCTGGAGCAGTAGCAGGAGAATCGGGAGGTGAGGAAGAAAAGAGATGTCATTGCCGATCGAGCTCTCGTAATCGATTGCTCATATGTCCATTCCGTTCTGGCTAGCGGAGTAGGAACTGTGCTTTCTGGAATTTCGATAGCAGCCAATTATGACTTTAGTGCCGGCCTTTGGACTTGTTCTCTAGTGTGCATTTAGTTCCCAGTGATCGACCTTATTCTCAAAACAAGGGAGAAGCCAAATGGTTATCCCCTTTCCTTTATATGCAGAAAGAGTCATTCCGCTACACCCTTTATTTCAAGAACCCTTGAAACTCCTTAGTCCTCGCCCATTTCCTGTATGATGAGCAGGCATTCCGTAGCTTCCGGAAGAAAATTGGAAGAGAATATCCTCTTCCTTTTGTGAAAATACTACTCTTTCCGATGAAGAATGTGTCTTTTTTTTAGCCCTGGCTGATAAACACATCAGTATTGGCATCTGTGTCCGGGCAGGTCACAATGGGTCCATTTAGAAAAAGGTATATGCCCACCGCTAAGACCGTTCAGAGTTGATGGAGGTCCTTCCTGTGCAACGTCCAGGAGTGTCCACGACAAGCTCACACCAAAGTTCCCCTCAATGTAGTAATTAATACTACTCAATCTTTTTTCGACTTGCTCAACCACTGGCTTCATTAGTCAGACGATTTGGTATAGTGCCCCACCAATGGCTCCGAGCCGAACTGATTCGATCCGGGAGTCCTCCTGTTGTTAATAGGATGAATCCCCTCTCTACTACAGAATATTGCCTCCCTCCTCCCCACACCAAATTTCATTTCCTATGATTGCTTTTCCTCCGACTCCTTGACAGTCGTCGCCTCTCGTCTTAAGAGTCTTTCGCTAGAGCCCCTCCATTCACTCTCCTGTGCTTATTCTTCGCCCTCAACCGCTACGTGCCTTGGACAGTTTCTTTATGAAAATGGTTGTATATCCAAAAGCGGACCACACCTAAAATCTGGTTAAGTTCTAATTGAATAGAGAGGACAACATGGAAAGACAAAAGAACAACAAGGGACATTTGGTGTATTGGACACCTTGCTTATCTTCCTCAAGGATGAGATTAAGGAAACTGGGAAATTGTGAAGGGTGGATGTGGCTGCTGCAGAAGTGAGGATGGTCTTTCGGTTGCTTAGCTAAAAAATAAGCTGCCCGATTGGCCTCTCTCCAAGCATGAGTGAACCGAGCTTCCTGGAAGTGGTGGGCGAGGTGCATAAATCCTTGATAGTGTTGGTACAATTCCAGGGGTGCTTAGCCTTACATTGATGATGTCAATGGCTATTTTTGAGTCGGATTCCACTTTATGATATTCATATTGAGGCCAAGCCCATTTAAGAGCACAGGAAATCACAGCCGGTTTAATATTGAGAATGGAGGGGTGTCAATGCTTTCAGCAAAGGCAAGCAGAGGGGTCGCTAGAGCTTCGTAGTGGGTGGGATGAGTGTTTCATTACATCTTCTGGAGAACGAACCAATCCCATGACTTTGACTTCCTTTTACAACCAACCGGTCCCAGTACATTAAGAGACTTCTTAGGTTAGGCGACCCTCAACTCAGAAACAAAAATCCCGGTAACAACGCCGGGAAAGAACTGTCTTTTTGAATGCTTTCTCTGATCCTAAACCTAATGAAGAGATTTTGTACTCCAATTTTTTCCCATACGACTAACACAACAGCTGTGTAGTTGAATACTTTAGTGGTTTTTTGGTCATAGAGAAATCCCTTCTATCATGCTTAGTTGAGATACGGAAGAATCGTCGGTTCCCCATGAGCTTAATAATTCCTAGCATCTGTGTCTCTATAGCAGGCGATTTCGTCAAGCAGTGAAGTAGAGGATTTACTAACTTCTCTTCCCCGCCGTTTACCTTACTGGTCTTATCGCTGCACCTTACAGCCGCTAAACAGCGAGAGCACTGCAGCGGAAAAGTCTTTGAGGCTTACCACTTACGACTGACAGCTGCTGACCGCTTCGTAGAGACTTACCGATACTCACAGCCTTACAACTTATCGACAACAACTGTCACCATCCGTACAGCTTCAACCCGCTGCTAGCTGGTCTCACTATCGCTCTTCAGTCATTGCTGATTCACTGCCCCGTCCGCTGCCAACCACTTCCTCTTTCTTTGCTGACTGCTTTTCATACCGCTCGGGCTACGAGGAAACATTGATGGAATTCTTCCACCGACTTGAGATTTTCTTTTACCACTAGAACTTGAAGATCTGACCGATGGAGATGGGAAGAGAAGAGTGACAATAAGGTAACTGTCCAGAAAGATATCATGGCTAGAGCACCAGTCCGGGATCAAGGATAGCAGCTGGTATTGGACCATCGACTGTACCATATCCGATATCAGGGTCACAGAAGGAAGGTCTCCGTGACTAACGGGACAGCATAAATAATGTAGCACACTCGGTAAGCCGGAACTAAACTAGGCAATCATGTCTTTCCTCTTTGCCTCCTTCCTTCTTCTTTGATCACTGGCATCTCTACTTATATGTATGCGATTACTGGGTCAGCTATCACCATATCTCATTGTTGAAAATGATCCACCTAACCATGCAATACAGCCTATCTCGATTCCTCTCTCTCTTAACCTTCCCATCTTGCTTTCTTTTGTGCAGTCACTGGGATCTTATCAAGTCCCAATGTCATTCAAGAAGGGAAAAGAGACATTTACTATATATACAATGACTTTTTGATCAGATCCCTAGCTAGTTGGATAAAGACAGATGGAATTGGCCCACAAGGAGCGTCTGTCCAGATACTCATTTGTGATCCCGCTCTTTCACTCTCATCTTTCAGTTCCATTCATTGATATGTGCACGAGAATCCATACCATTGAGATGTCAGTGGTCAAAGAAGCTTCGTAGTCCTATACCTGTGCTATTGTTCATTCAATTACATTGCCTGTCTAATCGCATTGATTCTCCCTTGCAGATCAATCATGTAACTCGCATGTCATTGACCAATCACTAGATTGATCTACTACATGAATTATTTTATGTACGAATCGAACTATCAAAGAGAGGACCAAGGGCATTCATCCTTGTGCTTTTACCTCGCCATCAAATGCTTCTCTTACTGTGCTATGGAGGGAGATCCATGCAATGGCATTTCATCAACAGATACCATTGATTATTTATTTTTATGCTTTTTTAGAATACCACCTCTCTACAAGGGAAAGGGTTGGTCTCTCTTGAACATAGACCACCTCTTTTTTATCCATGTACATCTTTTCACGTTTGCCACCTCTTTTAAAGGGAAAAGGGTAGTCATTCGTCAACACATACTACCTCTATATCACATCTCTTTGGAAAGTTTGCATGTCCTCTCTGGCCACCTCTCAGCTGGGCCTTGGTTTGAAGGAAGAATTGGATGTGGAAGGTAGAATTGAGCCAATGTGTGGAACAGCATTCCCAGTATGACTTGCCTAGCTAGTGCTTCCTAGTTGATTCTACTAAATGCATTGATGTTGTCCAAGCAGCACTGCATTCAATCTTGCATAGGTAGGGGTTCCATCTCTATCTGCTGAACGAGGAGCTTTACCCACCCTCCACCCGAAAGGAGGCTTTTTTGCATGTTAGCGCCTCTCTCTAGTGCCCATTGATCAAAGTCCTAAGCTTGGGAAATCATCCCACTTCGTTGTCTTTCTCTTTCTTTGAAGCTAGAATGATGCAGTGCTTCACCAAGGGTTTGTGTCTCACAAGATCTGTTGAGAACAGCTTGAAGATTGTTCGGCCATTTGAGCGAAAGATTGAGCATTGGATCAAGAGAGTGCATTAACCTATCAAGGCTAAGTCGAAGCGTATTAATCCCAAGGTCGGCCTACAAATATCACTTTTTGGTCTCCTTCTTTCTAGCGGAGGGCCTCTTTCTGTTCAAGATTCCTGACCTGACTTAATGCGCTCTTTCACAAGACATTTGGTTGAGAAGGATTTGGTAAACCTAGAGATCTTATTCTGGTAGAGGGTAAATCTATTCTTTCTGCTTCTGTGTATGCTTATCTTTTAGCATTCGCCTATGCCTGTGAAAGGAAATGCTGCTTTGAGATACATATTGATATCTAGCTGGGCGGTGGTTTCAATGGAAGTTGCAAGAAAAACTACTAGAATTCACTACATGGAACTATGCCCGCTTTGGTTATCTTATCCTAGCATTGAAAACTATCTCAACGGGACCGATCTTTAAGCGTGAAATTACTTTTTCATCCCGTACCCGACCCCGTCATGGAAGGTTATATTCTCATTTTCTAGTTGCAGAAAGCCTTTCTCGAGGAAGTCCACTTTCACCTAAATAAACTAGGCTTGCATCTCCCATTAAGTCTTGATGCAGAATGAAAGCTCTGATACCAAAAATGATGCAGAACAAAGAGCAAAGAAGCGTATGCGAAAGTAAAATTAAGATAATTCTTTTTTTTTTATATATATTTCAGAAATTGGCTTTGACTCAAAGTAAAGTTAAACTAAGTTGATGGAAAATAGGTAAGGATTGAAAGCACAATTTAGAAGAAGCTAAGTTATCAGAGTAGTTCAGAAGTAACGGATCGCTGGGGGTTGAGAAACTCCCAGACCTAGGGTTTCGCTCTGAACTTTCAATAGGACAGAAAATAAAGAGAAGAGATGGTTTACCAACCAGACAGTGATCTCACAGAATTTGGGTGGAAGAACTCTCTCGAGCAGATTGTTGGATCCTCGGATTTGGCTATCTTCGCAATGGATCCTCCAATACTAGTCTTGTGGTTGGGTCGGCTTCTCCTGGACTCAAGATCTGGGAAGAAGAAAAACAAGTGATGGATTCAGAGACTCAGGGAAGGATTTACCAGTTCGAAGAACTTGAAGGCTGATGTCGCTGAGATCCGGATTCTCTTGAAGGCTGATTCGACTCCCTCTGGAAAGAGGTTTGGATCTGAATTATCCGGACTGGAGCTGGATGCTGGTGGTCGGCCTGAACTTGGAGAGGATGGCCGTGAGAGGTGGGATATGCTAGGGCTTGGTGGAAAGAGAAGGGTGATGGGCGGCTAGGGTTTGGAGTAGAGGTGGCTAACCTAGGGTTTGGGGTTTGGAGATCTCACACCTCCTCAAGGTTCCTGGGGAACCCGGATTTACTCCCTCATGGAGTTCAACACCTGGATGCAAGTGCGGAAGAGAGAAAGCACAAAGTTTGCTCACAAAAAAAATTGGTTTCATTCATCTCATTTCTTAGAACTTACAAAGGGGTTTTAATTTATAGGACATTACAAGAGAGTAGGGTTTTACATCTTCCCATGTGGGACTAAAGGAGGGGATCCTCAAATTAGGATTGTAGGATCAATCCCTACTCATATGGCCGGCCAAATAATTCCAAAGATGATTGAGGCTTAAAAAAAGGAAAGTGGGTGGTGCCTCCTTGTCTTGACCTCCAAGAAAATTATTTTTTCCTTCTATGCTTGGCCTTATCTGGAAGTGTTTGGGCACCTCTTAACCTTGCCCTCCAAGAGAAAATTTGTTTCCTTTTATATCTGGCTTTAGTTGGAATGACTAGGGCGCCTCCTAACCTTGCTCTTCAAGAGAAATCTCCTTCCTTCCATGTCTCAACCCTTTTGGATACCTCCTTTTCTTTCTCCCCAAGTTATGGCTCTTTCTAACTTTGTTTTGAGTATTTTTGGCAGGTAATGGGCGCCTCCTTGAAGTTCTCTCCAAGAGAATTTCTTCCCTTTCATAGTTTGGTTCTTTTGGGAATGTCTTGGGCCGCCCCCTTGATTTGTGGACCCCGGTGGATTTCTCCTCAATTGGCGCATGAGAGAAGGGAGCTGCTATCTGTGGTGTGGGGACCAAAGCCTGCTGGATGGAGATGTGGCGCCCCCTTGGACTCAGGCGTATGGCTGGGAGTGTGGCTGGGAGTGTGGCGCCCACTTGCTTGGCCTTGGGAGAAAATGTAACACCCCAGGTTGAAGCCCTAGTCCACTACTGAGTCAACATGACTCAACAAAATAAAAATGCAGGTAATATAGACTTAAGCTAAAATTGAGTTGATCAAGTCAACCCTTATTACAAGCCAAAAACCCTAATTCTTCGGGCAAGGTTAATCAGAGATCCAGATGGAGCTCTGAAGCCTTCTTCTGAGTCTGGTGCCCGCACCAGTTCTCCCAGGGTGGGAGGAACTCGATCCTATCGAGTATGGATCAAGTTGGCTCTGGTATCTCTCCAAGAGGTCTGGGTCCAATTCTTGTAATTCTTCTCGGGAGATCCAAGAGTCATCAGAATCTGGCGTTCCTTGCCAGCGGACCAGGTATCTTTGGTATCCTCGATTACGAGTAGAGATAACTGATCATCCAGGATCTTTTCAATCTGCTCTTTCCTCACAGGCCAGTTTGTTGGTGGACACACAGGGTTGGGTTCACTCTCAAGAGCAGGACTAGGTTCAAAAGCCTCACTGGGAATCACAGCTGGCTCTCTATACTCTACTAGGTCTATAATGTTGAAAGTGGAGCTAATGCCTAGTTCTGGAGGCAACTCAAGTACATAGGCATTGGATCCTACTCTCTTCACTACTCTAAATGGTCCAGCTCCTCTAGCATGTAACTTTCTAACGGTTCCAGGAGGAAACCGTTCAGGCCTTAACCTAATCATTACATAGTCTCTCTTAACAAAAGTTTTGACTCGTCTTTGAGAATCAGCCAACTTCTTATAAGTTTCAATACTTAAAGTTATTTTGGCATGAATTTATTTATGCAAGTCCTTTACATGCTATGCAAGTGCATCAAGAGACTTGTGTGTGTGGGCTAATAGTGAAATCAGATCAAGTGGTGTGTGAGGCTTGTATCCATGAACAATTTCAAAGGGACTCTAGCCTATAGACCTATTGATCGAAACATTGAATGCAATTTCAGCCCTGGACAAAAAACAAATCCCAATTCCTGGTGCTCTCAATCAAACCAAAATCTGAGTCAAAACCTAGTAAGGGTCAGAGAAAAAAACTAAACTAGACTGACGACGCATTCCTAAAGAATGGACTTTATTTCAAAGGAACCCTAGGTCTAATCCTAACAAACTATGGCTCTAGGTTTGACCTTGGGTCGGAGGATGGCATGCAGAGCATGAAAACTTATCATGGGTGCCTAGTAGGTGCCATAAGGTCTTCCAGAAATAGGTGGCAAACCTAATAGGCTCTGACACGTGGTTCACTCTAAAGACTTCGACAAAGTATACTTGGATGGTGTAAGAAGCATTGGAAGTCCTAGAGAAAGGGAGGAGATATGAGGTGGGGTCTCGAATTACCTGTTGACTAAAGGTGGTGACCTGAAGGTTTGAATGGTGATCTATGAGTGTCAACTGGTCATCCTTACGAAAGTAAAAATTTGCTACTCCCAGGAATAGATCAAGAGATGGTTCGGGAAGTAGCCTAGGACATGTGATTGCAATAGTTAAGGTTTGTTCTCTAAGCAAATAATGATCCACTTTCTCAAGAACTGGATTAGAGAATGATTCATGGAAGGGCCTATGGATGATGACCTCAAGACTTGAAATTTGACCTATGGGTGTGGAAAGGTATACTCTATAGAAGGGTAGGTCAGTCATGCAAAGGAAGGGGTCTGGGGCCATAAGGAGGACTTCTACAGGACTGGGTGAATCAATCCGCTCAAGACCAGGATATTCAACTGAGATTACGGGAGAGATCTTAGTGGCTGGGCATGGGACAAGGTCCAATTGTAAGAGGCTTGATTCAGTCATCCTAAGGAGAGGATCTACCATAGGGTGGGCAAACTTAAACAGTTCAGTGCAAAGATCTTCAATTGGTACTTGGGGAATGACTGTCATTAGAGGGTATGAACTAATAGCTCGGGCTAACACTATGAGTTCTTCCTGGGGTATTTGACTAAAGGAACCTGGTTTTCACAAATCTCTTGAATTTCTGAACTAGGTCCTACCAGTTGGTTGCTTTCCAAGGTCTCCTCAGGTAAGGAACCAATAGTATCAATGTCACATTCTTCAAGTTCTTCCCCCTCATATTCATCAACTAGACTCAAGCCAGCATCATATACTTCCTCGATGCCATCTTCAATGGGTTTCGGGTCAGTGGTAATCGGGTCAACTGATTCTAGGCTTGTCATACCTAACCGTTCTTCCTCATTGGTAGGCTTGGGTTCTCCCTCATTAATGTCATCCTTAGGATTCTTACCACTTAGCTATGCACAAGCCAGTCCTATGCATGGGCACTGACTAGATTTATGGCCTCTTTCTCCACAAAACAAACATTCTTGAGATATAGGAACCTGGGTAACACTGGGTTTCAAGCTAGTAGAGACCTTACTTGGGCATGGGTGTGGATCTAAATGGTTTGATCTAGAAGACTTGGGTTGTTGAGTGACTGGTCTAGAATATTGTAAGGACCTCTCATAGACATGATCCACACTATAGATATCATGGTTAGGCTTCCTAAGGTTATGCTCGGGATCACAGTAAAAGGTCCTCCTAGGTTCCTGTCATGGGTGAGGCTGGGGCCTATTAAATTTTGGATCAGAGGTCCAATTTTGATATCTACGTTTCTCAAGTACTTGGAATCGATCCCTAAACTGGGAAAAACCCTTATTCATGTCCTGACTCAATTTGGTCATACTTTCGGTAAGATTTCTAACCATGGCCTCTAAATCTGGTTGGGTTTGACTAGGTTGGTAGGGTACTCCATTCCGGGTAGACATGATGATGCAAGCAAGCACACAGAATGAGACTCAACTGAAACAACTACGGCCTAACTAGGCCTAGAGCCCAAACTAGATGCCCAATCAGAGTGGCAAGCTAGCCTGTAGTAACTCAGGACTCAGCCAGGCAGGTGTAAGGGGAGTGTTAGGTCCCTAGATGCCAATCCTAGACACCAATCAGAGATTGGCCAGGTAGGCGGACCAGCACACAAGCCCTTCAGGATGGAATCCCTGAACCACCGTTCTAGACACTGAGTACAAAGCACACACAGAGTAACCAGACAAACTGACTCA
The DNA here is from genome assembly GCA_021397845.1 of Areca catechu. Lineage (NCBI taxonomy): Eukaryota > Viridiplantae > Streptophyta > Magnoliopsida > Arecales > Arecaceae > Areca > Areca catechu. The sequence continues at coordinate 135,348,886 of CM038051.1, read as the reverse complement.
ACACTAGCCTTGACCCGACTTGTTGATGTCCCTAGCCCACTAGGGCAAATTAGGTCTAATTAATTTTAAGATTAAAGGCTTAGGTTCGAATGAGTGTGGTGTGGACACCAGAAGTAGAAGCAGAATAAAACCCCACTCAAATAAGGTTAACCTGATTCCACTTTGGATCGAAGATCACTAGGTTAAATTTTTCTTGTAAAGGGCAATTTACTTTCAAGAGTCCTGTAATTACTTAGTTTTAATTTCATGAATCCTGTAATTATGTCCAATCGAGTCCTGTAATTATGTCCTGTCTCAATCTGGGTTCAAATAAGAACTCAATTAGAGTTCCATTAGGTTTATTTAAATCAAGTCCAAGCTACTACAAGTTGAGGTTCACCAAACCACTTGGAGCTTCCAAATCAAGACCTTGGTCCACCAAGCTGGAATTCCATATCACCATGCCAACAAAGCAGCCACCAGGGATGCCACATCATCAGCCACGTCACCTTCAAATGGGCGCCTAAAGGGGAGATCGACCAAGTATTTTAAATTCAAAGAAACCGGCCAATCTCCATGAATTTCTCCTTATCCCATGTAACAAGGCCCTATATCCTCCAACCTCCCTTGTAATCCTCCACAATTTGGGGAGAATCTCCATGAATTTCTCCTTATCCCATGTAATAAGGCCCCATATCCTCCAACCTCCCTTGTAATCCTTCATAATTGGGGAGTTTTCAAATTTCAAAAGTTTTGTAAGGCTATTAAAAAGCCTTGGATGCCCCATTGTAATGGAGATTGATTTTGGAAATGAATGAAGTTTGAAGTGAAGTTGTCTTGAGTTTTATGTGTGAAATTTTTCCTATCTTCTTCTTCCACGCCCAAAGCCACTCTCTTCCCTAGCAATTCATCATCCAAGCTCAAGGCAAAGGCATTGGAGTCGGCCAGATCTTCTCAACTATCTTTTCTTTGTTCACAAGTTCTCCCATCCCTTCTTTATGTTTGCATCCTTCAACCTTAACTTTGATCTTCATTGCAGGGTCCTTCGAAGTCCTTGAGTTGTGAACAAGGTTCCCCTTGACAATGAACCAACAAGCTGAAGCCCAAGTCCAGGGTTCTGATCACTGTTATCCAAGTTCTCCAGTCCAGAGCATCAATAGTTTCAAGTTTTGAATCATAGGAAGGTTGGAAAACTTATCAAGATAAGTCCTCAATCATTAGCCCCTATTATCTAGATCTTCTTCCTTCTTAGTTTTAGAGTTTTGTCTAATCATGTAAAGTCCCTTTTCATGTAATCCTTAAATCTTATTAAGATGAGTACAATTGCTAAGTATAATTAGGTCTCATTGCTCTACAAGCATTAATTAAATCACTAATCTATGCAGTGCCGCATCAACTTTGTATCAGAGCATGGTTGCATAAGGGGTTAATAGTTTTCTTTAAATCCAAGCAAGATCTAAAATTCACGCCTCCTGAGCGGGTGTACTCCAGTACACTGTCACGACCCAGAAATAATGAGCCCCTGGCCGACGTGAGTTTTTAGATTGAAGTTTTGGGTAAGCCATTGCACTTGTTTGATTAGGTTCTGTTTTCTGAAATTTGCATCTATTTACTGTAATCCGTCTGCAGCTCCAAAGGCAAGTCACTGATTTTTATGAATATTTTTTTTCTTGTTCCTTTTTAAGTCAGTTATCACCATATTAAATTTTATCATCAGAAAAAATTATAAAAAAAATAAAAATTCTGCAGTTCGACACTGTCATTAGGGTTATGTTCTGTCCTTTTTATTTATCTTCATTTGTAGGATCGCTTAGATTAGTATAGATTTAGTTTTAAAATCCTTTTCATCTACATTGAAACTATAAGTTAGGAATCCTCTGTGAATTTTTCAGAATTTTGGATATCTTTTCATCACGTTTTCCATACCACTTTCAAACTGCAACACACTTCTGCAGCACCTTTGCATTTCATTCATCTCATGAGAAATCAAATTAAGGGCATCAATTTGACATAGGGTCAGATTTCATCACCTGTCCCTAGCCCAAAATCACCAACCAGCATATCGATCCCAGCCCATTAATTAAAATTGAGTAGAACGTTAATTGCCCTAGTGGTTAGGGACACCAACAAATTGGATTCAGGTTAGGGTCAAGTTAACTGTGTCAGCTAATTGGTGTGTGCTTACTGGCTTGGTGTCTAGGATTGGTGCATCAGGGCTTGTGATTTGGTCCGCCTACCTGGCCAATCTCAGATTGGTGTCTAAGGTTGGCAATCAGGGACCTTCACTCCCCACCACCCTACCTGGCTAAGTCCCATAAGTACTACTAGCTAGTGGTTCACTAATAGACCTCTAATTTGTGCTCTAGTCTAGGAACCTTAGCTCGACTTGAGTCTTTGCATGCATGACAACTAGAGCAGACACCATATTCCACCATCCAAGCCCAGTCCATGTAGCCATGGACCCGAATCTTGAAACCATGCTGAAAGGCCTAAATGAATCTAATGCCCAATTGGACCAATGCTGGCTAAACAATTTTTCTTAGACCAACCAACTCCTACTTTCCCATTAGCTCATATGAAGATAGAGTAAGAACCCTGAAGTACAAGTTGAGTTTCATGAATACTCAAGACTTAGGGAATCCTCAAACTGAAGGCTAGGGAAGGAAGAAGGCAAGTCTGAACTAGTAAATAGTGTATGACTAACATAAGTTTCAATAGATGAATATGAAGGGGAAGACTGTGAAGAGAACAACTTTAATACCTTACCTGAGGAAACCTTTGGTACAGAAAGATTATTGAGCCTAGTCCTGAAACATCAGAACAAACCAAAATTTAGTGAGGACTTGGTTCCCGTAAGACAATGCCCTCAGGAAGAACCCAATACTTTAGCTTCGACACAAGAAACTCCTTCAGGTACCTGAGAAAACCCAATCATTATTTTAGAAGACTTTCCTGATGACCTTCAACTACCTAGAAGCATCCCGCCTGTAGATCAATATTCAAATCTTAAGGTCATCATGAGTAACCAAGGTTTGTTTCAAGATTCCCCTAAATTATCCCAAGACTCGGATTCCTATTTCCTGCCTTTCCTTAAGTCTTATCCTAATTTAGAGCCATTAGTTTCATTTTGATGAGATTACTAGGTTGCATGAGCCTTTAAAGCCTATTTCTTTTGCTACCTACTTTTGGAAAACCTTATGGCATTTGCTAGGAACCCATGGTAAATTCTCAAGTACTACCAGACCAGGGTCAAACCTAGAGAGTCATTAATCTGTTAGGTTTAGGCCCTAGAGAGTCCAATAAATTCCTCTTAATAAAGATGCTAGTTCAGTCTGCATTTCGTAAGTGCTTGTATAAGTTTCTGAGTCTGCTGAGTCTTTTGCACAGCATGTCACAAATATGCATAAAGAAATCAGTAATAAGATCAACCTGAGCAATGAAACTTATAAACACTTAGCTGACTCACATAAGAGGGCTAAAGAATTATGTGAAGGGGATTATGTGATGATAGGCTCAACCCTGAACGGTTTCCCCCTGGAACCATAAAGAAGCTGCATGCCCGCGGAGCGGGACCTTTTAAGATCTTAAGAAAATAGGGCCTAATGCATATGTTTTGGAACTTCCACCTGATATGGTATCAGTACAACCTTTAATGTTTCAGACCTAGTAGAATACAAAGAACCAGTACTAATACCTAGTGAGCCTTTTGGGCCAAAAACTTTCATTGAGAGTGAACTTATTTCCGAGTGTCCACCACCAACCCTACCTGAGGGGAGAGAGAGGATTGAGAGAATCCTGGATGACAAGACCATTACTACCAGAATAAGGACTATCAGCGATACCTGGTTTAATGGCAAGGTCGACCTGAGTCTGACAACTCTTGGATTACTCGAGAGGACCTGCAAAGACTTACCCAGACTTGTTCGAGCATTACCAGGGCAAAACTAAACCATACTCGACTGGGTCGAGTTCTGCCCACCCCAGGAGAATTGGTGTGGACACCAGAAGTAGAAGCAGAATAAAACCCCACTCAAATAAGGTTAACCTGATTCCACTTTGGATCGAAGATCACTAGGTTAAATTTTTCTTGTAAAGGGCAATTTACTTTCAAGAGTCCTGTAATTACTTAGTTTTAATTTCATGAATCCTGTAATTATGTCCAATCGAGTCCTGTAATTATGTCCTGTCTCAATCTGGGTTCAAATAAGAACTCAATTAGAGTTCCATTAGGTTTATTTAAATCAAGTCCAAGCTACTACAAGTTGAGGTTCACCAAACCACTTGGAGCTTCCAAATCAAGACCTTGGTCCACCAAGCTGGAATTCCATATCACCATGCCAACAAAGCAGCCACCAGGGATGCCACATCATCAGCCACGTCACCTTCAAATGGGCGCCTAAAGGGGAGATCGACCAAGTATTTTAAATTCAAAGAAACCGGCCAATCTCCATGAATTTCTCTTTATCCCATGTAACAAGGCCCTATATCCTCCAACCTCCCTTGTAATCCTCCACAATTTGGGGAGAATCTCCATGAATTTCTCCTTATCCCATGTAATAAGGCCCCATATCCTCCAACCTCCCTTGTAATCCTCCATAATTTGGGGAGTTTTCAAATTTCAAAAGTTTTGTAAGGCTATTAAAAGCCTTGATGCCCCATTGTAATGGAGATTGATTTGGAAATGAATGAAGTTTGAAGTGAAGTTGTCTTGAGTTTTATGTGTGAAATTTTTTCTATCTTCTTCTTCCACGCCCAAAGCCACTCTCTTCCCTAGCAATTCATCATCCAAGCTCAAGGCAAAGGCATTGGAGTCGGCCAGATCTTCTCAACTATCTTTTCTTTATTCACAAGTTCTCCCATCCCTTCTTTATGTTTGCATCCTTCAACCTTAACTTTGATCTTCATTGCAGGGTCCTTCGAAGTCCTTGAGTTGTGAACAAGGTTCCCCTTGACAATGAACCAACAAGCTGAAGCCCAAGTCCAGGGTTCTGATCACTGTTATCCAAGTTCTCCAGTCCAGAGCATCAATAGTTTCAAGTTTTGAATCATAGGAAGGTTGGAAAACTTATCAAGGTAAGTCCTCAATCATTAGCCCCTATTATCTAGATCTTCTTCCTTCTTAGTTTTAGAGTTGTGTCTAATCATGTAATAGTCCATTTTCGTAATCCTTAAATCTTATTAGATGAGTACAATGCTAAGTGTAATTAGGTCTCATTGCTCTACAAACATTAATTAAATCACTAATCATATGCAGTGCCGCATCAGAGTGGGTGGTGGTTTGGGCTAAGGAGAGGTTATCAACTCCTCCCCTTATCTTAGATGCTCAAATGCCCTTAAGATGAATTAAGAGATGATCACTCAAAAATAATTGAATTGCAGAAACACAAAAATAGAGTTTCAGTAATTTAATTCTCAGAAATCCCAAGGAAACCAATAAATCACAAGAAAATTATTCAAATAGTTTCAATTATACTGGTTTCAACAAAACAAAAATCACTAAATTTGGAGTTACCGACAGTGAGAAATAATTCCTGCAACTTGGTAATTACAGGCTGAAAATAGAGTACTTCCCCGTTTAAAATTCCTGCTACGAAGTTATAACCCAACGGATCCCCTACACGCCCTAAGAACACCCCGTGGAATGGGAAGAGGAGGTTTGCACCTCACTTCATTCCTAGGACCGGACGTCCTGGGGAGTCTACTTCGAGCAGACAAAGTAAAAAGAGAGAGACTCAAACAAGCAATCAAACAGAAACCCTAACAGGGCTCTGATACCAAAATTGAGCAAAACGAAAGCTTGATACCAAAATGATGCAGAACAAAGAGCAAAGAAGCGTATGCGGAAGTAAAATTAAGATTTTTTTTTTTTTTTTTTTTTTATATTTCAGAAATTGGCTTTGACTCAAAGTAAGTTAAACTAATGATGGAAAACTGGTAAGGATTGAAAGCACAATTTAGAAGAAGCTAAGTTATCAGAGTAGTTCAGAAGTAACGGATCGCTGGGGGTTGAGAAACTTCCAGACCTAGGGTTTCGCTCTGAACTTTCACAGGACAGAAAATAAAGAGAAGAGATGGTTTACCAACCAGATAGTGATCTCACAGATTTGGGTGGAAGAACTCTCTCGAGCAGATTGTTGGATCCTCGGATCGGCTATCTCGCAATGGATCCTCCAATACTGGTCTTGTGGTTGGGTCAGCTTCTCCTGGACTCAAGATCTGGGAAGAAGAAAAACAAGTGATGGATTCAGAGACTCAGGGAAGGATTTACCAGTTCGAAGAACTTGAAGGCTGATGTCGCTGAGATCCGGATTCTCTTAAAGGCTAATTCGAGTCCCTCTGGAAAGAGCTTTGGATCTGAATTATCCGGACTGGAGCTGGATGCTGGTGGTCGGCCTGAACTTGGAGAGGATGGTCGTGAGAGGTGGGATATGCTAGGGCTTGGTGGAAAGAGAAGGGTGATGGGCGGCTAGGGTTTGGAGTAGAGGTGGCTAACCTAGGGTTTGGGTTTTGGAGATCTCACACCACCTCAAGGTTCCTGGGGAACCCGGATTTACTCCCTCATGGAGTTCAACACCTGGATGCAAGTGCGGAAGAGAGAAAACACAAAGTTTGCTCACAAAAAAAATTGGTTTCATTCATCTCATTTCTTAGAACTTACAAAGGGGTTTTAATTATATGACATTACAAGAGAGTAGGGTTTTACATCTTCCCATGTAGGACTAAAGGAGGGGATCTTCAAATTAGGATTGTAGGATCAATCCCTACTCATATGGCTGGCCAAATAATTCCAAAGATGATTGAGGCTTCAAAAAAGGAAAGTGGGTGGCGCCTCCTTGTCTTGACCTCCAAGAAATTATTTTTTTCCTTCTATGCTTGGCCTTATCTGGAAGTGTTTGGGCACCTCTTAACCTTGCCCTCCAAGAAAAGATTTGTTTCCTTTTATATTTGGCTTTAGTTGGAATGACTAGGGCGCATCCTAACCTTGCTCTTCAAGAGAAATCTCCTTCCTTCCATGCTCAACCCTTTTGGATACCTCCTTTTCTTTCTCCCCAAGTTATGGCACTTTTAACTTTGTTTTGAGTATTTTTGGCAGGTAATGGGTGCCTCCTTGAAGTTCTCTCCAAGAGAATTTCTTCCCTTTCATAGTTTGGTTCTTTGGGAATGTCTTGGGCCGCCCCCTTGATTTGTGGACCCCTGGTGGATTTCTCCTCAATTGGCGCATGAGAGAAGGGAGCTGCTATCTGTGGTGTGCGGACCAAAGCCTGTTGGATGGAGATGTGGTGCCCCCTGGACTCAGGCGTATGGCTGGGAGTGTGGCTGGGAGTGTGGCGCCCACTTGCTTGGCCTTGGGAGAAAATGTAACACCACAGGTTGAAGCCCTAGTCCACTACTGAGTCAACATGACTCAACAAAATAAAAATGCAGGTAATATAGACTCAAGCTAAAATTGAGTTGATCAAGTCAACCCTTATTACAAGCCAAAAATCCTAATTCTTCGGGCAAGGTTAATTAGAGATCCAGATGAAGCTCTGAAGTCTTCTTCTGAGTCTGGTGCCCGCACCAAGTCTGGTTGAACAAAAACTACTGCTAACGCTGACGGTTTGATTGCCGAAAAAGGGTTCACCTATTTGGGTTTTAGCAACTAAGAAAAATTAGGACCAGCCCCATTAGAAAAAACCCTACGAAGTGTTAAGGTTTCTAGAGGATTTTCAAGACATCTTTCCTGAAGACCTACCTAATCATCTTCCACCCTTGAGAGACATTCAACATGCCATAGATTTGATCCCAGGATCAACTTTACCAAACCTTCCCCATTATAGAATGAACCCTACAGAACACTCTAAGTTACAACGTCAAGTTGGAGAGCTTCTCCAAAAGGGATTCATTAGAGAGAGCCTAAGCCCATGTGCAGTACTAGCCCTTCTGACCCCTAAGAAAGATGGCACATGGAGAATGTGTGTAGATAGCAGGGCCATAATAAGATTACCATTAAGTATTGTTTTCCTATTCCCTATTTAGATGACATGTTGGATATGATGGCCGGAGCCAAAATATTCTCCAAAATTGACCTTAAGAGTGGCTATCATCAAGTAAGAATCAGGCCTGGGGATGAATGGAAAACTTCCTTCAAAACCAAAGATGGCTTGTATGAGTGGGTAGTGATGCATTTCGACCTGTCCAATGCACCTAGTACCTTCATGAGGATCATGACCTAGGTTTTAAGGACATTCATTGGGAAGTTCGTAGTGGTCTACTTTGATGACATTCTCATCTACAGTAAAACTAGGGAATACCATTTGAACCATCTGAAATAGGTTTGCCAAGCCCTTAGACAAGATAATCTCCATGCCAACCTCAAGAAATGTGACTTTATGACCCATAGAGTTATCTTTCTAGGATTTGTTGTCACCACTGAAGGGGTGTTTGCCGACCCCAAAAAGGTCAGGTCCATAGTCGAGTGGCACATACCCAAAAGCATCCACGATGTCTGTAGTTTCCATGGTTTAGCTACCTTCTATAGGAGATTCATTCAAGAATTTAGCACAATAGTTGCATCCATTACTGACTGCATTAAGAGGGAAACCTTTGAATGGACAAAACCCACTGATAGAGCCTTCCTAGAAATAAAGAAAAAAATGATACAAGCACCTATTTTGAGATTGCCCGATTTTTCAATGGTATTTGAGGTTGCTTGTGATGCCTCTAAAGTAGGAATTGAAGGAGCTTTGAGTCAAGAGAGTCATCCAGTCGCATTCTATAGTGAGAAATTGAATGAGGCAAGGATGAGATATTCGACTATGATAGGGAATTGTATGCGGTAGTTCAGGCTTTGAGGTATTGGAGACACTATTTACTACCACATGGATTTGTTCTTAATTCTGATCATGAAGACTTACGATTCCTTAATTCCCAAAAGAAATTGAATCCTAGGCATGAAAAATGGATAGAATTCATTCAGGCATACACCTTTATTTTGAAACACCATGCTGGCTCTGAAAATAAGGTTGCCGATGCATTAAGCCGACGATCCATGCTTTTGTCCTCAGTTAGTACCGAGGTTGTAGGGTTTGATAGACTGAAAGAAGAGTATCCTAAGTGTCCAGACTTTGGTGATATCTATCAATCCCTCCAACAAGGACCATCTAGTGTACATAGTGACTATACTCTCTTAGATGGATTCCTTTCAAAGGAAATCAACTGTGTGTTCCCCGAACTTCTATTAGAGAGTTTTGATTGGGAAGTTCATGCTAGAGGCCTGGCAAGTCATTTTGGTAGAAACAAGACCATCTTAGCAGTAAAAGACCAATTCTTTTGGCCTAGCCTCAAAAGGAATGTGGCCTAAGTTGTAGCTCAATGTCAAACATGTGCTATTGCCAAACAGCAAAGGCAAAACACCGGTCTGTACACTCCCTTACCAGTCCCTGATTATCCATGGTAGGATCTTAGTATGGACTTTGTACTATGACTCCCAAAGACCTCAAGAAGACATGATTCTATCTACATTGTAGTTGATCGATTTTCTAAGATAGCTTACTTCATCCCATGTTCTCAAACCCTGGATGCTTCTAGAAAGGCCAAACTTTTTCTCAACGAGGTGATTAGACTACATGGTTTACCCAAAACATTATATCAGAAAGAGATGTTAGGTTCACTAGCTACTTTTGGAAGACCCTCTAGCATATGCTAGGAACCAAACTGAGATTTTCCACTGCCTATCATCCTCAAACTGATGGCCAAACTGAAGTAGTCAACCAGAGTCTAGGAAATCTGCTAAGATGTTTAGTTGGTGACAATACGGGAAATTGGGATCTCTTACTCCCTCGTGTTGAATTTGCTTACAACAGCTCAGTCAATAGATCTACTGGGAAGAGTCCTTTTGAAGTGGTCTATGGTTACAAACCTTGGAAGCCCTTAGATCTTATTCCTTTATCCACACAAGCTCAAATTTCTGAATCAGTTGAATCATATGCACAGCATATTAGAAATGTACATAAAGAAATTAACAAAAAGATCCAATTGAGCAATGAAACTTATAAGTATATGGTGAATTCACATAGGAGAGTCAAAGAATTCACTGAAGGACATTATGTTATGATAAGGCTTAGACCAGAATGATTCCCACCAGGAACCTTAAAAAATTGCATGCTCACAGTGCATGTCTGTTTAAAGTTATAAAGAAAATAGGATCTAACGCGTATGTGCTAGACTTACCATCTGATTTAGGTATCATCTTGACTTTCAATGTTTCAGACCTAGTAGAGTATAAGGAGCCAATAATGATACCTGGCGAGCCATTTGAGCCTGAGCCAATTATTGAGAGTAAATCCATCCTTGAGTGTCCACCAACAATTCTACTAGAACAGCGAGATAAGATTGAGCATATTCTAGATGACCAAGCTATCACCACCCGGAATAAAGGTTACCAATGCTATTTAGTTCGTTGGCAAGGTTGACATGAGTTCGAAGACTCGTGGATTACTCAAGAAGATCTACAAAAAATGAACCCAGACTTATTAGAGCACTACCAGAGTAAAATAGATCCCTACTCGATAGAGCCGAGTTCTTCCCACCTCGGCGGAATTGGTGCGGACACCAAGGTTAAAAGAAGACTTCAATCAAACCTAGTCAATACCAATTCCTTATGGATTGCAAATAAGTTCCAACCTTGTTAACATGTTCCTAGTCTGAGTCTTGAGTCTAGTTAAGTCTTCTTGTATCATGAATTTTATGTTTGAGTCTTGCTAAGTATTAGGTCTTGAAGTCTTGGGTCAATTGAGTTGTAAGAGTCAAATGTACTCAAGTCCAAATTGAGTTTAATTTTTCTTTCGAGCTTGAGTCATGTCCAACCAAGGGAGCATATATTTGGACCAGGGATGAACATAGCTACATCATCAGTAAATCTTCAAATCAAGGGTACATGAAATAAGGCTATTGGATGAATGAAGCTTTGATTAAAGCCACCTCACCAAGACACCCGATCCAAGAGAATGGAAACTTAGCACCCATACATGAAGATTTTTAGATTTGGACACTTGGCACCCATACATGAAGATTTTTTAGATTTGGACACTTGGCACCCATGCATGCAGATTTTCAAATTTGGACACTTGGCACCCATATATGAAGATTTTCATATTTAGACACATTGGCATCCATGCATGCAGATTTTCAGATTTGGTGCCCCCTTTTCATGAATTTTGAAATTCAAATTTGTAACTACATTTTCCCCTTTTCATATAAAATTTGAATTTCATATGGGGCATAGAAGGTTATAAATAGCCCCTTGGTGCAGGCACCAGACTCAGAAGAAGACTTCAGAGCTCCATTTGGATCTCTGATTGACATTGCCCGAGAAATTAGGGTTTGAAATAAAGGTTGACCTGGTCAACCAGTTTATTTATTTATTTATTGAGTCACCATTTAAATTTTGTTGAGTCATGTTGACTCAGTGCAAGTCCCAATGTGGTTTCAATTTGGTCCAAAATGGTGCCATATTTGTCTTCCAATCAAATCAAGGTTCAAGCAAGTAGAGGCCACACTCCAAGCCACACGCCCAGCCACACTCCGAGCACACGCCAGAGTCCAGGAGGCACCACAGAGGCATCCCAGTGTCATGGTCCCCACATCCAAAGAAGAAAAATCAAATTGGAGGCTACTTTAAAGGAGGCGCCCATACCTGCCTATTTTACCTAAGCAAAAGGAGGAAGAGACTTCTCTTGGAGAAGAAATCAAAGAAGGACATCCAACCTACTCCTAATTGAAGTTCAAATCAAAATCAAAGAGCTTAACTTGGAGTGGAAGAAAAGAAGAAATACCATAAGAAGAAGAGGACTCCAAATCCAAATCCAACTCCAAAGGAGGCACCAAAAAAATTCAAAAAAAATTCCTTAATGGCCGTCCCAATTTTTTTTGAACTCTTGGTCAGCCAAGAGAGAAGATTTCTACCTAATCTAGGGGTTGGAGGAGTTTAGTCCCACATGGGAATTTGTACAAGCTTGGAGAAAATTTTAGGTCTATATAATAGACCTCTCTTTGTAACTTTAAAAATCAATGAAGAAAATTATTTTTTTGCTACTCTCTTGTGTGAGTGACCTAGGTTTCTCTTCTTCCACACTATTCTAAGTGTTGAGCTCCGTGAGGGGGTAATCCGGGTTCCATTGGAGCCTTGAGGAGGTGAGAGATCTCCATCTTTATCCAAACCCTAGGTTAGCCACTTGAAATTCCAAAACCCTAGCCACCCTTCATTATTTTCAATCCATCAAACCCTAGATCCATCCATCTCCCATGGCCTCTCTCTCTCTACAAGTCCAGGCCATCCACCTTCATCCAGATCCAGTCTGGCTACTTCAGATCCAGAGCAAGTTCCAAGGAAATCACATCAACATTCAGGAGAATCCAGTTTTCAGCAATTTCAATCTTCAAGTTCATCAACCTGGTAAATCTTTCCTTGACTCTCTGATTCCATCAATTGTTTTTCTTCTCTTCCAGATCTTGAGTTCAGGAGAAGCCAACCTGCCAAAGGACCAGTATTGGAGGATCCATTGCGAAGAAATCTGAATCCGAGGATCCAACAATCTGCTCGAGAGAGTTCTTCCACCAAAATCTGTGAAGATCATTGTCTGGTTAGGTAAACCATCTCTTCTCTTTATTTATGTTCTGTTGAAAGTTCGAAGCGAAACCCTAGGTCTGGGAGTTTCTCAACCCCCAGCGATCCGTTGCTTCTGAACTACTCTGATAATTTAGTTTCCTTCAAATTGTGCTTTCAATTATCATATTAGTATCTTTCAATGTTAGGTTAACTTTTCTTTGATTTGAAGCCAACTTCTACAAGCATATAAAAACAAAAAAAAAAATAGATTAATCTTAATTTACTTCTGCATCGCATCCCTTTATTTGTTCTGCATCATTTTTGGTATCAGAGCCCAGTCTAGGGTTTCTGATTTGCTTGCTTGCTTTGATTGTTCTCTTTTTATTTTGTCTGCTCGAAGTAGACTCCCCAGGACGTCCGGTCCTAGGAACTAAGCGAGGCGCAAGCCTCCTCTTCCCATTCCACGGGTGTTCCTAGGGCGTGTAGGGGATCCATTGGGTTATAACTTCGTAGTAGGGATTATAAACGGGGAAGACAATCTAGTTGCAGCCCGTAATTACCCTGTTGTCTGAATTATTTTTCCCTGCATAAAACTCGGAATTGCATGATTTTTGCTTCGTTGAAACCAGTATAATTGAACCTATTTTCCATAATTGTTATGTGATTTATTGGTTTCGTTAAAAATTCTGAGCATTAAAATACAGCAACTCTATTTTTGTGTTCTGCAATTCAATTCTTTTTGGAGTGATCATCTCATAATTTACTTAAGGGCAATTGAGCATCTAAGATAAGGGAGGAGTTGATTACCTCTCCTTAGCCCAAAACCACCATCCAATCATTCGAACCTAGACCTAATTTAAAATCAGTTAGACCTAATTTGCCCTAGTGGGCTAGGGACACCAATTGGTCGGGTCTAGGCTAGTGTTGAGTCAGTTTGCCGAGTTATTCTGTGTGTGCTTAGCACTCAGTGTCTAGAATGGTGGTTTAGGGACTACGTCCCGAAGGGCTTGTGTGCTGGTCCGCCTACCTGGCCAATCACTGATTGGTGTCTAGGATTGGCAATCAAGGACCTAACACTCCCCTTACACCTGCATGGCTGAGTCCTGAGTTACTACAGGCTAGCTTGCCACTCTGATTGGGCATCTAGTTTGGACTCTAGGTCTAGTGATCCAGTAGTCGATTTAGTCTAGTCTCATTTTGTGTGCTTGCTTGAATCATCATGTCTACCAGAAACGGAGTGCCATATCAACCTGGTCAAACCCAACCTGATTTAGAGGCCATGATCAGAACTCTTACTGAAAGTATGGCTAAAATGAATCAGGATATGACAAACACTGTGGCCCAGTTTAGCGCACAAATTCATGAGGATCTTACCCAACTTAGGGACCGAGTCCAAGTACTTGAAGAACCTAGGCATCGGAATTGGACTCCTGACCCCGATTTTAATGTGCCTCAACCTCACCCACATCAGGAGCCTAGAAGGCCTTTATATAGAGATCCTGAACCTAATCATAGGAGGCCTGACCCAGAGCCTGAAGATAGAGATGATAGGTTCATCAGGAACATCAAATTAGATGCACCCACTTTTGATGGTAGTCTGAACCCTAAGGTGTATTCTGATTGGGAGGGTGAGATGGACCAATACTTTGAGTGGTATGCTATGTCTGAGGAGAGGAATACAAGTTTGCCAAGATGAAATTAGTGCGTCAAGCTAGGTTATACTGGGGGAACATTGAGCTAACCACTAGGAGACGGAATGTTGAGCCCATAACCACTTGGCAGGGTATGAAAGAAAAACTGAGAGATAAATACCTACCCATTTCATACCAGCAAAACCTGTTAGACCAATGGCAAAACCTGAAACAAGGAAACCGATCTGTCTCAGACTACATTGCTACTTTTGATGAATACCTAATGAGATGTGATGTGAGTGAAGCCCACGAAGTCACTTTGTCTAGATTTAGGGCTGGACTGAGGGAAGATATCAGAGAGAACTATTTCTGAGAGAGGTTACTGATCTAGACCAAGCCTACCAGATTGCACTGAACACTGAGAAATTTCAGAGAGGACCTATACCTTCTAGGGTTAGTGCCCCAATCCCAAGGAATGGATCTAGCCAAGTTATCCCTAGTAACCTTTTCAGGGTACTTCTACCCCTAGGCCCATTGACAAAGTAAGGCACCTGACACCCAGAGAACCCCTAGTTCAAATATCACCTGTTTAAGTGTCAGAAACAAGGTCAAATTTCCAGTCAGTGTACTGCACTAGACTGTTCAAGTGTCATAAGGTAGGTCTGTTGCTAGCCAGTGCCCAGTAGATCCCTTTACATAGAAGAGGGGAGAGAATGATAATTCCGAGCCCAGTGAGGAATTGAAGAAGAAGTTTATGAGGCCGGAATGAATTTGGTTGAGTATGAAGGAGAGGAGGAACCCAATGAATCTGACCAATTAGGAGTTGTAAGATGCATCCTATCCCAGAATCTAGTTTAAGAGGATTGGCGTAGGACTAAAATCCTACGACTTTCTTAACTTAGGGGATAAGGTATGTAAGATCATCATAGATAGTGGGAGCTGTGTAAATGCCATCTCTACTAGCACTGTCAAGATGTTAGGCTTAATCCCAGTTCCCCATCCCAACCCCTATAAGGTTTCTTGGGTAGATTCTACCTCCATACCCATCCAGTCTAGATATCAAGTCCAAATCCAAATGCAATCTTATCACGAAAAGATTTGGTGCGATGTTTTACCCATGGGGGTGAGCAGTATAATTCTCGGAAGACCTTGGTTGTATGATCATGATGCCACCCTCTTAGGAAAATCCAATACCTGTGTCTTTAGTTTCAATGGGAAGAAGATTACGATCCATTCAGTTCCCCCTAAGGACAAGGTAACTAAAGGAGCCGGTAAGGTTAAGGAGATGAAAACTGGAGTGAACCTAATCAGTGCTAAGGATCTAGAACAAGAAATTCATAGTGGTTCACCCATCTGGATGTTGACTGCTAAGGAACTTAGAACTTCGGAACCCTCAGAGCCTCCTCAAGAAGTTAAACCTGTGTTAAAAGAATTTGAGGATGTCTTTCCCGAGGATTTGCCAGACCACCTTCCACCTCTTAGGGATATCCAGCATGCCATAGATCTAATCCCAGGAGCGACTTTGCCCAACTTGCCCCATTACAGGATGAATCCATCTGAGCATGAAGAACTGCAAAAGCAGGTTGGAGAATTATTGAGGAAGGGGTTTATTAGAGAAAGTCTTAGCCTTGTGCAGTCCCAGCCTTACTGACCCCAAAGAAAGATGGCACGTGGAGGATGTGTGTTGACAGTCGTGCCATCAATAAAATTACAATCAAATATAGGTTTCCCATCCCTAGACTAGATGACATGCTTGATATGATGGCTGGTGCAATGGTTTTTTCTAAGATTGATCTCAAAAGCGGCTATCATCAGGTTAGGATTAGACCCGGGGATGAATGGAAAACTGCTTTCAAAACTAAGGATGGTCTTTATGAATGGGTTGTTATGCCTTTTGGGTTGTCCAATGCCCCTAGTACCTTCATGAGAATTATGACCCAGGTACTTAGAGCTTTCATAGAAAAATTTGTGGTGGTCTATTTTGATGACATCCTGATCTATAGTAAGACCCCAGCAGATCACCTAGGCCACCTTAGAGCAGTCTGCCAAGTTTTGAGGAATGAGAGACTCTATGGTAATCTTAAGAAGTGTGAATTCATGACTAGTAGAGTTATCTTTCTTGGTTTTGTAGTAACCCCTGACGGCGTGGCGGCCGATCCTGAGAAAATTAGGTCCATAGTAGACTGGCCAGAGCCAACCAATGTGCATGAAGTTAGAAGTTTCCACGGCTTGGCTACCTTCTATAGGCGATTCATCAAGGGGTTTAGTACTTTAGCTGCTCCTATCACTGATTGTATTAGGAAGGGAGAATTTCATTGGACTAAGTCAGCCCATAAAGCCTTCCTAGATCTTAAGGATAAAATGACCCAGGCACCCATTCTGAGATTACCCGATTTTTCTAAAGTATTTGAGGTTGCCTGTGATGCTTCAGGTGTAAGAATAGGTGGAGTCCTAAGCCAAGAGAATCATCCCATAGCATTCTTTAGTAAAAAACTTAATGATGCTAAGCTTAGGTATTCTACCTATGATAAGGAATTTTATGCGGTGGTGCAAGCTTTGCGTTACTGGAGACATTATTTGCTACCGCAGGAATTTATACTATTTTCGGACCATGAGGCTCTTAGATTTCTGAACTCCCAAAAGAAGCTTAACCCTAGGCATGCTAAGTGGGTAGAATATATCCAGTCCTATACTTTTGTCCTGAAACATAAGGCTGGAGTTGAGAATAAGGTAGCTGATGCCCTTAGTCGCCGATCTCTGTTATTATCTTCTGTTAGAACTGAGGTCATAGGGTTTGAGCAAATCAAAGAGGAATATGAGTCTTGTCCGGATTTCACAACTGTGTATCAGGATCTAGTTCAAGGACCATCTAGTAATCACCAGGATTATACCCTTGTAGATGGTTTTTGTTCTTCAAAAATAGGCTTTGCATCCCTAGAACTTCTCTTAGGGAATTTTTGATTTGGGAAATCCATGCTGGAGGTTTAGCCGGCCATTTTGGAAAAGACAAGACCATTCTAGCTATTGAAGACCACTTTTTCTGGCCTAGCTTGAAAAGGGATGTAGCTAATATTGTAGCTAGATGTCGAACCTGCGCTGTTGCCAAACAGCGAAAACAAAACACTGGCCTTTATACCCCACTCCCTGTCCCAGATCGTCCTTGGCAAGATGTGAGTATGGATTTTGTGTTAGGTTTACCAAAGACCCAGAGGAGACATGATTCTATCTGTGTCGTAGTCGACCGATTCTCTAAAATGGCCCACTTCTTGCCTTGTTCCCAAACCTTTGATGCGTCTAAGGTAGCCACACTTTCTTCAATGAGATAGTTAGACTCCATGGCCTACCTAAGATAATCGTTTCAGATAGGGATGTCCGGTTCACCAGTTAGTTTTGGATGACCCTTTGGCATAAGTTAGGGACAAAACTTAAGTTTTCAACTGCCTATCATCCCCAAACTGATGGCCAAACTGAAGTAGTGAACCGTAGCCTAGGAAATCTGCTGAGATGTCTTGTTGGTGAAAACACCAGAAATTAGGATTTATACCTACCAAGGGCAGAATTTGCGTACAATGACTCGGTCAATAGGTCTACGGGTAAGAGTCCATTTGAAATTGTACATGGGTACAAACCTCACACACCTCTTGACCTAGTCCCTTTACCTGTCCACACTCGAGTCTCCGAATCTGTTGAGAATTTTGCACAGCATGTAAAAGACTTGCATAAAGAAATTCATGCCAAAATAAATTTAAGTAATGAAACTTATAAGAAGTTGGCTGATACTTAAAGGCGAGTCAAATCTTTTGTTGAGGGAGACTATGTGATGATTAGTTAAGGCCTGAACGGTTTCCTCCTGGAACCGTTAGAAAGTTACATGCTAGGGGAGCTGGACCATTTAAAGTGGTAAAGAGAGTAGGATCCAATGCCTATGTGCTCGAGTTGCCTCCAGAACTAGGCATTAGCTCTACTTTCAACATTACAGACTTAGTAGAGTACAGGGAGCCAGCTGTGATTCCTAGTGAGCCTTTTGAGCCTAACCCTATCATTGAGAGTGATCCCGACCCTGTGTGTCCACCAACAAACTGGCCTGTGAGGAAAGAGCAGATTGAAAAGATCCTGGATGATCAGGTTATCTCTACTCGTAATCGAGGATACCAAAGGTACCTGGTCCGCTGGCAAGGAAGGCCAGATTCTGATGACTCTTGGATCTCCCGAGAAGAATTACAAGAATTGGACCCAGACCTCTTGGAGAGATACCAGAGCCAACTTGAGCTTACTCGACAGGGTCGAGTTCCTCCCACCCTGGGAGAATTGGTGCGGGCACCAGACTCAGAAGAAGACTTCAGAGCTCCATTTGGATCTCTGATTGACATTGCCCAAGAAATTAGGGTTTGTAATAAAGGTTGACCTGGTCAACCAGTTTATTTATTTTATTTATTGAGTCACCATTTAAATTTTGTTGAGTCATGTTGACTCAATGCAAGTCCCAATGTGGTTTCAATTTGGTCCAAAATGGTGCCATATTTGTCTTCCAATCAAATCAAGGTTCAAGCAAGTGGAGGCCACACTCCAAGCCACACGCCCAGCCACACTCCGAGCACACGCCAGAGTCCAGGAGGCACCACAGAGGCATCCCAGTGTCATGGTCCCCACATCCAAAGAAGAAAAAATCAAATTGGAGGCTACTTTAAAGGAGGCGCCCATACCTGCCTATTTTACCTAAGCAAAGAAGGAAGAAGACTTCTCTTGGAGAAGAAATCAAAGAAGGACATCCAACCTACTCCTAATGAAGTTCAAATCAAAATCAAAGAGCTTAACTTGGAGTGGAAGAAAAGAAGAAATACCATAAGAAGAAGAGGACTCCAAATCCAAATCCAACTCCAAAGGAGGCACCAAAAAAATTCAAAAAAATTCCTTTATGGCCGTCCCAATTTTTTTTGAACTCTTGGTCGGCCAAGAGAGAAGATTTTCTACCTAATCTAGTGGTTGGAGGAGTTTAGTCCCACATGGGAATTTGTACAAGCTTGGAGAAAATTTTAGGTCTATATAATAGACCTCTCTTTGTAACTTTAGAAAATCAATGAAGAAAATTATTTTTTTTGCTATTCTCTTGTGTTGAGTGACCTAGGTTTCTCTTCTTCCGCACTATTCTAAGTGTTGAGCTCTGTGAGGGGGTAATCCGGGTTCCATTGGAGCCTTGAGGAGGTGAGAGATCTCCATCTTTATCCAAAACCCTAGGTTAGCCACTTGAAATTCCAAAACCCTAGCCACCCTTCATTATTTTCAATCCATCAAACCCTAGCTCCATCCATCTCCCACGGCCTCTCTCTCTCTACAAGTCCAGGCCATCCACCTTCATCTAGATCCAGTTCGGCTACTTCAGATCCAGAGCAAGTTCCAAGGAAAATCACATCAACATCCAGGAGAACCCAGTTTTCAGCAATTTCAATCTTCAAGTTCATCAACCTGGTAAATCTTTCCCTTGACTCTCTGATTCCATCAATTATTTTTCTTCTCTTCCAGATCTTGAGTTCAGGAGAAGCCAACCCACCAAAGGACCGGTATTGGAGGATCCATTGCGAAGATACCTGAATCCGAGGATCCAACAATCTACTCGGGAGAGTTCTTCCACCAAAATCTGTGAAGATCATTGTCTGGTTAGGTAAACCATCTCTTCTCTTTATTTCTGTTCTGTTGAAAGTTCGGAGCGAAACCCTAGGTCTGGAAGTTTCTCAACCCCCAGCGATCCGTTGCTTTTGAACTACTCTGATAATTTAGTTTCCTTAAAATTGTGCTTTCAATTATCCTATTAGTATCTTTCAATGTTAGGTTAACTTTTCTTTGATTTGAAGCCAACTTCTACAAACATATAAAAACAACAAAAAAATTAGTTAATCTTAATTTACTTCCGCATCGCATTCCTTTATTTGTTCTGCATCACCCCTAATCTCTTTGTAAAAGGATACTTTTGAATGAATGAAATCCAGAATTTTCTTATCTCTAT
The DNA here is from genome assembly GCA_021397845.1 of Areca catechu. Lineage (NCBI taxonomy): Eukaryota > Viridiplantae > Streptophyta > Magnoliopsida > Arecales > Arecaceae > Areca > Areca catechu. The sequence continues at coordinate 135,328,686 of CM038051.1, read as the reverse complement.
TGTATTTGCCAATGCCATCCATGAGGGATTGAGTGAGAGGTTCAACCAAGTACTTTAGTTTTCAAATTCCAGCAAAAGTTCTTCTTCCATTGACGCCTACCTCATCTTCAAGAGCAGCCAGCCACACTCCACCAAGATCACCAACTATCCTTTACTTCCCTCCCTTCCATTATTTCTATTCCATACTATCTTCCAACTCCTCCATAATACTAATGGTTGTTCTTGCAGGATCCTGAGTATCCAGTCTAGGATGAAGTCTCCTTGCCTTCAACTTAGCAGCAGGAGCCTCTACTTCCAACAGGTGGGTAGCTTGATCAGTTAGTCGCCAATCTTGAGTATGAAGGAGTGAACCTAGTGTAAGGTTATTGGAGAGTCATTATTGGAATCTAAACCCTCTCCTTTTCTCTTATAGTCTGAACTTTTGAATAGGGTATAGTCTTAATTAGATGGTTCTTCTAGCTACATAGGTCTTAGTTCATTAACTTCTTAATTCAGATTTGCACTGCAAAGCATAAGAGCCTTCTAGTTAAGTCTTCTTTTGGTGCGGGCACCAAAGTTCTAAAGAGGCTTCAGTCTAATTCAGTATGGCTTTAATTCTTTCATTGAACTTATGTCATGTAAATAGAGTCAGTTTACTTCTTTAATTGAATTTAAATCATGTAATTATAGTTGGGTTTATTTCAATTTGGTTTCTTTTGAGTCCAATTAGGATCAATTGGTCTTGTATTTGTAAGTTTAGTAGTTGGATCCAAGAGAGGTTTGAAATTGGTTAAATGTAAGCAAGCTCACTTGAAGATGGAACGTACTCAACCACTTCAACAATTTAAGCCAAGGAGGATGCCACGTCAGCAAGCCATGTGGGTTGCCATGTCAACCTCCTAACCATGTGGAGTACACCTCAGCAAGCCACCTCATCACACGTCACATCACCAAGAGGGATTCAAATTCAAAGTGGGTGGCCAAGGAGTTCAACTTTCCACCATTTTAGCTAGCTATTCCCACAAAATCTCCATGTAATTTGAATTCCACCTTATAGCTAGGAACCTCCCATGAAAAGCTCCTTGTAATTCAAAATTTCAAAAGTCCTTGGACGCTTATAAAATCTACTCCAAGCTCTCTTGTAAAGGATGATGAATTGAATGAAAAGAAAGAGAGTTTCTTTCTTCCATTTGGTGTTATCAAATATCCTCCAAGAGGGAGTGGGTGAGAGGCCCTTAGCTACTTCAAGAAAGATCTTCTTCCATGCCAATAGCCAATAGCAAATCTACTAGTCCATCCAAGCACTACATTCCAATGTCCAAGGTGTAAGAAAAGCCATTCCAAGAGGGCCGGCCAAGCTACTTCCACTCCATCAACTTCTTCTCAACTTCAACAATCATTTCATTAGTTTTCTACCTTTTAATCTCCTCTTAACTCTACTATGGTTTGTGTAGGATCCCCGAGATTTCTAGGTTCCAAAGAAGAGGGTCTTCCAAGACAAGAAACAGAGACAAGAAGCCCCAACAACTGAAGGAATCTCCTTGTCATCCAAGGGCTTCATCCTTGAGTGTAACCTTTCCAATCTTTGAGATGTTAATGCCTGGTTACCCCTCTTTCAATATTTTTCCAAATCTGAAATATTAGATTAATTAGGCCCTATCTTGTGTGGTTTCTTTAACCATGGAGATCCTTTCTCTTTTAATATTATGAAGGTTCTCATTCAGGTCTAGTTTACATGCAAATGCCTTCATGATAGTTTCTATTCTTTTACATGAAAAGTAGCCTAGCTTTACTTCATTTTTCATTTATTGTTACTATCTCCTCTTAGATTGCATCATTACATTCCATCCCACATCAAATTGGTGTCAGAGCATGGTAGGTTAGGACTTTGCATCATCTTCAGTACCTAGATTTGGGTGCTTCACCAGGCCATCCGGTCTTATGAGAAAAGTAGGGTTTCAAGACCCTCTCTTCCCATTCCACGGGGATCTCCTAAGACATGTAGGGGTGCCATTGTGATTGACCATCGAAGGGGAACACAAGAAGGTAAGTTTAAAATCCTAAAAATAGTTTTGCATCATTTAAATCTAGCATCTTTAAATTCTTGCTTGCTATATTTTTGAGTAGGCTGACTGTAATTCGTATAAAACTTGAAAAAAAAATAGTTAATTTTTTATTGAAGTAATTTTTTTCCTAATTCATATTAAGTTGGCTATCAGAATGCATAATTTTATCCTAAAAAAATCACAAAAAAAATGAAAATTTTTGCACTCCATCACTATTGCTGAAATTTCTGTATGTTCTGTTCTGTTCCTTTTACATTGTCTAAATTTCAGGATCTGCTCAGCATAACACAAATTTTATTTTTAAATTTTCTTTCATATGACATAACATCTGTGAGTTAGAAATGTTTTGTGATTTTTTTAGAATTTTCTGACATAGTTACATTGCACTTTTCTGCACCACTTTAGAACTGTAACACACCAATTTCTGCACCTGAAATTAGGTTCTTATGCATGTTTGCATTCATCTCATGGTAAATCAATTTAAGGGCATCGATATGACATAGGGTCAGGATTTCATTACCTGTCTCTAGCCCAAAAATCACCAACCTGCATAGCGAACCCAACCCTTAATTAAAATTGAGTAGACACTTAATTTGCTCTAGTGAGCCATGGACACCCACAAGGTCGGGTCGAACCAAGTGTCAAGCCAATTTAGACAACTTGTTTTGTGTGCTTGTGTATCTAGTGTCTAGGCAAGTAGTTCAGGACAAGAGCCCGAAGGAAGGTGGGTTGGTTCGCTTACCTGGCCAATTTCAAATTGATGTCTAAGGAAAGAAAAGAGGGACCTCCACCAACCTTACACTTACCTGGCCAGGTGCCAAGTTACTACAACCAAGATTGTCATCTTGACCTAACATTTGGTGTGGACTCTAGGTCTAGCAAACCCCTAGCCTAAGTTTGAGTCTGTGTGCGCATGACAACTAGATCATGAACATTTTACTAGCAAAACCTAGCTCAATCAAGTGCAACCATGGACCAAATATTAAGACCTAGATGAAAACCCTGAATGATCAAATGGCCCGACTGGACCAAAACCTGACTAACAAATTAGCCTAGACCAACCGAAGCATGACTGATCAGATGGCCCAAGTAAAGGCACGGGCAGAAGCCTGCAAGGCTCATGCTAAACTTATCTCCTCTAGGCCCAATTCCCTTGATCTAAGAGCCTATGATCATGATCTTGCCCCTGAGTCTAGCCCTAGGAGCTCATACGCTACTTGGTTGACTCCGAGGAGAGACCCATTAGGAGCACCCAACCTTATGCACCCATTTTTGATGGAAGACAAGAGGTGTATATCGATTGGGAGGAGAGCATGGATCACTATTTCGAGTATACTAGGATGTCGGAGTTAGAGAAATTTAGATTGGCCACACATAGGTTAACCCGATATGCTAAGTGGCATTGGGCAGCTATTAAGGATGAATGTTATCAAAGAGGATATAGAATACATAGCTGGAGAACCATGAGAAGTAGGCTAAGAGAAAAGTACCTAGGTAGATTTTATGAGCAAAGACTTTTAGACCAATGGTACAAACTGAGACAGGGTGATAGATTAGTATCTGAGTATATTAAGGAATTCAAGGGGCTTGTTAGGAGATGTAACACAACCGAATCTAAGACCATGACCATATCTAGATTTCGAGGAGGCCTATGTAAGGACATCCAGGGAGAATTACTTCAATGGAAAATTCATACTTTAGAGGAAGCTTATCGGATTGCTAGAGAATTCGAGTCTTATTAAAGAGAACTCATGAGCAGCCGACCTAAGCCTAGCATGATTAGCACCTCTAGGCCAATTCTTCAACAAATTCCTTCAAACCAGCCTACTACACCTATCCCATTAGTTTGCAAGGGAAAGACCGCTGAACCCATTAGTAAGCATGAGGAAGAAGTTTATGAGGCTAAATTGAGTTTAATTATTGGATATGAAGGGGAAGAGGAAGAACCCATTTGTTTCCTAGAAATGGAGCCCAAGAGGGGGGGTGAATTGGGTATTTTAAAAATTTAAAGCAATAATGTGCAGGCCTTGTGGTGTTTGTGAGTAATGAGATTGATGCACAAGATTATATACAGCAAAAAGTAATAATTAGAGTGCAAGAAGTAAAGAACAAGAGGTAGAAGAGATAATCACACACAAACACAAGGTTTATAGTGGTTCAGTGCAAACCTAGCACATACATCCACTCCCCAAGCCACCCTTGGGAATTCCACTATAATCTCTCCAAGATTACAGCCGACTTGTTTTTTCAAAGGCTCTCAAATCAAAACCTATGTTGGTTTTATCACCTAGGCTCACTAACCAACCTTTACACTTGTTTTGGCTTCGGGCTCACAAGTCAACCTTAGTTGGTTTTGTTCCTTTAGCTCACCAACAACCACAACAACCTACTTTCAAGAAACCCTTGAAAGCTAGGTTAAAACACAAAAGAATTTCAGATATACAAATTAAATAAACAAAACAACTCTCTTCAAGAGTAGAATGGAAGCTTTGAGGCTCTAATTGATGCTTGTCTTGTCTTCTTAGAATATTCTTCAAGCTCTCTTTTTGGAATGATGAAGGATAGGCTTGTAGCTTTTTCAGGGAATCTCTTTTTTAATGGATTTTGAAGTGAAGTTCTTGAGGGAATATTGGCTTTTGAGCTTTCAATGAACTTCAATGCTTCAAGAATGGGTTTGGTGAAGCTTAAATACTTCAAGAACTTCCAAAAAATGGTTTGTGACCGTTGGAGCTTCGAATCTAGCCGTTTGGAGCTTGAAAAGATGTTTATGCATTTCAAAAAAATAGATCCATTAGGGCTATCAAAACCTGAGTGTTGATACTTAGTTTGTCAGGTGTCAACACTTGGCTGTCAGGTGTCGACACTTAGCTTTCAGGTGTCGACACTTGAACTTTCAAGTGTCGATACTTGATTCACAAGTGTCAACACCTGACACAAAAACTCTCCATGGCAAAAATCTGGATTTTCAAAAAGTCTCAGGCCTTGAGTCAACACTTGGGAACTTAAGTATCGACACTTAAGTTTCGGTATCAACACTTGAGTTCTGGGTGTCGACACTTGGCATGCCAAGGAGATTTTCTGCATGCCAAATGCTTAAGTGTCGACACTTAGCCTTCTAGGTGTCGACACTTGGTTCTGCAAAATTAGAAATGAGTGCCAATAAAGCCAAAAACATAAGTATTATTTATCAAACTTAAATGCAATATATATAAGCAATAATAGAACTTGTTAAGCCCTTTTTGTATTAAAAAGATTCCTCAAATCGTGAAAGATACTTCGTGCCAAAGCATGCCACAAAACTTTAATTTTAAGAATTTGAGGAGCTTGTTTCTTGAAAACTCACAACTAGAATAGACATTAGTACACAATATGTACTCAACGTTTTGTTATTCATCAAAATGGGGTAGAGCCAACAATCTCCCCATTTTTGATGATGACAAAACCTTGAGTATATAAATATTTAAATTCAAATTCAGATATGATTCTTTATATATGATCTCAAGCTTATACAATCACAACTTCATAGTTAAGAGGGATGAATCTCCCCACTAGTGAAATAATTCGTATCAGAACAAGTTTTGAAGAGCAAGATGAAGTTTGAAATATTAAATTTGAAATTTAAATTAACCATATAATATATTTCTAGTCCCCCTTTTTGTTAATCATTAAATAGAAAAGGGAGTAAGCTCCCCCTCAAAAGGTGCATATAGACAAAAGGTATTAGAGTAGATACAAGATTCAATTTGTCAAAAGTAAATAGGTATCATAGCTGAAAAGTAAAGTATCTAATTCAAGATTTTCAAAGCCAAAATTAATCATAGTGAAATGCATATATATATATATATATCAAGTTAGGTTTTCAGTACAAAATTTGCTAACTCATCAGCAACACTGAAACAACTAATACAACAGGAGTAAATAAGCATAAAACAGAGATAACATACACCAGAATGAACATCTGTGAGGCTAATCCTTATCAGATGGAAGCTCAAGAGTAATCGGGTACTAATCCTGGATCTAGGAACTAAAGCCTTAGGAGGTCCTTGGGCTAAGGTCCTACGACTCCTACTACAGCCAGAAGGTCCTAGTAAGGGTACAACCCTGGAAGATCTAGTAGATGGAGGGGAAAGCATCTCAGCTGGAGTAATGAAATCTAGAGTGGAATCAACTATATCAGCTGGAGGAGGGACTACAGGAGTAGCTGGATGATCATCTCTACTGAGCATCTGATATCGTCCAGCACGATCAATGCTGCCATCTGAACTCCCATCACTAGAATCATCAGCATCAGAATCATCACAGTCATCACCATCATCACCATCTCCATCATCAGCACCACCCTCATCAGTGTCATCATGTCCGTTTGGGTGGTCATCATCATCAGTAGGTGGGACTGCAGGAGCTACTGGAGGAAGAAGGGATCTAAGCAAATCCTCAATTCGGGCGAATCCCGCCTCCATAGTGTGACGTAGCTTAGCATGCTTTGAAGCTGTGTGGGCTCTAAGGCCCTCTATCTCAATCCTCAACTGAGTCGTCTGCACTCCAAGTCCAATAAGCTCACTCTGTACCTCAGCAAACTGTTGTCAGGAGTGCTCCTCAAAAGATAACTCAGTAGTCGATGGAGAAGGAGTCGAAGGTGTAGCAGTAGGAGTCACAAGCTCTGCCTTTGATGCTGGAGCAATACAAAGAGGTGTACTGATTGGCCCTGATGGCCTGGCCTTAGCCTCTCTGATCTCATCCTCCTCGTCTGGCTCCTGACCCAGCACCCTGCGGCCAAATGATAGCCCATCTGGTGTAGCGACCACTCATCATATACATCGGTGTGTAGAATCTCCTTGGGGATCTCCCCCTTCAAAGGAACTACACAAGCTCGAAACAAACAGGTCAACGCCATCCCGTATGGCAAACAATGTCTCATCTATGTCACCGCATAGTGCATCTGAACCAGGATAAGTGAGGGAATATCAATCTGGGTCCTCCGGATCAGACTGACCATCAACATCAACTCCCGCTCTGTGATGAAGTCAAATCATCCAATCTTCGGAAGCAAGATTTGAGCCGTGATGTGATGTAGTTAGTGCATCTCAACAGATAATTGGTTCGCGGTGACCTCTATTGCACCATGAATGTCCTCTCTCTCTAGAATACATCTAAAAGCTGCCTTCCTATCCTCTACTGAGAAAGTGCATACACCTCGATGAGGAACCTACCAAACTCTACTCAATAGCTCCTTGGTCAATGAAATCTCTACTCCCCTAACGGTGGTGCTCCATAATAATCGTCGGTAGTCCAATGCACCATAGAACTCTCTCACCAGATGAGGATAGTACCTCTCATGCATAGTACAAAAAGGTACTAATCTGGCATCTAAGAGTATCTACCGAATCAGGAAGTGCTATCGATCAAAGAACTCCAAGTCGATTCGTCTACATGCAGCCACGGCCTTCCCTGCCATCCTCTTTGTAGGGAGGAAACTGGAGCTGCAGAACTACTAGCATGTCCAACATCGTGCCGGGTCTTCATCCTCCTCTTAGAGCTCTATCCAGTCCTACTCCTAATAGCTAGTCTCTTCCTCGGACCCATCACAACAAGCTAAGCAAGAAGGGAAAGGAAGAGGGTAAACATATTGAAGGGTGGACAAGTTTTAAGTAGGTTGAGAACTGAAGATCGGCCAAGGGTTAGACTTAAGGAGACTAAACAAGCTTGAGTTTTCCTAAAAGAAGGATCCTTGAATAATAAAAGCTAGGGTTTGTTTTGAAAACTAGAGCAAAAATCAAATTGACTTAAGGATAGACTTCAAAACATCAATTCGAGAGATAAAAGCTTTTAGAAAATTGGTTGAAATGATAAAAATAATGCCGAGTAAAATTTTAATAGTTTAAAAATAGGGAAAACTATTAAACCAGTGGTTTTTCCCAAACAAAGTTTTTATCCCAATACAAAAACTAAGTATTCTAAAGGCCAAGTGAAGCACCAAAAATAAAACTAAACATATAAAATGTTTTGATAAACTCATGAAATCAGGACTAGAAACAAAAGACATTAGGGCTTTAGGTTAAAAACGTGCAATCCAACAGCAAAACAGTGAAATAAGGAGTGGAAATCATGAAATCAAGGTATACACTCCTTCCAAATGAATGAAATCCGAGGAAACCTAACACAGCCAAGAAATCTAACATTAAACTGAAAACATGGGGATTTCAGCCAAAACATGCAATGTAATTGTGAAAGATTGAAAATTGGACGGATTAGGTGAGGAAACGGTCAAAATTCGAGGGAAAATCCGAGAATAATGTGAATAAATAAGTTTCCCACAAAATGGAAACTTAGAAATGTTTCAAAATGTCGAAAAACCCAATTTAAATGCATTAAAATGGATGGAAAATTAAAAACTAGGGTTCACGGTTTCAAAGTGAATAAAAGGGAAGAGGTTTACCTTAATTTTGATGGGGCAAGGAGAAAAAGAGTTGATTTCGGAGGGTTGAGGACTTTTGGGGACCACAACGGCTTGAGAGAAAATGGGGGAAAGTGAAATACAAAAGCTTGGTTTTTCCCTAAAAAAGTCTAAAATTTTCGTGAGTGTCGATACTTGGAATTTCTCAAGTGTCGATACTTGGTCAAGTGTCGACACTTCGCAAAATCCAAGTATTGACACTTGGCCAAGAAATTCCCAATAAAAATTTGAAAAATTTTCAAAAAATCAAGGATGCTTTTGAAAGCTTTTGGGACTTAACAAAAGTGATTTTTGAGTAATAATAACTTGAGTAGGATGGGATTTGAGAGAGTTCTAAGAGAATGGATCACTGACACCTAACTCTCTTGTAATCATACAAAATCTCTCTTTACTCAGGGTTTGATAAACACATCAGCTAATTGATCATCAGTACACACAAATTCAAGCACTACATTAGAGTTTTGTATGTGATCTCTTATGAAATGGTGTCTTATTTCAATGTATTTACTTCTTGAATGTTGCACAGGATTCTTAGTTTGATTGATTGCACTAGTATTGTCACATCTTATGGATGTCGTAATTAGTTTAATGCCAAAATCTTCGAGTTGTTGTTTGATCCATAGGATTTAAGCACAACAGCTTCCAGCTGCTATATATTCGGCTTTTGCCATAGATAGAGAAACTGAATTCTGTTTCTTGCTACTTCATGAGATCAAATTTATTCAAAGAAACTGACAAGTTCTACTAGTACTTTTATGATCAAGTTTACTCCCAGCAAAGTCAGCATCAAAATAAATAATCAATTCAAATGAAGAATCTCTAGAGTACCAAAGACCAATTTCAATTAAGCTAGATAGATATCTAATTATGCATTTAATAGCAAAAAGATGAGACTCTTTAGGATTAGACTGATATCTAGCACACATACAAACACTAAACATGATATCTGGCCTACTAGCAGTTAAATATAACAATGAACCAATTATGCCGCGATATAGTTTTTGGTCAAAAGATTTACCTGATTCATCTTTATCAAGTCTACAAGAGGAGCTCATAGGCGTACCTAAAGGCTTGGTGTTCTCCATCCCAAAATTCTTAAGTATTTCTTTTATATACTTAGCTTGGTTGATGAAGATCCCCTCTTTGGTTTGCTTTATTTGGAGTCTGAGAAAAAAATTAAGTTCTCCCATCATGCTCATCTCGAGCTCACCCTGTATTAACTTTGCAAACTCTTGACAAAGAGATTCGTTAGTAGCACCGAATATGATATCATCTATATATATTTATACTACTAAGAGATCATCATTCTTTTCTTCAAAAATAAAGTTTTGTCAACATTACCTCTAGTAAAATCATTTTTGAGCAAGAAAGAACTTAAACAATTATACCAAGCTCTAGGAGCTTGTTTCAAACCATACAAAGCTTTATGAAGTTTGAAAACATGATTTGGGAATTCATGGTTTTCAAAATCAGGTGGTTGTTCAACATAAACCTCTTCTTCGATAAAATCATTTAAAAAGGCACTTTTAACATCCATTTGAAATAATTAAAATCTATAAAGTAAGCAAAAGCCAACAATAGCCTAATTGCCTCAAGTCTAGCCACAGGAGCAAAGGTTTCATCAAATCAATCCCTTCCTCCTGATTGTATCCTTTGGCAACTATTTTAGCTTTATTTCTTATAACTATTCTATTTTTATCAAGTTTGTTTCTAAAAACCCATTTTATGCCAATAATTGAAACATTTGAAGGCCTATCTACTAAAGTCCAAACATTGTTTCTTTTAAATTGGTTAAGTTCATCTTGCATAGCATCAATCCAATTATAGTCATTTTTAGCTTCTTCAATAGTTTTAGGTTCAATCTAAGATACAAATACTAAGTAATCACAAACATTCCTAAGGGATGATTGAGTACTTACACCTTTAGATGGATCACCAATGATAAGTTCTTTGGGGTGTCCATGAGCATACCTCCATTCTTTGGATAGAGGATCAACAGTAGATGTGTTTTCATTACTTTATACTTGATCTTCTTCATTGTTTTGATCAACTTCTTGTTCCTTTGTATGCTCTTCATTGTTGTTCACTTCTTCAGTTCTTTTGGTACGTGTTTCATCACAAAGCATATATTCTTTTCTAGAAGATTTATGGTTAGTTTCATCAAACACAACATGAATGAATTCTTCAACAACAAGTGTTCTTCTGTTGAAGATCATGTATACCTTACTAGATGTAGAGTAGCCTAGAAAGACACCCTCATCTGATTTGGCATCAAATTTGCTTAAATTATCATTACCATTGTTTAAGATGAAACAACGGCATCCAAAGACTCGAAAATATTTAATTGAGGTTTTCTATCCTTCCAAAGGTCATATGGAGTTTTCTTTAAAATCAGTTGGATTAAAATACAGTTCAAGACATAACATGCAGTGTTTATGGCTTCCGTCCAAAAATATCTAGGTAGGTTATTTTCACAAAGCATGGTGTGTATAATTTCTTCAAGAGTTCTATTTTTTCTTTCTACCACCCCATTTTATTGAGGTATCCTAGGTGCTGAAAAATTAAGATGAATGCCATTTTCAATACAAAATTTGTCAAAATCAAAATTTTCAAATTCGGTTCCATTGTCACTTCTCAAAGATACAATTGAAACACATTTTTCATTTGAATCTCTTATGAAATCTAATGAATTCAGAAAATATTTCATCTTTGTGTGCTAAAAACATGACCCATATAAAACGTGAGAAATCGTCTACAATAACTAGATCGTACTTCTTACCTCCCAAACTGGATGTTCTAGTTTGCCCAAAGAGGTCCATATGAAGCAACTCTAAGGGTCTAGATATAGAGATTACTCCTTTCGGTTTAAAAGATGATTTGGTTTATTTTCCAAGATGGCAAGCACTACAAATCTTGTCTTTTTCAAAACTAAGTTTGGGTAAATCTTTTATCAAATTCTTTTTGCTAAGTTTTGAAATCAAATGCATACTAGCATGTCCTAGTCTACGATGCCAAAGCCAACTAGTTTCATTGATCCTGGCTTCCTTTGCCACTAGGCATTGACCATTTTGAACAGGAAGATCATCAAGATCAAACATATAAATATTACCATGCCTATGACCAATGAACTTGATGCCATTGTTATCTAAACTAGAAACAGTGCACATAGAAGATTCGAAAACAACCTTGAAATCCTTGTCACAAAATTGACTAATGCTAAGTAAATTATGTTTTAAACCATCAACATACAATACATTATTAATGTAAGAAGAAGGGGTGATATGGACTTTACCAATTCCGATAATCTTGCCCTTTCCATTATCACCAAATATCACATTACTACCATTTTGATATTCGAGTGATGAGAACTGCTCCACATCTCCGGTCATATGCCTTGAGCAACCACTATCGAGGTACCACATTTTTTTTTATTGGTTGCAAGGCATACCTACAATAAAAATCAAGTTGAGACTTTAGGTACCCAAGTCATCTGGGTCCTTTTAGGTTAATGGTAAAGGTTTCTTTTGAAATCCAAATTTTCTTAACGTTACTCAATTATCTTTTATTGCACAAGTAGGATTTATGTCCTACAGTACCACAGGCATAACAAGTAATGGATGATGATGCAAGCACAAAGAAATTTTTGAAAACCCTTTATTTTTTCTGAGTTCTAAAATCTAAACCGGCTTTATCAAAAATAGCTCTTTGATTATTTAAAAGCATATTTAATTTTTCAGAACTATATCTAAATTTATCAACAAAAGGTTTTAACTTTTCAATTTCTTCTTTATATTTCTTGTTTTCATCCAAAATTTCTTTATTATGTTTTGAAAGGTTTCATTTGATACAAAAAAGTTTTTCTTTTTCAAACTTCCTTTTGTTTTTCAAGAACAACAATCTTATCATTTAACCTTTTATTTTGAAGAAGTAGGCAATCATTTTCAGTTAAAAACTTGTCATTAGCTTTGACTAAATCCAAATTTTTAGTTCTTTATGTTTTGATTTTAGTTTTTGAAATTCTATAACTAATTCATCAAAAACTTTATGCAACTCATCAAATGTAAACTCATTTTCAGTTTCGAATAGTACCTCATCATGATCTGCCATCACACAGAAGTTTGCAACTTCTTGTAGTTCTTCCTCAGAGCTGGAGTCTTTACTATCACTCCAGGTTGCCATCATGGCCTTCTTTCTTAGTTTTCTTCTGCTTTTCTTAAGGGGTAGTCCATTTAAAGTGGCCAGGTTTCTTGCATTCAAAACATCTGGACTGCTCCTTCTCTTTCTCCTTCTCTTTGTGCGGCTCACCTTTTAGAGGTTTCTTCTTGAAGTTGTATTTCTTCTTTCTCATGAACTTTTAAATTTTCTTGCCATGAGAGCCATCTCATCTTCTTCTTCTGAGTCTTCACTTGAGTCGTCTTTATTTGTTACTTAAAAGCGATCACTTTCTTCTTCTTGTCAACATCTACATTCTTTTGTTTAAGAGAAAGCTCATATATCATCAATGAGCCCAACAATTGCTCGAGGGTAGAGTTTCGACATCCTTGGCTTCTTCTATAGCTATCACCTTTGCATCCCAAGAAGTCGGTAAAGACCTGAGAAGTTTGTTTACAAGCTCACCATTAGAAATAATCTTTCCTAAACTTCTCATGCCATTCACAATATTTGTGAACCTAGTATACATCTCACTAATAGATTCACTAGGTTCCATCTTTAATATTTCATATGTATGAATAAGAATGTTAACCTTAGTAGTTTTCACTTGGTGTGTACCCTCATGGGTAACCTCAAGTGTGTCCCATATTTTCTTAGCGGAGAGAGAGATAGTTAGATATTCTATTGAATTCACTCGGATCAAGAGAGCAAAATAATAGATTCATAGCCTTTGCATTAAGCTCATTTGTTTAATGTCATTCTTATTTCAATCATCTTCCATTTTTTGAGTGAGAATGCCATTAACCAACATGGTAGGTTGATGAGGACCTTTGATGATTTCCTCCAAAGATTATAATCAATGGCTTGAATGAATATGCGCATGCGAATTTTCCAATAAGTATAATTCATGCCATTAAATAGTGGAGGATGGTTTGAAGCTTGACCTTTAACAACACCCATTCCTATTAGACTGCTCAAGATCCTTGGACCTATAAGAGAGGACAGTGCTCTGATACCAATTGTTGCCCAGAAATGGAGCCCAAGAGGGGGGGGGTGAATTGGGTCTCCTTTAAAATTTAATTTAAAGCAATAATGTGCAGGCCTTGTGGTGTTTGTGAGTAATGAAATTGATGCACTAGATTATAAACAATGGAAAGCAATAATTAGAGTGTAAGAAGTAAAGAACAAGTGGTAGAAGAGATAATCACACACAAATATAAGGTTTATAGTGGTTCGATGCAAACCTAGCACCTACATCCACTTCCCAAGCCATCCTTGGGAATTCCACTATAATCTCTCCAATATTACAGCCGACTTATTTTCCAAAGGCTCTTAAGTCAAAACCTATGTTGGTTTTATCATCTAGGCTCACCAATCAACCTTTACACTTGTTTTGGCTTTGCGCTCACAAGTCAACCCTAGTTGGTTTTGTCCCTTTGACTCACTAACAACCACAACAACCTACTTTCAAGAAACCCTTGAAAGCTAGGTCAAAATATAAGAGAATTTCAGATATACAAATTAAATACAAAACAAACTCCCTTCAAGAGTTGAATGAAAGCTTTGAGGCTTTAATTAATGCTTGTCTTGTCTTCTCCTTGGAATATTCTTCAAGCTCTCTTTTTGGAATGATGAAAGGATAGGCTTGTAAGCTTTTTCAAGGAATCTCTCTTTTAATGGCTTTTAAAGTAAAGTTCTTGAGGGAATATTAGCTTTTGAGCTTTTAATAGACTTCAATGCTTTAAGAATAGGTTTGGTGAAGCTTAAATACTTCAAAAACTTCCAAAAAATGGTTTGTGACCATTAGAACTTCGAATCTAGTCGTTTGGAGCTTGAAAAGATGTTTGTGTATTTCAAAAAATAGATCCGTTAGGGCTGTCAGAACCCGAGTATTGACACTTGGTTTGTCAGGTATCGATACTTGGCTATCAGGTGTCGACACTTGACTTTCAGGTGTCGACACTTGATACAAAAACTCTCCATGGCCAATTTCTGAATTTTCAAAAAGTCTCAGGCCTTGAGTCGACACTTGGGAACTTAAGTGTTGACACTTGAGTTCTGGGCATCAACACTTGGCATGCCAAGGAGATTTTCTACGTGCCAAATGCTAAAGTGTCGACACTTAGCCTTCCAGGTGTCGACACTTGGTTCTACAAAATTCAAAAATGAGTGCCAATAAAGCTAAAAACATAAGTATTGTTTATCAAACTTAAATGCAATATAAATAAGCAATAATAGAACTTGTTTAAGCCCTTTTTTCATGGAAAAGACTCCTCAAATCGTGAAAGATTCTTCGTGCCAAAGCATGCCATGAAACTTTAATTTTGAGAATTTGAGGTGCTTGTTTCCTGAAAACTCACAACTAGAAATAGACATTAGTATACAATATGTACTCAACATTTTGTTATTCATTAAAATCACGGGGTAGAGCCAACACCATTGAAGAATTTCAGGAAGAAAAGGTTGAACCCATTAAGAATCTAGAGAAAGAAACTCCTGAGTCCGCTAAAGAATCCAAAGAAGACATCTATGAATCAAGTATAGTGGAGGAGTATGATGAAGGTGGATGCAAGGTTGAGATCACTGAGAAACTAATAGAAAAAGATCCTGAACCCACTATAAAATTTAAAGGAGTGACTAAGCCATGATCAAACATATTAGACGAAAGTGAGGGTTCACACGAGTTGTCCGTAAAAGAAGTCCAGGAACAAGTCCCTAAGGAGCAACCCCAGGAAGTAGACGTTATTTTAGAAGACTTTCAAGATAAACTTTCTGAAGACCTTCCTGATGACCTTCCACCATCTAGGAGCATCCAGCCTACCCTAGATCTTGCACCCATAGATCGATGTCCAAGTTTTAAGATCATCCTTACTAACCAAGGTCTGTTTCATGCCACCCATAGATTGCCCCAAGACTCTGATTCCTATTTCTTATCTGTTCCTGAGTCTACACATGTTTCTAAAGCCATTAGGTTACATTATACTGAGATCACCAGGTTGCATGAACCCTTAGAGCCCATCCCATTTGCGACCTACTTTTGGAAGACCTTATGGCATTTGCTAGGGGTCCATGATAATTTTTCATGTGCATACCAGACCAGGGTCAAACCTAGAGAGTCAATAATCTGTTAAGTTTAGGCCCTAGAGAGTCCAATAAAATTCCTCTCAATAGGAATACATAGTTGAGTCTGTTTTTTATCAAGTGTCAGTATGAATCTCTGAGTCTGCCGAGTCATATGCACAGTGGTGCGGGCACAAGAATCAGAAGAAGACTTCAAGGTTCCATCTGGATCTCTGATTGACCTTGCCCGAGAAAATTAGGGTTTGTAATAAGGATTGACCTGATCAACCCAATTTTGAGTCTGTAATTTTGTCATTTCAATTTTTGTTGAGTCATGTTGACTCAGTCCAAGTCCAGGTCCAGGTTGGCGCCATTCCCTTTGCCATAGGGTGCCACATTTTTTCTTCCATGGTCCAGCTACAAGTGGGTGCCACATTCCCTGCCACATCTCCATCCAGTGTCTTTGGTCCCCACACCATAAGAAGTAAGTTCCCCTTTTTCTTGCACCACTTGGGGGAGAAATCCATCAAGATACCTCAATCCAAGGAGGAGCCAACTTCTTTCCAGATAAACCCAAGCCAGGATGGCAAGAATTTTTCTTGAAGAGAGGATCAAGGAGGTGTCCCACAATGTTCCATAAAAATCCAAGTTATAAAAGGGAAGAGAGCATGTCTTGGGGAGAAAATCAAGGAGGCACCCAAAAGTTTCCTAAAGTGCCAAAGCCATGAAAAGAAGAAGCCTAAACTTGTGGAGCAAGACTAGGAGGTGTCCAAAAGAGCCAAACCATGAAGGGAAAATCCTTGACTCATGGAGAGATACTAGGAGACACCCCCATAACGTGCCATTTGGTGCTGATTTTCAAGTTTTCTTGGAGTTTTTGGGCCGCTCACTCATGGAAGGAGTCTTGGTTGGCCAAGGGAAGAGAATTTGATGCCTAAAGTGTAGACTAATCCTATTAGTCCCACATGGGAACTTGTATGGTTTTGATTTTTCTTATAGGTCTATATATTAGACCCCTTTTGTAACTTGAACTGATCTTATGAAATCTTATGAATGAAATCCCTTGTTTTTGAGCAAAGTCTTGTTCTTCCGCACTTATTCTAAGTGTTGAGCTCCATGAGGGAGTAAATCTGGGTTCCCTAGGAACCTTGAGGAGGTGTGAGATCTCCAACCCCAAAACCCTAGCTTAGTCCATCCACCTCTACTCCACCACCACCAAACCCTAGCCTCTACACCATCTCCAAGGTTCTTCTTCCAAAGGGTGGCCGACCACCAGGACCCCCAGTCCAGCCATCTTCAAGTCAGCTACCACTGCTTCAGAGTCCATCCAGCAGATCCAGGAGAAGAAGTCCCAAATCCGCAGCCTAGGAGTTCCAGATCAGCTAAAGACCTTCAGATCCCATCCTTTCTTCTACTTGGGTAACTCTCTTCACTGAGTCTCTTGTTCCTAACCTTGTTCTTCTTCTCTCCAGGATCCAGGGTTCAAGAAGAGGCCAACTTTGCCAAGGACCATTATCGGAGGATCATTGCGAAGATACCTTGACTCCCGGGATCCAATAATCTGCTCGAGAGAGTCTTTTTCTACCAAATGGAGAGATATCACCGCTAGGTAACAAGAACCTTCCCTTCTCACTTTGTCTGTTTCGTTGAAACTTAGAGCAAATCCTAGATCTGGGGGTTTCACAATCCCCAGCGATCCTACTTCTGAGTTACTCTGATAATCCACTCCTTTTAATTATGCTTTCTGTCATTTCTTAGTTTCTTTCAACATTAGTTTATCTTTCCTTTGAGTCAAAGCCGACTTCTAAAAATATATATATATATATATAAATACATTAATTTTAATTTGCTTCTGCATTCCACATATCCGTTCTGCATCATTTTGGTATCAGAGTTTTCGTTCTGCATCACACAGCATGTTAAGGACTTGCATAAGGAAATTAGTAAAAAGATTCAAATAAGTAACGAAGTCTATAAGCATATGGCTAATTCACATAAACGAATGAAAAAATTTAATGAAGGAGACTCTGTAATGATTAAACTTAGACCTGAAAGATTTCTGCCAGGAACTATGAAGAAACTGCATACCCGGGGAGCTAGACCTTTCAAAATATTAAAGAGAGTCAGACCTAATGGATACATGTTAGAGTTACCACCGGAATATGGCATTAGTTTCACATTTAATATTTCTGATCTAAAGGAATTCAAAGAGTCGTCATTAATTCCTAGTGAGCCTTTTGGACCTTACCCAGCCTTTGAGAGTGAAACCCTACCTGAGTGTCCACCATCACTTCAGCTAGAATAGAGAAATAGGATTGAAAGTATCTTGGATGACCAGGTAATTACCACCATAAATAAGGGCTATCAACGTTATCTGGTTTGATGGCAAGGAAGATCCAAATCCAAGGATTCCTGGATCACCCGAGAGGATCTACAACATATCGACCCAGACTTGCTAGAAAGGTACCAAAGTCAGATCAGTCCTTACTTGACAGGGTCGAGTTCCTCCCACCCCGGGAGAACTGGTGCAGGCACCAAAGTTCTAAAGAGGCTTCAGTCTAATTCAGTATGGCTTTAATTCTTTTATTGAACTTATGCCATGTAAATAGAGTCAATTTACTTCTTTAATTGAATTTGAGTCATGTAATTAGAGTTGGGTTTATTTCAATTTGGTTTCTTTTGAGTCCAATTAGGATCAAATTGGTCATGTATTTAGTAAGTTTAGTAGTTGGGTCCAAGAGAGGTTTGAAATTGGTTAAATGTAAGCAAGCTCACTTGAAGATGGAATGCACTTAACCATTTCAACAATTTAAGCCAAGGAGGATGCCACGTCAGCAAGCCATGTGGGATGCAATGTCAACCTCTTAACCATGTGGAGTACACCTCAGCAAGCCACCTCATCACATGCCACATCACCAAGAGGGATTCAAATTCAAAGTGGGTGGCCAAGGAGTTCAACTTTTCACCATTTTAGCTAGCTATTCCTACAAAATCTCCATGTAATTTGAATTCCACCCTTATAGCTAGGAACCTCCCATGAAAAGCTCCTTGTAATTCGAAATTTCAAAAGTCCTTGGAGGCTTATAAAATCTACTCCAAGCTCTCTTGTAAAGGATGATGAATTGAATGAAAAGAAAGAGAGTTTCTTTCTTCCATTTGGTGTTATCAAATATCCTCTGAGAGGGAGTGGGTGAGAGGCCCTTAGCTACTTCAAGAAAGATCATCTTCCATGCCAATAGCCATTAGTAAATCTACTAGTACATCCAAGCACTCCATTCCAATGTCCAAGGTGCAAGAAAAGCCATTCCAAGAGGGCCAGCCAAGCTACTTCCACTCCATGAACTTCTTCTCAACTTCAACCATCATTTCATTAGTTTTCTACCTTTTAATCTCCTCTTAACTCTACTATGGTTTGTGTAGGATCCCTGGGATTTCCAGGTTCCAAAGAAGAGGGTCTTCCAAGACAAGAAATAGAGACAAGAAGTCTCAACAACTGAAGCAATCTCCTTGTCATCCAAGGGCTTCATCCTTGAGTGTAACATTTCCAATCTTTGAGATGTTAATGCCTGGTTACCCCTCTTTCAGTAATTTTCCAGATCTAAAATATTAGATTAATTAGGCCCTATCCTATGTGGTTTCTTAACCATGAAGATCCTTTTCTCTTTAATATTGTGAAGGTTCTCATTCAGGTCTAGTTTACATATTCATCTGAAATTACAGGACTCATGACTTAGAACTAAAATTACAAGACTGAAATTTAATCTGACATATTCATCTACAATCCATAAGGAGCTGGTGTTGACCTGGTTTGATTGAAGTCTCTTTCTAATCCTCATGTCCGCACCAACTCTCCCAGGATGGGAAGAACTCGACCCTGTCGAGTATGGGTCTGCTTGACTCTGGTAATATTCTAGTAAGTCAAGGTTGATTCTTTGCAGATCCTCTCGAGTGATCCACGAGTATTTGGATTTCGATCGACCTTGCCAATAAGCCAAGTAGCGTTGATAATCTTTATTCCGGGTAGCGATAGTCTGGTCATCCAGAATATGCTCAATCCTATCTTGCTATTCTAGTAAAGTTGCTGGTGGACATTCAGGGGTAGGCTCACCCTCAAAAATTAGCTCAAGCCCAAAAGGCTCACTAGGTATCATTATAGGCTCCTTATACTCTACTAGGTTTGAAACATTAAAAGTTGAGCTGATACCTAAATCAAATGGTAACTCAAGCACATACGCATTAGATCCAATTTTCTTTTTAATTTTAAACGGACCTTCACTGCAGGCATGCAACTTTTTCATAGTTCCTAGTGGGAACCATTCAGGTCTAAGCCTTATCATGACATAGTCTCCTTCGGTGAACTCTTTGACTCTCTTACGTGAATTTGCCATATGCCTGTAACTTTCATTGCTTAATTAAACTTATAGATTTCTTTATGTATATCTCTAATATATTGTGCATATGACTCAGCAGATTCAGAAACTCGTTCATGCATGGATAGAGGAATAAGGTCTATGGGTTTCTTGGATTTGTATCCATGGACAATCTCAAATGGGCTCTTCCCAATGGATCTATTGACTGAGGTGTTATAAGCAAATTCAATACGAGATAATAATAGATCCCAATTTTTCATACTATCACCAACTAGGCATCTTAATAGGTTTCCTAGACTTTGATTGACAACTTCAGTCTAGCCATCAGTTTGAGGATGGTAGGTAGTAGAGAATTTGAGTTTGGTTCCTAGCATATGCCAAAGGATCTTCCAGAAATAGCTAGTGAACCTAACATCTCTATCCGACATAATGGTTTTGGGTAATACATGTAGCCTATGTTAGATGTATGCCTGAAAGCCATGTTGGCTTGGCACATTTTAATTTTAGGGCATGAACTTTGTACTTAATTTTTTTTATTAATTAAAAGGGCATTAGTTTCATTCATATTATTGTGTCTATGAATCATCCATGGAGTTAATGAATAATGACACATATTCTCAAGAGTTGAGAATGTGAGACATGTGTCTTTATAGATTAACTCCTATAGGCTCCGATTGTTGGAATATCACGATGATGATGATTGATCCGTTAAAATCGATGCACAGATCACTTTTCTTTCTGGGTAGATGAGTCTCTGACCTACAGTGTAGTGACACTGGAGTGAGAGTGCAGGTAGTGATAGAGATCAATGGTACTGAGCGTGACCAAGTACAGGAAGTTATACGGATGACTACTCACTCGTTGATAACTTTCTGATGCTATAGTTGTGTGAATAGTTCCTGACCTAGATTGTCTTGGCTACTCACAATAAGGTTGCTGTAGTTGACAGCACAATCACATGGTTCCTATCCATACGGAACCTTGCGGTGTTCATTGGCTGTAA
Source organism: Areca catechu (assembly GCA_021397845.1). Taxonomy (NCBI): domain Eukaryota; kingdom Viridiplantae; phylum Streptophyta; class Magnoliopsida; order Arecales; family Arecaceae; genus Areca; species Areca catechu. Next base: position 135,307,602 of record CM038051.1, on the reverse strand, counting down.
TAAGTTTATTGTAGGAGTAGGGTGTTCACTTGTAGGGATCTATCAGCCTTAGTAGTAAGGTATAATCCTATGCAAGCTTAATGAGACTAAGTCTAGAAATCTATGGCCATAGTAGGGTGATAATGAAAAGTTGTTTTCATTAGTATCACAATTGGACTTGAGTCAATTATGTTAAGCATATGACTAATGGGTTTGACGAGTATCCGTAACCAACATCATGTCAGGATTTTGATTGAAGAACCAAATTACATGGTAACTATACCTAGGGGTTCCAATCTTATTCTACTGGGTTGTCACTACATACTGCTGGTATCACTGGTGGATTATGAGAGCCCGTTAGGATCATTTTTGGATCGATGATCCTAATTAGGGTGAGTTGAAATTGTTTCAGTCCATCGAAAAGAGTTTTGATGATGTATAATGGAGACTGTAGCATGTCTCATTACCAGACAGGATAGGACCAAAGGAGTCACACACATTAGGAGCTCAAGTAACCAATCAGCAAATCAATTTGGACCTAATTATAAATGTTACAATTAATTGATTATGGATTAAAGTTAATTAAATTAAATTAGATTTAATTTAATTGAGTTAGCTCAATTAATTAATCCTAATTGATTCGGGTCAATGTCCGCTTCGAAATGGTTCGATCAGATTTAAAATCGGCTTCAGTTTGACTGTAAAACCATTACATTTGGACCAAGACCTAGAGTCCACTTAGACTGGGACTCTCTCTCTTTGTCTCCCCCTCCCTCCACACGCCAACCTAGTGGGTCCCATTTATTTTGTGCAGCAAATAGTGGGGCGTGAATATTAGGTGGGCGGTATAAGAGTTTGGGCATGAGAGAATAAGAGAAGAGGAAGAGTCCTTCTCTTCTACTCCTCTTAAAAACCTAAACTAGATAAGTTCAAACTCCTTTTATTTTGGAGTGGAGAATTTTGTAAGACAAAAACTAAGAGGCTTATCCTTGTGGAGAATATTTATATGACAAAAAGGAGGGCGCTAATATGGAGTCGGCATGAATTAATTAAGAGAAGGGAAGAGCCCTCTTCCACTCCTTAAATCCTAGCCAGATAAAATGAAACACTGGTGTTTTGTTTTGATGGGATGGGAGACTTAAATTTTAAATAAAGGAAGAAAGGTGGCCGATTGTAGAGATCTGATTTTGGGTGTGAAGAATTATTCCTTCTCACCATGAATTAACTTTGGTCGTCCTCTCTTCTCTGGGTGTTATTACCTGAGGTTCTCTCTCCTAGTGCCAAGTTCAATCTTCCCTTTTATTTGTTTTCTCTCTTCTTTCTTGAGATCTTCAAGAGTGTTGAGAGGTCTTCTATAAAAGAGGAAGAAAAGAAAAAAGGGTCCAAGGTCTTGAACTCTGATTGCAAGACAAAAGTCGAAAGTCAGTCCGAATTTGGATCGACATAGTTTTTAAAGCAGACGATTTGCTGAAAGAGGAGAGGGCTGCAAGGATCTAGCAGTCCGGTGCCCTCTATGACTCGGTTACGAGAGCTTCGTGTGGATACCAGCAGAGGCCAGGCGATTGTGCGGCTCCGATAGAATCCCAGTTTCAGTAGCGAATTTGCATGCTTTTCAGAGCAGGCCCAATAGCAATCCAGGTAAGTATATTCTACTTGAAATAATTTTTATTTCAGATCTAATATTTTTTTAATGTTATGCAGCATGTTAAAATTTATGATAAATAAATTAGATTTATTTATAAATTGCATGATTAGATATAAATTATTTTTATATCTGCTTTCGCTGTTATAGGCTGCTAATGCCTGTTTAATTCAATTTCCTGTTCCTAGAAGAAAACCAACAACCAACCACTTCATTTAGAAAAAGCTTAGCTACTCTTGAAGCATCATAAGTCTAGGAACAAGTGATGGGGGATGAAAAATAAAATGATGAGGAGAGTGTTAGCAAGCTAACCAGCAAGCAAACTTGAGCAATTAATTATCAAATAAATGGTCTAAATTAATCTAAGAAAAGAATCTTCATAAGGAGACTAGTTGATCTAAATTACAATACCAGAAATGTAGATCTAGTTCAAAATAGAGATTAGGATCTTCATGGCAAGGAAACCATCACTACTAGGGCAAGTTAACCTTCAAATGATTAGATCTAATGAAGCTCAGGAAGAGTTTCCTGGTGCGGGCACCAGACTCAGGAGAAGACTTCAGAGCTCCATCTGGATCTCTGATTAACCTTGCCCAAAGAATTAGGATTTTTTGGCTTGTAATAAGGGTTGACTGGATCAACTCAATTTTAGCTTGAGTCTATATTACCTGCATTTTATTTTGTTGAGTCATGTTGACTCAGTAGTGGATTAGGGTTTCAACCTGGGAAGTTACATTTTCTCCCAAGGCCAAGCAAGTGGGCGCCACACTCCCAGCCACACTCCCAACCATACGCCTGAGTCCAGGGGGCGCCACATCTCCATCCAGCAGGCTTTGGTCCCCACACCACAGATAGCAGCTCCCCTCTTTCATGCGCCAATTGAGGAGAAATCCACCAGGGGTCCACAAATCAAGGGGGCGCCCAAGACTTCCCAAAAGAACCAAACTATAAAAGGGAAGAAATTCTCTTGGAGAGGAATTCAAGGAGGCGCCCATTACCTGCCAGAAATACTGAAAACAAAGTTACAAGGAGCCATAACTTGGGGAGAAAGAAAAGGAGGTATCCAAAAAGGGTTGAGCCATGGAAGGAAGGAGATTTCTCTTGAAAAAGCAAGGTTAGGAGGTGCCCTAATCATTCCAACTAAAGCCAGATATAAAAGGCAACAAATTTCTCTTGGAGGGCAAGGTTAAGAGGCACCCAAACACTTCCAGATAAGACCAAGCATAGAAGGAAAAAATATTTTCTTGGAGGTCAAGACAAGGAGGCGCCACCCACTTTCCTTTTTGAAGCTTCAATCAACTTTGGAATTAATTGGCCGGCCATATGAGTAGGGATTGATATCCTAATTTGAAGATCCCTCCTTTAGTCCCACATGGGAAGATGTAAAACCCTACTCTCTTGTAATGGCCTATAAATAAATCCCATGTAAGTTTGAAAAGAATCAGATAAATGAAACCAAGTTTTTTGTGAGCAAACTTTGTGTTTTCTCTCTTCCGCACTTGTATCCAGGTGTTGAGCTCCGTGAGGGAGTAAATCCGGGTTCCCAGGAACCTTGAGGAGGTGTGAGATCTCCAAAACCCAACCCTAGGTTAGCCACTCCACTCCCAAACCCTAGCCACCCATCATTCATTTCTTTCCACCAAGCCCTAGCCTATCCCATTCTCACGGCCACCCTCTTCAAGTCAAGGCCGACCACAGCATCCAGCACAGTCCAGGTACTTCAGATCCAAAGCTCTTTCCAGTGGGAGTCGAATCAGCTTTCAAGAAATCCAGATCTCAGCGACATTAGCCTTCAAGTTCTTCAAACTGGTAAATTCTTCCCTGAGTCTCTGAATCCCTCAATATTTTTCTTCTTCCCAGATCTTGAGTCCAGGAGAAGCCGACCAAACCACAAGACCAGTATTGGAGGATCCATTGCGAAGATACCCGAATCCGAGGATCCAACAATCTGCTCGAGAGAGTTCTTCCACCTAATTCTGAGAAGATCACCGTCTGGTTGGTAAACCATCTCTCCTCTCTATTTCTGTTCTGTTGAAAGTTCAGAGCGAAACCCTAGATCTGGAAGTTTCTCAACCCCCAACGATCCGTTACTTCTGAACTACTCTGATAATTTAGTTTCATCTAAATTGTGCTTTCAATCCTTACCTAGTTTCCTTCACTTAGTTTAGCTTTACTTTGAGTCAAAGCCAATTTCTGAAATAAAAAAAAAATAAAAAAAAAAAGAATTAATCTTAAATTTACTTCCGCATACACTTCCTTGTTCTTTGTTCTGCATTATTTTTGGTATCAGAGCTCCCATTCTGCATCATTTTTGGTATCAGAGCTTTCGTGCTGCATCATTTTTGGTATCAGAGCCCTGTCTAGGGTTTCTGTTTGATTGCTTGTTTGAGTCTCTCTCTTTTACTTTATCTGCTCGAAGTAGTCCCCAGGACGTCCGGTCCTAGGAACGAAGCGAGGTGCAAACCTCCTCTTCCCATTCCATGGGGTGTTCCTAGGGCATGTAGGGGATCCGTTGAGTTACAACTTCGTAGCAGGAATTGTAAACGGGGAAGTACTCTGTTTTCAGCCCGTAATTGCCCTGTTGTAGGAATTATTTCTCACTATAGGTAACTCCAAATTTGGTGATTCTTATTTTTGTGAAACCAGTATAATTGAAGATATTTTGCATAATTTTCTTGTGATTTATTGGTTTCCTTGAGATTTTTGAGCATTAAAATTATTGCAACTCTATTTTTGTGTTTCTGCAATTCAATTATTTTTGAGTATTCATCTCTTAATTCATCTTAAGGGCATTTGAGCATCTAAGATAAGGGGAGGAGTTGTTAACCTTCCCCTTAGCCCAAAACCACCACCCACTCATTCGAACCTAAGCCTTTAATCTTAAAAAATTGATTAGACCTAATTTGCCCTAGTGGGCTAGGGACATCAACAAGTCGGGTCAAGGCTAGTGTTGAGTCGTTTGTCTGGTTACTCTGTGTGTGCTTTGTACTCAGTGTCTAGAACGGTGGTTTAGGGATTCCATCCGAAGGGCTTGTGTGCTGGTCCGCCTACCTGGCCAATCTCTGATTGGAGTCTAGGATTGGCATTCAGGGACCTAACACTCCCCTTACACCTGCCTGGCTGAGTCTTGAGTTACTACAGGCTAGTTTGCCACTCTGATTGGGCATCTAGTTTGGGCTCTAGGTCTAGTTAGCCCGTAGTCATTTCAGTTGAGTCTCATTCTGTGTGCTTGCTGCATCATCATGTCTACCCGAAATGGAGTACCCTACCAACCTAGTCAAACCCAACCAGATTTAGAGGCCATGGTTAGAAATCTTATCGAAAGTATGACCAAATTGAGTCAGGACATGAATGAGGATTTTTCCAATTTAGGGATCGAGTCCAAGTACTTGAGAAACGTAGACATCAAAATTGGACCTCTGATCCAAATTTAATAGGCCCCAACCTCACCCATGCCAGGAACCTAGGAGGACCTTATACCGTGATCCCGAGCATAACCTTAGGAAGCCTAACCATGATATCTATAGTGTGGATCGTGTCTATGAGAGGTCCTTACAATATTCTAGACCAGTCACTCAACAACCCAAGTCTTCTAGATCAAACCATTTAGATCCACACCCATGCCCAAGTAAGGTCTCTACTAGGTTGAAACCCAGTGTGACCCAGGTTCCTATATCTCAAGAATGTTTGTTTTGTGGAGAAAGAGGCCATAAATCTAGTCAGTGCCCATGCATAGGACTGGCTTGTGCACAGCTAAATGGTAAGATCCAAAGATGACATTAATGAGGGAGAACCCAAGCCTACCAATGAGGAAGAACGGTTAGGCATGACAAGCCTAGAATCAGTTGACCCGATTACCACTGACCCGAAACCCATTGAAGATGGCATCGAGGAAGTATATGATGCTGGCTTGAGTCTAGTTGATGAATATGAGGGGAAGAACTTGAAGAATATGACATCGATACTATTGGTTCCTTACCTGAGGAGACCTTGGAGAGCAACTAAGTGGTAGGACCTAGTTCAGAAATTCAAGAGATTTGTGAGAATCAGGTTCCTTTAGTCAAATACCCCCAGGAAGAACTCATAGTGTTAGCCCGAGCTATCAGTTCGTACCCTCTAATGACAGTCATTCCCCAAGTACCAATTGAAGATCTTTGCACTGAACTGTTTAAGTTTGCCCACCCTATGGTAGATCCTCTCCTTAGGATGACTGAATCAAGCCTCTTACATTGGACCTTGTCCCATGCCCAGCCACTAAGGTCTCTCCCATAATCTCAGTTGAACATCCTTGTCTTGAGCGGATTGATTCACCCAGTCCTGTAGAAGTCCTCCTTATGGCCCCAGACCCCTTCCTTCGCATGACTGACCTACCCTTCTATAGAGTATACCTTTCCGCACCCATAGTCAAATTTCAATTCTTGAAGTCATCATCCGTAGGCCCTCCCATGAATCATTCTCTAATCCAGTTCTTGAGAAAGTGGATCATTATTTGCTTAGAGAACAAACCTTAACTATTGCAATCACATGTCTAGGCTACTTCCTGAACCATCTCTTGATCCATTCCTGGGAGTAGCAAACTTTTCCTTTCGTAAGGATGACCAGTTGACACTCATAGATCACCATTCAAACCTTCAGGTCACCACCTTTAGTCAACAGGTAATTCGAGACTCCACCTCATATTTCCTCCCTTTCTCTAGGACTTCCAATGCTACTTACACCATCCAAGTATACTTTGTCGAAGTCTTTAGAGTAAACCATGTGTCAGAACCTATTAGGTTGCCACCTACTTCTGGAAGACCTTATGGCACCTACTAGGCACCCATGATAAGTTTTCATGCTCTACATGCCATCCTCCGACCCAAGGTCAAACCTAGAGAGCCGTAGTTTGTTAGGTTTAGATCTAGGGTTCCTTTGAATAAAGTCCATTCTTTAGGAATGCATCGTCAGTCGAGTTTAGGACATAACTCAGATTTTGGTTGAGTGAGAATACCAGGAATTGGGATTTGTATTTACCTAGGACTGAATTTGCATACAATGACTCATCAATAGGTCTACAGGTAAGAGTCCATTTGAAATTGTGCATGGTTACAAACCTCACACACCTCTTGACCTAGCTCCTTTACCAGTCCACACACGAGTCTCCGAGTCTGCCGAAGTTTTTGCACAGCATATAAAAGACTTGCATAAAGAAATTCATGTCAAAATAAATTTAAGTAATGAAACTTATAAGAAGTTGGCTGATTCTCAAAGACGAGTCAAAACTTTTAATGAGGGAGACTATGTAATGATTAGGTTAAGGCCTGAACGGTTTCCTCCCAGAACCGTTAGAAAGTTACATGCTAGAGGAGCTGGACCATTTAGAGTGGTAAAAAGAGTAGGATCCAATGCCTATGTGCTCGAGTTACCTCCAGAACTAGGCTTTAGCTCCACTTTCAACATTACAGACCTAGTAGAGTATAGGGAGCCAGCTGTGATTCCCAGTGAGGCTTTTGAACCTCATCCTGCTCTTGAGAGTGAACCTGACCCTGTGTGTCCACCAACAAACTGGCCTGTGAGGAAAGAGCAGATTGAAAAGATCCGGATGATCAGGTTATCTCTACTCGTAATCGAGGATACCAAAGATACCTGGTCCGCTGGCTAGGAAGGCCAGATTCTGATGACTCTTGGATCTCCCGAGAGGAATTACAAGAGTTGGAACCAGACCTCTTGGAGAGATACCAGAGCCAACTTGATCCATACTCGACAGGGTCGAGTTCCTCCCACCATGGGAGAATTGGTGCGGGCACCAGACTCAGGAGAAGACTTCAGAGCTCCATCTGGATCTCTGATTAACCTTGCCCGAAGAATTAGTGTTTTTTTGCTTGTAATAAGGGTTGACTGGATCAACTCAATTTTAGCTTGAGTCTATATTACCTGCATTTTATTTTGTTAAGTCATGTTGACTCAGTAGTGGACTAGGGTTTCAACCTGGGAAGTTATATTTTCTCCCAAGGCCAAGCAAGTGGGCGCCACACTCCTAGCCACACTCCCAGCCATACGCCTGAGTCTAGGGGGCGCCACATCTCCATCCAGCAGGCTTTGGTCCCCACACCACAGATAGCAGCTCCCCTCTTTCTTGCGTCAATTGAGGAGAAATCCACCAGGGGTCCACAAATCAAGGGGGTGGCCCAAGACTTCCCAAAAGAACCAAACTATAAAAGGGAAGAAATTCTCTTGGAGAGGAATTCAAGGAGGTGCCAATTACGTGCCAGAAATACTCAAAACAAAGTTAGAAGGAGCCATAACTTGGGGAGAAAGAAAAGGAGGTATCCAAAAAGGGTTGAGCCATGGAAGGAAGGAGATTTCTCTTGAAAAAGCAAGGTTAGGAGGCGCCCTAATCATTCCAACTAAAGCCAGATATAAAAGGCAACAATTTTCTCTTGGAGGGCAAGGTTAGAGGCACCCAAACACTTCCAGATAAGACCAAGCATAGAAGGAAAAAATATTTTCTTGGAGGTCAAGACAAGGAGGCGCCACCCACTTTCCTTTTTGAAGCTTCAATCAACTTTGGAATTAATTGGCCGGCCATATGAGTAGGGATTGATATCCTAATTTGAAGATCCTTTCCTTTAGTCCCACATGGGAAGATGTAAAACCCTACTCTCTTATAATGGCCTATAAATTAAACCCCATGTAAGTTTGAAAAGAATCAGATGAATGAAACCAAATTTTTTTGTGAGCAAACTTTGTGTTTTCTCTCTTTCGCACTTGCATCCAGGTGTTGAGCTCCGTGAGGGAGAAAATCAGGGTTCCCCAGGAACCTTGAGGAGGTGTGAGATCTCCAAACCCAAACCCTAGGTTAGCCACTCCACTCCCAAACCCTAGCCACCCATCATTCTTTTCTTTCCACCAAGCCCTAGCCTATCCCACTTCTCACGGCCACCCTCTTCAAGTCAAGCCGACCACCAGCATCCAGCTATAGTCCGGGTACTTCAGATCCAAAGCTCTTTCCAGTGGGAGTTGAATCAGCTTTCAAGAGAATCCGGATCTCAGCGACATCAGCCTTCAAGTTCTTCGAACTGGTAATTCTTCCCTGAGTCTCTAATCCCTCACTTGTTTTTCTTCTTCCCAGATCTTGAGTCCAGGAGAAGCCGACCAAACCACAAGACCAGTATTAGAGGATCCATTACGAAGATAGCCGAATCCGTGGATCCAACAATCTGCTCGAGAGAGTTCTTCCACCCAAATTCTGAGAAGATCACCGTCTGGTTGGTAAACCATCTCTCCTCTCTATTTCTGTTCTGTTGAAAGTTCAGAGCGAAACCCTAGGTCTGGGAGTTTCTCAACCCCAGCGATCGTTACTTCTGAACTACTCTGATAATTTAGTTTCATCTAAATTGTGCTTTCAATCCTTACCTAGTTTCCTTCAACTTAGTTTAGCTTTACTTTGAGTCAAAGCCAATTTCTAAAATATAAAAAAAAAAGAATTAATCTTAAATTTACTTCCGCATACGCTTCCTTGTTCTTTGTTCTGCATCATTTTTGGTATCAGAGCTCCCGTTCTGCATCATTTTTGGTATCAGAGCTTTCGTGCTGCATCATTTCCTACCAATAATGATGGCTAATTATTTGGTGGAAGAAGGAGCTCTCTTCACTCAAGGATTGAGGTCTAAACTATAAGACTAGCACTCCCTATCTTTAGGACTCACCTTGGCCATGATCCTTGGCTTGGAGACCTTCATCTTGGACTTAGAAAATCTAAGAAAACCTGCATCAAATCAGAGATTAGGTATGGAAGGAGAATTCAAAATTGGAATGGAAACAAGAAGAAGAAGAAAGGGAAAACAAGGAAGTAGAAATCGACACCTTCAAGGAATGATGCTTGGATCTTGGATCAAGCAAGGAGCATTCTACCTTTCAAGCAATCAAAGGACCTCTCACTCCCTTCTAAAACATGAATTTAAACACTCCAACTTAAAGGACTAAATCACTCCAACTAGAAGAACTAAATCACTCCATACAAGAAGAACTCAAGATAGAACTCAACAAGAAAAAAACCTTCATTAATTCTCAAAATATTTCATACATGGAATGCCTTATAAGGAGAGCTTTGGACCCTATTTATAGCCTTAGGGGTTGTCCAAAGTGAGGAGGGGAGGTGGGGTAAGGTTAGCTAACCATTTAAGTTAAATCCAACTCTTTTAGTTACATAGTTGCAACAAGAAACAACTTCTAGGTAAGAGGTTGTAACAACTTGCTATGTGGCACCTAGGTGGCTTTGACATTGCTGATGTAGAGCCCTAGGTGTCATGTGATGTGGCATCCCACTTGGCAAGTTGGTTGGGGGGTTGTTGAGTGAGTGAGGAGTGGTCCCATGCTTCCCCTCAAAATGCTTGATGTGTTGTTTCTCATGTCTCCCAAAATGTGTCCCGTGTGAAGAATAAAATGGGCTTCTAAGAGGTGGCATCATGGGCTTCAAAAGGTGGTATATTGACTTGCTTGGGCTTTGACTTGGGCATGCTTGAAGTTGGTCTTGATCTGGATTGAGTCGACTCAAGGGACTGGCAGCCTTCTTTCATGAGTCGGCTCATGAATTGGTCTTTGTCTTCAAGGGTTTGGTGGGCTTTATTCTAATGTTCTCATTAATCCTAAGTACACTATTTTAGCTGAAAAAAATATCAAGAGAATTAGTTGAAAAATATTTTTTTTTCTTGTTGATGTTCCATCAACAAGGTATGAAGTATGCCATTTTAGAGAATTGATCAACCACAACATAGATAGAATCATGTTTCCTCATGGTCTTTGGTAATCCTAATACAAAATCCATACTAAGGTCTTGCCATGGATAGTCTGGTGCTGGTAAAGGTGTGTACATACCAATGTTTTGTCTTTGCTGTTTGGCAACAGCATAGGTTCAACATCAGGCTACAACTTGGGCAACGTTTTTCTTAAGGCCTGGCCAAAAGAAGTGGTCTTCAATGGCTAAGATGGTTTGTTCCTACCAAAATGGCCAACTAAGCCTCCAGCATGGATTTCCCAAATTAAAAATTCTTTAAGGCAGGTTTGAGGGATGCACAACCTATCTCCTTTGAAAAGGAATCTATCATGAAGGGTGTAGTCATTATACAAACTAAATGGTCCTTGATGCACAAATTGAAAAATTTTTCTAAAGCTAGGACAATTCTCATATTCCTCCTTCAGTCTCTCAAATCCTATGACTTTAGTGCTCACAAAGGTCAAAAGCATGGCTCGATGGCTAAGAACATCAGCAACTTGGTTGTCAATGCCAGCACGGGTTTCAACACAAAGGTATATACCTAAAGATAGTCTAGCCACTTCCCATGCCTAGGGTTCAACTTCTTTAAAGAATTTAGGAATCAGAGTGCTTCATGATCTAAATAAAGCACGAACTCCTGCGGTAAAAGATAATGTCTCCAATATCTTAAGGCTTGAACTACCGCGTATAATTCCTTATCATACATTGAATACCTAAGTTTGGCCTCATTCAACTTTTTATTGAAAAATGTCACTGGGTGATTTTCCTGACTTAAGACTCTTCAATTCCTACTCCAAAGGCATCACAAGCAACCTCAAATACCTTTGAAAAGTCAGGTAATCTCAAAATGGGTGCTTGGGTCATTTTCTCTTTGATTTCTAGGAAGGCTCTATTAGTGGCTTTGGTCCATTCAAAGGTTCCCTTCCTAATGCAATCGGTAATGGGTGTGACAATCATACTAAATCCTTGATTGAATCTCCCATAGAAGGTGGCAAGGCCATGGAAACTTTGAACATCATGTATGCTTTTGGGTACGGGCCACTCAGCTATGGATTTAATCTTTTCGAGGTCGACGGATACTCCTTCTGGGGTAACGACAAAACCTAGGAAAATGAATTGATTGGTTAAGAAGCTACCTTTTTCCATGTTGGCATAAAGGCTATCTTTCCTAAGGGCTTGGTATACTTGGTGGAGATGGTCTAAATGGTCTTCCTTAGTCCTACTGTATATCAGGATATCATCAAAGTACTCTACAACAAACTTTCCAATGAATGATAGTAGGACTTAGGTCATGATCCTTATGAAGGTGATAGGGGCATTGGAAAGACCAAAAGGCATCACTAACCATTCATACAAGCCATCCTTAGTTTTGAAAGTTATTTTCTATTCATCCCCAGGTCTAATTCTAACTTGATGATAGCCGCTCTTAAGGTCAATCTTTGAAAAAATAGTGGCTCCAACCATCATGTCTAACATGTCATCCAAACGGGGAATAGGAAAACAATACTTGACTGCTATCTTATTAATGGCTCGACTATCTACATACATTTTCTATGTGCCATCTTTCTTGGATGTTAAAAGGGCAGGTACTGCACATGGGCTCAGGCTTTCCTTGATGAATCCCTTTTTAAGGAGTTCCCTAACTTGTCTTTGCAACTCGGCATGCTCAGTGGGATTCAACCTATAGTGTGGGAGGTTGGGTAAGGTGGCTCCTGGGACTAAATCTATGGCTTGTTAGATGTTCTTTAAAGGTAGAAGGTGATCTGGAAGGTCCTCGAAAAATACATCTTGAAATCCCTTCAAAAACTCTACTACTTCCTGAGGGTGTTCCTTCTGGGATGGGTCTTGGGCTTCCTTAGTAGTCAAAATCCAAATGAGTGAACCTTCATTAAATTCATGTTCTAATTCCTTAGCATTAATCAAATTCATCCCTTGCTTCTTGTCCTTCATATTACTAGACCCTCTCTTAATGTTGTCCTTAGGTGGTGAAGAGTTGATCACAATTTTCTTTCCATTATGGGTGAAGGAACAAGAATTAGAATGACCATATAATGTAGCATCATGATCATACAACCATGGTCGGCCTAAGATGATACTGCTAACCCCCAAAGGAAGAACATCACACCAAACCTTCTACTGGTATGTGGTGGGGCACCAAGATCAAGACCAAGCCTCAAGAATCCATCTGGATCACAGAACAAGGAGAATAGGACCTGCACCATCGAGCCGACCCGAGACCGTCGAGCTGACTCAAGTCATGGCCAAACCAAATCCCAAGTGTCAAGAAAACTCCAGAATTTGCTTCAATTTTTGCCATTAAAAAAATAAAGGAAAATCCCATGGCTGTAACACACTCTTACAGCCACATTCTCTAATTAGTGTATCCTGTAACTAATCCTCGAACTAGTTAGCCTTAAACCTATCATTTAAAGCCTTCTGGAACCTAGTTGTAAGCCTATATTAAGGCTCGTTTTGTGCAAAGAAAGGCAATGGATGAATTGCAATGAAAACAAATCCTATTCTCCTTCTACTCCGATTGCCTTCGTTGTCGAAGTGATGTCGAGGGGTGCGAGGCCCCATCTGAGCCTTCATCACGACTGCGACGTCGAGAGGTGTGAGGCCTCATCTGTCTCCATCGTCTCATAGCCCTCCCTTCCATCTAACTCCATCCATCGCTGCTTCCTTCCATGACCACCTCCATCTGCTCCAAAACTACCCTACTCCAAAGCTCCACCGACCTTCCTTAAAGATCAATCATCTTCCCCAAGCCCACGACTACCCCACCACCATGAAGAAACGATTGCACAAGTCGCCTGAGATGCCAAAACTTCCTCTTCCGGTCTTCCCATTGCCCATAACCTTCTTCCTCCGGCCCAGAACCCCCTCCTCCGGTCTAGACCTCCCTCCTCCGGTCCAGACCCCTCTCCTCCGGCCTCCATCATTCGGAAGCCTCCTGTCGTCCGTGAACCTTCCTCGGTTCACCATCACCCGGACTCCCTCCACTAGCCTCCCATGCTTAAACTCCCTTCTTTGGATCCCATCACCAAACAGCCCTCCACCGGTCCTCCCATCGCCCAACCCCCCCTCCTCCCGGTCCTCCGTCACCCGACCGTCCACCTTCGGTCCTTCCAGCCCGGCTCACCTCCCCTGCTTTTAGGCTCACAAGCAGCCTTCCTGGACATCCCCGTCATCGGACTTCCCTCCTTCGGCCTCCCATCGCCAGGTTTTCACTCCTTCAGTCATCCCATCGCCGGACTTCCATCCTTCGGCCTCCCATCACCAAGCTTCACTTTTATAGTCCTCCCGTCGCCCGACCTCCCACCTCCAGCCCGTCGTGATGCCATCGTCAGCTCCAAAACACAGCTCCCCGAAGATCGTCGTCTTCTTCTTCGGAGGTCCGCCTCGATGCCTTCTTCTCCAGATCACCGCCCGCCCAGTTCCCGTGTTCCATGAAGCATTTGGCTATTGAAGAAAACTCATCGAGCTGCTATTGAAAGAAGACAGGAATAGCTATTCCAGCTATTCCTTCTATTCCATACTTATCCCATATTTATTCCAGATTGGAATAGGCCCCGTTTACTTTAATTTGGTTTTGTGTTTTGGGCTTTGATTATCTCACTTAGGCTAATCCGAGGTTAATTGTATTAGGTCCTTTCCGGTACCAAGCCTTTGAAGGAATCCTAGCTGTCAACCAATTCTCCTGATGTCGTTCGTTGGATGGCTAATCATTGATCATCCAGGTCGCATCTTCCAAGGTTAAGTGATCTCATCACAGGAAAATAGCTATTACTGTCGTAAGGTCCTATCTCTCTTTACTTGCTTTAGATTTGAAGTTTTGAAATGCATGCATGTCCTTGATTAGAGATTTCTCAATCTCTGAGTCCTGGTTCTTTGTTATTTTATTGAGTCTAGCATGAGGGAATGCATGGTTTAAGATCTACCCTATTTGAATGTTCTCCAGAATCTGTGTTTATATAAGCATCGGTCCTCGTCTGGATTCTTAGGGTAATTTTCATGCATGCTGTCCCCCATCACCCTTTCTTTGGTATCAGAGCATAGTTCCACACCATTCTTGGTATCAGAGTGTAGTTCCACATCATTCTTTTTGGTATCAGAGCATAGTTAGGACATGCATTTTGTTTAGTTCACTCACTATTTTTTCCATAATATTTTGTTAGTTGATTAGTTCTTTTGCTTGGTTTAGTTCTACCGCATTTCTTTATTTCAGTTATTTTATCGCAAGTATACAAAAATATATATAAATATATATATCTATGTGTCATTTCTGTTTTCTTAGTTTGCATTAGGATCATAGAATGTGCATTTCATATTTTGCATTAAGCTACTTAAGGGCGGCAATATCATAATATAAGAGAAGGACTTCATTACCTTTCCTTAGTCCAAAACAACCACCCTACATTTCAGACCCAAGCTTTTAATTAAAATCCAATAGAAATGTACTTTTGCTCTAGAGAGCTTAGGGACACCAACTGGTCGAGTCAAGACTAGGTATCTATTTATGGCGTTAGCCCATTCTATGTGTGCTACTGCACTTGGGTCTAGGATTGGTGATTCAGGGCTAGTAAGTTGGTCCGCCTACCTGGCCAATCCCAAATTGGTGTCTAAGGTTGGCGTTCAGGGACCTACACTCCCCTACACCTACCTGGCCAAGAACAAGATTACTACAGACTGGTTTGTCACCTTGACTTAGGTAACTAGTTGAGATTCTAGGTCTAGTAGATCGTAGACGATTTTACGTGCTTGACACATGCCCACTAGAGCAAGAACCTCATATCAGTCTGAGTCATCCCCGGACGACCTGCAAGAAGCCTTGTTAAAAACCATGTCAGAATACTTTGCCCAAATGTCTGCTTAATCGTCTACCTAATTGACTAGGTTAAACCAATGTGAGGCATGACTTGATTCCATGGAGAGAACCCCTAGGCCACCATTTGAGCATAAACCTGAGACTCCATTTTTTCCAATGACCAAACTAGAGGAAAGACCCATTTGGCACACCGAACATTATGCCCCCACTTTAATGGAAAACTAGACCCTGAGGTATGTATCAATTGGGAAGAACAAATGGATCAGTATTTTGAGCGCACTAACATATCGGAATTAGGACATGTTAGGTTGGCCAAACCAAGTTCACCAACATGCTAGGTCACATGGTAGGTTAGCAAGAATCACAAAGGAGATGTACTTGAGACATATGGTAATATCACTAGTTGATTATACTAGAATAAATTAGAATATAACTATAATTTAGAACATAGACATAGATTATGATTGTACCTAGGTAGATTTTATGAACAAAGACTTTTAGATCGATGGTACCGATTGAGACAGATGATAGGCAGTGTCTGAGTATATCAAGGATTCCAGAAGCTTGTCAGGAGATGTAACACCATTGAATCTATGTCCAAGACCATAGCTAGGTTTCGAGATGGTCTACGTAGGGATATCCAGCAGGAACATCTCCAGTGGAAGATTTATAGCCTGGAAGAAGCCTATGACACTGCTAGGGAATTTGAGTCATATCAAAGAAAATTCATGAACTACCAAGTTAAGCCCAGCAGGGTTAGTACCATTGAACCCAAACCCAACCCTAGTCAACTTCCTTTAGACCAACCAATTTCTACTGTCCCATTAGTTCATATGAATGATAGGAACAAGAACCCTGAAGTACAAATTGAGTGCACTAATATTCAAGACTTAAGGTATCCCCAGATTGAAGAGCTAGGGAAGGAAGAGGACAAGTCTGAGCCCATGGAGAAAATGTATGAGGCTGACATGAGTTTATTAGATGAGTATGAAGGAGAAGATTTCAACTCTAGTACCTTATCTGAGGAAGTTCATGTAGAAGATAAGATTGTTGAGCCTAGTCCGGAAACACCAGAACAACAAGAAATTAGTGATAAATCAATGCCCTCAGGAAGAACTCACTTTTTTAGCCTCAATCCAAGATCTAATTCAGCCCCCTTATAAAGAGCTCATTCCTGTTGATGACCTTTTTCTGGAACTAACTAAGCCTTCCTTGCATGAAAAATCTACACTTACTTTGACCAAATTCTCCATTCATCTATTTGACCTTATGACACCCATAGCTCAATATTATAATCTTAAGGTCTCCGTAAGTCACCAAGATCTGTTCCCTAAGCCCAAAAAATTGTCATAAAATTTCGATTTCCTATCACACCCTAAGGCTTCCAATTCTTCCCAAACTTGCAAACTACATTATGTTGAGATTATTCGGTTGCACCAATTCTGTGAGTATGTTAGGTTTGCGACCTACTTTTGGAAGACCTTATGGCATTTGTTAGGTATCCATTGTAAATTTTCAAGTGCATACTAGATCAGGATCAAACCTAGAGGGTTTATAGTCTATTAGGTTTAGGCCCTAGAGAGTACAATAAATTTTTTTTCCTCAATAGGAACGCATAGTTGAGTCTGCATTTTGCATCATATTAAAATTTGCATAAGGAAATCACCCAAAAGATCAAAATGAGTAACGATGCTTATAAAAGACAAGCTGATTCTGGAAGACGTTTTAAAGAATTTTCTATTAGGGATTTTATCATGATAAGACTCAGACCTGAACGATTTTCTTCTGGAACTATCAAGAAACTGCATTCCCAAAGTACTGGACCGTATAAAATTATTAAGAAAATTGGACCAAATGCCTATATGCTCGAGTTACCCCTAATTTAGGCATTAGCTCCACTTTCATTGTTTCTGATCTAACTGAGTACAGGGAACCAACAGTTTTCCTAGTGAGGCATTCAGGCTTAACCCTTTACTTGAGAGAGAACCTACCCTGGAGTGTCCACAAAAATGGCCTGAGCGAAGAGAGAAGATCGAGCAAATCCTAGATGATCAAGCTGTCAGTACCCGACGGAATGGCTATCAGCGCTACTCGGTAAGATGGCAAGGTCATCCTGAATCAGAGGACTCATGGATTACCAGAGAGGACATACAATGCATTGATTCGGATCTCTTGGAAGAGTATCAAAGCCAAACAAACCATTACTCAACGGGGTTGAGTTCCTCCCACCCCAGGAGAAATGGTTGGGACACTAAGACTAAGACCAAGCCTCAAGAATCCATCTAGATCATAGAAAAAGAAGAATAGGACCTGCACCGTCGAGCCGACCCGAGACCGTCGAGCCGACCCGAGACCGTCGAGCTAACTCAAGTCACGGCCAAACCAAATCCCAAGTGTCAGAAAAATTCTAGAATTTTGCTTCAATTTTAGCCATTAAAAAATAAAGGAAAATCCCACGAAATCCCGTGGTTGTAATACACTCTAATAGCCACGTTCTCTAATTAATGTATCCTATAACTAATCCTCGGATTAGTTAGCCTTAAACCCATCGTTTAAAGCCTTCTGGAACCTAGTTGTAAGCCAATATTAAGGCTCGTTTTGTGCAAAGAAAGGCAATGGATGAATTACAATGAAAACAAATCCTATTCTCCTTCTTCTCCGATTGCCTTCGTTGCCGAAGTGACATCAAGGGATGCGAGGCCCCATCCGAGCCTTCATCGTGACTGTGACGTCGAGAGGTGCGAGGCCTCATCTATCTCCATCGTCCCATTGCCCTCCCTTCCATCTAACTCCATCCACCGCTACTTCCTTCCATGACCACCTCCGTTTGCTCTAAAACTTCCCTGCTCCAAAGCTCCACCGACCTTCCTTAAAGATCAATCATCTTCCCCAAGCCCATGGCTACCCCACCACCAAGAAGAAATGATTGCACAAGTCGCCTAAGATGCCAAAACTTTCTCTTTTGATCTTCCCGTCGCCCATAACCTTCTTCCTCGGCCCAGACCCCCTCCTCCGGTCCAGACCTCCCTCCTCCGGTCCAGACCCCTCTCCTCTGACCTCCGTCGTCCGGAAGCCTCCTATTGTCCGTGAACCTTCCCTGGTTCACCATCGCTCGGACTCCCTCCTCCGGCCTCCCATGCCCGAACTTCCTTTCCCGAATCCCGTCACCAAAGCCCTCCACCGGTCCTCCCATCGCCCGACCCCCCCTCCTCCCAGTACTCCATCACCCGACCATCCACCTATGGTCCTTCTGGCCCGGCTCACCTCCCCTGCTCCTCAGGCTCACAAGCAGCCTTCCTGGACATCCCCATCGCCGGACTTCCCTCCTTTGGCCTCCCGTCGCCAAGTTTTTACTCCTCCGATCATCCCATTGCCGGACTTCCATCCTCTGGCCTCCCGTCACCAGGCTTCACTCCTACGGTCCTCCCATCACCCGACCTCCCACCTCTGGTCCACCGCGATGCCATCGTCAGCTCCAGAACACTACTCCCCGAAGATCGTCATCTTCTTCTCAGAGGTCCACCCCGATGCCTTCTTCTTCGGATCACCGCCCGCCCAATTCCCCTATTCCACAAAGCATTCAGCTGTTGAAGAAAACTTGTCGAGATGCTATTGAAAGAAGACAGGAATAACTATCCCAGCTATTCCTTCTATTATATACTTATCCTATATTTATTCCAGATTGGAATAAGCCCCGTTTACTTTAATTTGGATTGTGTTTTCGACTTTGATTATCTCACTTAGGCTAATTCGAGATTAATTATGTTAGGTCCTTTCCGGTACCGAGCCTTGAAGGGATCTTAGCCATCAACTCATGCTCTTGATGCCTGTCGTTGGATGACTGATTGTTGATCACCCAGGCCACATCTTCCAAGGTTAAGTGATCTCATCACAAGAAATAGCTATTACTGTCGTAAGGTCCTATCTCTCTTTACTTGCTTTAGATCTGAAGTTTTGAAATGTGTGCATGTCCTTGATCAAGGGTTTCTCAATCTCTGAGTCCTGGTTCTTTCTCATTTTATCGAGCCTAGCATGAGGGAATGCATGATTTAAAACTTACCCTATTTGAATGTTCCTCTGAATTTGTGTTTAATATAAACATCGATATTCGTATGGATTTTTAGGATAATTTTCATGCATGCCATCCCCCATCACCCTTTCTTTGGTATCAGAGCATGGTTCCACATCAGTATGACTGGATATAGATTGTAACTTGGCATCTAAACTTGATGAGAATTAAGGTCGAATCTATCCAAGATACCTTATATGGATTGGGATGGGGAACAGTGGGTAACCTAAGTTTTTGGCAGCACTAGTTGAAATGGCATTAACATAGTGCCCACTATCTATGATGATCTTGCAGACTTTTTATCCTATCTTAACAAAAGTTGGTAGGATGTTGGTCCTATGCCAATCCTCTTGCTCCTTGATCTAGGTCAGTATGCATCAACAACTTCCAAAAATTTAGATGAGTCAATGATTTCTTCATCTCCTTCATACTCATCAACTAAGTTTGTCCCAACTTCATGTGCTTCTTCCTCACAAGCTTCTATAGGTTCAGGGTCTTCTTCCTCAACTTCTACTATGTGTAGGGCTCTAGAAGGGCACTGGCTAGTATAGTGGCCAACCTTATGATACCTAAAGCAATGAATGTCATTGTTATGGCTCCTTGAAACTTAATGGCCCTTACCTCTATCATCCTTGTGAGCTAAAGGGCTAGAAGGGGTGGATCGATTTGAAGGGACCTGACTAGAACTTGGCCTAGGTCCAGGGGTACCAATTCTATTAGGTTCAGGTCGACGAATTATCGGTCCCCTCTGAAATCTCTCAAAATCTCTAGCAATTTGGTAGGCCTATTCTAGATCATGGACTTCTATCATAAATAGTTTCCTTTGAATCTCTTCTCATAAGCCAGCTCAAAATCTAGACAGGGTCACGGCCTCAGACTCTACTATGGTACATCGCATGACAAATTCATCAAATTTGGTGATGTACTCAGACATAGTTCTATCCCCTTGGCTTAACCTTTTCCATTGGTCTAATAGTCTTTACTCATAGGACATGGGTAGGTACTTTTCTCTAAGCTTAATCTTCATGACTCTCTATGTGGCTATGGGCATGTCTCCTCTTTGATGACATAATCGCTCAACATTATCCCAATATAACCTAGCTTGTCGGACTAACTTCAACTTAGCAAACTTGAATTTTCTCTCTTCCGACATCTTGTACCACTCACAATACTAATCCATGTCACTCTCCCAATCTATGTACACCTTAGGATCTAGGTTTCCTTCAAAGGTGGGTGCATCGAGTCGAATGTTCCTAAGGGCTCTTTCTTCTAACTCAGCAAAGTCATGGTGTGGCCATCTATGATCAGGTTCAGGGGTGGGTTCATGGCGATGGGTTCTAGTACTAATGGGTGTTGGTCTAGGTGATGGTTGTTTGGTAGGGATCATACGGGTTTCTTCGAGGGTCCCTATCCTTTCCTCCATTTGATCAAACCTATTGTTTAATTGCTTGAACTGCTCATCATAATTCTCAATAAGGTTTCCATATTTGTGTCCATGGTGACTCTAGGTTGGGTTTGGAAGTGTTGGTATGGAGTCCCTGATCTAGTAGTCATGCAAAATAATAGACTCATTCTAAGGTTTGCTAGACCAAGAAGTTTAATGTAGTATGAATTAACTAAGTATGGATCTAGACTACAATTACTCTTTCAACTAGCTAAGTAAGAGGTGGGATTGTGGGAGGCTCCCCCTGCTCTTGCAGGGTCCTAATTAAAAACCACAAGTCCACTTAAGGTGTTTGCTATTTGATCCCTAGCCTTAGACACCAATCTCCAGAAGTAAGTGAAGAATTGATTCACACTAGCCTCAACACACCACTTGAGCTTGACCTGTTGGTGTCTCTAGTTCTAATTAGGTTTCTACTCAATTTTATTTAAGGCATGGGTTCAATGCAAGATGAGGTCAGTTATTTTTGGGTCAAGAAAAAGTGATTAAATCCTTCCCTTATTTTATGATAGCATTGCCCTTAAGTAACTTTAATATGAATGCACAAACAATGATCTTAACTAACCAATAATGAGTTATCTCTAGCTAACTAAGATAATCATGCATTTCAAAATTTAAATTTCTCATTTGAAATTTCAAATCTGAATTTCCAATTTCATATTCCAAAATTTAAAATCCAAAATTTAAAATTTTGAATTTCAAATTCAAAATTCTTGGTGGGAGAATTCAAATTTGAAAATGTACCAAAAAAGGAAAAAGAAAGCTATGTTGTACTAATGAAAGATTCACACAATGAAGCATTCATAAAATTAAAATCAAACACGAAAGCATGCTATTAGTACAATGACCCTTTCATCACAAGAATTTTTACATCCGGCCATAACTCATTACTCCCATGGGTCGTGATAGTATACTTTCGTATACCCGCTCAGGAGGCGTGAAACCTTAGACTTCGGGGTATTAAATGACAACTAAATTTTTAAATTTAGATCTGAAAATCTATAAAAAGATTTCAGACCTGGGTTAATCTAGAAATTATTGTTGTTGGATGCTAAATTAACTAATATCTAGAAAGTTATGGAAGAACTCTCAGATCAAACCTACATGCAATGATTTCAGCCCTATGTGCAGAAATTTTAGCATATGCAAAAATTTTAGCACTATGCCCTAGCATGTCCTTATCTACCATGCTCTAATGCCAAGATTGATGGGGGATGAATATTGAAATTTAACATAAAGAGTATAAGCAATTGAACTAAGTAATACTTCTAAACATATAATCAAAATTCAGCTATGATGGAGTAATGAAATGCACTAAAGAAGACTAATGTAGAAGTATTTGGTATCCCGCAGTGCAACTCTGATTTAAGTAAAGAAAGAAAGGACCTTCATGTTTAAAAATATATGATGAGAATAATCTCTATTCAAAATTTCAGACCTTAGAGGGAAGGAATGGTTTTTATACCAAAAATGAATTTCTATAAAACCTTGTAAGGGGATCACTCTTCAACTCTCAAGATCGGTGACTAGATGAGCAAACTATTCCACCCTTGAAAGTAGAAGCTTCTTATTGCTAATTTGAAGGCAAGGAAGACATCACCCTAGACTAGATACACCTTAGGATCCTACAAGAAGAATCATTAGAGGCATGCAAGAGATTGAAACAAAACAAAGAAACACAATGGAGTGAAAGAAGGGAAGGGAAAGTTTGGTAGAGATTCTTTAAGGTTGGAAGAGCCTGGTTGATGGAGACTTTCTTGAAGCTAGACTAATGGTTGGGCCTCACACCCTTCTCCCTCATGGAGTGGCAAAGCAAGAGATTGCAATGGAAGAAAGAAGTTCTCAAAATTTTTCATTCATTCAATCATAATTACAAGAGGAGTGTTGAAGGGTTTTTATAAACTTTCAAGCCCCAACAACTCCCTAACAAAATGAGAGATTACATCCACAAAGAGAGGAGAGAAAAGTGGAATTTCACTCTTGAAATTGAATTTTGAAAGTCTTCATGCTTGGGCACAAGTTGGAGTGGTTTCTTGTTGGAGAAAAGTGGGCGTCCAACTTGAATTTGAAATCTCCTAAGCTAGGTGGCATAGAAGATGATGCAGCATGCTTGGTTGGCATGGAGATGAGGTGGCAGTGGGGTCCTTCTTTATTGGATGAGGTGCCTTGATGAGTGGCTTGATCTTGACTTTTTTCCATCCAATGGTCCATTTGTATTACTCCCTTGACTAAATGGAGATTTGACTTGACTTTTATTAAAAGACTTGGAAGACTCATGCACTTAAAGAACTCAACTTGACTCTAATTAAAATTGACTTAACAAGACTCATGAATAAAATTGAAAATGACTTGACTCTAATTCAAGGACTCATGACTTGGAACTGAAATTAACAAACTGAAATTTAATCTAACTTATTCATCTACAATCCATAAAGAGCTGGTATTGACCTAGTTTGATTGAAGTCTCTTTCTAATCCTGGTGTCCGCACTAGATCCTGGACTTGGTGGATAATATCCAAACTGGTGAACCCTCATTAATCTCTCATTCTAAATCCTTAGCACTGATCAAATTTAATCTTTGTTTCTTCTCCTTCAGATTACTAGACCCTCTTTTGATGTTGTCCTTAGGTGGGGTTGAGTTGATGACAATTTTTTTTCCATGATGGTTAAAGGAACATGAGTTGGAATGACTGTACACGATAGCTTCATGATCATATAACCAAGGTCGACCTAGAATAATACTACTGATCCCCATAGGAAGTACATCACACCAAACTTTCTCTTTATAAGATTGGATTTGGACTGTAACTTGGCATCTTAACTTAATGGAAATGGAGGTTGAATCAATCTAGGATACCTTATAGGGGTTGGGATGGGGAATAGTAGGTAAACCTAAATTTTTGATAGTATTTATGGAAATGGCATTTACACAGCTCCCATTATCTATGATAATTTTGCAAACCTTCTCCCTTAATTTGACAAAAGTTTGTAAGATGTTAGTCCTTCGCCAATCCATATGTTCTTTTGTTTGGGCCAGGATACATCTAACAACTCCTAATATTTCAGTTGGATAAATATCTTTTTCATCTCCCTCATATTCATTCACTAGATTTGATCCGGCTTCATACATTTCTTCCTCAAATTCTTCAAAGGTTCTTGGAGCTTCTTCCTCTAACTCTCCTATGTGTAAGGCTTGGGTAGGGCATTAACTAGCATAGTGGCCGACTTTATGACACCTAAGGCATGCACATTTTGGTGATTATCCTTTTGAACTTCAAGGGCCTTACCCCTGTCATCCTTGTGAGCTAGTGGAGTAGTAGGATTGGGTCGGTAAGAGGGAACTTGACTAGAACTTGGCCTATTTCCAGGGATACTATTCTTACTGAAAGGGATATGCCCTACAAGCCAATCTATGTTGTATCTCCCAAACCATTGTAATTGACAATATTCTAATAAAGGCATTATTTTTCATCATACACTGTGTTTATATTATATGATGAACCCCATAGATTAGGGCTATGATTTTAGGGTTATGATGAGATCATACCAGTGAGACCTAAAATCTTAAAACCTTAATTTAAAGTATTCCTAGTCAAAGGAACCCTGAGTAGGGGATCAGGATTTTTTCGGTAAGACTAGCACATCCCATGTATACTGGAGAGGGTGACTGCTCTCACAGTCACTTGTGTATGACACTAATACTAGGATGTGGGTGCTCATTAGAGAATGAGTTCACTGATATGATCTAACTTGAGAACATCTAATGGAGTCTTAGCTACATGTCAATAGAAGGTTCTCATAGTGGGAGTGGTACAAGTAATCCTTTGACCTGAGACTACCATAAGTACCTTATGTACATGAACCCATGCTTTGGTTCAATTCTAATCATGACACTGAGTCATGCACAGGATTGATACTGGGAATGGTGAATTGGATATGAAGGTAATGAGTAGGTCAACAAGGAATCGATCACTCTTAGTAAGAGGAGATTGCATCCAGCTAGTTATCAATCGGATGATGATTCAGGGAATCTTTGATCAAAGTAAAGATATTAGAAATGAATTCTAATATCAAGATAATTGAATCATCAATATAAGATTGAGCTAGAAATAATATATATTAGATTTGACATATATCCATATCCATAGTTATATTTTGGGTGCAGGTTGATCGAAATATTTAATTGTATGGTAACTCTTTACTGAAGGGTAGTTTTGGTATTTCACCAGAATTTCCATATCTTACGGGTAGACATGACACGTTGCTAGACGTCAATCTTGTCTTGTGGGTTGATCAAATTTAAAGATCACTTATTAGGAAGAGACCTAATTGATCAAGTTGGGTAAGCCCGATTTGACCTAAATCGATTAGAAAGAGTTCTAATCAAATTAGGTCAACTTGTATTCGAACCCACTGCTAGCTAGATATGGAATCCAATGGGTCACACACTTAAGAGAATTGATCAAGGGTTTAATTTTGTAATTAAATCATTTTGCATGATAAAACTCTAGCAGGTGTTGCAAATCCTAGCTTTTATTCGAATTAGATTCGAATTAGGGTTCCGGATTGGTTCAATTTGGGTTCTAATTGGATCTAATTAGATCCTAATTATAAAAATAGAGATTATGGCTAACCCTATTGGCTAACCACGCACCTAGGCTAGCCCCCCACCCGCTTCTTATTCTTTTCATGCCAAAATACCAAGAGTCTATGCGCTAATGGACTCTTGGTGTGCCATTTGGAAGAGTCCATGGCGCATGGACTCTTGGCGCGCCCCACTTAATTCTCCTATGAATTAAGATGGGGCGGCCTCCTTTCTTAGAGTTAGCACTTCACTTGTCCCCCCTTGGATGGGAATCCAATGGCTGCTGGGTTTTTAAGAAAGAAGGAAAGCGCTGTTTCTTCCTGGTCGCGCGAAGAAATAACATCTCTTCGGAGATGAAAAGTCGCGACTCCTTTCTTTTAAAACACCGCGATTTTTCCTTTGACAAAGGCCATGGGATTTATCCGAAAGGCCGTGAGAAGAAAGGATGGGGCGTGAAAAAATAGGGAAGGGGCATGAGAAAAAATGGAATGGTGTTTACGGAGAGTTGTGTTCTTTTGAGAAGACATCTTTTTGTAATCTATTTAAGGAACAGAGGTCTCGGGTGTTTTGCTAATGAACAACAGTGTTATTTTTATTTGTCTTTTCTTTCCAGGAGACTGATTCCTCCTTAGCTTATTTAGGACACAAGAGTTTCCTTTTTACAGAGTTCTCTTCTCTGTTGAAACTCAAGTCTAAAACAAGAGATAGAAAAAATCTCTCGAACAGTAAAAGAAAAGGAGATATACTCTGTTTCCTATTTCCTTTACATTAAGACATTAGTGTCTTAAATCCTCCTTCTCCTTCAAGACAAGAGTGTATTCTTAGGACAAGGTCTTAAGAAAGGGAGAGGAAGAAGAAAGAAAGGAAGTAAGAAGTCCCTACCGTGGAGTTTTTCAGCCATAGTCATCTTGAGTTATGGGAGAAGAATTCAAGTGAAGGAACCTTTTGAAGAAGCGAGCGTCTTGATCAATTTTCTTGTGGATCACCATTGGAGGGTGGACATTTAGACACCTGGTGAATTCAAAAGGGTCATTCAACATCAAGTTTTGATCCTACATCAAAATTGGGTTTAGCGATAACAGGTTGGTGCCCTAATTCTAATAGTGTAGGTTTGCATGTTTCTCATATGTTTTAATCCTGTTTAAGGAGATCCTGGCTAAGGGTTTTGGTGTAAATTTAGTTTCAATTTTGAAATTACACTTCCGTTGCGTTGCACCGGAACCTTTCAGTGGTATCAGAGCCACCCTTATTACAGTTAAAACATATGGAAATAATCTATATATTGTAGTGTCGCATGTTAGGATTTTTTAAACCCTTGAATGCTGATACACTTAGCACATTTATAGGATGAATGTATGTTTGAGAATCTATGTTTGATGTGTGTCACTGATTAGGGTTTTTTCACTCAAACCCTAATTATTATAGAGATATGTTTAGTTTTTGAAGTCATCATACTGAAATAAGGTTGCCCTGGCATAATGGTGGATCCATTATATGGTAAATGGTTGTCCTAGTATGATGACACACTTAGAACATATTTTCTTATTTATAAGAATGATATGTTGATTTAGATACCTTCTATAAGGATGTGCTGGCAATTTATAAATCCCTCCTTTTAAAAATTATATTAAGTCTTAGTATATTTAACAAAAAAGCATCACTAGTCATGATGTACAATTGATCATTCGGTGTCTAGAAAGGTGGTTCTTGGTGTGGGCACCAGACTCAGAAGAAGACTTCAGAGCTCCATTTGGATCTCTGATTAACCTAGCCCGAAGAATTAGGGTTTTTTGGCTTGTAATAAGGGTTGACTTGATCAACTCAATTTTAGCTTGAGTCTATATTACCTGCATTTTTATTTTGTTGAGTCATGTTGACTCAGTAGTGGACTAGGGCTTCAACCTGGGGTGTTACATTTTCTCCCGAGGCCAAGCAAGTGGGCGCCACACTCCCAGCCACACTCCCAGCCATACGCCTGAGTCCAGGGGGCGCCACATCTCCATCCAGCAGGCTTTGGTCCCCACACCATAGATAGCAGCTCCCTTCTCTCATGCCCCAATTGAGGAGAAATCCACCAGGGGTCCACAAATCAAGGGGGCGGCCCAAGACATTCCCAAAAGAACCAAACTATGAAAGGGAAGAAATTCTCTTGGAGAGAACTTCAAGGAGGCGCCCATTACCTGCCAAAAATACTCAAAACAAAGTTAGAAAGAGCCATAACTTGGGGAGAAAGAAAAGGAGGTATCCAAAAAGGGTTGAGCCATGGAAGGAAGGAGATTTCTCTTGAAGAGCAAGGTCAGGAGGTGCCCTAGTCATTCCAACTAAAGCCAGATATAAAAGGAAACAAATTTTCTCTTGGAGGGCAAGGTTAAGAGGCGCCCAAACACTTCCAGATAAGGCCAAGCATAGAAGGAAAAAAATAATTTTCTTGGAGGTCAAGACAAGGAGGCGCCACCCACTTTCCTTTTTTGAAGCCTCAATCATCTTTGGAATTATTTGGCCGGCCATATGAGTAGGGATTGATCCTACAATCCTAATTTGAAGATCCCCTCCTTTAGTCCCACATGGGAAGATGTAAACCCTACTCTCTTGTAATGTCCTATAAATTAAAACCCCTTTGTAAGTTCTAATGAATGAGATGAATGAAACCAATTTTTTTTTTTTGTGAGCAAACTTTGTGTTTTCTCTCTTCCGCACTTGCATCCAGGTGTTGAGCTCCATGAGGGAGTAAATCCGGGTTCCCCAGGAATCTTGAGGAGGTGTGAGATCTCCAAAACCCAAACCCTAGGTTAGCCACTTCTACTCCACAACCCTAGCCACCCACCATCCACTTCAATCCACCAAACCCTAGCCTATTCCACCTCCCATGGCCTCTCTCTCCAAGTCCAGGCCGACCACTAGCATCCAGCTCCAGTCCGGATACTTCAGATCCAAAGCTCTTTCCAGAGGGAGTCGAATCAGCCTTCAAGAGAATCCGGATCTCAGCGATATTAGCCTTCAAGTTCTTCAAACTGGTAAATCCTTCCCTGAGTCTCTGAATCCATCACTTGTTTTTCTTCTTCCCAGATCTTGAGTTCAAGAGAAGCCGACCCAGCCACGAGGCCAGTATTGGAGGATCCATTGCGAAGATAGCCGAATCCGGGGATCCAACAATCTGCTCGAGAGAGTTCTTCTACCCAAATTCTGTGAAGATCACTGTCTGGTTGGTAAACCATCTCTTCTCTTTATTTCTGTCCTGTTAAAGGTTCAGAGCGAAACCCTAGGTCTGGGAGTTTCTCAACCCCCAGCGATCCGTTACTTCTGAACTACTCTGATAACTTAGCTTCTTCTAAATTATGCTTTCAATCCTTACCTAGTTTCCAACAACTTAGTTTACTTTACTTTGAGTCGAGGCCAATTTCTGAAATATAAAAAAAAAAAAGAATTAATCTAAATTTACTTCCGCATACGCTCTTTGTTCTTTTGTTCTGCATCATTCTGGAATGTAAAAAGAATTATGGTTTTTATTGGTTCCGTTGACTGACCTGGCCAATTTTTATTGGTGTCTAGGAAAGCAACGAGGGGACTCCCACTCTCTTCCACTTGCCTGGCCAATTTGATTAAATTTAAATCTTGACTAAAATACTTGGTGTTAAAAATACTATATATTGGCCTTCCTTCATGCTTGATCATTATTGTTTTTGAACCCATTAGGTTTTTAGTGTTATCTGCAAGACCTAATATGGTGATTGACATGATACTAGTCTAGTGCATAGATATGCTTACAGTATATTCAGTATAATGCTTTGTTGTGTTATCTGCAAGAGCATTATATTTGAGTATTGACTGTATAGAAAGAAAGGGTCTTGACTTAACTAGAACATTATGGTTTGTTG
Organism: Areca catechu; assembly: GCA_021397845.1. Taxonomy (NCBI): domain Eukaryota; kingdom Viridiplantae; phylum Streptophyta; class Magnoliopsida; order Arecales; family Arecaceae; genus Areca; species Areca catechu. The sequence continues at coordinate 135,278,425 of CM038051.1, read as the reverse complement.
TGTTTTCTGCAAGACTAATAATGTTTCTAAGGCCAGTTACTTCTTGAGAATTATATGAGATATAATTGGAAGAGTTTCCTACCTTTGAGCTTATAAAGATTTGTTGTGCTTTCTGCAAGATCTTTTATAAGTTATTAGGATCTCAATCTCACTAAGAAACCCGGTCAGGGTTCTTCTCGATTATCATGGTGAGGGCTATGATTTTTGATAAAATAGTGGGAGACATAATTAATTGAAGACCTAATTTAATTATGTAAGTCTTTCATGGTTGTTTGCTTATGTATTGTTCTTTATTAAATGTAGATAATGGCATCTTCATTATCACTGCGAAGTATCTTAGATACCAACAAACTGACTGGTCCAAACTATTGGACTGGTTGAGAAATTTAAAGATTGTGCTGAGTTTAGAAAAACTTTCTTATATTCTTGATAACCCCCTAGTCTTAATCCACTAGGGGACGATGCCACACAGGAAGATATGGCCACATACAAAATGTGGCAGAATGGATCCCTCACTATCAAGTGTATCATACTGGCCTCCATGACCAAGAGTTACATGATAGCATGAAAGCATGGATACTCAATCCATAATGCTCAATTTAAAAGACTTTATGGAGAACAAAGCAGAACTGCTAGATACGAAATCTAAGCAGTTATTCCGTGCTAGGATGACAGAGGGACATCCGTTCAGGATCATGTTCTGAAGGTAATTGACTTAATCACCAGATTAGGTCAATTAGGTTTTATTATGGATGGGGAGCTAAATCATGATTTACTCCTGCAATCACTCCTGGAGTTATTTTCTCAGTTTGTCTTGAATTATCACATGACAAACTGAACACTTCCTTGCTTGAGCTGTTAAATATGTTAAAAATAGCAGAGAGCCACGTTAAGAAAGAAAGGCTCCACTTCTTCTTGTTGATAAGACCAATAAAAGAAATCATTAAAAAGGTTTTAATAGGAGGCTAAACCCTAAGGGTGGCATCAATAAGAATAAGAAGGAAAGAAGCCTCAAACAGTCAACCTGTTTCTTTTGCGGCAAAGCGGACATTGGAAAAGGAATTACAAGGCTTACCTTGCAACTGTGAAGCCTGGTTCGTCAGATGCACCAAAAGGTATGTATGAGATACATGCTATATTGACATTAAATATTTCTATACAAATACTTGGGTATTGGATATACCGCTTGTGGTTCCCATATATGCAAATCTTTGTAGGACCTCCACAAGCTTAAAGTATTGAAGGAGGTGACTTCAATCCCTATGGTGCTAGTGGTGATATCATCCAAGCAGAAGCTGTAGGGACCTATATTTTGAAGTTGCCTTCAGGAAAGATCTTGGAGTTAGAAAATTGTTAATATATGCCTAAGATTATTAGGTACATTATATTATTCCTTGTTATTAAACAAGGATATGTAATGGATGTAACGAGCACTGGTTGCTCGATAATGTTATCTAATAAAATTATTTGTTCTGGCATATTTAGCAATGGGCTCTTAACTCTTTCTTCCAATGATAGTGTTTTTTCATGTCAATAATAAAAAAAAGAAAAGACTTTAATGATACTTTACTTTGGCATCATCGACTTGGTCATGTTGATGAGTCTAGGATAAGCAAGTTATACAAGAAAAAATTCCTTGATCCTTATGAGTATGAATCATTAGGAACTTGCAAATCATCTCATGGTTAAGTGACCAAGACTCCATTTACTGGACATGGAGAAAGGTCAACTGAGTTTTAGGACTTATACATACTGATGTATGTGGTCCAATGACAACTCAGGCTAGAGGTGGATACTCATATTTTATCACTTTTATAGATGATTTATCTAGGTTCGGATGTGTGTATCTTATGAAACATAAATCTGAAGCCTTTGATAAATTTAAGGAGTATCAAAGTATGGTCGAAAAACAAACCGGGAAAAGTATTAAAGTTCTTCGTTCTGATCGAGGAGGAGAATACTTATTCATGGAGTTTTTAGACTATCTTAAAGTTAATGGAATTCTTTCTGAATGGACCCCTCCTTATACACCACAGCTAAATGGTATAGCTAAAAGAGGAATCGTACCTTATTAGATATGGTACGATCCATGATGTGCTTCACAATTTACCTATTTCTTTCTGGGTCATGCCCTAGAAACTGCTGTTTACATTCTGACAAGGTACCTTCTAAATCCGTTGTTGTACTCCTATGAATTTGGAGTGGAAGAAACCGTATCTTAATATTTTAAGGTATAGGGATGTCCATCTTATGTTAAAAGAAATTTTGGACATAAGTTGGAACCTAGAGCGGATAAATGTCTATTTGTAGATATCCTAGAGAGGGTAAAGGATATTCTATCTACCATCCTACTGAACAAAAGATTTTTTGTCAGCAGGCATGCCACTTCTCTAGAAAAGAGTTCATTTTAGAAAGGAAAATGGTAGAACTGTTGAACTTGGAGAAGTACAAGAAACACAGATAGACAGTTCTCAACCATTAGAACATATAATTAGGACAAAACCAGAACACAAAACTCCTCTCCCGTAGGTCTGATAGGTGCCACGGGCACCTGAGAGGTATGGGTTTATTATTGAAAATAATGAAGCCCAAGTCATTCAAAATGATGAACCTCTGACCTATACGGAAGCTATCTTGAGTACTGATTCAGATAGATGGCAAGAAGCCATGGAATCCGAGATAGACTCTATGTATGTAAACCAAGTATGGTCTTTGGTCGATGCACCAGAGGGTGTTAATCCTATTGGATGCAAATGGGTCTATAGAAAAAGATTGGGGCTGATGGCCAAGTTGAAACCTATAAAGCCAGATTAGTGGCAAAAGGTTTTAGACAAAAACAGGGAATTGATTATGATGAAACATTCTCACTTGTTGCCATGCTCAAATCAATCCGGATTTTACTTGCTATAGCAGCATACCATGATTATGAGATCTGGCAGATGGATGTGAAGACTACATTCCTCAATGGTTTCCTTGAGGAAGAAGTCTACATGTCACAGCCAGAAGGTTTTATTTCAAAGAATAAACCTAATCAAGTATGCAAGTTAAAAAATCCATTTTATGGAATAAAGCAAGCTTCAAGGAGTTGGAACATTCGCTTTGATGAAACTATTAAAAGATTTGGTTTTATCAAAATGTGGATGAACCCTGTGTTTAAAAGACTAGTGGGAGTGCCATAGTCTTCTTGGTTCTGTATGTAGATGACATACTCCTCATTGGAAATGATATCCTAATGTTGCAATCAGTCAAGATTTGGCTATCAAACCAGTTTTCCATGAAAGATTTGGGAGAAGCATCCTATATACTAGGTATTAAGATCTATAGGGATAGATCTAAGAGGATGCTAGGTTTATCCCAATCTAGGTACATTGACTTAGTGCTGAAAAGATTCAGCATGGATGGAAGTAAAAGAGGTTATCTTCCTATGAGTCAAGGCATACATCTTTCTAAAAGGATGTCTCCTAAGACACCTGAAGAAAAAAATAGAATGAATTCTATACCCTTATGCTTCGGCAATAGGGTCCATAATGTATGCCATGTTATATACCAGGCCTGATGTGGCATATGCTTTAGGCTTTGTCAATAGGTTTCAAGCTGATCCAGGAGAGGATCATTGGAAAGCAGTTAAAAATATTCTTAAGTACCTAAGAAGGACTAAGGATATTTTTCTGGTTTATGGTGGTTCTGATCTTAAACTAGAAGCTTATTCTGATTCTAGTTTTCAATCAGACCCTGATGATAGCAAATCCATTTCGGGATATGTTTTTATCCTAAATGGTGGAGCAGTGAGTTGGAAGAGTACCAAGCAACAGACTATAGCTGACACAACCACAGAGGCAGAATACATAGCTGTCAGTGAAGCTGCCAAGGACAGTCTGGATGAAGATTCATCATAGAGTTGGGTGTTGTTCCTAAAATTGAAAACCTAGTGCCATTTTTCTGTGACAACACTGGGGCTGTTGCCCAAGCTAAGGAACAAGAGCTCATCATAAGTCCAAGTACATTCTGAGACGCTTCCATCTCATCCGAGAAATAGTAGAAAGATAAGATGTCTACATAAATAGAGTTGATACAAAGAACAATGTAGCAGACCCGTTCACTAAGGCTCTACCACAGCGAGTTTGATCACCACCTCGAGTGTATGGGATTAAGTTTTAAAGGCTATTGGCTTTAGTGCAAGTGGGAGATTGAAAGGGATAAGCCCTACAAGCCAATCTATGTTGTATCTCCCAAACCAATGTAATTGACAATATTCTAATAAAGGCATTATTTTTCAACATACATTGTGTTTATATTATATGATGAACCCCATAGATTAGGGCTATGATTTTAGGGTTATGATGAGATCATACCAGTGAGACCTAAAATCTTAAAACCCTAATCTAAAGTATTCCTAGTCAAAGGAACCCTGAGTAGGGGATCAGGGTTTTTCCGGTAAGACTAGCACATCCCATGTATACTGGAGAGGGTGACTGCTCTCATAGTCACTTGTGTATGACACTAATACTAGGATGTGGGTGCTCATTAGAGAATGAGTTCACTGATATGATCCAACTTGAGAACATCTAATGGAGTCTTAGCTACATGTCAATAGAAGGTTCTCATAGTGGGAGTGGTACAAGTAATCCTTTGACCTGAGACTACCATAACTACCTTATGTACATGAACCCATGCTTTGGTTCAATTCTAATCATGACACTGAGTCATGCACAGGATTGATACTGGGAATGGTGAATTGGATATGAGATAATGAGTAGGTCAACAAGGAATCGATCACTCTTAGTAAGAGGAGATTGCATCCAGCTAGTTATCAATCGGATGATGATTCAGGGAATCTTTGATCAAAGTAAAGATATTAGAAATAATTTCTAATATCACGATAATTGAATCATCAATATAAGATTGAGCTAGAAATAAATAAATATTGAATTTGACATATATCCATATCCATAGTTATATTTTGGGTGCAGGCTGATCGAAAGATTTAATTGTACGTAACTCTCTACTGAAGGGTAGTTTTGGTATTTCACCAGAATTTCCATATCTTCCTGGTAGACATGACATGTTGCTAGACGTCAATCTTATCTTGTGGGTTGATCAAATTTAAAGATCACTTATTAGGAAGAGACCTAATTGATCAAGTCGGGTAAGCCCGATTTGACCTAAATTGATTAGAAAGAGTTCTAATCAAATTAGGACAACTTGTATTCGAACCCACTGCTGGCTAGATATGGAACCCAATGGGTTACACACTTAAGAGAATTGATCAAGGTTTAATTTGTGATTAAATCATTTTGCATGATGACACTCTAGCAGTGTTGCAAATCCTAGCTTCTATTCGAATTAGATTCGAATTAGGATTCCGGATTGGTTCAATTTGGGTTTTAATTGGATCTAATTAGAACCTAATTATGAAATAGGGATTATGGCTAACCCTATTGGCTAACCATGCTCCTAGGCTAGCCCCCACCTGCTCCTTATTCTTTTCATGCCAAAATACCAAGAGTCCATGCGCTAATGGACTCTTGGCGCGCCATTTGGAAGAGTCCATGGCGCATGGACTCTTGGCGCGCCCCACTTAATTCTCTGATGAATTAAGATGGGGCGCCTCATTGCTTAGAGTTAGCGCTTCACTTGTCCCCCCTTGGATGGGAATCCAACGGCTGATGGGTTTTTAAGAAAGAAGGAAAGCGTTGTTTCTTCCCGGTCGCGCGAAATAACATCTCTTCGAAGATGAAAAGTCGCGACTCCTTTCTTTTAAAACACCATGATTTTTCCTTTGAGAAAGCCATGGGATTTATCTGGAAGGCCGTGAGAAGAAAGGATGGGGCGTGAGAAAATAGGGAGGGGCATGAGAAAAATGGAATGGTGTTTACGGAGAGTTGTGTTCTTTTGAGAAGACATCTTTTTGTAATCTATTTAAGGAACAGAGGTCTCGGTGTTTTGCTAATGAACAACAGTGTTATTTTTATTTGTCTTTTCTTTCTAGGAGACTGATTCCTCCTTAACTTGTTTAGGACACAAGAGTTTCCTTTTTACAGAGTTCTCTTCTCTGTTGAAACTCAAGTCTAAAACAAGAGATAGAAAAAATCTCTCGAACGGTAAAAGAAAAGGAGATATACTCTGTTTCCTATTTCTTTTATATTAAGACATTAGTGTCTTAAATCCTCCTCCTCCTTCAAGACAAGAGTGTATTCTTAGGACAAGGTCTTAAGAAAGGGAGAGGAAGAAGAAAGAAAGGAAGTAAGAAGTCCCTACCATGGAGTTTTTCAGCATAGTCATCTTGAGTTCTGGGAGAAGAATTCAAGTGAAGGAACCTTTTGAAGAAGTGAGCGTCTTGATCAATTTCTTGTGGATCACCATTGGAGGGTGGACATTTGGACACTGGTGAATTCAAAAGGGTCATTCAACATCAAGTTTTGATCCTACATCAAAATTGGGTTTAGCGATAACAGGTTGGTGCCCTAATTCTATAGTGTAGGTTTGCTTGTTTCTCATATATTTTAATCCGGTTTAAGGAGATCCTGGCTAAGGGTTTTGGTGTAAATTTAGTTTCAATTTGAAATTACACTTCTGCTGCGTTGCATCAGAAACCTTTCACTAACTAGGTTCAGATCAATGGTTCATGGGTCCCCTTTGAAATCTTTTAATGTGGGAACAAACCTAATCAGGATTATTTTAGAGGGTGGATCGTTGGTCGCTAGTAATGACCCTTAGGCTAGGTCAAACAATCCCTTTTTTATTCAATAAAGGCCCTTTTTTAATATATTTTTCTTTCATATTTTTTCTCACTTTTTTTACCTAAAGTCGGCATTAGGGGGTGGAATGGCTTTGAGAAGCATGCAGAACTCCTTCCCTACTTTCACATTCATGTGCTTCTCCTTCTCTATGGGTCGATGAATGGAGGAGTAGGGGAGGTCTTTGGTGGGGAGGATCTAGCAGGATCTCTCTGGCAACGATGCTGGCCTAAAGGTGGTAGCATAGGGAGATGGTGGCGCGGCCCTGCTTCAGCGAATGGCGGCGACACCATGGGGAGAAGGGTTGCACGGGTAGCGACTTTGGGTGTGCGATGCAGGCGACACAGGGGTGCCGGCTCGGAGGTGACATGGGTAGAAGGACTCTTCACTATTCTCGCCCTTGGACTTTATCTGGCTTTGGTGAATGCAAGAAGAAGGACTCAGTCCTTTCTGGCACCAAAAATCGGTGTGCCAACAGTGAAGAGTCACGACTCTTCACTTTGCGTGCACCTTTCTCCATGCCTTTCACATATTTGACACTAGTCAAAAGATATGCAAAATGGGTGTCATAGGAAAGGGCATTAAATCTACTTTCTGACCATATAATTATTTTCAAGTAAGAGGTCTATGGTCCTTCTGTGCCCTTTAAATGTCGAGCAACCATTTTGTTGCCGAGAGTCCATGCCATTGGACTCTTCATATATGGTGCATAACATGTCCAAAAAAATACAAATAAATCTATAAATTCGTCCCACTTAGGACACAACCCAGTCTCCATAAATGGTAGCCCATTTAGTAACCTTTTAGACCCATTCGATGGGTAAAGAGAATAGGTCAACTAACATGCTAGTGTACAACTAGTAAACCAATTAGGATCCCATGACCCTAATTAAAATGAAATCGACTTCCTAGGTCAATGGTGTAGGCACCAGACTCAGAAGAAGACTCAGGGCTCCATCTGGATCTCTGATTGACCTTGCCCAAAGAATTAGGATTTTCTGGTTTGTAATAAGGGTTGACTTGATCAACTCAATTTTAGCTTGAGTCTGTATTTTCCTGTAATTTAATTTTGTTGAGTCATTGTGACTCAGTAGTGGTCTAGGTTTCTCCAGGGTGTCACATTTTCTCCCAAGGCAAGCAAGTGGGCGCCACACTCCCAGCCACACGCCTGAGTACAGGGGGCCACATCTCCATCCAGTATGCTCTGGTCCCTACACCACAAGATAGCAGGTCCCTTCTCTCATGCACCACTTGAGGAGAAAATAATCTGGATCCACAATTCAAGGGGCGGCGAAAAACATTCCATAAGAGCCAAGCTATGTAAAGAAAGAAGCTCTTCTTGGGGAGCACTTCAAGGGGGCGCCCAATCCATGCCTAAAAGGACCAAAGCAAAGATGGGAAGAACCATGACTTAGGGAGAAAGAAAAGGAGGTGTCCAAAAGAGTTGAGCCATGGAAGGAAAGAAAATTTCTCTTGAAGAATAAGGCTAGGAGGCGCCACCTACTTACCTTTTGGAGCCACCAATCAACATTTTTGGAACCTCTTGGCCGGCCATATGTGTGAGAATTGATTCTACAAACCTAATTTGAAGATCCACCCTATTAGTCCCACATGGGAAGATGTAAAACCCTGCTCTCTTGTAAAGTCCTATAATTAAACCCCTCTTGTAAGTTTAAAGATATCTATGAATGAATCCAATTTATGTGTGAGCAAACTTTGTATTTCTCTCTTCTGCACTTGCATCCAGGTGTTGAGCTCCATGAGGGAGTAAATCCGGGTTCCCCAGGAACCTTGAGGAGGTGTGAGATCTCCAACCCTAAACCCTAGGTTAGCCACTTCAACTCCAAACCCTAGCCGCCCATCATTCTCTTCTTTCCACCAAACCCTAGCCTACCCCATCTCTCACGGCCACTCTCTCCAAGTCAAGGCCGACCACCATCATCCAGGTCCAGTCCGGATACTTCAGATTCAGAGCAATTCCCAGAGGAAGTCAGATCAGCCTCCAGGAGAATCCGGATTTCAGCAACATCAGCTTTCAAGTTCTTCAATCTGGTAAATCCTTCCTTGAGTATCTAGTTCCATAAATTGTTCTTCTTCTTTCCCAGATCTTGAGTTCAGGAGAAGCCAACTCTGCCAAAGGACCAGTATTGGAGGATCCATTGCGAAGATATCTGAATCCGGGGATCCAATAATCTGCTCAAGAGAGTCCTTCCACTAACTCTGTGAAGATCACTGCCTGGTCTGTAAACCTTCTCTTCTCTTTACTTCTGTCCTGTTGAAAGTTCAGAGCGAAATCCTAGGTCTGGGAGTTTCTCAACCCCCAGTGATCCTTTACTTCTGAACTACTCTGATAACCTAGTTTCTTTAAATTGTGCTTTCAATTATTACATAGTTTCTTTCAATTTAGTTTAACATTCCTTTGAGTCAAAGCCGACTTCTGAAAATAAAAAAAAATAAAAAAAAATTAGTCTTAATTTACTTCCGCATCGCATCATCTCTTTTTGTTCTGCATCATTTTGGTATCAGAACCCTGTCTAGGGTTCTGTTTTGCTTGCTTGTTTTGAGTCTCTCTCTTTTACTTTGTCTGCTCGAAGTAGACTCCCCACGACGTCCGGTCCTAGGAACGAAGCGAGGTGCAAACCTCCTCTTCCCATTCCACGGGGTGTTCTTAGGACGTGTAGGGGATCCGTTGGGTTACAACTTCGTAGCAGGAATTGTAAACGGGGGAAGCACTCTATTTTCAGTCTGTAACTATCCTGTTGCAAGAATTGTTTCTCATTGCAGGTAACTCCAAATTACATGATTTTTGTTTTGCTAGAACTAGTATAATTTAAACTATTTTACATAATTTCCCAGTGATTTATTGGTTTTCGTGAAATTTCTGAGAGTTAAATTACCGCAACTCTATTTGTGTTTCTGTAATTCAATATTTTTGAGTGATCATCTCCTAATTCATCTTAAGGGCATTTGAACATCTAAGATAAGGGGAGGAGTTGATAACCTCTCCTTAGCCCAAAACCACCACCCACTCATTCGATCCTAAGCCTAATTTTAAAATTTATTAGACTTAATTTGCCCTAGTGGGCTAGGGACATCAACAAGTCGGGTCAAGGCTAGTGTTGAGTCAGTTTGTCTAGTTACTCTGTGTGTGCTTTGTACTCAGTGTCTAGAATGGTGGTTCAGGGATTCTATCCCGAAGGGCTTGTGTGCTGGTCCGCCTACCTGGCCAATCACTGATTGGTGTCTAGGATTGGCATTAGGGACCTAACACTCCCCTTACACCTGCCTGGCTGAGTCCCGAGTTACTACAGGCTAGCTTGCCACTCTGATTGGGCATCTAGTTTGGGCTCTAGGTCTAGTTAGCCCGTAGTCATTTCAGTTGAGTCTCATTTTGTGTGTTTGCTTGCATCATCATGTCTACCCGAATGGAGTACCCTAACCAACCTGGTCAAACCCACCTGATTTAGAGGCCATGGTTAGAGCTCTTACTGAGAGTATGAACAAATTGAGTCAGGATGTGACTGCTACTGTTGCCCAGTTTAAAGAACAGGTCCATGAGAATTTTGCCCAGCTTAGGGATCGAGTCCAAGTACTTGAGGAACCTAGGCATCAGAATTGGACTCCTGACCTAGATTTTAATGTGCCTCAACCTCACCCACACCAAGAGCCTAGAGGACCTTTATACAGAGATCCTGAACCTAATCATTGGAGGCCTGACCCAGAACCTGAAGATAGAGATGATAGGTTCATTCAGAACATCAAATTAGATGCACCCACTTTTGATGGTAGCTTAAACCCTAAGGTGTATTCTGATTGGGAGGGTGAGATGGACCAGTACTTTGAGTGGTATGCCATGTCTGAGGAAAGGAAGTTCAAGTTTGCCAAGATGAAGTTAGTACGTCAAGCTAGGTTATACTAGGGGAACATTGAGCTAACCACTAGAAGACGAAATATAGAGCCCATAACCACTTGGCAAGGTATGAAAGAGAAGCTTAGAGATAAGTATCTACCCATTTCATACCAGCAGAATCTGTTAGACCAATGGCAGACTTTGAAACAAGGGAACCGATCTGTATCAGACTACATAACCACCTTTGATGAATACCTGATGAGATGTGATGTGAGTGAAGCCCATGAGGTCACTTTGTCTAGGTTTAGGGCTGGATTTAGGGAAGACATTAAGAGGAGTTGTTTCTGAGAGAGGTTACTGACCTAGACCAAGCCTATCAGATTGCACTGAACACTGAGAAGTTTCAAAGAGGACCCATGCCTTCTAGGGTTAGTGCCCCAATCCAAGAAATGGACCTAGCCAAGTTACCCCTAGCAAGCCTAATCAAGGTATTCCCACCCCTAGGCCCATGGACAAAGGTAAGGCACCTGACACCCAGAGAACCCCTAGTATCATCTGTTTTAAGTGCCAGAAGCCCGGTCATATCTCCAACCAGTGCACAGCCATAGCTTGTTTTAAGTGCCATAGGTAGGTCATGTTTCTAGCCATGCCCTCGTAGATCTTTACATAGAAGAAGGAGAAGAAGAGAATTCGGGCCCAATGAAGAGTTGAAGAAGAAGTTTATGAGGCTGGAATGAATTTGGTCGATGAGTATGAAGGAGAGGAGGAATCCATAGAGTCTGACCAATTAGGGGTTGTGAGATGCATCCTGTCCCAGAATAGAGTTCAGGAAGATTGGCGTAGGACTAACATCCTACAGACTTTCCTTAAACTAGCGGATAAGGTATGTAAAATCATCATAGATAGTGGGAGCTGTGTGAATGCCATTTCTGCTAGCACTGTCAAAATGTTAGGCTTAACCCCAGTCCCCACCCCAACCCCTATAAGGTTTCTTGGGTAGACTCTACCTTTATACCCATCCAGTCTAGATGTCAGGTCCAAATCCAAATGCAATCCTATCAAGAGAAGATTTGGTGTGATGTCTTGCCCATGGGGGTGAGCAGTATAATTCTTGGAAGACCTTGGTTATATGATCATGATGCCACCCTCTTAGGAAAATCCAACACCTGTGTCTTTAGTTTTAATGGGAAGAAAATCACAATCCATTCAGTCCCTCCTAAGGACAAGGTAGCTAAAGGACCCAATAAGGTCAGAGAGATGAAGACTGGAGTGAACCTAATTAGTGCTAAGGATCTAGAACAAGAAATTCATAGTGGTTCACCTATTTGGATGTTGACTGCTAAGGAACTTAGGACTCCTACACCCTCAGAGCCTCCTCAGGAAGTTAAACCTTTGTTAGAAGAATTTGAGGTTTTTCTCGAGGATCTGCGGACCACCTTCCACCTCTTAGGGATATCCAGCATTCCATAGATTTAGTCCCAGGAGCTACTTTACCCAACTTGCCCCATTATAGGATGAATCCATCTGAGCATAAGGAACTGCAAAAGCAGGTTGGAGAATTGTTGAGGAAGGGGTTCATTAGAGAGAGTCTTAGCCCTTGTGCAGTCCCTGCACTTCTGACCCCAAAGAAGGATGGCACGTGGAGGATGTGTGGTGATAGTCGTGCCATCAACAAAATCACAATCAAGTATAGGTTCCCCAACCCTAGACTAGATGACATGCTAGATATGTGGGCCGTGGCAATGGTTTTTTTCTAAATTGATCTCAAGAGCGGCTATCATCAGGTTAGGATTAGACCAGGGATGATTGGAAAAACCGCTTTCAAAACTAAGGATGGTCTCTATGAATGGGTTGTTATGCCTTTTGGGTTGTCCAATGCCCCTAGTACTTTCATGAGGATTATGACCCAGGTGCTTAGAGCTTTCATAGGGAAGTTTGTAGTGGTCTATTTTGATGTCATCCTGATCTATAGTAAGATCCCTGCAGATCACCTAGGCCACCTTAGACAAGTCTGCCAAGTTTTTGAGGAATGATAGTCTTTACGGTAATCTCAAAAAGTGTGAATTCATGACCAGTAGAATTATCTTCCTTGGTTTTGTAGTAACCCTGACAGCGTGGTTGCCGATCCAGAAAAATTAAGTCCATAGTAGAATGGCCAGAGCCGACCAGTGTGCATGAAGTCAGAAGTTTCCACGGCTTGGCTACCTTCTATAGGCGATTCATCAAGGGGTTTAGTACTGTAGTTGCTCCTATCATAGACTGTATTAGGAAAGGAGAATTTCAGTGGACTAAAGCAGCCCAAAAAGCCTTCCTAGATCTTAAGGATAGGATGACCCAGGCACCCATTTTGAGGTTACCCGACTTTTCTAAAGTATTTGAAGTTGCCTGTGATGCTTCTGGAGTAGGCATAAGTAGAGTCCTAAGCCAAGAGAACCATCCCGTAGCATTCTTTAGTGAAAAACTTATGATGCTAAGCTTAGGTATTCTACCTATGATAAGGAATTTTATGCGGTAGTGCAAGCTTTGCATTACTGGAGACATTATTTGCTACCACAAGAATTTGGGCTGTTTCGGACCATGAGGCTCTTAGATTCTTGAATTCCCAGAAGAAGCTTAACCCTAGAGGCATGCTAAGTGGGTAGAGTATATCCAGTCCTATACTTTTGTTTTGAAACATAAGGCTGGGACTGAAAATAAGGTAGCTGATGCCCTTAGTCGTCGATCTTTGTTATTGAATTCTGTTAGGGCTGAAGTCATAGGGTTTGAGCAGATCAAAGAGGAATATGAGTCGTGTCCGGATTTTAAGACTGTGTACCAGATATAACTCAAGGAAGATCTAGTGATCATAAGGATATATACCATTTAGATGGCTTTCTGTTCTTTAAGAATAGGCTTTGCATCCCTAGAACTTCTCTTAGGGAATTTTTGATTTGGAAAATTCATGCTGGAGGTCTAGCTGGCCATTTCGGAAAAGACAAGACCACCCTGGCTATTGAAGACCACTTTTTCTGGCCTAGCTTAAAAAGAGATGTAGCACACATTGTGGCTAGGTGTTGGACCTGCGCTGTTGCCAAACAGCGAAAACAGAACACCGGCCTTTATACCCACTCCCTGTCCCAGATCGTCCTTGGCAAGATGTGAGCATGGACTTTGTGTTAGGTTTGCCTAAGACCCAGAGGGGGCAATACTCTATCTGTGTTGTAGTCGACCGATTTTCCAAGATGGCCCATTTCTTGCCTTGTTCTCAAACATTTGATGCGTCTAAGGTAGCCACCCTGTTCTTTAATGAGATAGTTCGACTCCATGGCCTACCTAAGACCATTGTTTCAGATAGGGATGTCCAGTTCACCAGCTATTTCTGGAAAACCCTTTGGCATAAGTTAGGGACAAAACTTAAGTTTTCAACTGCCTATCATCCCCAAACTGATGGCCAAACCGAAGTAGTGAACCGTAGTTTAGGCAATCTGTTAAGGTGCCTTGTTGGTGAAAACATTAGGAACTGGGATTTGTACTTACCTAGAGCTGAATTTGCATACAATGACTCAGTCAATAGGTCTATAGGTAAGAGTCCATTTGAAATTGTGCATGGTTACAAACCTCACACACCTCTTGACCTAGCTCCTTTACCAGTCCACACACGAGTCTCCGAGTCTGCCGAAGTTTTTGCACAGCATATAAAGACTTGCATAAAGAAATTCATGCCAAAATAAATTTAAGTAATGAAACTTATAAGAAGTTGGCTGATTCTCAAAGGCGAGTCAAGACTTTTGATGAGGGAGACTATGTAATGATTAGGTTAAGGCCTGAACGTTTTCCTCCTGGAACCGTTAGAAAGTTACATGCTAGAGGAGCTGGACCATTTAGAGTGGTAAAGAGAGTAGGATCCAATGCCTATGTACTCGAGTTGCCTCCAGAACTAGGCATTAGCTCCACTTTCAACATTACAGACCTAGTAGAGTAGAGAGAGCCAGCCGTGATTCCCAGTGAGCCTTTGAGCCTAATCCTGCTCTTGAGAGTGAACCCAACCCTGTGTGTCCACCAACAAAACTAGCCTGTGAGGAAGAGCAGATTGAAAAGATCCTGGATGATCAGGTTATCTCTACTCGTAATCGAGGATACCAAAGATACCTGGTCCGCTGGCAAGGAAGGCCAGATTCTGATGACTCTTGGATCTCCCGAGAAGAATTACAAGAATTCGACCCAGACCTCTTGGAGAGATACCAGAGCCAACTTGATCAATACTCAACAGGGTAGAGTTCCTCCCACCCGGGAGAATTGGTGCGGGCACCAGACTCAGAAGAGACTTCAGGGCTCCATCTGGATCTCTGATTGACCTTGCCCGAAGAATTAGGGTTTTCTGGTTTGTAATAAGGGTTGACTTGATCAACTCAATTTTAGCTTAAGTCTGCATTTTCCTGCAATTTAATTTTGTTGAGTCATGTTGACTCAGTAGTGGTCTAGGTCTTCTCTAGGGTGTCACATTTTCTCCCAAGGCCAAGCAAGTGGGTGCCACACTCCCAGCTATACTCCCAGCCACACGCCTGAGTCCAGGGGGTGCCACATCTCCATCCAGTATGCTCTGGTCCCCACGCCACAAGATAGCAGGTCCCTTCTCTCATGCGCCACTTGAGGAGAAAATAATCTGGGATCCACAATTCAAGGGGGCGGCCCAAAACATTCCATAAGAGCCAAGCTATGTAAAGAAAGAAGCTCTTCTTGGGGAGCACTTCAAGGGGGCGCCCAATCCATGCCTAAAAAGTCCAAAGCAAAGATGGGAAGAACCATGACATAGGGAGAAAGAAAAGGAGGTGTCCAAAGAGTTGAGCCATGGAAGGAAAGAAATTTTCTCTTGAAGAACAAGGCTAGGAGGCGCCACCTACTTATCTTTTGGAGCCACCAATCAACATTTTGGAACCTCTTGGCCGGCCATATGTATGGGAATTGATTCTACAAACCTAATTTGAAGATCCACCCTATTAGTCCCACATGAGAAGATGTAAAACCCTGCTCTCTTGTAAAGTCTTATAAATTAACCCCTCTTGTATGTTTACAGATATCTAATGAATGAATCTAATTTATGTGTGAGCAAACTTTGTGTTTCTCTCTTCCGCACTTGCATCCAGGTGTTGAGCTCCGTGAGGGAGTAAATCCGAGTTCCCCAGGAATCTTGAGGAGGTGTGAGATCTCCAACCCCTAAACCCTAGGTTAGCCACTTCACTTCAACTCCAAAACCCTAGCCGCCCATCATCCTCTTCTTTCCACCAAACCCTAGCCTATCCCCATCTCTCACGGCCACTCTCTCCAAGTCAAGGCCGACCACCATCATCCAGGTCCAGTCCGGATACTTCAGATTCAGAGCATTCCCAGAGGAAGTCAGATCAGCCTCCAGGAGAATCCGGATTTCAGCAACATCAGCTTTCAAGTTCTTCAGTCTGGTAAATCCTTCCTTGAGTATCTGGTTCCATAAATTGTTCTTCTTCTTTCCCAGATCTTGAGTTCAGGAGAAGCCAACTCTGCCAAGGACCAGTATTGGAGGATCTATTACGAAGATATCTGAATCGGGGATCCAACAATCTGCTCAAGTGAGTCCTTCCACTAACTCTGTGAAGATCACTACCTGGTCTGTAACCCTCTCTTCTCTTTACTTCGTCCTGTTGAAAGTTCAGAGCGAAACCCTAGGTCTGGAGTTTCTCAACCCCCAGCGATCCTTTACTTCTGAACTACTCTGATAACCTAGTTTTTTAAATTGTGCTTTCAATTATTACATAGTTTCTTTCAATTTAGTTTAACTTTCCTTTGAGTCAAAGCCGACTTCTGAAAATAAAAAAAAAAAAAGAATTAGTCTTAATTTACTTCCGCATCGCATCATCTCTTTTGTCTGCATCAGTCAATTTCCTAATGTGTGTGACCCTTTAGTTCCATATCTAGCCAGCTATAGGTCTAGGTTCGAGCCATTCGATCCAATCGAACCTAGTTGACCTAATTAAGTCAAATTGAGCTGACCTAAGTTGCTAATTCGAACTAGCTTTCGAATTGACTCATGAATTCAATCAATTGATTCATGAAAACCCACAAGATGATTGACGTCTAGCAATATGTCATCCTATTGGAAGATAAGAAATTTGATAGAAAGTATCAAATACCCTTCGGTGAAAAGTTACCGTGCAATTCAATCCTTCGATCTCCCTATATCCTTATTAAGTGATGGGCATGGATAAATGTCAAACCTAGCACTTAATCATTTTGAATCTCAATTCGATAATGAAGACTTGACTGATGATGATAGAAACCCTATCTAATCTCATCCTACTTGGCCAAAGACTTCTTGAGTCATCATTTGAAGAGATCACAAGGGATAATGTCTCCTCTTACTAGGAGTGATCGATTCTTTATTGACTACTCATTACCTTCATACACAATCCACCATATCCAGAAACACTCGGTATATGACTAATTGCCATGAGTGAGTATGCACCAAACATGGGTTCATGTGCATAAGATAATAGGTAGTTTCAGGTCTAAGGATCACATGCACAACTTCCACTAAAAGAACATTCTTTTGACAAGTAAGACTTCAATTTAATGTTCTATTGTCGGATCAGTTTAGTGGACTCAAAACCTAATGAGCAACCACATCCTTGTATTAGTATCTCTATACAAGTGGTTGTGAGACCAACCACCCTCTCCATCAGCATACATAGGATGTGCTAGTCTTTTTGGATTCTTTGATCCCCGAATTGATTATCTAACAACTATGAACATTTTAGATTAGGATTTATAAGGAACTTAGGTCTCACCATTATGATCTCCATCATAACCCTAATTTCATTGCCCTAACCTATGGGGTTCATCATAATCTTTATAAGATGCAGCAGTATGATGAATCAAAAGATGCCTTTTATTGATAAATAATATCATACATGAGTTGAAAGATCATAGAAATGCCCTTACAATGATTAAATTTTAGGGCAACATTCTTTCAGGGAGCTCGACCCCAGATGGGAGTTGACCTTGGCCAGGGGCTCTCCTTTGGTAAGCATGAGTTTGACCTCGATCAGGAGCTCGACCCTGGATAGGAGCTGACCTCGATCGGGGGCTCGCCTTTGGATCTTCATTTTGGGCACTGCATCTAGGTGGCACTCCCCACCAGCATGGCCGCCAGCTGTTACCATCATGGGCTCCATGTAAGTGGTTGTGCCACATCAGATGCCCATCACTCTTGAGCTCAGGGAATGATGCGGTGCTCAGGGCGATGAGAGTAATGATCATGCTGACGTGCAGGGGTGCACTTCCTGTAGCATTGATGCCTCGAGCACTGGCACCCCATAGATCGTGCATCCACACCAACAAAGCGGCAACACATCAGCCCTTTCAATAAGGAGGTCATAAATATTGCATTTGGACTAAAGCAACCACCTCTGAACTGAAGCATCGGCTCTGTCGAATCCTGGCACGTGACATTCCTTGGTTGACCAGGGAGGAGAAAGGGTGCATGACTTTGACTGGTATGAGGTGACGGGGGTTGTAGGCCTTTTTGAAAAGGACTTGTCCTCTCGCCCCCTAAGGGTTTTTTGAGTGACTAGGACAAGGACTTTCTTGTAGAGTACTTCTTCTTGCTCCCACCTCATCTCCATCCCTCTGGTCAGGGATTCAAAGTCTTAGCAGGTTAGATTTCTCTTCTCCCTTCCTCTTTTTTTTCCTTCTCCTGCTCTTCTCCTTTGGCCTGTGCTGAGGGAGAGCTTTTGTTAGGTTTCTAGGCCTCTATCTCTTCTTTGCCTTCTTTACTCCTACTCCCCATGAGTTCTTCTAGTGGAGGGCACCATCGCCTAGATATTCTAGTGAGGTGAGGCCATCTCAATCGAGGCCTTCTTCCTCGAATAGCGAGGAGGAGGTGTCCCTATAGTGATCCACAAGGGTCCCCGCTGGATAGGGATTATCATTAGACCCCCTGTGGCTCCTCCCCCTCCTCCTTCTCCTTCTTCTCCCATCGAGGATTCTGGCGGTCCCACCAGCATTGCTTCGGGGATGACGGGTGAGGACCTTCTTTGTGTCTAAAGGGCATATGGGATCCTTGATTCCATCTGGCTCATAGTCCTCAAATCAGAGGAATGGGTCACTTCCAGTGATCCAAGCCAGTCCCCAAACCGAAGGAATGGGTCACTTCCAGTGGTCCAAGCCAGATCACCTTATTTGAAGACTTCTTCTTTGAGGGCCTTCATCTTCCTCTTCATGTTTTCTTCCTTTCCTTCCTCGGCAAATATCGTTTGGTCCCGGCCCAGCTCACTCCCAATGCCGTCAGGATCATTTTTTGTTTTATTGTTCTTTGTCACTTCCACGGGATTGTTGCCCGTTTCTCCCTCTTCAAGGCTTTGTTCACCCTGAAGTGCCACCCAGTTGATGGGTGGTGGTTCATGGCACCCTGCCCATGGGCCATCAAGCTCAACTTGCTCTCTTCCATCAAAGGATGGAAGAGCTGGTACATGTTCACCTCGGTTAAGGGGATGGATTGGGTCTAGAGTGACCCAGACTGCTCCCCCAACCATTAGTCTATATTCGAGTTGGCCGATAAAAAAGTGTATGACCAGCAAGTCACTTCTGAGATCCTGGCTCTTCAGGATTTGCTGACCGAGCAAAACCTCCTCAATGCTGGAGTCAACCAGGCCTAACCCCAGGGTTAGGCTTGATGTCGTGCTCCTTTTTCTTCTAAGTTTGAAATTCGGCTTTGACAATGAACTAACCAACCTATTTTCATTTTATAGGGATGAGGTTTATAATGAGCAAGCTCCTCGAAATGTCAAAAAAGAGGGTCACCATCGCAGGGCCTGAAGGGGAGCCTGTGAAGAAAGCCCGGGAGGAGCAGGGATGGAGGCCCGACGAGGAGACCGGGAGAAGGGGGCCTGCTCCTGCATCTGTCGCTCCTGGGCTAGGGGTTTAGCCTCGAACCTGCAGGTCCAAGAGTGATGCCTGAACCATGGAAGGCACTGTGCCATCAACTCCAATGGCCCCTCCATGTACTGAAGCTCCACCACAATCGAAAGTGGTGGAGGTGACAAGAGACACTGCCATGAAGAGACCGGCCCCATTGCCCAGAGGTAGAGGCATCGATGACCAGTTAACCACCACCGTGCCTCCGCCAGTGACCACCCTAGAACCCTCGAAGCCATCTGCGATGTTGAATTCAGGGAAAAAGAAAGTGTCCATCTACCTCCCATGGGATGCGAGGCTGATACAAGATGGAAAGCTAGCAAAGGAGATTCTAGATGCCCTCATCCAACCACTACACCACCAAGATAGGACTGGTTGTTAGGTGGTGGATGTCTTCATTGGGGTATTCCCCCAGCTTATGTTAGTAAGTCATTTTCCAGCTTCATTTTTCTTTTCTTCCTAAGGAAGTATTGACTGATGTTTTCTATGTAGGTGGCCATGACATTTAGCTCCTTTGGAACTCCTGCAAGGGGCTGATGAGGTGATTACCATCTCCAGAAGGAGAGGGATGAAGCTCGGGCTCAGGCCACCTGGGCTCAAGAACTGGAGGGCCAGGTGAAGGCCCTCTAAGACCAATTGGCCAGTTCCGAGATGAGGGCGACGGGGCTGGAGAAGAAATCCATCGAGCTCGAAGTGGCCCTGAAGGAAGAGAAGGGAAGAGCTTTCGGTGGGCCAAAAAGCTAGCTACCTCTACAATGGAGGTAACTCTCCTGGAGGGAAGGATGCAGACCCTCTAGGTGCAACTCGAGGAGGAAGCAGCCCGGACCATGGCTACCATGGAGAAGGCCACGACGGCCATTGCACTGATGGAGGTGATGAAAAAGGAAGCCACAAAGGTCATCCCCAGATTCAAGGCATCTGAGGTCTTCAAGGATGAGGTCACCAAGGCGGTGCTAGACTCTTACCACAAGGGGTTCAGTGAGTTTAGAGGTAAGGCCGCCCGCCTCTTTGGACTGAAAGGGCTTGCTAACATCCAGCCCGACCTATTGGTCCCCTAGTGCCCAAGGATCCCGATGTTGAGGCTGAGCCAGAGCCAAAGGCAAAGGCCAAAGCCGGAGCCGGAGGCAAAGGCCAAAGCCAGAGCCGGAGGCGGAGGCCAATGTTAGGGAAGCCACTTATCGACCAGGAAAGGAGCTGACGAGTGAGGCCTAAGTTTTCTTTCTTCTTTTGTAACTAAGTCTTTGGAAGACTTCCCGGCCTGTCGGGGGCCTTTACAAGTGTAAAGAATTTTTGATCAATGAAGATACTATTTTCTCCAATCATTGAGTACTTTCTTTTTCTTATGTTACTTTGCATCTAAGTTCATTGAATGACTTCATGGCATGTCAGGAGCCTTGACTGATGTAAGAAATACTTTGATGAATAATACAAGTTCTTTCTTCACTGATGTGCCTTCTATTCTTTTCATCTTATCTTCTATTCTTTTTCTTCTATACTCCCCATTTTTTTTCTTTTTTTTTTTGAGGCATTTCCAAGGAATCCATCAGAGGCTATGAAGGACTTACTTCCATAATGAAGAACTAGTCTCACTCAGCTTATGAACTTTGTCTTGCTCTTTTCTCCTTTAGCTTCTTTTCCCTCTGCATGATAGGAAGATAGGCTCCATGGCCACCATGAGTGGGTCTTCCCTAGGTCTTGGCTATCCTGGGTTGACTCTGGAATCTTGGGATCGGCATGAGAGACTATGAGAGTACTCTGCTCCTGTTTCACTAATCATAAGGTCTTGTGAACTTGGGTGCAAGGCTTCTGGAGTTTCCTGGCTTGGTTTGTTGAACTGTGACTTAAGTGATAGATGGAAGATTTCAAGGATTTCTTGGCTTACATCTCCGAACTATGAGTAAGGCATTTGAATGCAAGGATTCTAGAGTCTCCCTACTTGATTTGCCAAGCCATGAGTCAAGCGGTAGATGGTGGGATTTCAGGGTTTTTCCAGCTGGCATCTCTGGACCGTGAGCAAGGTAGTTGAGTGCTAGGCTTCTGGAGTCTCCCTGCTTAATTTGCTAAGCTATGAGTCAAGCAGTAGATGGTTAGATTTCAGGGGTTTCCCAGCTGACATCTCCAGACTATGAGCAAGGTGGTTGAGTGCAGGGCTTCGTAAGTTTTCCAGCTTTAGAGTGTAGGGATTTGTAAGTTTCCTGGCTTTGAGTTTGGGACTTCGTAAGTTTCTCGACTTTGTGTGCGAGGCTTCATAAGTTTCTCGGCTTTGAGTGAGGGTTTCGTAAGTTTCTCGACTTTGAGTGTGGGGCTTCGTAAGTTTCTCGACTTTGGATGTGGGGCTTCGTAAGTTTCCCAGCTTTGAGTGCGGGGCTTTGTAAGTTTTCCAACTTTTGAGTGTGGGGCTTCGCAAGTTTTCCAACTTTTAAGTGTGGGGCTTCGTAAGTTTCTTGGCTTTTTAATACAAGGCTTCGTAAGTTTCCTAGCTTTGGAGTGCAAGGCTTCATAAGTTTTTCGACTTTTGAGTGTGGGCTTTGTAAGTTTTCCTGGTTGGAGTGCAGGGCTTTGTAAGTTTCCTGACTTTTGAGTGCCGGGCTTTATAAGTTTCTCAGTTTTTGAGTGTGGGGCTTCATAAGTTTCCCAGTTTTTGTCTCCAAACTTGGAGTCGGGTGAGTGAGTTTTTGCACAGATGGAAGACAGTGTTGCACCAAAAGGAAACATTAATTATTGAGAGGAAGTCTTACATTATTGGTAGTACATCCTTAGATTACTGACATTCCACGTTTGTGTGAATCTGGCACCATCGAGTCCGGTAAGGTAGTTGGCTTCATTCGATAGAGCCTCAACCACCTTTTGTAGGGCCCTCCCAATTTGGGGAGAGTGTGCCACATTCACCTAGCTGGACACTTCTGCTCGCTTGAGGACCAGGTCACCTGGGTGGAACGTCTTGGGCCTGACGCAGGCATTGTAGTAGCACGCCACTCATTATTGATACACCACCATTCGGAGTCAAGCTTTGTCTCTCGTCTCATCCATGAGGTCCAGGTTGAGAAGGAGGCATGTTGGATTCTCTACCTCGTTGTTTTGCTCTACCCACAGCGTAGGCAAACCAACCTCTACTGGAATTATAGCTTCTGAACCAAAGATGAGGTTGAAGGGTGTCTCATCTATTATCGTCCGAGGCATGGTGTGGTAGGCCCAAGCATGCTAGGGAGTTCTTTCGACATGGGCACCTCCAAATCAAGCATCACCCTTAGTGGATCTCGACACGTGGTGAGTTTTGGTTGGCTAGAGAGACGAAGAGGCACATATCTTCAACTCGTACAAGGCAATGGGACTCTATAGGTGCTTGAAAGGGATTTGCCCTCCTGCCCCCTTACCCCTTAAGGATGTTTTGAGCGTAGAAGGTTGCAGTGCTCATCTTCTTCCCCAATCTTCCTTCTTGCTCCAGAGTCAAAGTTTCTAGCAGGTTAGACCTCTCCTCCTTTTCCTCCCTTTGCTTCTTCTGTTCTTCTCCTTTGGCCTGTGTTGAAGGTAAGTTCTTGTTAGGTCTCTAGGCCTCCTCCTCTTCATCTTCTTCACTCACCATGAGTTCCTTCGATGGTGGGCACCGTTGCATGGATTTTTTCAGTGAGGTGGGGCCATCCCAACCGAGGCCTCCTTCCTCGGCTAGCAAGGAGGAAGTTCCTTTTGTAGTCTGAAGGGGCCCCCGTCAGTTGGGGATTGTCATTGGATGCCCTGTAATTCCTCCTCCTCCCCTTCTATTCCCATCCTAGAGCCGAGACTTCCTTCTCCTTCTGCTCCCGTCCGGGAGTCTGGCGGTCCCTCCGGCATTACTTCAATGATGATCGATGGGGACCTCCTCCATGTCCGAAGAGCATTTGGGGTCCCTGACTCCATTCGACTTTCTATTCCAAAATCGATGAATGGGTTACTTCTAGAGGCCTGGGTTGCATCGCCCTATATGAAGACTTTTTCTTCGAGGGTCTTCACCTTCCCTTCCATCCCTTCTTCCTCTCTTTTCTGAGCAATTATCACTTGGTCTCAACCCAGCTTGCTCCTAATGCTGTTCGAACTATCTTCTGCTTCATTATTCTTTGCAACTTCCATAGGATTGTTGCCCGTTTCTCCCTCTTCAGGGCCTTGTTCACCCTGAAGCACCACTGATGCGGGATAAGGGGGGCTAGGAGCTTGGATCGATGGTGAGCCTAGAAGTCACCTAGATTGGGATATCATAATTTTTTGGATTTTCTAATTTGATGGCGAAGGAATAATGGGATGAAAGATTGGGATATGGATCTCATGGACTTTGGGACTCACCCTAATGAAGAGGCCTCTCACCTCTAAAGCATTTACACCCTTCTCAATACTTGGAGGTGCTAGGATGGATCTCAAAGACCACGAGGGGATAGAGAAGATGGAATGGGAAGGGGATAACTGGACATGACCTCACATCATGTCCTGGGGTTGGGCCTCACACCCTCTCCTCACGGAGGTAGAAGAAGAATCACTCTTCTCTAAAACAAAAATTTCATTTCTCAATTATTTTTTACAAGGAGGATTGGAGCTATTTTATAGACACCAAGCCATTTTGAAATTCAAATTTCGAAATTCAAAACATAATAAAATAAGGGAAGAAAAGGAGCGGCATTTGTGGAGGAAATTATGGACCCATTCAAATTCGAATTCAAATTCGAATTCAAATTCGAATTCAAATTCGAATTCAAATTTGAATTCAAATTCCTCCCTACTCTGAGATCTGTGCATGCTATTTCTGCTCTAAGATTCGTGCATAGTTTTTTTCTTCTTATGGCCATGGAACAAGGGCAGATGGAGAAGGCTTGGAGGCTTTGCCAGCATCAACGTTGGGGAAGGCGGCGGCATGACGCGGACAGCAGCAGGGAGGGAGGCGGCCACGGAACAGATGACGTCCTTGGATGGCTATCGGAATGGTGCAGTGCATCGGTTACTTAGCTGGCTGGTGCTGGCTGGCAATGGCTCCCCTACTGCTGAAATGCATTGGCTAATTGCACCCACTTCGCAGGGAGGGTTACATCGCGGCGTGGGAAGGCTTGAACTATAGCTATATTGTCTCTATTCCTCCAAGGATCAAGGCATTAAACATGTCTTCCAGTGGACTGAGTGGTGCCATATCCCTTTCATTTTCCAAGCTTGGCCGTGGGTCATAGAATAGATGGGCATGGATGAGCCGGAGCCGGTGGACGGTGGCTCGGGCAGCTGTGGACGGCGGCGTGAGGGAGAGGGGCATGTGGGCGGAGCCGCAGGGGCGGACGGCCATGGGAGGAGCCGTAGGGGTGCACGACCGTGGGCGGTCCCATGGGATTCACTGGAATTCCCACGAGGAGATCGATGCCGAGGGGGAGGAGGACGGCCCTTGGGGTCGCCGGTGGTCGGGCGTGGCGGATCCAGGACCGGTGGGAAGAAAATGAAGAAAAATGGTTTCTGGGAGGTTCTGGGAGGTTGAAGATGACTAGAATAGTAGAGGGATAAAATGAGAGAAGTTTGGAATAAATCTAGATAATAGGAATACATGGAATAGTTGGGATAAAAATTAAAAATAAAATAAAAAAAATATGAAAAAAGAAAAGGAAAACCCGGATGGGTTTTGAAGTCCCCATCAACCACCCATTTGATAAGGGATGGCAGTTTATGGCCCCCCGCCCAGGGACCCTCAAGCTTGACATGCCTTCCTCCATCAAGGGATGGAAGGTTAGGTTTCTTTTGCCTCGGTTAAGGGGATGGACTGGGTTTGGAGTGACCCAGACCACTCCCCCAATCGATAATCTACAGTCGAGCTAGTCAATAAAGAGATATTCGATCAGCTCGTCACTTTCGAGGTTCCAACCCTTCGGGATCTGCTGACTAAGTTGAAGCTTGTCGATGCCAGAGTCAGCCAGGTCCCACCTTAGGGTAAGGCTTGATACCAGGCTTCTCCCTTTCTTCTGAGTTTGATATATGCTTTTGGTAAATGACTGACCAATCTTCTTTGCATTCCACAGAGATGAGGTTCTCACTGGATAAGCTCCAAAGCATGTCCAGGAAGAGGGCTGCCTCCGCAGGGCCCGAAGGGGAACCTACGAAGAAAACCCTGGAGGAGCCGAGATGGAGGCCCACCGATAAGCTTGCTAGGAGGGGGCCTTTCACTGCACTAGCTGTGCCTAGGCCATCATCCCGTCCTCCAGCCCACGAGCCCTAGAGGGAGGCTTGATCAATAGAGGGGGCCGTGCTAGCATCTTCGGTGGCCCCTGCAAGAATCGAAGCTCCACCGTAGCTAGAGGTGGGGCAGGTGGTGAGAAACACTACTAGAAAGAGCCCAGCACTGTCATTTAGGGACAAGCCTTTCATTGACCAGCCTGCCACCACCGGGTCCCCATTGGCCACTACCCCGGAGGCCTTGGAGCCATCCAAGATGTTGAGGGTGGGATTGAAGAAAATATCCATGGTCATGCCTCGATATGCCAGGCTAACGAAGGATGGAAAGTTGGCAGAGGATGTGCTAACCACCCTTGCCCAGCCACTAGACCACCAGGAGAGGGTCAATTGGCCAGTGGTGGATGTCTTTACTGGGGTGTTCCCCTAGCTCTTCTTGGTAAGTCACCTTCTTGGTTGCTTTGCTTTCTTCCTTTTATCTGCAAAGGCCTTGTGATGGGGCACGGGATAGGGATAGGATCGTCGGCAAGCTAAGAAGTCGCCTAAGATTAGGGTATCCTATTTTTTCTTCTATTTTTTGATTTCTTTCTGGTGGTGACGAAGGAAAAAAATAGGGATGGAGGATAACGAGGATGGACTACCACGAACCCTGAAACCCACTCTCACAGAGAGACTTCACACCTCTAGGGCATTATACCTACCACCCACCTCACTACATGCAGTCTAGGGTATCTCACCTACCACCCATCTCACTACACACGGAGCCTAGGGTATTTCACCTGCCACCCAGGTCACTCCTGGAGCCATGAGGGGGATTTCAAAGAACATGGAGGAAAATGAAGATGGGGGGATAACTAGGGCATCACGCCCCTACGATGTCCCGAAGGACAAAGACAACATCACCCGCGGGTGAAGACATAATGGGCCATAGCCCTGAACAACAACTGCCAAACCAACTGACAAACCAAATCCCAAAAATTCAATTTCATCTGCCTTTTTATAATAGGAATGAGGGGTTATTTATAAGCTCCATAACCCTCATTTGAATTTGAATACAGGATAGGGATAACTCAAATTTAAATACAAGATAGGATAAGATAAGCCTATCCATATCTCAATCCTAACAAACAAAATCCTAATTTAAATTTTAAATAAAAGATAAATCCTAAATTTATTTTTCAAATTTATTTGCTGCTCTGAAATTTGTGCTGCTTCGAGATTCGTGCAGGCTGATGTCCCCATCATTCCCTGAGGTGGGGAAAAATTCGACTCCGTTGAGTTAGGCTAGCTCATGCTCAAGATGCACATGACTTGTAGAATGATTTTTTTTTTTTATGAATTTTTTTGTCTTTTTTTTCACTGATTTTCTTTTTTCTTTTTTTTTTCTCACGGCTGGTGTTTTTTTTTTTTTTCTACGCTTGAAGTCGGCCGCCAACGCCGGTTATGCCTTCACGATCGTACGAGGCCTCTCCCAATGCTTTAACGGTCGTGCGAGAATGAGGGAAGGTCCCGGACGTGGAGATCCGGCGGGCTTCGTCAGTGACGGGGCTGAGGACGAGGACGACGGCCCGGGGAATGGTGGCACGGCCTCTCCAGCGGGCAGTAGGCATCATGGCAGCAAGGAATCGAGCGGGTGTCCGTGAGGCATCGCGGGCAGAGATGGGGAGCCGAGCAGGTTTCGACGGCTCTCCAACGTCGGGCGAATCTGTGACACGGGCGTGCGGCGGCGAGCATGCAGCGATGGTCTTCCGGTCTGAGACTTCGCGGGCTGCACGGGGGTGCCGGCTCGAGGGCGTTGCTGGAGGCACGGGTGTACCGGCTCAGGGGCGATGCGAGCCTTGCTTCTGGTGGCTGGTGATGGTGGAAGGGGCCCACACGGTAGACGGCATCTTAGGCAGCGGGAGGGGCTTCACGGAGGGGTTCGGCTGCAGCGACAATGGTGATGCATGGGGGCCCGATTCCGATGATTGACAGCGGACAAGGGAGGAGCCTGGCGGATCCGGTGTCTTGCTGGCGGAGACGGGAGCAGAGGAGTCCTTTGGTGGGATCGACTGTGACGAAAACAGGGGATCGAAAAAGGGTTTGCTGGCAATGGTGTGCTTGGGAGAATTATTCACAGGATGTTTTGAATGACAGAGATTAAGAGGAAGAAGCAAGAGAGTTAGAGGAGGAAGAGGGAAAGAAGAATCTGAGAAGAGACGGAGAGGGGGATCACGTGATGGAGGCGGAGTGGAGGCTTGATCGGAGGGGTTTGGGCGTGAACTTCTGGATCGGCTACAGGCGACGAAGACGGTCTTCACGAGCGATGGTAGCAGGGGGTGTCAACACAGAAAAGAGTTGGGAAGAAGAAATGTACCCTAATCCGTCTGGGCTCTGATACCAAGTTGATGGGAAACGGGATAGGTATAGGATCGTCGGCAAGCTAAGAAGTCGCCTAAGATTAGGGTATCCTATTTTTCTTCTATTTTTTGATTTCTTATGGTGGTGACGAAGGAAAAAAATAGGGATGGAGGATAACGAGGATGGACTACCACGAATCCTGAAACCCACTCTCACAGAGAGACTTCACACCTCTAGGGCATTATACCTACCACCCACCTCACTACATGTAGTCTAGGGTATCTCACCTACCACCCATCTCACTACACACGGAGCCTAGGGTATTTCACCTGCCACCCAGGTCACTCCTGGAGCCATGAGGGGGATTTCAAAGAACATGGAGGAAAATGAAGATGGGGGGATAACTAGGGCATCACGCCCCTACGATGTCCCGAAGGACAAAGACAACATCAACACCCGCAGGTGAAGACATAATGGGCCAGAGCCCTGAACAACAACTGCCAAACCAACTGACAAACCAAATCCCAAAAATTCAATTTCATCTACCTTTTTACAATAGGAATGAGGGGTTATTATAAGCTCCATAACCCTCATTTGAATTTGAATACAGGATAGGGATAACTCAAATTTAAATACAAGATAGGATAAGATAAGCCTATCCATATCTCAATCCTAACCAACAAAATCCTAATTTAAATTTTAAATAAAAGATAAATCCTAAATTTATTTTTCAAATTTATTTGCTACTCTGAAATTTGTGCTGCTCTGTGATTCGTGCAGGCTGATGTCCCCATCATTCCCCTGAGGTGGGGAAAAACTCGACTCCGTCGAGTCAGGCTAGCTCAGGCTCAAGATGCACATGACTTGTAGAATGATTTTTTTTTTTTTATGAATTTTTTTTGTCTTTTTTTTCACTGATTTTCTTTTTTCTTTTTTTTTTTTTCTCATGGCTGGTATTTTTTTTTTTTTCCTACGCTTGAAGTCGGCCGCCAACGCCAGTTATGCCTTCACGATCGTGCGAGGCCTCAGGATCGTCGGCAAGCTAAGAAGTCGCTTAAGATTAGGGTATCCTTTTTTTTTTCTATTTTTGATTTCTTTATGGTGGTGACGAAGGAAAAAAATAGGGATGGAGGATAACGAGGATGGACTACCACGAACCCTGAAACCCACTCTCACAGAGAGACTTCACACCTCTAGGGCATTATACCTACCACCCACCTCACTACATGCAGTCTAGGGTATCTCACCTACCACCCATCTCACTACACACGGAGCCTAGGGTATTTCACCTGCCACCCAGGTCACTCCTGGAGCCATGAGGGGGATTTCAAAGAACATGGAGGAAAATGAAGATGGGGGGATAACTAGGGCATCACGCCCCTACGATGTCCCGAAGGACAAAGACAACATCAACACCCGCAGGTGAAGACATAATGGGCCATAGCCCTGAACAACAACTGCCAAACCAACTGACAACCAAATCCCAAAATTCAATTTCATCTGCCTTTTTACAACAGGAATGAGGGGTTATTTATAAGCTCCATAACCCTCATTTGAATTTGAATACAGGATAGGGATAACTCAAATTTAAATACAAGATAGGATAAGATAAGCCTATCCATATCTCAATCCTAACCAACAAAATCCTAATTTAAATTTTAAATAAAATATAAATCCTAAATTTATTTTCAAATTTATTTGCTGCTCTGAAATTTGTGCTGCTTCGAGATTCGTGCAGGCTGATGTCCCCATCACCTTGACTATCATCCTTTATGCAGGTGGCCCTCGATGTTCAGCTCCTCAAGGACTCCTACCTGGGGCTGATGAAGAGGGAGTCCCGCCTTCGGAAGGAGAGGGACAAGGCTCGAGCCCAGGCTGCCTGGGTTCAAGAATTGGAGGGCCGAATGAAGGTCCTCCAGGACTAGCTAGTCAGTGCCGAGGTGAGGGTGATCAGCCTGGAGAAGAAATCCACCAAGCTCAAGACTGTCCTGAAGGAGGAGAAGGGGGAGAGCCTCCACAGGGCAGAGAAGTTAGTTTCCTCCATAATGGAGATGGCCCGCTTGGAGGGGAGAGTGCAAAGCCTCCAGGTGCAGCTCGACGAAGAGGCAGCCAAGACTGTAGCAACCTTGGGGAAGGCCACGGTGGCCATTGTGCTAATAAAGATTGCCAAGAAGGAAGCCACCGAGGCCATCCCCAAGTTTAAGGCATCCAAAGCATTCAAGGATAAGGTCATCGAGGTGGTGTTGGACTCCTATCACTAGGGGTTCGATGACTTTTGCAGCAAGGCCATCCATCTTCTTGGGTCAAAGGGATTGGAGAACATCCTTCTCGAGCTACCCTTCCCGGTGCAACCAAGGATGCCCGCCATGGAGATGGAGCCGGAGCCAGAGCCGGAGGCGATTGTGGTCGAAGTCAAAGCCACTACCATCCAGGACCTGCCACCGTCTGATGGAATCACTCGCCGGCCAGGGAAGGAGTTGGCGAGCGAGACTTGAAATTTTGCTTCCCTTGTAACTTAGGTTTTGGAAGGCTTCCTAACCTGTTAGGAGCCTTCATAGGATGTAAAGCAACTATTCAATAATGAAAGCATATTTTTATTTACAACTATTATCCCATTCATTTTTCTTCTTCTCTTTTTCTTTTTTTTTTTTGAGATACTTTCAAAGGATCCTTCAAAGTTTATGAGGGACTTATCTTTGTAACGAAGGAATAGCCCAGCTCGAATAATATACTTAGCTTGGACCTATCTTTTTTCTTCAATTCCTTTCCCCTTTTGCATGGTAAGGAAATAGACTTCATGGTCACTACAGGTATGCACCACTCCCAGGCCTTAGTTATAATAGGTTGATTCTAAAACCTCAGGATTGGCATGAAGATTTCTAGGAACACTTCATCCCTGTTCTCTGGTCTTGAAGTCATGCAAACATGAGTGCAGGATTTTTGGAACTTCTGGATTTGCAGAGCTGTGAGTCGGGCGATAGATGGCAGGACTTCAGGAGTTCCCAGCTAACATCTCCTGACTATGAGCAAGGCACCTAATGCAAGGCTTCTGGAACTTCTTGATTCACCATGTTGTGAGTCAAGTGGTAGATGGTGGAATTCAGGAGTTTCCAAACTAGCATCTTCAAACTGTAAGCAAGGTAGTTGGTTATGGAACTTCTGAAACTTCTTGATTCACCAAGCTATGAGTCAAGCAGTAGATGGTGGGATTTCAGGAGTTTCCTAGCTGGCATCTCCAGACTGTGTGCAAGGTAGTTGAGTGCGGAGCTTCTGGAACTTCTTAATTCATCAAGCTATGAGTCAAGCGGTAGATGGTGGGATTTCATGAGTTTTCCAACTGGCATCTCCGGACCGTGAGCAAGGTAGTTGAGTGCAGAGCTTCTAGAACTTCTTGATTCACCAAACTATGAGTCAAGTGGTAGATGGTAGGATTTCAGGAGTTTTCAAACTGGCATCTCCGGACTGCGAGCAAAGGTAGTTGAGTGTGGAGCTTCTAGAACTTCTTGATTTGCCAAGCTGTGAGTCAAGCAGTAGATGGTGGGATTTCAAGAGTTTCCTAACTGGCATCTCTAGACTGTGAGCAAGGCAATTGAGTGTGGAACTTCTGGAACTTCTTGATTCACCAAGCTATGAGTTAAGCGGTAGATGGTGGGATTTCAGGAGTTTCCCAACTGACATCTTCGAACTATGAGCAAGGTGGCTGAATGCGAAACTTCTGGGATCTCCCGATTTGATGTGCCAAGCTGTGAGTCAAGCAGTAGATGGTGGGATCTTAGGAGTTTCCTAGCTGACATCTCTAGACTGTGAGCAAGGTGGCTGAATGCAGAACTTCTGGGATCTCCTGGTTTGATGTGCTAAGCTATGAGTCAAGTGGTAGAAGGTGGGATCTTAGGAGTTTCCCAGCTAACATCTCCGGATTGTGAGCAGGGTGGTTGAATGTGAAACTTCTGATGATGTGGGACTAACTATATGCGAAGATGAGGAATGATGCAAGAGGTTTTTTTTTGTATTTTAAGTGTTCTTAAGTTTAGGATTCCCAAAGAAAAGACAACAGCTTCTAGGGATTCGATAATGAGAAGAACTACTAGCACATAAATTAGCCCCTAAGCAAGAGGTTTTTTTTTTTGTGATTTTTAAGTGTTCTTAAGGTTTAGGCTTCCAAAGAAAAGACAACAGCAGATCTAGGGATTCGATAATGATAAGAACTACTAGCACATAAATTGCCCTAAGCAAGGATAAAAAGAGGACCCCAGGATTGAGAAACCTGTAGGACTTAGCTCTCAAATCAATACAACTTAGAAGTTTTAGGGTTGCAACCTTAAAAGCTCTAAAGCGCCCCGATGCCGAGTTCACTCGCTCTCGTGGATGCGGTCTGAATGATCGAGCCTTCAACCCCCGCAGATGCACCGGTTTTTTGTTCGAAGGTCTTGAAGGCAAGGGAGACCGACTCCGTGTTCGTTGTACCTGGAGGACCTGCAGCAATCAAGGGGAAGGATTAGGAATCAACAAGTAGCAGGAAGAAATAAAGGATGAATAGTTGAAGATGATGTTGATTGGGGGTCTTCTTGCTGGGCGCCTAGATGGATCATCCAGTTGACCTCCGAAATCGAAGATGGAAGATGGATTGATGGAAGAGAAGGTAACTTGAGGACTCACACCTCTCGATGCCCGAAGGTGAAGGCGCTCCCTCACGGAGATCAACGTTCTTAAGGAACGAAGGCAAATAAAGAAGAGTAGCACTCAATGGTTTCTTTTCATTTATCATCCTTTTTTTTTACAAGGGAGGGGGTAAGGTCCTTTATATAGGCACTTTAGGACCCCTTTCAAAATTTGATGAAAAATATAAATTCTTCTCTTGATAAGGTGCCAAAATATTCTAAAATCTCATAAAAAATCTGAATTTAATCTCCTTGGCCGACCAAAGCCTCTTCTGATTGGGTGTGGCATGATAATGGGCTTAGAAGAAGGAATTTGGCTCCCTTGGACTTGGAAAGTTGACCTTCAATTTGGAAAAAAGGCATGATGCAAGGCTTGTGTCTCCCTCTTTCCTTGGTTGCTCACCCTTCTTTGGAGAGGCTTGATATGAGGCTTGGAGCAAGGCCTTTGTCTTCAACCTTTCCTTGGTTGCTCACCCTTCTTTGGAGAGAAGCTTGATATGAAGCTTGGAACAAGGCCTTTATCTTCAACCGTTCCTTGGTTTTCCATGACTCCTTTAGTAAGTGGCTTCATGGAGAGAGGGAAAGGAGGAAAGGATATTTGATGTGTCTCCATTTGGCACCCAAGAAAATCTCACTTGTGCCGCCCACATGGCTGGATGAGGTGGTGCCACATGGGATGATGAAGTGGCGCCACATGGGGTGGTGAAGTGGCACCCTAGGGTTGACATGTTGACCATTAAGGCTCGGCCCAATAGTAGTTGAGCTGGACTCAAAGACCACTCTGGCTAGGACCCATACTCGGACTGGACTCAATACAGGACTGGACTCAATTCAAGATACAACTTGACCAAATTGGTCAATGTATAGGACTAAACAAAAATAATTGAGACTATATTGATGACTAAAATTTACAATGCTTAGGCTTGAAGCCTTATTACAGGATCCAAAAATTGAAACCCTAATCAGAGGTCTAGTGCCCACACCAATTCTCCCGGGGTGGGAGGAACTCGACCTTGTCGAGTAAAGGATGATTTGGCTTTGATATTTTTCCAGAAGGTCAGGGTTGAGGTGCTGCGAGTCCTCTCGGGTATCCTATGAATTATCGGACTACGGTCAGCATTGCAATCGGACCAAGTAATGCTGATAGCCTTTTTCCCCAGGTGGTCATAGCATGATCATCCAGGACACGCTCGATCCACTCTTCTCTCTTAGATAAAATTGGAGGTGGACACTCTAAGTCAAGTTCACTCTCAAATGAAAGGTTAGGCCCAAATGGCTCACTGGGTATGTTTGCTGGTTCCCTATACTCGACTGAGTATGGGATATTGAAAGTCGAGCTAATGCCATAATTTGGGGATAGCTCAAGCACATAGGCATTAGGGCCAACTCTCCTTATCACTCTAAAGGGGCCAGCTCCACGAGCATGAAGTTTCTTAACAGTTCTCGGTGGAAACCATTCAGGCCTAAGCCTAATCATCATATAATCCCTTTGATCAAACTCTTTAGTTCTCTTTTGGGAATTAGCCAAATTATTTTAAAATTAGTACTTAATGTAGATCCTAACATGATGCAGAATGCAGACTCAACTAAGCATTCCTATAGAGCAGGATTTTATTGGACTCTTAAGGCCTAAACCTAACAGATTATTGACTCTCTAGGTTTGACCTAGGTCTGGTATGCACAAAAAAAATTACCATGGATCCCTAGCAAATGCCATAAGGTATACAAGATGTAGATGGCAAAAGGAATGGGCTCTAAGGATTCATGCAATCTAGTGATCTCAACAAAGAGTAACCCCATGGCTCTACAATGTGAGAAGGCTCAAGGAAGGGTTAAAAATAGAAAGGAGACTCAAGGATTGGTTCAAAGTTAAAGAGACTGACCTTAATGTGTGAATGTTGGTCTATAGGTGTGCTTGTCCTAACCTCATGATTAGTAATAGGAGGATCTATAGGTGCAAGTTCTAGGGTAGGCTGGGCGCTCCTAGAATGTGGAAGGTCATCAGGAAGGTCTTTGGAAAGTTTATCTTGAAAGTCCTCTAAACTAATGTCTACTTTTTGTTCTTGGACCTTCTCTATGGGCAATAGTTGAGAACCTTCACTTTCATCTACTTTGTTTGATCCTGACTTGGTCATTTCTTCTTCAAGTTCTGTAGTGGGTTCAGGATCACTATCCTTCAATTCCTTAGTGATTTCAACTTGGGTCCATCTACATCACACTTCTCCACTAGACTTGATTCAGAGATGTCTTCTTTAGATTCCTCACTAGGCTCAGGGTTTTTCACTTAAATTCTCAGTGGGCTCAATCTTTTATCCCTAAAGTTATTTAGAAGGTTCTTCTCTCTGGGTTGATTAATGAATTCCTCTAGTGGTAGGGGTTCCCTCAGTATTCACCTTCTCTAACTCCTTGTCACTAATCAAGTTGACTACAGGCTTCTTTTCCTTAAGGCTACTTGATTCTCTTTTAACTTGGTCCATGAACTCCTGATTGGGTCTCCTAGGGTAAACCTCTCGAGCTGGTTTAGGGTATGGGACTCTTCCAGACTTAGCCTTTAAGGAGGGATCATGTTGAGGGAATCTCCTAGGATGGGGAAGTGAATTAAACTCTGGTTTAGTGTGGGGCTTCCGGGTCCTCTCTTGATCAAGCTTATCTAACCTATTGTTCACCCTAGTTAACTGTTCAATGAGGACCTTCAATTGCTCTTCTCGATCGTTCTCCATGGATTCACTTGATTGAAAATGTTAGGGGTGATAGGGGACTCCTGATCTAGTCGATATGCAACACACAACAAAAGATGTTATGGGTTTGCTAGACCTAAGAGTTCAAGCCAAATGTTAGGTCAAGTTGACAATCTTGGTGGTAGTAACTTGGCACCTGGCCAGGTAAGTGTAAGGTTGGTGGAGGTTCCTCTTTGCTTGCCTTAGACACCAATTTGAAATTGGCCAGGTAAGTGAACCAACCCACCTTCCTTCGGGCTCTTGTCCCTGAACCACTTGTCTAAACACCAGATACTCAAGCACACACAAACAAGTTGTCTAAATTGGCTTGACACTTGGTTTGACCCGACCTTGTGGGTATCCCTAGCTCACTAGAGCAAATTAAGTATCTACTCAGTTTTAATTAGGGGTTGGGTCTGATATGCAGGGTATTTATTTTTGGGCTAAGGAAAGGTAATGACTTCTTTCCCTTATCTTTTGATATTGATGCCCTTAAATGAATTATAAAAATGATGGCACACAAATGATCTAATGAGATGTATCTAAGTTATGTTTTTGAATTTTTGATGGATGATAGCAGAAATAAGATGATGGAAATGACAAGAGATGAAGCGAAATGCAGAATTAATCTATTTGAGAAATGAAAACATAAAAAGATGCACTTGCTAAAAATCTCAGAACAGATTCTGCTCTTAGGTAGTATTCCAGCTTGTAAAAATTATACAGGCTGAAATAAAATCTGAGGAAATAACCAAAAATATATTCAATTACGTGTGATCTAACAAAATAAAAATCAGAAAGTTTGGAGGTTTCTACAAACAGTAACACCTAAAATAACAGGCTATGTACTGAAAGAAAAAAAATGCAGGAATTAAAAGAAGATGATGCAAAATTTTCTTTTGGGCTTTTAAAACTTTTCTTCTTGTGTTCCCCTTCAAAGGTCAATCACAGTGGCACCCCTACATGCCTTAGGAGATCCCCGTGGAATGGGAGGAGAGGGTCTTGAAACCCTACTTTTCTCTTAAGACCGGATGGCCTGGTGAAGCACCTAATCCAAGTACTTAAGAAGTGCTAAGTCCTAACCATGCTCTGGTACCAAACATGATGCGGGACTAACTATATGCGAAGATGAGGAATGATGCAAGTGGTTTTTTTTTTTTTTTGTGAGTTTTAAGTCTTCTTAAGGATTTAGGATTCCCGAAGAAAAGATAATAACAGATCTGATAATGATAAGAACTACTAGCATGTAAATTAGCCCCTAAGCAAGGATAAAAGAGGACCCCGGGATTGAGAAACCCCATAGGACTTAGCTCTTGAATCAATAATAACTTAGAAATTTTAGAGTTGCAAACCTTAAAAGCTCTAAAGCACCCGATGCCGAGTTGACTCACTCCATGGATGCAGCTTGGATGATCGAGCCTTCAACCCCCGCGGATGCGCCGGTTTTCTGTCTGAAGGTGTCGAAGGCAAGGGAGACCGACTCCATGTTCGTGGTACCTGGAGGACCTGCGAGCAATCAAGGAAAAATATTAGGAATCAACAAGTAGCAGGAAGAAATAAAGGATGAATTGTTGAAGATGATGTTGATTGGGGGTCTTCTTGCTGGGCACCTAGATGGATCATCCAGTTGACCTCCAAAATCGAAGATGGAAGATGGATTGGCGGAATAGAAGGTAACTTGAGGCCTCACACCTCTCGACACCCGAAGGCAAAGGCGCTCCCTCACAGAGATCGACGTTCTTAAGGAACAAAGGCAACTAAAGAAGAGTAGCACTCAATGGTTTTCTTTTCATTCATCATCCTTTTGTTTTACAAGAGAGGGGGTAAGGTCCTTTATATAGGCACCTTAGGACCCCTTTCAAAATTTGAATGAAAAATACAAATTCTTCTCTTGATAAGGCACCAAAATATTCTAAAATCCTATAAAAAATCTGAATTTAATCTCCTTGGCCGACCAAAGCCTCTTGTGATTTTGGTGTGGCATGATAATGGGCTTGGAAGAAGGAATTTGGCTCCCTTGGACTTGGAAAGTTGACCTTCAATTTGGAAAAAAGGCATGATGCAAGGCTTGTGTCTCCCTCTTTCCTTGGTTGCTCACCCTTCTTTGGAGAGAAGCTTGATATGAGGCTTGGAGCAAGGCCTTTGTCTTCAACATTTCCTTGGTTGCTCACCCTTCTTTGGAGAGAAGCTTGATATGAGGCTTGGAACAAGGCCTTTGTCTTCAACCTTTCCTTGGTTGCCCAAGATTTCTTTAGTAAGTGGCTTGATAGAGGGAGGGAAAGGAGGAAAGGATATTTGATGTGTCTCCATTTGGCACCCATGAAAATCTCACTTGTGCCACCCACATGGCTGGATGAGGTGGCGCCACATGGGATGATGAAGTGGTGCCACATGGGATGGTGAAGTAGCGCCCTAGGGTTGACATGTTGACCTTCAAGGCTCGGCCCAATAGTAGTTGAGCTGGACTTAAAGACCACTCTGGCTTAGACCCAGACTCAGACTGGACTCAATACAGGACTGGACTCAATTCAGGACACAACTTGACCAAATTGGTCAATGTAAAGGACTAAACAAAAATAATTGAGACAATATTCATGACTAAAATTTACAATGCTTAGGCTTGAAGCCTTATTACATGACCCAAAAATTGAAACCTTAATCAGAGGTCTGGTGCCCACACCATCTGGGATCTCCCAGTTTGATCCAAGCTGTGAGTCAAGCGCTAGATGGTGGGATCTCAGGAGTTTCCCAGTTGACATCTTCGGACTATGAGCAAGGTGGTTGAATGCGGGGCTTCGTAAGTTTCTCAACTTTGAGTACGAGGCTTCGTAAGTTTTCCATCTTTGAGTGCGGGCTTCATAAGCTTACCGGCTTTAAGTGCAGGGCTTTGTATGTTTTCTAGTTTTGAGTGCGAGACTTCATAAGTTTACTGGCTTTGAGTTTGGGGCTTCGTATGTTTCCCGGCTTTTAGTATAGGGCTTCATAAGTTTCCTGGCTTTGAGTGCAGGGCTTCGTAAGTTTCCGAGCTTTTAGTATAGGGCTTCGTAAGTTTCTCGACCATGAGTGCGAAGCTTCATAAGTTTTCCAACTTTGAGGGAGAGGCTTCGTATGTTTCTCGGCTTTGAGTGCGGGGCTTCATAAGTTTCCTGGCTTTGAGTGCAGGGCTTCGTAAGTTTCCAAGCTTTGAGTATGGGGCTTCGTAAGTTTCTCGACCTTGAGTGCGAAGCTTCCTAAGTTTTCCAACTTTGAGGGAGAGGCTTCATATGTTTCTCGGCTTTGAGTGAGGGGCTTCATAAGTTTCCTAGCTTTAAAGCGGGGCTTCATAAGTTTTCTGGCTTTGTCCACTGGACTTGGAGTCGGACGGATGATTTCCTACATAGGTGAAAGACAACGTTGCACCGAAAAAAAACTATAATAATTGAAATGAAGCCCAACATTATTAGTAGTACATCCTTAGGTTGCTTGCATTCCATGTTCGTGTAAATCAAGCACCGTCAAGCCCAGCGAGATTGTACGCTCTACCTGGCAGAGCCTCAACCACCTTATAGGGGCCTTCTTAGTTTGGAAGAGTTTGCTGCACTCTCCTAGCTGGGACACGTCCACTTGCTTGAGGACTAGGTCGCCTGGGCAGAATGCCTTGGGCCTCATGCGAGAGTTGTAGTAGCGTACTACTCACTACCGGTAGGCTGCCATCCAAAGTCGGGCTTTGTCTCTCGTCTCATCTAAGAGGTCTAGGTTGAAGAGGGGATGGCCAGGATTCTCAGCTTCATCATATTGCTCTACCCATAGCGTGGGTAGACCAAGCTCCACTGAAATTACAGCTTCAGCACCGAAGACAAAGTTGAAGGGCATCTCGCCAGTGGCCGTGCGGGGCATGGTGTGATAGGCCCACAGCATGTTGGGGAGTTCTTCGATCCATCTACCCTTGGCTTCATCCAACCTTGTCGAAGCCCTTGCAAAATAGTCTGGTTGGTCACCTCGGCATCCTCGTTGGTCTGAGGATGAGCCACCGAAGTGAAGCGATGACGGATGTTGAGGTCATCACAGAACTCCTTGAAAGCTTGATTATCGAACTACCGTTCATTGTCAGTGATGACTAAGTGCAGAAGCCCGAATCAACAGATGATAGACTTCCAAAAGAAGGATCTAACTTTGGCCTCAGTGATCCATGCTAGAAGTTCGACCTCGACCCACTTGGTGAAGTAGTTAATGGCCACAATTAAAAACTTCTGTTGGCCAGACATGGGAGGAAAGGGACCTAGGATGTCCATTCCCCACTGGATGAATGACCACGGTGCTGACAGCTGGCACAACGGGGCCATCGACTACTGCTGGATGTTGGTGTGATGCTGACAGCGGTCACACCTATTCACAAAATCGATGGCATCCTCATGCATGGTTTCCTAGAAGTATCCTTGATGGGGACATCACCGGCATGGATCCCAGAGCAAGCACGAATCTTGGAGCTGCATGAATCTCGGAGGATATCCCAATAAATTAGTTTGGGATTTATCGATTGTTTGAAATTTGAATTAGGATTTGGCTGGTTATGATTGAAATATGAATGGGCCTTATCTTATCCTATCTTGTATTTGAATTTGAATTATCCTTATCTTTTTATCTTGTATTCAAATTCAAATAAGGGTTGGACAGGTTTATAAATACCACTCTCAGTCCTTTGCAAAAAAAATATTTTGGAAAATAAATGAGTTTTTAGAAGAGTGATTCTTCGTCTTGCCTTCACCTTCGGGCATCGATGGACGTGAGGCCCTAGTTATCCCCTTCTCTTAGATTCCATTTTATTTATCCCCACATGTCCCTTAAGATTCATCCCAACACCTCCAAGTATCGAGGTGGGTAGAATGCCCTAGAGGTGAGAGGTCTCTTCGTTAGTGTGAGTCCCAAAGTCCATGAGATCCAAATCCCAAACTTTCATCCCCATTATTTCCTTCACCACTTCCTTACAAAAAAAATCCCAAAAAAAATATGATACCCTAATTTTGGTGACTTCTAGGCTCGCTAACATTCCTACCCCTTGTCCCCCATCAATCCTTGCCAGAGTGCTTTGTATGCCAGGTCGTGCCCCCTATGTGATTGCCGCAGATGCCTTCGTGTATTTCTTGGAGCACGTAGGGGGCTTTTGAGAGCTTCAAGCACTTCAGTAGGGGTTAGGAATATGACCTCCGATAGAGTTGCTCATCCATCATCACATATCATGCGGCCTTCTTCTTGAGAAGGCCAGCTTCTTTGCGATCTTCAGGTAGGGCACTGGTGGTGATGTATTTGATGTAGGGGTCCATCCAGCTGGCTTTGACAGTAACTTGTTATACCTCCACTACGGACTCAAAGCTAGGGGTCTCCAGATATTCGATGAAGGTACACCCCAGCAATGACTTTGACAGGGTTGCCAGTCTACAAAGGACATCAGCTCAGGTATTCTCTGCCCAGGGATATGATTGATGCTGAAGTGCTGGAGGTTCACTGTATATAAGCACACCGTATCCAGATACTTCACCATCATGAGATCTAGAGCTTTATACTCGTTAGAGACCTGGCCAACCACAAGCTAAGAATTCGTGAAGAGCTTCAGGCTTTTCACACCCAGCTTGCAGGACACTCTTAATCCCGCAAGGAGTGCCTCATACTTAGCCTGGTTGTTGGTCACCTTAAAGAGGAAGTGTAGTGCATACTCTGCAATGACCCCGTCAAGATTGGTAAGAATGAGATCGGCTCCACTCCCTCCGGTGTTGGATGCACCGTCAACATGGAGGATCCATGTCACCACTCTCAAGGCTGGGTTCGGCTTGCTGGTCTGCTTCCTCTAGGTCCTCCTCTGCCTAGGTGTATTCTACCAGGAAGTCGGCGAGGACTTGTACCTTCTATACCGATCATGGGTGGTAGGTGATGTCGAACTTGTTGAGCTTCACCGTAAACTTAGCCAGGTGCCCTGAAGTATCGGGGTAGCTCAGGATGGCCCTCAAAGGCTGATCAGTGAGGACAGTGATCGGATGCACTTGGAAGTAGGGCCTGAGATGCTGCACATATACTATTAGCACACAAATAATCTTTTCAGATTGGGTGTACCTAGTTTCCATGTCGCGGAGTAGCTTGCTGGTGTAGTAGACTGGTTGCTGGGAGCCATCATTATTGGTGCAAACCAGCACTGAGCTGACCACTTCTAGTGAGACCACCAGGTACAGGAGGAGCTCTTCCCCTTTCTCCAGCCTGGACAGTAGTGGTGGAAAGGCGAGGAGCTTTTTCAACCCTTCGTACGCCTCTCGACACTCCTCCATCCAGGTGAAGCTATGCATCTTGTGTAGCACCTTGAAGAATGGCTGGCAGTGCTCGATGGAATGAGAGATGAAATGGCTCAATGTCGTGATGCATCTGGTCAAGCGCTGAACTTTTTTCTTGGAGACAGGATGTCTCATATCTGTGATTGCCTGGATCTTCTTAGGATTGGCCTCTATTCCCCTCTAGGTGACCAAAATTCCAGGAACTTTCCTACTGCGACACCAAATGCATATTTGATAGGGTTTAGCTTCATCTAATAGAGGTGAAGGTTATCGAAAGCCTCCACCAAGTTGATAACATGATCCAACCTTGGGCCGCTCATGACAAGCATGTCATCTACGTAAACCTGCATGTTGCGACTGATCTAGTCCCTAAAGACCTTGCTAACCAAGCACTGGTACATGGCCCCTGCATTCTTGAGACCAAATGGCATCATCTTGTAATAATGCATACCTCCGTCGGTCATAAATGCTACATGCTCCTCATCCTTCGGATGCATGCAGATTTGATTGTATCTGAAGAATGGATCCATGAAGCTGAGGTGCTTGTGACCCGAGGTCATGTCCACTAGCTGGTCAATCTTGGGGAGAGGGAAGTGAAATTTCCAGGGCATTGAGAGGGGGGGGTGAATCAGTGACTCCCAAATCATTTTATCAAATTATAACTACTGAACCTATAACAAAAACTGTACAACTTGAAAGCAACAGCACTACCATTCCTTTGCTCTTCCCTGTACTGATCTCAGGAAAGCGGAGTCAACCCGATAGGCTCTCCACAACACAACATATCTCCAGATATAGATCAATCATAATACAAACAAAAATTTTATCATGGTTTGGCCGTAGCCTACGTCCACAAACAATCACCCTCACTGGGTGGCTCTCACTGAGAAAAAAAAATGTTCTAGAAGATCTGCTCCTCACTGATGCTCATGATCTTCAAGATCTACTCTTCACTAGAGTTCTTTTGATCTCACTGATCTTATAGAGTTTACTTCTCATTGATACATACACAGTTGCCTCTTATTTGAGGTCTTACCAATTGAAACACCGTTCAAGACAGATCAAGAATCAAAAACAAGATAT
Organism: Areca catechu; assembly: GCA_021397845.1. NCBI lineage: Eukaryota > Viridiplantae > Streptophyta > Magnoliopsida > Arecales > Arecaceae > Areca > Areca catechu. The sequence goes on along the minus strand of CM038051.1, from coordinate 135,235,654 downwards.
CCCCCTTTGATCTCACAGATCAAACAACATAATTCATCCCATAACCAATGAACTGTAAAGAAATGGATGAAGGAGATCTTACCAATTTCAGATCACTGCTGAAAGAATACCACACACTTGCTGTTGCTGAAACAGATTTCCAATCACCAAAGATTTTCGTTGATCTGCTCCTCACTGAAGCATCTCTTCTCAATCAATGGAAATCATCTCTTCAATCTTTAAAGCTAAATCTAGAAACCACACCCTCAGCTCTCATCAACAGCAATTTTAGCATCATCTCTCATTTCTGAATTCTGCTCAATCTCTTCTTTTTCAGCACAGCCCAGCCCCTATTTTCATTTCTTCTCCTCGGCTATTTTTCTTCCTTTTTTTTTATTCTCAAGAAGAGTTTGTTCCTCAACAACCGACGTTCTCTATGAAGTTACAATATATATACTTCAGCCCCATGTGATCGAGAACCCCATAAAACTACCTCCAGCTAGCATCATTAAAATAGCCTACCCGTCATCCGAGCCGACTGGAATTCCATCGAGCTGACTGGATCCCCTGTTCTAAGAAAACTATTTTCCTTCAACTGTTAGTTTACCTTTTAAAATAGTCAAAATTGATCTTGTCATCAACAGAGAACTTATAGATCTTTGAAAGAGCTTTCCAACAAGCCTAAGAACAGCAAAAACGGAGCTCTATACAGAAAGATATGATCATTTAAAGATGACAGCAACCTGGAACAAAATGTACCAGCGGAAAAAAAAATTATTTACCTTTAACCATCAATTCACCTTCTAAATTAGTAGAATTTGATCTTATAATCAACAGAGAAGTTTTGAAAGAGCTTTCCAAAAAGTCTAAGAACAGCTAAAGCTGAGCTCTATGTTGAAAGATATGATCATTTAAAGATTACTGTGTTCTAAAATTTTTTTGCTGTCACTCTACAGTCTTCACTAATGCAATTTCCACTGATTAAACAGATGCTACACTATAATCTCCCCCTTTTGAGATAAATCATAGTAACCATATACCTGCATACCCAACTTGGATAATCACTTCATATCAACACATCTGTGCACTGTACTAACATATTTGTGCCGTGCCATGTGCCGTGCCATTTGCAATGCCAACAACTACAACTCAATCATCACTAAGAACAACAATCTCCCCCTTTGGAGTTGTTGGCAACTACTATGCAAAGGTAACCACCATGCATTTGATACCATGCACAAATATTAATACAATTTCCACTGATTAAATAGATGCTACACTATAATCTCCCCCTTTTGAGATAAATCATAGTAACCATACACCTGCATACCCAACTTGGGTAATCACTTCATATCAACACATCTGTGCACTGTACTAACATATTTGTGCCATGCCATGTGCTGTGCCATTTGCAATGCCAACAACTACAACAACTACAACTCAATAATCACTGAGAACAACAATCTCCCCCTTGGAGTTGTTGGCACTACTATGCAAAGGTAACCACCATGCATTTGATACCATGCACAAATATCTCCCCTTTGACAACAAAACCAAAGGGAACTCCCCCTGAAACTCAACTCTCCCTGAATCTCAGGCAATTAAGAGTGAATAGTCAAAGCAAACTTTTCACCTCTACTCACTCCCCCTGCAGCTATGATACCCTAGTGATATTTCCATTTCTGATCAATGAGATGGTACAACCCCTAAGAGTGTCCTAAGCCTCTCAAACACATCCTTCGCCAGAGGCTTGCTGAAGATATCTGCAACCTGATCAGCTGTGGGTATAAATTCAAGCTTCACTTCATTCTGAGCTACCTGATCCTTTAGAAAGTGATATATGATATCTATATGCTTTGTTTGGAGTATTGCATAGGATTCTTAGATATATTAATGGCACTACTGTTATCACACTTGATGATTATGGGACTTTGATACTGAATTCTTAAATCTTCAATCTGTCTTTTCATCCAGATAACTTGTGTGCAAGTCACTGTAGTTGCTATAAATTCTGCTTCTGCAGTAGACAATGCAACTAACTCTTGCTTCTTGCTATGCCATGATACCAAATTATGTCCAAGATAGAAAGCACCTCCACTTGTGCTTTTCCTATCATCCACACATCCTGCCCAATCTGCATCTGAGTATACAACTAATGTAAAATTCTTAGATTTGATACACCAAAGCCCAAAATTCACAGTACCCTTCAAATATCTCAGAATTCTTTTTACTGCCATCATGTGTGCCTCTCTAGGATCTGCTTGAAACCGAGCTATGAGACATACTGACTGTAAGATATCTGGCCGTGATGCTGTGAGGTATAGAAGGCTTCCTATCATTGATCTGTATAGTGTCTGATCAACTTTAGAACTGTTTTCTTCCTTGCTAAGCTTGCATCCGATCACCATTGGAGTACTCACAGGTCTACAATCATGCATCTGAAACTTACTGAGTATTTCTCCTACATATTTCTGTTGAGATAAGAAAATTCCATCTCTCTTTTGATGAACTTGTAACCCAAGGAAGAAGGATAATTCTCCTAACATAGACATCTCAAATTCTTGTTTCATAACAGTGGCAAACTTCTCACACATCTCTTCACTATCACCTCCAAAGATGATATCATCTACATATACAACGACAATCAATTGTTTATTCTCTTCTGTAAAAATATAAAGATTGCTGTCAACTAATCCTCTTCTGAAGCCAATCTGATGAAGATATGTGTCCAATCGTGAATACCATGCCCTTGGTGCCTACTTCAGTCAATTTAAAGCATTTTTCAATCGACACACTATATTTGGATCATCACTAAGTATAAATCCATCAGGCTGCTCTATGAACACTTCTTCTTCAAGATTATCATTTAAGAAAGCTGACTTCACATCCATCTGATAAATCTTGAAACTTTTGTACACTGCTAGAGCAAGAAACATACGAATAGACTCCAATCTAGCAACATGTGCAAATGTCTTGTCGAAGTCAATTCCTTCTATCTGAGCATAACCTTTGCATACCAAATGAGCATTGTTTCTAATGATTTTTCCATTCTCATCCAACTTGTTTCTAAAAACCCACTTAGTACAATGACATTCTTTTGTGAAGGTCTTGGAACAAGTTCCCATGTTTGGTTTTTCTCAATCTGATCAAGCTCTTCATTCATGGCTTTAACCCAATTTTCATCTTTTGCAGCTTCAGCTACACTTCTAGGCTCTACTTGAGACAACAAAGAGTACACACTCTTCATTCTGCGTGTCTGAATACCAGCATTAAAATTTCCAATAATCTGATCTCGTGGATGATCCCTTTGAAATATAGCATTTCTTGGTCTAAAATATGTTTCTGTATTAGAATCATCTGCTGCACTTTTCTTTGAGAGCTCAGGAGAAATATCATCTTGCTCCTACACTTGACTTTCAACAATTTCAGTATCTTCCACATTTGAATCATCATCAGAGGCATACACACCTTGTTCAGCCACTTTTATATCTGTGCTTTCAACTATCTTCTTTAGCTGCTTGTTATTGCACTTGTAGCCCTTGCTTTTAGTTGAGTATCCAAGAAAAATACCCTCATCTACTTTATCTTCAAATTTTCCTAAATTTGCATTCTTGTTTTTGATCAAGCACTTACTTCCAAACACTTTAAAGTATTTAACTGTTGGTTTTCTACCAAACCACAATTCATAGGGAGTCTTGTGAGTGTGAGGTCTGAAAAGACAGCGATTCTGAATATGCACTGCTATTCCAACTGCTTCTTTCCAAAACTTATGACTTATATTATTTTCTATCATCATTGTTCTTGCCATTTCAGCCACTGCTCTATTCTTCCTTTCAACAACTCCATTTTTGTGGAGTCCTCACACATGAGTGTTGAAGTTGAATCCCATGCTTCTTACAATATCCAGAGAATTCACTCCAAGTAAATTCACTTCCTTGATCAGCTCTAATAGACTTGATTCTCTTGCCAATGGAATTCTCTATTTCTCTTCTAAAATTCTTCAAACATTCAAGTGTCTCATCCTTCTTCTTCAAAAATGAAACCCAAGTCATTCTAGTAAAATCATCAATGAATAACATCAAATAATATTCTCCATTTGTAGCCTGAGTTCTCATAGGACCACATAACTCCGTATGGATGAGATCTATTGGCCTTCCAGAATAAAATTCTTTAAGCTTGTGATGACTCACAGTTTGTTTGCCTTTTTGACATGAACCACAAACTTCATCTCTCAATCTCTTCACATCTGGAAGATCTCTAACTCCATGCCAATTACATAGCTTGGCTAAATTCTTGTCACAAATATGACCCAACCTCTTGTGCCATAGCTTTGCTTCATCATCCCTTGTTAGCAAACATTCATTATTGTTCTTTTCATTCAACACATACAAATTATTGGAAGTTCTCTTTCCCTTACTAATCTACTTGCCTGTTTCAATATTTTGATAACACAGCCTTTATTTGAAAATACCACATTGTGACCATCTTTACACAATTAGCTTACACTCAATAGATTGTGCTTCAGACCCTCAACATAAAGCACATTGTCACATAGGATTTTGCCACCATTTAAATTCACATATCCTTTTCCCAAAATCTTAGCATCATCATTGTTGCCAAACTTGACCGACCCCACCATTGAAATTATTCATATCACTCAATTTGGTCTTGTCCCCTGTCATATGCGATGTGCATCCACTATCAAGAATCCAAGATGTTTCTTTGTTTGCACTTTCAAAGCAGCTTGCACCAACAAAGATTTTTTTTCACTCTCCAAATAGCCTTTTTAGCAATTATCATGGGCTTAGGTAGACTTTGTCTATCAACAATATGATTTCTTTGTTTATTCTGATTTTCTTGGCAACTTTTCGAGAGGAATCTTCTTCTGAATTTTCTGTGAAGGCAATATAGTCCTGCAATCTCTAGCAATGTGTCCAAAGATATGGACATCTAAACATTCTATCCAATTTTGTGCATACAATTCCAAGCATAGTGTCCCAATTTTCTGCATTTAAACATTCTATGCTGATATCTTCCAACACTTCCTTGCTATTGTCCAATCATGCCACATCAAAAGCATTCAACTTCTTTGTTCTCAAGAACTGCAAATCTATTATTTATAGATATTCCTTCAATTTTCTTAATCACCCTGCAGTTAAATGCTTTGTGACCATAAGTATTGCACTTCAAGCAATACAACATTGAACCTCTGCATTCTAATTTTCTGTTGAAACTTTTGTTGAATGTTCTTTTTCTGGACATCTTTGATTTGAGATGAGCTCTTCTTCTTTTCAATTACTTTAAGCTCTTATACTATACCATTACCCTAGCTTTTTCAATACTAGGGCAATATCCAAGGCCAGCTTTCCCTTATGAGCATTTGTGATTCAATGAGTATTCCAAGGTCTTCTATGATTTCTTGCATCTTGGCACAATTCAAAAATTCTTTCACATTTGAAGATGCTGAAGGTTCTTCTTCTAGAATCTCATGTACTCTATCAACTTCTACTCGTAGAAACACTACCCGATTTTCAAGCTCCTAAATCTGACTAGCACTTTGGCATAAGCATTATCCTTTTCTCAATAATATCTTCATTTCCTCCAAACTAGTCTTCAAATGAATTACTTGATCTTCTGAAACTTTCAACTGTTTGACATAATCCATGCTTATTTCACTTGCTGTGTCAAGGCTTTTCAAATGTTCCATTGCCTTTACCTTGTCTAGAAGACATTCATCTTTTTCATTTAACAAGTTTTCAAAATTTCTTAGTTGCTCTTAATTCAATAACTTATTTTTTCAGTTTGCTTTAGGAGCTTAGCAAACTCCTTTCTCTTCTGTCTCCTTATCAAGGTAATCAAGAGCCACAACTAGCTCTTTCTCATAGTCAATTACTCCTTGAGCATCAGACTCATCATCACTAGTCACTTCTTCAACATACTCTTGTGTTTAACACTCTTTTGCGTGAAGAGTTCTTTGCCATAAAGACATATTGCTCCCTAGAAGACTTGTTCTTTCCAATTTTCTTTTCAGACATCATACTATCTTCATCTGAAATTTTATCATCACTTGAAAAATCTTCATTTGAAGAATCATCATTCTCCATTGACATTAAATTTTTCTTTCTGTACTTTTCAATCTTCTTCAACTTAGAGAATGTTCTTTTCTTATCATTGAAAGATTTCTTCCTTTCTCATCATCATCATCTGAAGTATCACCTTTTTTCTTCTTTTTGCACTTAGCAGCCAAATGACCTATATCACCACATCTAAAACAATTAAGGGCATAGTACCATTGAACTTTCCTTTCCTTTCTTCAGACATTTTGAGATATAGGCTAGAGTTCTTTTCCCTCATCATCAAAATCATAATCATCCTCATCAGACAACTTTAGCTTCTCCATGGTTTGAAAAGCCACCTCCTGTTCGATTTAATTGAACTAGGCATCTCCATGCGCATCATATGCTACCATGGTGCTTGCAATTCATCAAGACTAACTGTACTCAAGTCCTTGTCTTCCAACACTAAAACCTTTGGATTGTATATAGGAGGTAAAGATCTACGAATCTTCTTTACAACAATATCTCTGGAAGATCTCACCAAGGCTTCTAATGGCATTTACTACCTTAAACACTCTGTTCATGCAGCCTTGAAAGTTCTCATTACTAGACATCCTCAAAGCTTCAAATTCACTACGATGTACTTGAAGTTGGCTTCTTTGATCTTCACATCACCTTCATATCATGAACTCTCTGAGTTTGTCCAAATCTGTTTGGCTGATTTCAAGTTCATCACACGTGTGTCTCATGTGGAGAAAGAGCGCTCAACAAAGCATTGGCTACCTTGGCATTGTTTTCATGTGCTTCATTTCTCTTTCATCTGTTACTTCAGTCAAGGATGGAATGAATTGAACATAATCATATTCCAAACTGAATATCCAAGAGACATCAAATATTGATCCATCCTGTTACTCCATCCATGATAATATGTTCCTTCAAAGAATGGGATCTTGCTGGAGTAAGCCATCTGAACCTCTCTGATGTAGTAAACCCTGACTGTCAAATCAATTCTGGGTAACCTACTCTGATACCAAATGAAATTCCAGGGCACTGAGAGAGGGGGGTGAATCAGTGACTCCCAAATCTTTTATTCAAATTATAACTGCTGAACCTATAACAAAAACTGTACAACCTGCAAGCAACAGCAATACCACTCCACTGCTATTCCCAGTACTGATCTCAGGAAAGTGGAGTCAACCCGATAGGCTCTCCACAATATAACATATCTCCAGATATAGATCAATCACAATACAAACAAAAATCTTACGGGTTCGGCTGTAGCCTACGTCCACAAACGATCACCCTCACTGGGTAGCTCTCACTGAGCAAAAAAAAAATATCTAGAAGATGTTCCTCACTGAAGCTCATGATCTTCAAGATCTACTCTTAACTAGAGTTCTTTTAATCTCACCGATCTTACAGAGTTTAATTCTCATTGATACATACACAGTTGCCTCTTATTTGAGGTCTTAACAATTGAAACACCATTCAAGATAGATCAAGAATCAAGAACAAGATATCTCCTTTGATCTCACAGATCAAACAACATAATTCATCCATAAACCAATGAACTATAAATAAATGGATGAAGGAGATCTTACCAATTTAGATCACTGCTGAAAGAATACCACACACTTGCTGTTACTGAAACAGATTTGCAATCACCAATGATTTTCGTTGATCTGCTCCTCACTGAAGCATCTCTTCTCAATCAATGGGAATCATCTCTTCAATCTTTAAAGCTGAATCTAGAAAGCACACCTCAACTCTCATCAACAGCAATTTCAGCATCATCTCTCATTTCTGAATTTGCTCAATCTCTTCTTTTTCAGCACAGCCCAGCCCCTTTTTTCATTCTTCTCCCAGCTTTTTTCTTCTTTTTTTTTATTCTCAAGAAGAGTTCGTTCATCAACAAACCGACGTTCTCTATGAAGTTACAATATATACTTCAGCCCATGTGACCGAGAACCCCATAAAACTATCTCCAGCTAGCACCATTAAAACAGCCTACCCATCATCTGAGCCAACTGGAATTCCATCGAGCTGACTGGATCCCCTATTCTAAGAAAACTATTTTTCTTCAACTGTCAGTTTACCTTTTAAAAACAGTTGAAATTGATCTTGTCATCAATAGAGAACTTATATATCTTTGAATGATCTTTCCAACAAGCCTAAGAACAGCAAAAACGGAGCTCTATACAGAAAGATATGATCATTTAAAGATGATATCAACTGGAACAAAATGTACCAGCGGAAAAAAAAATTGATTTACATTTAACCATCAATTCACCTTCTAAATCAGTAGAATTTGATCTTATAATCAACAGAGAAGTTGTGGACCTTTGAAAGAGCTTTCCAAAAAGCCTAAGAACAGCTAAAAACTGAGCTCTATGTTGAAAGATATGATCATTTAAAGATTACTGTGTTCTGAAATTTTTCTGCTGTCACTCTACAGTATTCACTGATGCAATTTTCACTAATTAAATAGATGCTACACTATAATCTCCCCCTTTTGAGATAAATCATAGTAAGGAGCTTCTTGACTTCTCGTTAATCACCTTCTACTGCTCCGGGGGTGAAACTCCTCTTCTTCTATCAGACTGGGTGATAGTTGGGATCGACATTCAACCTGTGGTTGATCACTTCTGGTGGGATCCTAGGCATGTCTGCGATGGTCTAGGCAAAGACATCCATATTAGCCCACAAAAAATTGAGCATATGGGATCTCTTTTCTTCAAGTAGCAAGGCTCCCACCTGCATAGTCTTCAAGGGGTCCTCTCCCAAGGGGAAGGATAGCAACGACTCAACTGGGTTGCCCTTCAGGTCGGTTTCATCGAATTCGGTTGATCGATAGCTGGGCTCGGATCAGCCCCTCACGATCCCGAGATGGTCTACAGGTAGTGCTAGACTGGCTGGTAGGACCCTTCATCTCTCCGATTCCCAAGGGGTTGCGAACTAAATGAAGAGGCATCTTGTGGAGATGATGGTATCGAGCATGTTGAGCTTGGGATGCCTAGGATTGTGCTGTAAGGCAAAGGAAGCCTCACAATTATAAATGTTGTCGGTATAATACTTGCCGGGTGGCATCTTGACAATTTTTGGGAGTGTAATCTCTCCCTCAACTCCAACTGAATACCTGGTGAAGCCCACTAAGGATGTGAACACTGGCTTTATTTGGTTAGTGGACAAGTTCATCCTTGCAAAAGCATCATAAAAAAGGATGTCTGCAAAGCTTCCACTATCAACCATAATTCTTTTTACAGGATGTTTTGCTATCATCATCTCTACGATGATAGCATCATTATTTGGGTTATCTACCCTGGTTGGCCCTTCTATCCCTAGGAGAGTACATCATCATTCTCCTCTCTCCCCCTAGCCTCTTCGAGGTTCTCCCTGCCCCCAGGAGATCATTCCGACCGGCTTCTCGATGGACCGGTTGTCAATGGCAGGGTTCTTCATTCTAGGTTGCTGGGGGAGCTCCTCCCTCCACGTACTTTTAAGGTAGCTATGCTTGATCAGGTATTCTATCTCTTTTTTCAGATGGCGGCATTCCTTAGTGTCATGGCCGTAGTCCCGGTGGAAGTGGCAGTAGCTGGACCTATCATGCCCAACAGACAACCTTAGTGGGGGAGGACGATGCAGGAAGCGTTCACCCTCGATTTCCATCAGGATCTTTACTCTAAGGATGAGGAGATGAGTGAACTTTTCTTCTTTAATGGGGTCGACTTTAGGTCTTGGCCCCAATCGTGGGGCTGGCATTGTCTTCTGGGCCGGGGGAGCGGATGCTTCCTTAATGGCTTGCCTTTTCAGTGACCTCCTGTTCAACTTCCTTCTGGTGTGATCAGCCTCCTCCGCATGGATATACTTGTGGGCCCGGAGGAGGAGCTCCGAGAAAGTCTTCAGAGGCTTCTTGTCAAGGGAGTAGGTGAAGCGAGAGGTCCACAGCCCCCTCTTCAGGGCCAGCATGGTAATTAGCTCATCGAGGTGGTAGATCTCCAGGGTGGCACTTTAAACCTGGACACATAGTCCAAGAAGGGTTCTCGATCCTGTTGGCGAATCGAGAAAAGGATATCAATTTCATGTGGCACCTTTTTGCATGTATCAAAGTATGCCAAGAACTTTTTCTCCAACTAGAAGGAGTCAATGCTTTCAGACTCGAGTTTATAGAACCAGGCTTGAGTAGCCTTCCTGAGGGTAGCCGGGAAGGCAATGCAAAGGAGAGCATCAGTGGCCCCCTAGACCCTCATAAGGGTCATGTAGCTTTCCAGGTGATCCAGGGGGTCAGTTGTCCCATCATAGGGATCAACTTAGGGCATGAGGAACAAGTTGGGGATCGGTTCCTCTTAGATTCTATGGGAGAAGGGGGATGGGTGTCATAACCTGTGGGCTCCTTAGGGGAGCCCTGAATCTCTACAAACCAGTGGGAGAGGTCAGCCAGTTTGCACTCCTGCTCTTCAAGGTGCCTCTCTACCTGGCGGTGCATGGCCTCGTCTATGGACCCCTCGATGGAGGTCGTTAGGGGGGAAGGAGGTATGAAGTGGGGGAACTCTCACCTAAGTTCCTGGCCACGCTGGCACCGCTGGTGCGAGTAGGCACCATGGTCTGAGATCAGAAGCATCTCTCCTAGCCGGTCGGTGATGGGGACATCACCGGCATGGATCCCAGAGCAAGCACGAATCCTGGAGTTGCATGAATCTTGGAGGATATCCTGAATAAATTAGTTTGGGATTTATCGATTGTTTGAAATTTGAGTTAGGATTAAGATATGGATTTGCCTTATCTTATCCTATCTTGTATTGAATTTAATCATTCTTATCTTTTATCTTGTATTCAAATTCAAATGAGGGTTGGATAGGTCTATAAATACCACCCTCAGTCCTTTGTAAAAATACGTTTGGGGAATAAATGAGTTTTAGAAGAGTGATTCTTCATCTTGCCTTCGCCTTCGGGCATCGAGGGGCGTGAGGCCCTAGTTATCCCCCTTCTCTTTGATTCCATTTTCTTTATCCCCTCATGTCCTTTGAGATTCATCCTAGCGCCTCCAAGTATCGACATGAGTAGAATGCCCTAAAGGTGAGAGGTCTCTTCGTTAGTGTGATTCCCAAAGTTTATGAGATCCAAATCCCTATCTTTCATTCCCAATATTCCTTCACCACTCCTTACAAAAAAAATCCAAAAAAAAATATGATACCCTAATTTGGTGACTTCTAGGCTTGCCAATGATCCTACCCCTTGTCCCCCATCAAGTTTTGGTATTAGAGACCATATTGATTAGAATATATTTTTTTTCTCCCCAAACATCCTAGATTCATCTGCTTCAAACCGATGTCGAGTGCTTCCACTATCGCCCAGATCTCACACTCCATCATCCCCAACATCTCCGGCCAACTCCCAATCCCATAGAAACCAGGGTCTGCCCAGATCCAAGTCCATCTCATCGCCCGCTACCGGCAAATCGATGCCATCCATCCTGGCAATCGATTGACACTGCCCTGCCGATCTTCCCCACCAAAGCCCCACCCAGAGTCACCCACAGCCGAGTCGACCTTTACTACCCTGCCTGGCTCACTACTGCCACGATGCTCGACCCTCTCCCAAATCTCTCAGATCTCCTAGATCTTCCAGATCGCCACTGCCTAAGACATCCTCGAACACCATCGCTAGCCATCTCCTCCATTCCTAGACGATGCCAACCCTTGAGCGGCCAAAACTCCTCCCTCCTCTTCATGCTTGTGCCGCCTCCATCGGATCTCCTCCCTGCCCCTGCAGCTGCCGATGACACCAACGAAACCTACAGCCATCGATGACGTTGACTGCCCTAAAGCTTACCCTCATAATGCACAACCGGGACATCGATCTCACGACCCTGCCCCCACCTCGATGTGGATTCTAGCCACCGCTCCCTCTCAGCTTTCATTTCTTGAGTTTCTTTGGAGTTTCAGTAATGTAGGCTATGGCATCATCGAGAAGAGAGGCTTTGTCCATCTTAGAGATGTTCAGTACCATGGCTCTAAGAGTGTAGAACCTCTGGTTGAGCTTCTTCCTCCTCTGGCACTCAGCTTCGACATGATTGAGGGGCTCTTCTCTCTTATTCGCGAGCTTCCAGCCTCTCCTTCGTGGCCTCTGCTCGTCCATTGCCCCCAGCCATTTTTCTTTGCACGAAGGCTCTGCATCCAACTGCTCCAACTCCATTACACCCAATCGGGCAGCGAGTGCTCTGGAAGCCCTCGAAGTCGCTCTGCCACTGAAATCAATTTGTCGTGACTGTGGAGGCTGCTGCTGCTTTGAAGTGGAGAATAGGTTCATTCGAGGGTCCTCCCATACCCCATTTCTATGATGAACAAAAGCCCTCGATGATGGATCCACTTCGTCGCCCCCCTCATCATCCACCTCCTTCTATCCTGTTCGGAGAGATCCCACGACCATGTCAAGCCACATCCGATCCCTCATGAACAATGGTCCGCTGATGCCCCTACTATCGCAACCGTCGCTGTCTCCCGCAGAGCCCCTTCTCTGTCATCTGGTCGCCAATCCCATCGCCCACCGGACTGCCCTCCGAAAGTCATCCCCTCCACCCTACGCTAGCCAAGCTCATAACTGTCTTCTGCCTCTGCGACCGAAGCTCCTCAGATTGGAGCCTCCATAGCCACCTGAGCCTCTACCTTACCCTGTCCAGAAGATCTGATGACCACCACCTGTACTCCCACCGTCGTTGTCGATGAAGCTCGCCAGACTCCCTTCCTTGAAGACAACCCTGTTCACCATTTAGCATCCCATGGAGAAGATGAAGCCCGCACGAACGTGAATGCAATGTCCGCATTCATAGCTGACTTCTCCCTTTGCACGATTCTCAAAAATGCACCAATCCCAAAGCTACATCAATTTCAAAGTGGCATGCTCCTCAAAGTTGCACAATTCTCAATGCCACATAGATTTTAGAGCAGTCTTTGGATGTGGTTCACCAAAGCTCAATCTTGACTCGATGGAGTCGAGTTTTCCCCACCTTAAGGAATGATGGGGACATCGCCAGCATGGATCCGGAGCAAGCACGAATCCTGGAGCTGCACGAATCTCGGAGATATCCTGAATAAATTAGTTTAGGATTTATCGATTGTTTGAAATTTGAGTTAGGATTTGGTTGGTTAGGATTGAGATATGGGTAGGCCTTATCTTATCCTATCTTGTATTTGAATTTGAATCATCCCTATCTTTTTATCTTGTATTTAAATTTAAATGAGGGTTGGACAGGTCTATAAATACCACCCTCAGTTCTTTGTAAAAAAGTAGTTTGGAGAATAAATAAGTTTTTAGAAGAGTGATTCTTCATCATGCCTTCACCTTCAGGCATCGAGGGGCGTGAGGCCATAGTTATCCCCCTTCTCTTTGATTCCATTTTCTTTATCCCTCATGTCCTTTGAAATTCATCCTAACGCCTCCAAGTATCGAGGGGGGTAGAATCCCTGGAGGTGAGAGGTCTCTTCGTTAGTGTGAGTCCCAAAGTCCATGAGATCCAGATCCCTGTCTTTCATCCCCATTATTTCCTTCACCACTTCCTTACAAAAAAAAACCCAAAAAAAAAATGATATCCTAATTTTGGTGACTTCTAGGCTTGCCAACAATCCTGCCCCTTGTCCCCCATCAGTCGAGCCATCATGCTACTTTTTCCTAGCCACCTGGTATCTCCACGCGGGTGGGAGACCACATGCAACGACCCCTCTTGGAAAGATCGTAGGCTGGTATGGGGATTGGCAGCATGGGCCGTCAATGTCCCTGGCTGCTGCGGTGTTGCCAGGGACAGGTGTCTCTGATGAAGCTAGCACACTGCCATAGCCAGGGCATGAACCTGTTGGGCCAGTGTAGTGATCTGGGGATTCGTCAAAGGTGGGGGTGGTGGAGAGGAGAGCTCCCCCTCAAGGATCTGTAGGTCATCATGATGGGGGGCCCCCGCTCGGCTAGCAGAAGCCTCACATGCTCGTGTCATCCCCATGGGGTTTTGGGCTTCCGTAGATGCTTTACTGGTGGTGGAGGACTCATCGTTGAACTTTCCTCGGTCACTAGTGTTCTCACTATCATCCCCCCCTTCTTGGTGCGCCAATCTGTTTCCACCAAGATCGTCGTGGCCTGTAGCTCTGACGTGGTGCAGACTCGTCGGGATTCGATCAGGTGCTCGATCCTCTTCCAGCATGGCCTGCAAAAAAGAGGAGACACAAGCTGGGGATTTTGACGAGGACACTCTGATAGTCAAGTCAGTTTAGGATGATTAAGGAGAACAGAATCTCTATGGTGAAGAGCTTGGAGACTCTCCACGTAGAGGTTGAAAGATAGAATTTGAAATGGAAAGACAAGGTCAAGTAGAGATCAGAGAACTGGGAGGTTCTCTTAGCTGGTTCCTGCCCGTTTGCACTCTAATCTAACTGTTGTGTCTCTCCCCTCTCGGGGGTCCTTTCTTCTATTTTTATATGAGTAGGAGTGGCCCAGACCAAGCTATAGGAGATGTCCCTTTCCTTGTATCCCTTCTGGAGGGGTTCTCCTTTGTTTGCAGCCTCCCTGCTATAGGGTTCCAGTGCAACGCAGCGGAAGGGTAATTTCAATTTTGAAATTATATGTACCAAAATCCTAAAACAGGAATCCTTAATAAGACTAAAATATATGAAGACTAACATTCTTATGCAAATTAGAATTAGAATACTAACCTGTAACCGCTAATTCCAAATTGATGAAGATTTAATCTCGAAGATGAACGGGCTATTTGAGTTCACAGGGCATCCAAGTGTCCGCCCTCCAATGGTGATCCACATAGAGCAATGATCAAGAATACTATCTTCTTGTCCAATGGTTCCTCCAATTGAGTTCTTCTTCCTAGAACTCAATTCTTCGTATTATGGCTGGAATTCTTCCACACAAGAGGTTGCCTTCCTTTCTTTTATCTCTTCTCCTCCTTCCACTAAGACCTTGACCCTCTAAGACACTCTTGTCTTGAAGATAAGACCTTGTCCTAAAGGGATATAGGCTTGTCTTAAATTGGAGGAGAAACTAAGACAAGAATGTCTTAATGTAAGAAAGAAAGAATAAAAATCAGAACTCATTTCCTTTACCATCGAAGACTTTCACTCTTGTTCTTGTTCAGTAGCAGAGTTTCGACAGAGGGGTACTCGTAAAGGAAATAGTGCAAGAATAAGAAAAGAGAGAAAGAGTCTTTGGAGAGGCAAAAAAAAAAAATTTTAGATTTTTTTTTTGGTTCTGATTTTCCTGACCCCTTAAATAGATTTCAGAGAGTCGCCCACACAACTCTTCATAAAAATTTCTCACGCCCTTTCTTATTTTCTCACGCCCCATCCTTCTTCTCACGGCCTTCCAGATAAATCCCATGGCTTTTCTTAAATGAAAAGTCACGATGTTTTTAAAAGAAAGGAGTCACGACTTTAAATCTCCGAGAAGATGTTATTTCGCGCAACCGGGAAGCAACGAATGTTTCCTGCCTTTCTCAAAAAAGCATCAACCCTTGGATTCCAATCCAACGGGGGGACATTTGAGGCGCTAAAGGAGATAAGAAAAGCCGCCCCATATAAAAACATTGGAGTTTTTTATGGAGCGCACCAAGAGTCCATGCACCATGGACTCTTCCAAATGGCGTGCCAAGAGTCCATGCACCATGGACTCTTCCAAATGGCGTGCCAAGAGTCCATTAGCGCATGGACTTTGGCATTGGCATGAAAATGCTAAGGGGTGGGTGGGGGGCTAGCCTAGATACATGGTTAGCCAATAGGGTTAGCCATAATCCCTATAATCTTAATTAGGTCTAATTAGATCCAATTAGAACCCAAATTGAACCAATCCGGAACCTAATTCGAATCTAATTCGAATAGAAGCTAGATTTGCAACACCTGCTAGAGTGTCATCATGCAAAATGATTTAATTACAAAATTAAACCCTTGATCAATTCTCTTAAGTGTGTGACCAATTGGGTTCCACATTAGCCAGCAGTGGGTTCGAATACAAGTTGACCTAATTTGATTAAAACTCTTTTTAATCGATTTAGGTCAAACCGGGCTTACCCAATTATGATCAATTAGGATTCTTCCTAATAAGTGATCATTCAATTTAATCAACCACAAGACAAGATTGATGTCTAGCAACGTGTCATGTCTACCCGGAAGATATGAAAATTCTGGTGAAATACCAAAAATACCCTTCAGTAGAAAGTTACCGTACAATTAAATCCTTCGATCAGCTGCACCTAGAATATAATTATGAATATGGATATATGTCAAACTCCAATATTATATTCATTTCTAGCTCAATCTTATATTGATGATTCAATTATCTTGATATTAGAAATCATCTCTAATATCTTTACTTTGATCAAAGATTCCCTGAATAATCATCCGATTGATAACTAGCTGGATGCAATCTCCTCTTACTAAGAGTGATCGATTCATTGTTGACCAACCCATTACCTTCATATCCAATTCACCATTCCCAGTATCAATCATGTGCATGACTTAGTGTCATGATTAGAATTGAACCAAAGCATGGGTTCATGTACATAAGGTACTTATGACAGTCTCAGGTCAAAGGATTACTTGTACCACTCCCACTATGAGAACCTTCTATTGACATATAGTTAAGACTCCATTAGATGTTCTCAAGTTGGATCATATCAGTGAACTCATTCTCTAATGAGCACCTACATCCTAGTATTAGTGTCATACACAAGTGACTGTGAGAGTAGTCACCCTATTCAGTATATATAGGATGTGCTAGTCTTACCGGAAAAATCCTGATCCCATACTCAAGGTTCCTTTGACTAGGAATATTTTAGATTAAAGTTTTAAGACTTTAGATCTCACTGGTATGATCTCATCATAACCCTAAAATCATAGCCCTAATCTATGGGGTTCATCATATAATAATAAAACACACGTATGATGAAAAATAATGTCTTTATTAGAATATTGTCAATTACAATGGTTGGGAGATACAACATGGATTGGCTTGTAGGGCATATCCCTTTCATCTCCCACTTGCACTAAAGCCAATCATCTTTGAATCTTAGTCCCATACACTCGAGGTGGCGATCAAACTCTCACTGTGGTAGAGCCTTAATGAACGGGTCTGCTATATTATTCTTTGTATCAACTCTATTTATGTAGACATCTTGTCTCTCTACTATTTCTCGGATGAGATGGAAGCATCTCAGAATGTGTTTGGACTTATAATGAGCTCTTGGTTCCTTAGCTTGAGCAACAGCTCTAGTGTTGTCACAGTAAAGTGGCACTAGGTTTTCAATCTCAGGAACAATACCTAACTCTGTGATGAACTTCTTCATCCTGACTACTTCCTTGGCGGCTTCACTGATAGCTATGTATTCTGCCTCTGTGGTTGAGTCAGCTACAGTCTGCTGCTTGGTACTCTTCCAACTCACTGCTCCACCATTTAGGGTAAAAATATATCGCGAAATGGATTTGCTATCATCAGGGTCTGATTGAAAACTAGAATCAGAATAGAATAAGCTTCTAGTTTAAGATCAGAACCACCATAAACCAGAAAAAATATCCTTAGTCCTTCTCAGGTACTTAAGAATATTTTTAACTGCTTTCCAATGATCCTCTCCTGGATCAGCCTGAAACCTACTGACAATGCTAAAGCATATGCCACATCAGGCCTGGTACATAACATGGCATACATTATGGACCCTATTGTCGAAGCATAAGGTATAGAATTCATTCTATTTCTTTCTTCAGGTGTCTTAGGAGACATCCTTTTAGAAAGATGTATGCCTTGACTCATAGGAAGATAACCTCTTTTACTTCCATCCATGATAAATCTTTTCAGCACTAAGTCAATGTACCGAGATTGGGATAAACCTAGCATCCTCTTAGATCTATCTCTATAGATCTAATACCTAGTATATAGGATGCTTCACCCAAAATCTTTCATGGAAACTGGTTTGATAGCCAAACCTTAACTGATTGCAACATTGGGATATCATTCCCAATGAGGAGTATGTCATCTACATACAAAACCAAGAAGACTATGGCACTCCCACTAGTCTTCTTATAAACATAGCGTTCATCCACATTTTTGATAAAACTAAACCTTTAATAGTTTCATCAAAGTGGATGTTCCAACTCCTTGAAGATTGCTTTAATCCATAAATGGATTTCTTTAGCTTGCATACTTGATTAGGTTTATTCTTTGAAATAAAACCTTCTGGCTATGACATGTAGACTTCTTCCTCAAGGAAACCATTGAGGAATGCAGTCTTCACATTCATCTGCCAGATCTCATAACGTGGTATGCTGCTATAGCAAGTAAAATCCTGATTGATTTGAGCATGGCAACAGGTGAGAATGTTCATCATAATCAATTCCTGTTTTGTCTAAAACCTTTTGCCACTAATCTGGCTTATAGGTTTCAACTTGGCCATCAGCCCCAATCTTTTTCTTATAGACCCATTTGCACCCAATAGGATTAACACCCTCTGGTGCATCGACCAAAGACCATACTTGGTTTACATACATAGAGTCTATCTCGGATCCATGGCTTCTTGCCATCTATCTGAATCAGTACTCAGATAGCTTCTGTATAGGTCAGAGGTTCATCATTTTGAATGACTTGGGCTTCATTTTTTTAATAATAAACCCATACTCTCAGGTGCCCATGGCACTCTATCAGACCTACGGGGAGGAGTTTTGTTTTCTGGTTCTGTCCTAACTATATGTTCTAATGGTTGAGAACTGTCTATCTATGTTTCTTGTACTTCTCCAAGTTCAACAGTTCTACCATTGCCCTTTTCTAAAATGAACTATTTTTCTAGAAAAGTGGCATGCCTGCTGACAAAAATCTTTTGTTCAGTAGGATGGTATAACAGATATCCTCTACCCTCTCTAGGATATCCTACAAATAGACATTTATCCGCTCTGGGTTCCAACTTATGTCCAAAATTTCTTTTAACATAAGCTGGACATCCCCATACCTTAAAATATTAAGATACGGTTTCTTTCCACTCCAATTTCATATGGAGTACTAACAATGGATTTAGAAGGTACCTTGTTCAGAATGTAAACAGCAGTTTCTAGGGCATGACCCCAGAAGGAAATGGGTAAATTTGTGAAGCACATCATGGATCGTACCATATTAATAAGGTACGATTCCTCCTTTCAGCTATACCATTTAGCTGTGGTGTATAAGGAGGGGTCCATTCAGAAAGAATTCCATTAACTTTAAGATAGTCTAAAAACTCCATGGATAAGTATTCTCCTCCTCGATCAGAACGAAGAACATTAATACTTTTCCCGGTTTGTTTTTCGACCATACTTTGATACTCCTTAAATTTATCAAAGGCTTCAGATTTATGTTTCATAAGATACACACATCCGAACCTAGATAAATCATCTGTAAAAGTGATAAAATATGAGTATCCACCTCTGGCCTGAATTGTCATTGGACCACATACATCAGTATGTATAAGTCCTAATAACTCAGTTGACCTTTCTCCATGTCCAGTAAATGGAGTCTTGGTCATCTTACCCATGAGACATGATTCGTAAGTTCCTAATGATTCATATCATAAGGATCAAGAAATTTTTCCTTGTATAACTTGCTTATCCTAGACTCATTAACATGACCAAGTCGATGATGCCAAAGTAAAGTATCATTAAAGTTTCTCTTTTCTTTTATTATTGACATGAAAAACACTATCATTGGAAGAAAGAGTTAAGAGCCCATTGCTAAATATGCCAGAACAAAAATTTATTAGACAACATTATCGAGCAACCAGTGCTCGTTACATCCATTACATATCCTTGTTTTAATAACAAAGGAATAGATATAATGTTCCTAATAATCTCAGGCATATAATAACAATTTTCTAACTCCAAGATCTTCCCTGAAGGCAACTTCAGAATATAGGTCCCTACAGCTTCTGCTTGGATGATATCACCACTAGCACCGTAGAGATTGAAATCACCTTCCTTCAATACTTTAAGCTTGTGGAGGTCCTGCAAAGATTTGCATATATGGTAACCACAAGCGGTATCCAATACCCAAGTATTTGATATAGATGAATTTAATATCAATATAGCATGTATCTCATACATACCTTTTGGCGCATCTGATGCACCAGGCTTCACAGTTGCAAGGTAAACCTTGCAATTCCTTTTCCAATGTCCCGCTTTGCTGCAAAAGAAACAGGTCGACTGTTTGGAGGCCTTCTTCCTTTCTTATTCTTATTGATGCCACTCTTAGGGTTTAGCCTCCTATTGAAATCCTTTTGCCTGATTTCTTCTTATTGGTCTTATCAACAAGAAGAAGTGGAGCCTTTTCTTTCTTACGTGGCTCTCCGCTGTTTTAACATATTTAACAGCTCAGGCAAGGAAGTGTTCAGTTGTTCATGTGATAATTCAAGACAAACTGAGAAAATAACTCAGGAGTGATTGTAGGATTAAATCCTGATTCAACTCCCCATCCATGATAAAACCTAATTGACCAATATGGTGATCAAGTCAATTACCTACAGAACATGATCCTGAATGGATGTTCCCTCTATCATCCTAGCATGGAATAACTGCTTAGATTTCATATTAGCAGTTCTGTTATGTTCTCCATAAAGCTCTTTTAAATTGAACATTATGGATGAGTATCCATGCTTTCATGCTGTCTCTGTAACTCGTTGGTCATAGAGGCTAGTATGATACACTTGACATTAAGAAAGTCATTCTGCCACATTTTGTATGTGGCCATATCTTCTCTATGGCATCATCCCCTAGGGATTAAGACTAGGGGTATCTAGAATGAAAAAAAGTTTTTCTGAACTCAGCACAATCTTTAAATTTCTCAAACCAGTCCACATAGTTTGGACCAGTCAGTTTGTTGGTATCTAAAATACTTCGCAGTGACAATGAAGATGCCATTTATCTATATTAACAAAGAACAATACATAAGCAAACAACCATGAAATGACTACATAATTAAATTAGGTCTTCAATTTAATTATGTCTCCACTATTTTATCAAAAATCATAGCTCTCACTATGATAATCGAGAAGAACCTTGATCGATTTTTCTTAGTGAGATTGAGATCCTAATAACTTATAAAAGATCTTGCAGAAAACACAACAAATCTTTTATAAGCTCAAAGGTAGGAAACTCTTCCAATTATATCTCATATAATTCTCAAGAAGTAACTTGGCTCTAGAACATTATTAGTCTTGCAGAAAACACAACAAACCATAATGTTCAAGTTAAGTCAAGACCCTTTCATTTCTATACAGTCAATACTCAAAATAATGCCCTTGCAGATAACACAACAAAGCATTATACTAAATATACAGTAAGCATATCTATGCACTAGACTAGTATTATGTCAATCACCATATAAACACAACAAACCTAATGTAGTTCATAACACAATAATGATCAAGCATGAAGGAAGGCCAATATATAGTACTTTTAACACTAAGCATTTTAGTCAAGATTTAAATTTAATCAAATCGGCCAAGCAAGTGGAAGAGATGTGGGAGTCCCCTCGTTGCTTTCCTAGACACCAATAAAAATTGGCCAGGTCAGTCAACGGAACCAATTAAAACCACAATTCTCTTTACCTCCCAGAACCATCTTTCTAGACACTGAATGATCAATTGTACATCATGACTAGTGATGCTTATTAGTAAATATACTAAGACTTAATATAATTTTTAAGAGGAGGGATTTATAAATTGCTATCACATCCTTATAGAATGTATCACAATCAACAAATCACTCTTATAAATAAACAAATATGTGCTAAGTGTGTCATCATACTAGGACAACCTTTTACCACATAATGGATCCACCATTATGCCAGGGCAACCTTATTTCAGTATAATGACTTCAAAACTATACATATCTCTATAATAATTAGGGTTTGAGTGAAGGCCCTAACTAGTGGCATACATCAAAATATATATGCAAACAAGATATGCTAAGTGTAGTAACATATTAGGATTTAAAAATCCTAGATGTGACATACAAACTATCATAAATTATAGTCCTAATTAAGATGGCTCTGATATGACTGTAGGGTTCCGGTGCAACGCAGCGGAAGGGTAATTTCAAAAATTGAAATTAATATGTACCAAAACCCTAAAACAGGAACTCCTTAATAAGTCTAAAATGTATGAAGACTAACATTCTTATGCAAATTAGAATTAGAGTAAACCTATAACCGCTAATTCCAAATTGATGAAGATTTAATCTTGAAGATGAATGGGCTATTTGAGTTCACCATGCATCCAGGTGTCCGCCTCCGATGGTGATCCACACAGAGTAATGATCAAGAATACTATCTTCTTGTCCAATGGTTCCTCCAATTAAGTTCTTCTTCCTAGAACTCAATTCTTCAGATTATGGCTGGAATTCTTCCACACAAGAGGTTGCCTTCCTTTCTTTTATCTCTTCTCCTCCTTCCACTAAGACCTTGACCCTCTAAGACACTCTTGTCTTGAAGATAAGACCTTGTCCTAAGGGGATTTAGGCTTGTCTTAAATTGGAGGAGAAACTAAGACAAGAATGTCTTAATGTAAGAAAGAAAGAATAAAAATCAGAACTCCTTCTTTCCTTTACCGTCGGAGACTTTCACTCTTGTTCTTGATCAGTAGCAGAGTTTCGACAGAGGTGCACTCTGTAAAGGAAACAGTGCAAGAACAAGAAAAGAGAGAAAGAGTCGTTTGGAGAGGCAGAAGAAAAAAAATTTCAGATTTTTTTTTGGTTATGATTTTTCCTGACCCTTAAATAGATTTCAGAGAGTCGCCCACACAACTCTTCGTAAAAAATTTCTCACGCCCTTTCTTATTTTCTCACGCCCCATCCTTCCTTCTCACGGCCTTCTGGATAAATCCCATGGCTTTTCTTAAATGAAAAGTCACGATGTTTTAAAAGAAAGGAGTCGCGACTTTAAATCTCCGAGGAGATGTTATTTCGCGCAACCGGGAAGCTATGAATGCTTACTGCCTTTCTCAAAAAAATATCAACCCTTGGATTCCAATCCAAGGGGGGACATTTGAGGCGTAAAGGAGATAAGAGAAGCCGCCCCATATAAAAACACCGGAGTTTTTATGGAGCGCACCAAGAGTCCATGCACCATGGACTCTTACAAATGGCATGCCAAGAGTCCATTAGTGCATGGACTCTTGGCATTTTGGCGTGAGAATGCTAAGGGGTGGGGGGGGGCTAGCCTAGATACATGGTTTGCCAATAGGGTTAGCCATAATTCCTATAATCTTAATTAGGGTCTAATTAGATCCAATTAGAATCCAAATTGAACCAATCCGGAACCCTAATTCGAATCTAATTCGAATAGAAGCTAGGATTTGCAACACTGCTAGAGTGTCATCATGCAAAATGATTTAATTACAAAATTAAACCCTTGATCAATTCTCTTAAGTGTGTGACCCATTGGGTTCCACATCTAGCCAGTAGTGGGTTCGAATACAAGTTGACCTAATTTGATTAAAACTCTTTTTAATCGATTTAGGTCAAACCGGGCTTACCCGATTATGATCAATTAGGACTCTTCCTAATAAGTGATCATTCAATTAATCAACCCACAAGAAAAGATTGACATCTAGCAACGTGTCATGTCTACCCCGAAGATATGGAAATTCTGGTGAAATACCCAAAATACCCTTCAGTAAAAAGTTACCGTATAATTAAATCCTTCGATCAGCCTGCACCCAGAATATAATTATGGATATAGATATATGTCAACTCCAATATTATATTCATTTCTAGCTCAATCTTATATTGATGATTCAATTATCTTGATATTAGAAATCATCTCTATATCTTTACTTTGATCAAAGATTCCCTGAATCATCATCCGATTGATAACTAGCTGGATGCAATCTCCTCTTACTAAGAGTGATCGATTCCTTGTTGACCTACCCATTACCTTCATATCCATTTCACCATTCCCAGTATCAATCCTGTGCATGACTCAGTATCATGATTAGAATTGAACCAAAGCATGGGTTCATGTACATAAGGTACTTATGACAGTCTCAGGTCAAAGGATTACTTGTACCACTCATACTATGAGAACCTTCTATTGACATGTAGCTAAGACTCCATTAGATGTTCTCAAGTTGGATCATATCAGTGAACTCATTCTCTAATGAGTCCTAGTGTTAGTGTCATACACAAGTGACTGTGAGAGCAGTCACCCTATTCAGTATACATAGGATGTGCTAGTCTTACCGGAAAAACCCTGATCCCCTACTCAAGGTTTCTTTGACTAGGAATATTTAGATTAAGGTTTTAAGACTTTAGGTCTCACTGGTATGATCTCATCATAACCCTAAAATCATAGCCCTAATCTATGGGATTCATCATATAATAATAAAACACAGCGTATGATGAAAAATAATGCTTTATTAGAATATTATCAATTACAATGGTTTGGGAGATACAACATGATTTGGCTTGTAGGGCATATCCCTTTCACCTGCTGTCAGACTGATCCTTTGGAGGAGATCCTTCTATTTGGGGGTGATCGCTAGTGTAGTATAGATCTTGTCCCTCTGGTGGTGTAATTTTCTATGGAAGGGGTGGGCATCGTGCACTGAGAGCCCGAGCCATGGTGGAGCATTTCTATTCCAAGAGAGATAGTCAGAGTGTCACAGGGCTTGTGGCCTTAAATGTAATACTTCTCTTGGAGGAGGTTCAGGTTGGTGTCACAAGGATCAGTGTCCTTGGTTGCACAGTTATTGACATGGCGATGTGTCATAGGATGTGAATCCTGGAGGGGCATGCATTATGCAAGACATGCGGGTGGCGTGTTGCAGGGTTTAAATTTTTTGGCAGGGTGTGTGCCACTTCTAGGGGTCGCAGGTAGCTAGAAACTTCCATACCACAGTCTGTGCTCTGCTGGTCCTCCCTCTTTCTATCCCTGGTGAGAACTTTGAACTCGACAGGAGGAGAGGGGAGCCCAATTTGGAGAGTCTGACTCTAAGAGCGGGAGCATGACCTCTGCTTGGCACTCAACCCTGGATATAGGGGACGCCTTCGAAGGGCATGGGCATGACTTCGACTAGGCACCCGACCCCAAATATGGGGGGCCACCTTGGCACATATGCATGACCCCAGTCGGGAGCTAACCATAGACGTAGGGCTCACCTATGAGCATGACCCCGGCTAGGAGCTACCTCGGGCGGAGGGCCGCCTTGGCATGCATGAGCACAACGGTGGCCAGGAGTTGACCTCAGACGGAGGGCTACCCCATGAGCATGACCCTAGCTAGGAGCTAACCTTGGATAGAGGGCTCGCCTTGGCATGCATGAGCATGACCCTGGCTAGGAGCTGACCTTAAATGGAGGGCTCACCCAGGGGCTCACCCTATGAGCACGACCTTGGTTGGGAGCTGACCTCGAAAAGAGGGCTCGCCTTGGCATGCATGAGCATGACCCCTGCCAAGAGATGACCTCAAATGGAGGGCTCGCCCTATGAGCATGACCCCGACTGGAAACTAACCTTGAACATAAGGCTCGCCTTAGTATGCATGAGCACAACCCCGGTCGGGAGCTGACCTCAGATGGAGGGCTCACCCTATGAGCATGACCTCACTGGGAGCTGATCTTGGATAGAGGGCTTGTCTTGGCATGCATGAGCATGGCCCTGACTGAGAGCTGACCTCAAATGGAGGGCTCGCCCTATGAGCATGACCCCGACTAGGAGCTAACCTCGAATAGAGGGCTCATATTGGGTTGCATGAGCATGACCTTAGTCGGGAGCTAACCTCAGATGGAGGGCTTGCCCTATGAGCATGACTTTGGTTGGGAGTTGATCTCGGACACAGGGCTCATCTTGCATGCATGAGCATGACCCCGACCGAAGCTGACCTCAAATGGAGGGCTCGCCTTATGAGCACGACCCTGATTAGGAGCTGACCTTAGATAGAGGGCTCGCCTTGGCATGCATGAGCATGACCCCAGCCAGGAGCTAACCTCAGATGGAGGGCTCGCCCTATGAGCACAATCCTGGCTGGGAGCTGACTCGGATGAAGGGCTTGCCTTTGGGTCTTCAATTGGATGCCGCATCTAAGTGGCACATTCCACCCATGCGGCTGCTAACTGTTGCCATCATGGGCTCCAAGTTAGTGGTTGTGCCACATCATTGGGTTTTGGATTTTGGTTTAGGGTTGAGGTGTTTTAGGTTTAGGGTTTAGGAGTTTTGGGTTAAGGATTTAGGGTTTAGGATTTAGGATTTAGGTTTATGGTTTTAGGTTTGGAGATTAGGGTTTAAGGGTTAGGGTTAGGGTTAGGGTTTTAGGGTTTGGAGTTTAGGGTTTAGGCTTTTAGGATTTAGGGTTTAAGGTTTGGGATTTAGCATTTAGTGTTTAGGGCTTG
Organism: Areca catechu; assembly: GCA_021397845.1. Taxonomy (NCBI): domain Eukaryota; kingdom Viridiplantae; phylum Streptophyta; class Magnoliopsida; order Arecales; family Arecaceae; genus Areca; species Areca catechu. The sequence goes on along the minus strand of CM038051.1, from coordinate 135,209,236 downwards.
GGGTTTAGGACTGTGGGCTTAGGATTTTTGTTTGGATTTTAGGGTTTAGGTTTGGGATTTAGGATTTAGGGTTTTAGGGTTTAGGATTTAGGGATTAGTGTTTAGGGTTTAGGGTTAAGGTTTTAGGGTTTAGGGTTGGGGTTTAGGATTTAGGCTTTAGGCTTTAGGTTCTGGGTTTAGGCTTTAGCATTTTGGTATTTAGGGTTTAAGGCTTAGTGGTTCAGGGCTTAGACTTTAGGATTTAGGGTTTTAGGTTTAGGGTTTGTAGTTTAGGCTCTAGGGCTTAGGGTTTTAGGTTTTAGAGTTTTGGATATTGGTGTTTCAGGGTTTATGTTTTATGGTTTAGTATTTAGTGTTTTAGAATTTAGGGTTTAGCGGTTTAAGGTTTAGGCTTTAGGATTTAGGGCATTAGGTTAAGGTTTTGAGTTCAGTCTCTAGGGTTAAGGGTTTCGGGTTTTAAGGTTTAGTATTTAAGATTTTAATGTTTTAGGATTTAGAGTTTATGGTTTAGGTTTTGGGTTTTAGGGTTTAGGGTTTATAGTTTAGGGATCAGGGTTCCAAGTTTTAGGTTTCAGGGATTAGGGTTTTAGGTTTTAGGTTTTATGTTGTAGGGTTTTTTGGTTTTAGGTTTAGGATTAAGGTTTTAGGATTTAGGGGTTAAGAGTTTAGGGTTTAGGGTTCAGGATTCGTGGTTTAGGGTTTAAGATTTGGGATATAGGTTAAGGGTTTGGGATTTAGGTTTTAGGCTTAGGGTTTAGGTTTTAAGGTTTAGGGTTTATGGTTTAGGGTTTAGCATTATGGGATTAGGCTTTCGGGTCTTAGGTTTTAGTTTTTAGGGTTTAGGGTTAAGTTTTAAGGTTTAGGGATTAAGGGTTTAGGGTTTAGGGATCTTGGTTTAGGGTTTAAGATTTGGAATTAGGGTTTAGGGTTTGGGGTTTTAGAGTTTAGGTTTTAGGTTTTAAGATTCAGGATTTAGTTTTCAAGGTTTGCGGTTTAGGGTTTACAGTTTAGGATTTAGGGTTTATAGTTTATGGTTTGGGATTCACGTTTACAGTTTTATGATTTAGGTTTAGGGTCTAGGGTTTATGGTTTAGGATTTTGGGTTTAGGCTTTAGGATTTTGGGGTTTGGAATATGGGGTTTAGGGTTCAGGGTTTATGGTTTAAGGATTTAGAGTTTAGGTTTAAGGATTTAGTGTTTAGGATTTAGGTTTATGGTTTTAGTGTTTAGGGTTTAGGATTTAGCAGCTTAGGGTTTAGACTTTAGGATTTAGAATTTTAGGTTTAGGTTTGGAGTTTAGGCTCTAAGGTTTAGGGTTTAGGGTCTTAGGGTTAAGGGTTTTAGGGTTTATGGTTTAGGATATTAGTATTTTAGGGATTATGTTTTATGGTTCAGGGTTTAGGGTCTATGGTTTAGGGTTTAGGATTTAGAATTTTGGATTTGGGGTTTAGGATCCAAGGATTAGTGTTTCAGGTTTTGGTTTTAGAAATTAGGGTTTTGGGCTTTAGGTTTTAGGTTTAGGGTTTATTATTAAGGTTTTAGCATTTAGGGTTTAGGGTTTAAGATTTGTGATTTAGGATTTTTGGTTTGTGGTTAAAGATTGAAATTTTGGTTTTAGGGTTTAGGATTTTGGTTTTTTTGGGTTTAGGGTTTAGGTTTTATGGTTTTGGATTTAGGGTTTAGGGTTTAGGGTTTAGGATTTATAGTTTTAGGGTTTAGGGTTTAGGTTTTAGGTACTAGGGTTTAAGGTTTAGGGTTTATGTATCTAGTGTTCGGGTTTAGTATTTTGGGTTTTGGTTTTGTGCTTTAGTGTTTAGAGTATAGAGTTTAGGGTATAGTGTTTAGGATCTAGGATTAAGGGCTTAGGGTTTTAGGTTGTAGGGTTTATGTTTTTTGGTTTTAGAGTTTAGAAGTTAGGGTTTAGGTTTTTAGGTTTGTAAGTTTTAGGGAATAGGGTTTTGGGTTTAGTGTTTTAGGGATTGGTTTAATGGTTTGTAGTTTAAGGTTTGGGGTTTAAGGTGTAGGGTTTAGGATTTAGGGTTTAGTGTTTAATGTTTAAGGCTTCAGGGTTTAGGGTTTATTATTTTAGGGTTTTGGGTCTTATGGTTTAGGGTTTTAGGTTTTGGTTTTTGGTTTACCATTTTGGGTTTAGAATTTTAGGGTTTAAGTTTTATGGTTTTGGGTTTAGTATTTTTTGGTTTAGGATTTAGGGTTTTGGTTGTAGGTTTTTGGATTTATTGTTTAGGGTTTTAGGGTTTGGGGTTTGGGATTTCAGATTTAGGATTTAGGGTTTAGGGTTTATAGGTTTTTGTTTTAGGGTTGGGATCTTACGATTAGGATTTTAGTGGTGTGGACACCAGAAGCCGAAAGAAACTTCACTCCAACAAGGTAGCCTTATCCCAATTTGGATCGAAGATAATTAGGTTACCTGTATCCTTTAGTTCAAAAATATTTTATTCACCGAGTCATTTCTTTTCAAGAGTCCTGTAATTAATTTTGAGTTTTCAAATCAGAGTGTTTATTGAGTCCTGTAATTACTTTTAAAATTTTCATTTCCTGTAGTCCATTTCAAGTTTTAAGGTCTAGGTCAGTCAAGTCAGTTCGTTGAGTTAAGTCTAATTCAGTTGAGTTAGTCTATCAGTCTTAAAGCCATGAAAGCCAGCACAAGACTCAAATTCTAGACCCCAGAATTTGACCACATGAGAAGAGGAAACACATCACCAAGCAGAGAAAAGGACCATCAACTAGGACCACTGGGCGCCACATGTCATTCTTATCCAAGTAGAAGACCACCTCACCATGCCACGTCATCAGGTGCCACTTCACCAGCCACCTCATCACCCTTTGGGCGCCAACAGGAAGATTCAAATTCAAGGAGTTGGCCACATCCCTCCAAGTCCTCCACCAAATCCTCCACCCCCCCACATCCCTCCAAACTCTCCACCAAATCCTCCAACCCCCCTTGTAATCCTCCTCGTTTGGGGAGTTTTTAAATTTCAAAAGCTAGCTTTGTGAGGCTATTAAAAGCCTTGGACGCCCATTGTAAAGAGATTGATTTTGGGGAATGAATGAAAATTGAAGTTGAAATTTTGGAAGTAGAAGTTGTCTTTATTTTTTTCTTATGTGAAAGTTTTCCATCCTCTTCCTCCCATGCCAAAGTCATTCTTTTTTCCTAGCAAAGCATCTTCCAAGCTCAAGTGAAGGCATTGGAGTCGGCCAGATCTACTCAAATTTCTGTTCTTAGTTCATCAATTCTTCCATCCCTTTTATATTTTCCTATCCTTCTTCCTTAACTTTGATCTTCATTGCAGGGTCCTTCGAAGTCCTTGAGTTGTGGGCTGGGTTCACCTTAACAAAGAACAAACAAGCTGAAGCCCCAAGTCCAGGGTTCTGATCTCTGTTATCCAGATTCTTCAGTTCTGAGCATTGGTAGTTTCAAGGTATGAATCAAAAGAAGGTTGGAAAGCTCATCAAGGTAAGTCCACAATCATTAGCCTCTATTGTCCAGATCTTCTTCCTTCTTAGTTTAGGATTGTGTCTAATCAAGTAAAAGTCCAATTTCTTATAATCCTTAAGTCTTATTATGATGAATACAATGCTAGTGTAATTAGGTTTCATTGCTCTACAAACCATATTCAAACATTAATGACATGCTTGCCGCATCATCTTGGTATCAGAGCATGGTAGAATAATTCCTGATTGCATAGCATTAAGTCCTTGAAGTACTTGGATCGAGGGCGTTACCAGGCCGTCCGGTCTTAGGAGAAAGTAGGGTTTAAACACCCTCTCTTCCCATTCCATGGGGATCTCCTAAGGCATGTCGGGGTGCCATTGTGATTGACCCGTGAAAAAGAAAGCCAAAGGACTTCTTAGATTTCATTTGTGAATTTTGCATTGGGCACGTTCTGTTTTTCTGCTTGCTGTATTTTCTGTAGGCTGACTGTAATCCGCCTGCAACTCCAAAGGCAAGTCACTGATTTTTTATTGAAATTTTTTTTTTCTTGTTCCTTTTTAAGTCAGTTATCACCATATTAAATTTCATCATCAAAAAAAATTATAAAAAAAATAAAATTTCTGCAGTTCGACACTGTCATTAGGGTTATGTTCTGTCCTTTTTATTTATCTTCATTTGTAGGATCTGCTTAGATTAGTATAGATTTTAGTTTTAAAATTTCTTTCATCTACATTGAAACATATAAGTTAGGAATCCTTTGTGAATTTTTCAGAATTTTGGACATTTTTTTCATCACGTTTTCCACACCACTTTCAAATTGCAACACACTTCTGCAGCACCTTCGCATTTCATTCATCTCATGAGAAATCAAATTAGGGCATCAATTTGACATAGGGTCAGGGTTTCATCACCTGCCCCTAGCCCAAAAATCAACAACCAGCATCGATCCCAGCCGTTAATTAAAATTGAGTAGAACGTTAATTGCCCTAGTGGGTTAGGGACACCAACAAGTTGGTTCAGGTTAAGGTCAAGTTAACTGTGTCAGCTAATTGGTGTGTGCTTACTGGCTTGGTGTCTAGGATTGGTGCATCAGGGCTTGTGATTTGGTCCGCCTACCTGGCCAATCTCAGATTGGTGTCTAAGGTTGGCAATCAGGGACCTACATCCCCTCCACCTACCTGGCTAAGTCCCATAAGTACTACTAGCTAGTTGGTTCACTTAATTAGACTTCTAATTTGTGCTCTAGGTCTAGGAAACCTTAGCTCGAACTTGAGTCCATTTGCATGCATGACAACTAGAGCAGGAACACCGTATTCACCAATCCAAGCCCAGTCAAGTGTAGCCATGGACCAAAACTTAGGGAATTTGATCAAAGGCCTAAATGATCAAGTGGCCCAACTGACTAAGAGTTTAACTGAGCAATTGGCCCAAACAAATCAGAATGTGGCACAAACCAACCAAGACATGAATGAGCAGTTAGCCCACATCACTACTAGGTTGGATCAGTTAGAGGCTAGAACCCCTGAAAGCAATCATGAAGCCCAGACTGAGCCTGAGCCAAGTCTTGCACCTGAACTCGAGACCCCATTGAACCCTAGAAGGATTCCATATCAAAACCCTCTCTACGAAACAAACCCTAGGAGAGCTCCCCAAGATCAGTTTTATGATCCAATTCCTAGAGGACCCCACCCTGGTCAAACCATCGAGCCCAACCCAAGGAGATTCCATCATGAGCCTAACTATGAACCCAATGTCAGGAGACCCACCCCAATTCACTTTGATCAAGATGACCGAACCATGAAGAACATTAGGCTAGAAGCTCCCACCTTTGATGGAATTTTAGATCCAAAGATCTACATTGATTGGGAAGGTGAGATGGACCAGTATTTTGACTGGTTTGAGATGAGTGAAGAGCGCAAGTGTAAGTTTGCAAAGCTTAAACTTGTGCGCCAAGCTAGGTTATATTGGGGAAACATGAGAGACTCACTAGACAGAGAGGTGATGTGCCCATAGTGACCTGGCGAGCTATGAAACTTAGGCTTAGGGAGAAATACCTTCCTATGTCCTACCACCAAAGACTCCTAGATCAATGGCAAAGACTTACTCAAGGAAATAGGAGTGTCGCAGAGTACATAGCGAAGTTTGACGAATTCGTTATGAGGTGCAATGTTGATGAATCTGAGTCGGTGACCTTGTCTAGATTTAGAGCCGGACTGAGGGAAGAAATTCAAAGAGAATTGTTCATGCGAGAGGTACATGACCTAGAATTGGCCTATCAAATAGCTAGGGATGCTGAGAGATTCCATAGAGGTCCAGTCTATCTCGTAGGCCGAAGCCCCTAGGACTAGTGCACCTTATCAGCAGTCAGGATCCAATCAGCCTAGATTCAACCGACCCAATCCTAATGTGCCCGTGAACCGTAGAGATGACAAGGAAAAACACCTGAGACCAAAGAACTCCAAACGCATGTTTCAAGTGTAACAAAGTGGGTCACTATTCTAGCAACTGTCCTAATAGAGCCCTACACATAGGCGAAGTAGAAGAGGAAGCCGTAGAATCCCAAGGTGAATTTGAGGAGGAAGTATACCAGGCAGATGAGAACTTGGCTGAAGAGTATGAGGATGAGGAAGTCCTGGTAGATCAAGATCTGTTAGGAGTGGTTAGGTGTATTCTCACCCAAGCTAAAACCCAAGAAGATTGGCGTAGGACTAGCATCCTACAGACATTCATTAAGATAGGTGAGAAAGTATGCAAAGTCATTTTAGATAGCGGTAGCTGTGTCAATGCCATATCCACCAACACAGTTAAAAACCTAGGATTGCCCACCGTACCCCATCCTAATCCCTATAAGGTATCCTGGATAGACTCAACCATGATTTCCATTAAGTCTAGGTGCCTAGTAACCATTCAGTTCCAATCTTACCTGGAGAAAGTATGGTGTGATGTACTTCCAATGGGAGTAAGTAGCATAATTTTAGGCCGACCATGGTTGTACGATCTTGACGTAACACTCTATGGTCGTTCTAATTCATGCTCGTTTACTCATAATGGAAAGAAGATTATAATCCATTCTTCTCCACCTAAGAACCCATTAAGAGAGGATCAAGCCAATTGAGTGATAAGAAAAAAGGGGATAAACGTGATCACTGCTAGAGAAATGGAGAAAGAAATTAGCAATGGGTCACCTGTTTGGATTTTAACCATTAAGGATCATCAAGAACCTCTTTCAAAAGAACAACCTCAAGAAGTCAGTCAAGTGCTAGAGGAGTTCAAAGACGTGTTCCCCGATGACTTGCCCGACCAACTCCCACCTCTTAGGGATATACAACATGCGATAGACTTAGTCCCCGGAGCAACCCTACCGAACCTTCCCCATTATAGAATGAACCCTACCGAGCACCAAGAATTACAACGTCAAGTAGGAGAACTCCTAAAGAAAGGATTCATTAGGGAGAGTTTGAGTCCATGCGCAGTCCCAACCTTACTTACCCCTAAGAAAGATGGCACATGGAGAATGTGTGTTGATAGTCGTGCCATAAATAAAATCACGGTGAAGTATAGGTTTCCCATCCCCCGCTTGGATGATATGTTAGATATGATGGCCGGTGCAACTATATTTCTAAGATTGACCTGAAGAGCGGCTATCACCAAGTTAGGATCAGACCAGGGGATGAATGGAAGACTGCCTTTAAAACTAAGGACGGGTTATTTGAATGGGTAGTCATGCCTTTTGGGTTATCAAACGCCCCTAGCACTTTTATGCGAATCATGAACCAAGTCCTACGAGCCTTTATTGGAAAATTTGTTGTCGTTTACTTTGACGACATACTTATCTATAGTAGGACTAGAGAAGATCATCAACAACATCTGAGGCAGGTATGTTTAGCACTTAGGAAAGATAACCTCTATGCCAATCTAAAGAAATGTGCTTTCATGACTACTAGAGTTATCTTCCTAGGATTTGTTGTGACCCCTGAAGGAGTATCCGCTGACCCTGAGAAGGTTAAGGCAATTGTAGAGTGGCCAACACCCAATAATATTCATGAAGTAAGAAGTTTTCATGGCCTCGCTACGTTTTATCGAAGATTTATTAGAGGGTTTAGCACCATAGTTGCTCCTATCACGGATTGTATTAGGAAGGGCCACTTTGAATGGACGAAGTCAGCTGATAAGGCCTTCCTTCACATCAAAGATAAGATGACCCAAGCACCAGTCTTAAGACTACCCGATTTTTCTAAGGTCTTTGAAGTAGCATGCGATGCTTCGGGAGTAGGTATTGGTGGAGTTCTGAGTCAAGAAACCATCTCGTAGCATTCTTTAGTGAGAAATTGAATGAAGCCAGGAAAAAAATACTCCACATATGATCGGGAGCTTTATGCGGTAGTGCAAGCATTAAGGTATTGGAGGCATTATCTCCTACCGCAAGAATTTGTTTTATTTTCAGACCATGAAGCCCTTAGGTTTTTGAGTTCCCAAAAGAAACTAAACCCTAGGCATGCCAAATGGGTAGAGTTCATCCAATCCTATACGTTTGTCCTAAAGCATCAATCAGGAACCGATAATAAGGTAGCTGATGCCCTAAGTTGTAGAACGTTACTTTTAACTTCAGTCAGTACTGAAGTCATAGGTTTTGAAAGACTTAAGGAGCAGTACGAAACCTGTCCAGATTTTTGAAATTTATCAGGTTTTGCGTCAAGGACCATCTAGTGATCATAGTGACTATACCCTTCTAGATGGTTATCTTTTTAGAGAGAATAGGCTTTGCATCCCAAGAACCTCCTTAAGAGATTTTTTAGTTTGGGAGATACATGCGGGAGGTTTGGCTGGCCACTTCGGACGAAACAAGACTATCTTGGCTGTTGAGGAACAATTTTACTGGCCAGGTCTTAAGAAACAAGTAGCAAACATTGTAGCCCAATGTAGGACATGTGCTGTTGCAAAGCAACAAAAGAAGAATACCGGGCTATACACTCCATTACCTGTACCTGAGTGTCCATGGCAGGATCTAAGCATGGACTTTGTTCTAGGATTACCCAAGACCATTCGAAAACATGATTCAATCTTTGTGGTGGTCGACCGGTTTTCAAAAATGGCCCATTTCATACCTTGCACCCAAACTTCCGATGCCTCTAGGATAGCCAAACTCTTTCTTGATCAAGTAGTCAGACTCCACGGGTTACCAAAAACCATTGTTTCTGATAGGGATGTCCGCTTCACAAGTTACTTCTGGAAAAACCTTTGGCACCTATTAGGAACCAGACTGAAATTCTCCACTGCCTACCATCCCCAGACTGATGGACAAACCGAGGTTGTAAATAGAAGTCTAGGGAACTTGCTGAGATGCCTAGTGGGAGAAAGTCTAGGAAACTGGGATTTGTTATTGCCACGTGCTGAGTTCGCTTACAACAGTTCGGTCAATCGATCTACGGGCAAAAGTCCCTTTGAGATAGTCCATGGTTGCAAGCCTAGGAAGCCTTTAGATCTAATCCCACTACCTATTCACACACGAGTCTCTGAGTCTGCTGAGTCTTTTGCACAGCATGTCACAAATCTACATAAAGAAATCAGTAATAAGATCAACCTGAGCAATGAAACTTACAAACACTTAGCTGACTCACATAAGAGGGCTAAAGAATTCTGTGAAGGGGATTATGCGATGATTAGGCTCAACCCTGAACGGTTTCTCCCTGGAACCATAAAGAAGCTGCATGCCCGCGGAGCGGGACCTTTTAAGATCTTAAAGAAAATAGGGCCTAATGCATATGTTTGGAACTTTCACCTGATATGGGTATTAGTACAACCTTCAATGTTTCAGACCTAGTAGAATACAAAGAACCCTACTAATACCTAGTGAGCCTTTTGAGCCAGAAACTTTCATTGAGAGTGAACATTTCTGAGTGTCCACCACCAACCTTACCTGAGCAGAGAGAGAGGATTGAGAGAATCTTGGATGACAAGATCATTACTACCAGGAATAAGGACTATCAGCGATACTGGTTCAATGGCAAGGTCGACCTGAGTCCGACAACTCTTGGATTACTCGAGAGGACCTGCAAAGACTTAACCCAGACTTGTTCGAGCATTACCAGGGCAAAACTGAACCATACTCGACTGGGTCGAGTTTGCCCACCCCAGGAGAATTGGTGTGGACACCAGAAGCCGAAAGAAACTTCACTCCAACAAGGTTAGCCTTATCCCAATTTGGATCGAAGATAATTAGGTTACCTTGTATCCTTTAGTTCAAAAATATTTTATTTTCAAGAGTCATTTCCTTTTCAAGAGTCCTGTAATTAATTTGAGTTTCAAATCAAGAGTGTTTATTGAGTCCTGTAATTACTTTTAAAATTTCATTTCCTGTAAGTCCATTTCAAGTTTTAAAGTCTAGGTCAGTCAAGTCAGTTCAGTTGAGTTAAGTCTAATTCAGTTGAGTTAAGTCTAATCAAGTCTTAAAGCCATGAAAGCCAGCAACAAGACTCAAATTCTAGACCCCAGAATTTGACCACATGAAGAAGAGAAGACACATCAACCAAGCAAGAGAAAAGGACCATCAACTAGGACCACTGGGCGCCACATGTCATTCTTATCCAAGTAGAAGACCACCTCACCATGCCACGTCATCAGGTGCCACTTCACCAGCCACCTCATCACCCTTGGGCGCCAACAAGGAAGATTCAAATTCAAGGAGGTTGGCCACATCCCTCCAAGTCCTCCACCAAATCCTCAACCCCCCCACATCCCTCCAAACTCTCCACCAAATCCTCCAACCCCCCTTGTAATCCTCCTCGATTTGGGGAGTTTTTAAATTTCAAAAGCTAGCTTTGTGAGGCTATTAAAAGCCTTGGACGCCCATTGTAAAGAGATTGATTTTGGGGAATGAATGAAAATTGAAGTTGAAATTTTGGAAGTAGAAGTTGTCTTGTATTTTTTTCTTATGTGAAAGTTTTCCATCCTCTTCCTCCACGCCAAAGACATTCTTTTTCCCTAGCAAAGCATCTTCCAAGCTCAAGTGAAGGCATTGGAGTCGGCCAGATCTACTCAAATTTCTGTTCTTAGTTCATCAATTCTTCCATCCCTTTTATATGTTCCTATCCTTCTTCCTTAACTTTGATCTTCATTGCAGGGTCCTTCGAAGTCCTTGAGTTGTGGGCTGGGTTCACCTTAACAAAGAACAAACAAGCTGAAGCCCCAAGTCCAGGGTTCTGATCTCTGTTATCCAGATTCTTCAGTTCTGAGCATTGGTAGTTTCAAGGTATGAATCAAAAGAAGGTTGGAAAGCTCATCAAGGTAAGTCCACAATCATTAGCCCTATTGTCTAGATCTTCTTCCTTCTTAGTTTAGGATTGTGTCTAATCAAGTAAAAGTCCATTTCTTATAATCCTTAAGTCTTATTATGATGAATACAACGCTAGTGTAATTAGGTTTCATTGCTCTACAAACCATATTCAAAACATTAATGACATGCTTGCCGCATCATTAGGGTTTTGGGTTTAAGGGCCTGGGATTTGGGTTTTGGGTTAAGGATTTTAGGATTTTGGGTTACAGGTTTAGGATTTTAGGGTTTAGGTTTTGGAGTTTTGGGATTAGGATTTTAGGATTTGGATTTAGGATTTTGCTCTCAGGGTTTAGGATTGTTGTTAGAGTTTTTGGGTTTAGGGTTTAGGGTTTAGAGTTTAAGATTTTGGGTTTAGGGTTTTAAGTTTTAAGGGAAAAGGTTAAAGGTTAGGGGTTAAGGTTTAGGGTTTAAGGATTTAGGGCTTAGCATTTTAGGGTTTAGGGTTTTAGGGTTTCCTATTAGGATTTATCATTTAGGGTTTTGGTCTTAAGGTCTAGGGATTATGGTTTAGGGTTAGGCTTCTAGGTTTTAGGGTTAGGGTTTAGAATTTATGGTTTAGGGTTTAGGTTCATTATTTAAGGATTAGTATATGGGGGGTTAGGGTCCAGGGTTTGGGGTTTAGGGTTTAGATATTTAGGGTTAAGGGTTTAAGATTTAGGATTTAGGGTTTATGTTTTAGTGATTACATTTTGGGTTTGGATTTAGGGTTTTGGGGTTTAGGGTTTAGGGTTTACGGTTTACGGTTTTGAGCTTTAGGCTTTAGGGTTTAGGATTAAGGATTTAAGATTTTAGGTTTAGGATTTAGGATTGTAGGGTTTAGGGTTTTGGGTTTAGCGCTTAAGTTTTAGGGTTGAGTTTTGGGTTTTAGGGTTTTGGGTCTAGCGCTTAGGTTTTGGGGTTAAGTTTAGGGTTTTAGGGTTTAGGCTTTCAAGGTTGGGGTTTAGAGTTTTAGGATTAAGGGTTTAGAGTTTAGGGTTTAAGTTTTAGCATTTAGATTTAGGGTTTAGGGTTTATGGTTATTGGTTTAGGGTTTAGGGTTTGGGTTTTGATTTTGTGGTTTAGGGTTCAAGTTTTAAGGATATAGGGCTTAGGTTTAGGGTTTAGGGTTTAGGGTTTAGGGTTTTAGGATTTAGGGTTTATGTTGCCCAGTGATGATGATGCAACCCAAGAGATGAGGTGAATTAGACTTTAAAACTTTTTCGCAAAACTTCAAATAATGTGCCAATTCAAAGCATGTGTTTGTGAGCAAGATAATAATGTATAGCGGAAATAAAAAATAAATGCAAGAATAAAATAAATCACAAATACATAAAGATTTATAGTTGATGGGGACATCAAAACCCATCCAAGATTTTCACTTTTTTTATCCCACATTTTGTTTTTTTATTTTCTTATTCCACCTATTACAGTTATCCCCACTATTCCCACTTTATCCTTCTTTTATTCCTGACTTATTCCACCTTATTACCATCATCTTCAACCTCAAGACTATGTTACCAGACTCCCAATCTTTCACCGCCGGTCCAGAATCCGCCATGCCCGACCATCGGCGACCCCCGACGACCGTCCACCTTCCCCCTAACAATGATCTTCTTATAGGAATGCCGGCGAATCCCACCAGAATTGCCCACGGCCGTTCGCCACTGCTGCTCCACCCATGCCATGCTGTGCCCCTCTCCCCTACGTCGCCTTCCACCTAGCCCACGAGCCCGAGCCACGTCCTCGCGCTGTGGCGCTCCAACCCCTCCGGTCCATCCACCCTCCACCTCGCCCAAAAGTACCGCCTCCTCCAAATCCGTCGGCCTCCTCCAAATCCGTCATCCTTCTCCAAATCTACCATCCTCCTCCAAATCTGCCAGCCTCCTCCAATCTGCTGGCCCACGTCCTCCGCCTCGCATGCGAGCTTGACATCGAGGCCCACGTCCTCCGTCCCATTCCACTCGATCCTCTATTCCACAGTCACAGGAGAGGGACTTGCACAGATCCAGATACAGAAACAGTCTTTGCCCGGATCTTAAAGCTACAGGGTTTAGGATTCAAAATAATAATATAATAAATAAATAAATAAATTTTCATGTATATCCTACTTGGTTCCTAAGTCTTGTAAGCCTATAAAAGGGCATCCCCTCTTGTATTTGGTTTTTAATGAAGAATTATGAATTTTTGAAAAAAAGAGTGTTCTTGGTTCTGCCTCCGTTAGGAGTGGGCATGAGGCCCGTCTTTCCTTCACCTGCGAGTGTCGAGGGGTGTGAGACCCCACTGCCTTTTCTTTCGAGCATCGGGGCGTGAGGCCCTAGTTATCTTCTTCCTCGCTGAGTCCTCTCTACGATCTTGGAGCTTCTCTTTCACGGTCCCATGTAGTGATTTGGGTGGGATGCCCTAGGCTCCACATGTAATGAGATGGGTGGGATGCCCTAGGCTACATGTAGTGGGGTGGGTGAGATACCCTAGAGGTGAGAGGTCTCTCCGTGAAGGTAAGACCCAAGTCCATAGAGTATCCATCTTTCTTTTCCCTACATTTTTTTCCGCCTTCTTGACCCTAATCACAGGAGACTTCTCAGCTCTCCAACGATCCTCCAAGCTTAGTCCCACATCAATAGTGGTTCGGTGCACTCCAAGGCACTTACATCCACTCCCCAAGTTTTTCTTGACAATTCACTATAATCACCAAGATAACATCCATCTTGTCTTCCGGGCTCACAAGTCAAAACCCCTTGGTTTTCATGGGCTAACCCAAAATCCCTGGTTTTTACGGGCTTACCAAAAATCCCTTGGTTTTGTGGGCTAACCAAAAATCTAGTTGGTTTTACGGGCTCACCAACAACCTAGTTGGTTTTATGGGCTCATCAACAACCTTGATGGTTTTCCGATCAAACCAACAACCCAACTTGTTTTCACGAGCTCACAAGTCAAAACCCTTGTTGGTTTTCATCACATAGGCCACCAACAACCTAGATACTAGTTTCAATTTCATTTAAACTAGTAAGCAATACAAGCACAAATTCAACAATAAAAATATAAAAGCTTTCTTACAAAATGTTGATTTATCTTTGAAGCACTTGATTGTTGTTATTGAGCTTGTCTCAATGTTGTAGAAGCTTCAATGGATGCTTGAAGATGCTACTCTTGGAAGCTCCCTCTTTACTTTGAATCCTTAAAGGCTCAACATTCTCAATATTGAATCCTAAAAATCCTTTATATATTTTTTCTCGTAAACCAAAGGATTTATCATTTAAACCATGGATTCTCTTCTTCTCCAAGAGCTTAGTAGTGTATAAATAGCCCTCCATACCTTTTTGACCATTTATGATTGTTGGAGGAGAAATTATAGCCACTAGAGCCAAGTTGGGAAAGTTTTGTACTTCAAAAAAACTAGCTGTTACAGCAAGTGTCGATACTTAACCTTCGTGAGTCGATACTTCATTTTTTTGAGTCGACACTTGACCAAAAATATCTTCTGAAATCTTCTATTCTGCACTGGTGAGTCGACACTTTATCTGATGAGTCAACACCTTGAGTCGACACTTTAGTTCTGTGAGTCAACACTTAATCAAACTCCTGAGATCACCACGTTTTGTATCTTGTTTGGTCACAGGCCTTGAGTCGACATTTTACTATTCATGAGTCGACACTTAGATTTCATGAGTCAACACTTGGCTGCACCAGTGCTAAAACTTCTCTAAATTTAAATCTTGAATACCTATAACTGATTAACACACTTAATGCATAATTAGTACTTAAATATACTTAAGTGTTTTGTCATAATCAAAACTAGAGTCAACAATTTAGGATTTTAAGATTTAGGGTTTAGGGTTTAGGGTTCTTGATTTAGGGTTTTAATGTTCAGGGCTTAGGGTTTTATGGTTTAAGGTTTAAGGATTAGCACTTAGGATTTAGGATTTAGGTTACGTTTGGTATGCGATAATCTATCTAGATTATCGGTAATTTTAAATTGGGCCAACTAGATTACCATGTTTGGTATTTTTATAAAATGGTAATCTATCTTGTAGTGGTAATGGATTACCACTCATGTGGTAGTCTAGATTACCTTAGAAAAAGGTAGCTATCCAGATTGCCAGAGAAGTGGTAATCTGATTTTTTTTTACAAAAATACCCCTATCCTATTACTTTCTTCGGTGAGAAGGAAAGCAGACCCTCTTCACCTTCATCATCTTGCACTCTGATGTGGGACTATTTATGCATGCCAGTTATTTTTCTATTGTTAGGAATTAAGTTAGGAGTTTGTATCTTGAATTTCAAGCCAAGATATTAAGTAAAAAATCCTATAGAAAATCTGAAGCACAGGTATGCAGAAATAAATCCTAAAAGTGAAAAAATAGGACCGCCAAGGCTAAGAAGCCCTGGTTAGGACTAACTCTTCTGCAATACTGCTACTAAAAGAGTCTTGAGGGTGTAGCTAGCAAAGATTTGAAGTTCGATCCATGAAGAGTTCGCTCGTCGTGCCTGGATGCAGCCTGGAAAATAAAGCTATCGACCCTAGATTCGTGGCTTTCAATATGGTAACCTGAAAGCTGGTCAGATGGAATCCTTGGATTCGTGAACTCTGAAGGATCTACAAATCACCAAACAGGATTTAGAAAACAAGGAAGAAAAGGATTAAATTACTGAAAGAAGAAGAAGGGGAAGAGGTTTGAGGAAGGTGGCCAAGGGATGAAGAAGGCTAGCGGCTTGGAGGCAGGGTGCAAGGATCACACAGATTCCCGGAGGGATCACACAGATTCCCGGAGGGATCACACAGATACCCTTAATCACATAGAAATTCACTCAAAATTTTAAGAAAAACTCAAGAGAAATTCATTCATAACAATTCATAATAATTGATCATTAGTTACAAGAGGGTGAAGGGGTGGGATATTTATAGATGTTCCCATGCCCTCTCCTAGTTAGGATAGGAATACAAGATTTGATAAGGAGAAGGATTACAAAGTGACCTAGAACTAGGCGTATACAATTTGAGTAGAAATAAAATAGGATCTCCTTATTAGAATTGGTCTTCTCTCCTTCTTTGACTTGGTCAAAAGCTCCTTCTTAGGCTTGGACACCTAAATGGGATTAGGCTTGGACTTTAAGGTAGCAAGGGTATCCTCCAATTGGGCTTTGGGTGCATAGGCTTGATGCAAGGCTTGGGCGGCCTCCATGGTTGGCACATGGGCTTGGTCCATGGTTGGTGCATGGGCTTGGTACTTGTCCCCTGGTGGGCTGGAAACTCCTGGGCACCAATTTGAAGTTGGACTGGAATACACCTGCGGTGCCATGGGCTTCACTTGAAATTGGATTCTGGGCTGGGGTGCCTGGAAGAAAAATATGCTTGAAATCTTCAAGTGGAGAGACTTCATGGGCTTCTACTTTGAGGCTGGTTCTCCTTCTCTTGTATAAAACTGAACTTATACTTACAGGACAAAATTGGACTGGACTTGGGTTTGAAAGGGATATGCCCTACAAGCCAATCTATGTTGTATCTCCCAAACCATTGTAATTGACAAAAAATTCTAATAAAGGCATTATTTTTTTATCATACGCTGTGTTATTATTATATGATGAACCCCATAGATTAGGGCTATGATTTAGGGTATGATGATATCATACCAGTGAGACCTAAAGTCTTAAAACTTAATCTAAAATATTCCTAGTCAGAGGAACCCTGAGTAGGGGATCAGGGTTTTCCGGTAAGACTAGCACATCCCATGTATACTGGAGAGGGTGACTGCTCTCACAGTCACTTGTATGTGACACTAATACTGGGATGTGGGTGCTCATTGGAGAATGAGTTCACTGATATGATCTAACTTGAGAACATCTAATGGAGTCTTAGCTACATGTTAATAGAAGGTTCTCATAGTGGGAGTGGTACAAGTAATCTTTTGACCTGAGACTGCCATAAGTACCTTATGTACATGAACCCATGCTTTGGTTCAATCCTAATCATGACACTGAGTCATGCACAGGATTGATACTGGGAATGGTGAATTGGATATGAAGGTAATGAGTAGGTCAACAAGGAATCGATCACTCTTAGTAAGAGGAGATTGCATCCAGCTAGTTAACAATCGGATGATGATTCAGGGAATCTTTGATCAAAGTAAAGATATTAGAGATGGTTTCTAATATCAAGATAATTGAATCATCAATATAAGATTGAGCTAGAAATAAATATAATATTGGATTTGACATATATCCATATCCATAGTTATATTTTGGGTGCAGGCTGATCGAAAGATTTAATTATACGGTAACTCTCTATTGAAGGGTAATTTTGGTATTTCACCAGAATTTTCATATCTTCCGGGTAGACATGACACATTGCTAGACGTCAATCTTGTCTTGTGGGTTGATCAAATTCAAAGATCACTTATTAGGAAGAGTCCTAATTGATCAAATCGAGTAAGCCCGGTTTGACCTAAATCGATTAGAAAGAGTTCTAATCAAATTAGGTCAACTTGTATTCGAACCCACTGCTGGCTAGATGTGGAACCCAATGGGTCACATACTTAAGAGGATTGATCAAGAGTTTAATTTGTAATTAAATCATCTTTGCATGATAACACTCTAGCAGGTGTTGCAAATCCTAGCTTCTATTCGAATTGGATTCGAATTAGGGTTCCGGATTGGTTCAATTTATGTTCTAATTGGATCTAATTAGACCCTAATTGAGGTTATAGGGATTATGGCTAACCCTATTGGCTAACCATGCAACTATGCTAGCCTCCCACCCGCCCTTTGCATTTTCATGCCAAAATGCCAAGAGTCCAGCGCTTATGGACTCTTGGCGCGCCATTTGGAGGAGTCCATGGCGCATGGACTCTTGGCGTGCCCACTTAATTCTCTGATGAATTAAGATGGGGCGGGTTCATTTCTCACTATTAGCACCTTACATGTGTCCCCTTGGATGGGAATCCAATGGCTGGAAGATTTTTAAGAAAGACAAAAGGCGCTGACTCTTCCCGGTTGCGCGAAATAACGTCTCTTCGGAGACCGAAACATCGCGATCCCTTCTTCTGGAATTTCACGACTTTTCTTTTAGGAAAAGCCGTGAGTTTTAATCTGGAAGGGTGTGAGAAGGAGGGAAGGGGGCATGAGAAATATGGAAGACCGTGAGAAATATTTTACGGAGAGTTGTGTTCTTTTGAAAAGGCACCTTTTGTAATCTATTTAAGGAACAGAGACTTCGGGTGATGGACTAATGTATGACAGAGGTTTTTATTTTTCTTTTCTTTCCAGGAGCTGATTCCTCCTTAGCTTGTTTACGACACAAAGAATTTCCCTTTTATAGAGTTCTTTCTCTGTTGAAACTCAAGTCTAAAACAAAAGATAGGAAGAATCTCTCAATCGTTAAAAGAAAAGAATTACTACTCTGTTTCTATTCCTTTTACATTAAGACATTAGTGTCTTAAATCCTCCTCCTCCTTCAAGACAAGAGTTTTATTCTTAGGACAGGTCTTAAGAAAGGGAGAGGAAGAAGAAAGAAAGGAAGTAAGGAGTCCCTACCGTGGAGTTTTAAAGCCATATCCTCTTGAGTTCTAGGATAAGAATTCAAGTGAATGAATTTTGAAGAAGCTAGCATCTTGATCAATCTTCTTGTGGATCACCATTGGAGGGTGGACATTGGACGCCTGGTGAATTCAAAAGGGGCTTCAACATCAAGTTTTGATTCTACATCAAAATTGGATTTAGCGTTAACATGTTGGTGCCCTAATTCTAACAATGTAAGTTTGCATGTTTAATATATGTTTTAATCCAGAATAAAGAGATCTGGCTAAGGGTTTATGGTGCAAATTTCATCATTTTTGAAATTATTTTTCACAATGGTGCACCGGATTCCCAACAGGATTGAGACAACTCAATTGGACTTCTAGTCTCAACTTAGTACATGACTCAACTTACTTAACTAGACTAGATTAATTACAAATTGATATATGATTAAGACCTCATAATCAACAAATGGCTCATAATGAGCTGACTCGATCAACTAAGCTTGACTCATGAGCCCTAATGGCATGATCGACTTAGGACTCAAGATTAACAGAGCTCAAGGACCAAATACATGACTCAATGGGCATAATCGGGTTTAACTAATCAAAATTTTAATTACAGGACTTCAAGTGACTCAACTGACTTAAGCCCTACTTACAAGACTCAAAGGGCTAACAACACTTGATTATTGGACCAAAGATAAAAATGGAATCATGGCTAAGGGACTCAAAACTCAGGATCCATAGTGAACTAGGGTTGACTTGATATCTCCATCATTCTCCCAGGTGGGAGGAACTCGACTCCATCGAGTAAGGGTCGCTCTGGCTCTAGTATCGCTCAAGGAGGTATGGGTTGAGGCGCTGCAAGTCCTCTCGAGTAATCCATGAATCATCAGATTGTGGTTGACCTTGCCAATGGACCAGGTAGCGTTGATAGCCACAGCCTGGGTCGTGATAGCTTGATCATCCAGGATATGCTCGATCCATTTTCCTCTCCCAGGCCAGTTTGTATGTGGACACTCTAGGTTAGGTTCACTCTCAAAGGATGGAGTAGGTCCAAAAACCTCACTAGGAATCACTATCAGTTCCCTATACTCAACTAAGTCTACGATATTGAAGGTAGAGCTAATGCCTAATCAAGGGCAGATCAAGTACAGAGGCATTGGTCCTTCCTTCTCGACCATTCTTAATATCTTGGCTTGAAATTCAGGATACAAACTTCTAACTTAATGCCTAACAACAAAAAAATAACTAGCATGCATAAATAGTCCCGCATCACACTCTCCCCGCCCCGCCTCCACCTCTCACCGGTGAGCTACTACCGCATCACTTTCAAGAAGATTCCCATCATTCAAGCCATCGCCGGTGATCGGTAAGATTTTTTTTCTGTAAAACATCCTCCTCCTCCATCACCAGTGATCAGGAAGAAGGCAGACCCTACATTGGCCCACTCACCACCTCGCCTCTAAGCCCCCCAATGGCCCATCCTCCACCTCCCCCTCCTCCTCCTCATCTTGAGAAGATCACCAAGGAACCCATCATCGTGCCACTTGCTGCCCTACCTCCGAGCCCCCCAACGACGAAGGGAAAATATGCTAGGCAGAAAGAAAGTATTTTAAAACAAATTGAAAATGAACAGTGGAAGGATTGGTAGATCGATCAAAATGATCTACCAATCTGCCAGCAACAGGTTCTAGTAAGATAATGCAGCATGCAATATACATCAAGAGCAAGAAAAATAATCAAAGATATAAAAGTATGTTATTGTTATACCTTTGAAAATGCTGTGGAAAAGGATAAAGCGCTGCAGCCAAAAACGTGTTTGGCCTCTACAGGTAATCCATACTGGGGCTCAACTCTGATCAACTCTTTCGGGGTGCTAGCTCCTTGGGATCCTTCAGGCCAATCTTCTTCTTCTCGGAAGACAAGGAGGAGAGGTGGAACCCTTTCCAACTTTCTCTCTTCCCAAGACCTAGCTTAAATGCTAGGTATTCTCACACCCAATCCCAAGTCCTCACAAAATCTTTTTTCTCTTCTAGTTTTTCAACCAACTAGTAGCCATGAGAGGAAGAAAGATGAAGTAGGAGTGATTGGGGGAGAACGTTAAGGGCAAACCAATTTGGCTCTAACCACATTGGGAAGGAATGATAATCATTCCATAAAAGTTTGGTGCCAAAATAGCTTGAATTCGAAATTCAAACCAAGTCAAAACCTTCTCAAAAGCTTTCCAGAAAATCCATTCAGGATTTTCTGGCTGAGCAGAGACGAGCCGACCCGAGCAAGAGTCGAGTCAGCTCGTCTAGAACACAGAATAGTTGGACTATTCTTTCAGTAGAAATGAGTCAGCCCGGGTAGGGGTCGAGTCGGCTCATCCAAAATATAGAACACTAGACTGTTCATTCAGTAGGAATGAGTCAGCTCGAGCAGGGGACGAGTCTTCTCGTCCAGAATACAGAATGAGTCAGCTCGAGCAGAGGTTGAGTCGGCTCGTCCAGAACACAGAACGAGTTAGCTCGAGTAGGGGTCGAGTCGGATTGTCCAGAAAAGACTTCCAAAAATATTTTTTGTCATAGCCAAGTGTCGATCCCTCAAGTGTCGACACATGGTCATCATATTGACCGCTAATGATAGGAAATGATTCTTAATCATGATCAGCCTTAAGATCAGATAGAAACCCCTATGGTGTGTGACCCCATAGGTTCGAACACTAAGCCATAGCATTGGAACACTTTCAGTACCTATCAAAGTCCTCATCTAGTAATGATACCCGACGTCCGGATAGGTCAAAGATTGTAGAGCAACTTTCAAGAACCTCTGGCATATGGTTATCGCATAATTCATCCCTTTGATCTCATAATGCTCAGGATGACCTAGGATTTGACTGCCAACCCTAATTTGGTTCATCTAGATCATGTCTCAACTTTACAAGTTCTGTAACTCCTCACAAGAACTATCCTGACCAAGATTTTGCTAAATTGAGACACGGCGAGTCATTCACTCTAAACTATTTGGAGGGGTCAATTCCATCTTGATCCACCATCGCTCTATAAGTACTTAACTGCACCTAGAAACTTTCCATCACTGGATTAGAAATCCAGGTAGTCTAGCACCAAGTACAATGAATTGCTTGCAAGCTACCATGGTGACCTCAAGTCTGATGGACACATATACCCATTTCCTTTTGTGAGCAATCCTTTAGTAGAAGGGAGCTCCGTAGATGGTCACGTTCAGTAAGATATCATACATTTCACTTGCATGTCACACCAGTGTCTCCACACTCTTTGGTTAAAAGGACAACCAATAAACGTGACATACAACAACCTATACTTGATATATCATCATTCTATAACAATGTATCATTTGATTGTGAACCAGTTTAAGAACTACTTGATATATCCTCTCTAATGCGGGACGACTTTAAGATTACTAAACATGCAGAAAAAATAGTAAACTAATTTTTTTAGATTTTTTTTAAATTTTAATTTGCAGGCTAAATTTTCAAAATCAAATAAAGACCAGCAAAATAAATAGCAATGCAAAGAATTATCATAATCGCAGGCATGCTCAGAATTGAGAAATTCCTAGCTTAGGAGAGCTAACTTTTAATCAAAATAGAAATTAAGAGTGGGAAGGTTTGTACCAGGCAGAGATTGAAGAACTCGATGATGAAGGGGTCACACAACTCTCAGATTGATGCCTAGAAGATGAAGCCTATAGTTTCCCAAATTTGAAGGCAATCTAGATCCAGTCTGAAGGCAAAGAAAGCCTCCTCTGGGGAGGGAAAATACCTCGGGGACCCTACAATACATCAAGGTTAGGCATGAATAGGTAAGCAAAGAAAAAAAAATAAGAAGATGAAGCAAGAAGGAGGGTATTAGGGTAGATGTTGCAGGCGGCCTGGAGAAGATGGGATCCAGTATCTGGGGTGGCTCTTCGAGTGCTGCTCAAGGCCATGGCTACTGCTTCAAGTCTTGGGAAGATGCTTAGGCATGGGGAACTCCAAGGAATAGGGGATGGCCATGGAAGAGAATAAAGAACCAAACCAAAGAACAAAAAACCAGAACACCAAAAGCTGAACACCAAAATAATAGAGTTTTATTTCATAAAAGTTGATTCAATACAAGAAGAGGAGGGGTGGGGTATTTATAGAGTTCCCATGCCCTCTCCTTATTAGGATTGTAGCTCTCTCCTAGTTAGGATAGGTTTACAAGCTTTGAGTGAGAGAAGGACTACAACATTAACCTAGAACTAGGATTTCAAAGTTAAATGAAATAAAAACTTGATTTCCTCCTTCCACTTGGACTCTTCCTCCTAGCTTGGACCAAGTCAACCATTAAGGACACCTCTCCTTGGTGTGTGGGCTTCAGGGCAGCAAAAATGGATGGCCAAGAGGCTAGGGTGCATGGGCTTTGGGCCCCTTGGAAGCCCGGGATGCCTGGGCTAGCATATTCTTGGAATCTTGGTTCTGGGCTAGAATATACCTGGAATCTTGGTTCTTATGAGATTGGGCTTGGCTCCTGGACTGATTTCTTTTAGGCTGGGACATAGATGGACCTTTGGAATCATGGGTGCCCTGGTCTGGGAATATGCTCTGGCATTTGGAGAGAAATCTGGGCATCTGGAAGGTATCTTGGATCCTGGGGTGTCCAACAAGGTCCAATAAGCTATTGTAGTGGCCTCTGACTCCTGGATGAGGCCTGGTGGGACTCCAAAATAGGGTATCCTCTTCTCTTATAAATGAACTGGACTAATGCTGGACTCATACTGAAATACAGGACTCAATACTGGACTAGGATTGAAACACAATCAATTAGTCTCAACTTATTACAAGACTCAATCTTACTTGCTTACAAAATTATGACACATGACTAAGATTCTAAAATCCTAATCAGTAAACCATATGGGATCCAATGATCTGTGTCTGATCTTGGTGTCCCCACCAATTCTCCTGGAGTAAGAGAAACTCGACCCCATCCAGTAAGGGTCAATTTGGCTCTCATACTGCTCAAGGAGGGTCTGGGTTAAGGTGCTGCATATCCTCACCAGTGCTCCACAAGTCCTTAAGTCTCGACCGACCTTGCCAACAGACCAAATCTCTCTGATAGCCTCCATCTCAGGTACCGATGGCTTGATCATCCAGGGTTCTCTCAATCTTTTCTCACCAATAGGCCAAATTATATGTGGACACTCTGGGGTGGGTTCTCTCTCAAAGGGAGGGATAGGCTCAAGGTGCTCGCTAGGTATCACTACTGGCTCTATACTCTATAAGGTCTGAGATGTTGAAGGTGGAGCTAATACCTAAATCAGGTGATATCTCAAGTGCATAGAAATTGGGTCCAACGCTCTTCATTATTTTGAATGGCCCAGCTTTGCGAGCATGAAATTCCTTTACAATCACACAATCCTTTGTAGAAAATTCTTTCTCTCTTTCTAGAATTAGCCAAGTTATTATATAGTTCATTACTTATGTTTAGTTTTTTTGACTAATTTCCTGATGCAAATGCTATGCAGAGGTCACTGTATGTGTGGACAGGTGATTCAGGGCTGTGGATTTATTGGACTCAAGACTAACACCTAATAGACTCGACTAAGCATCCCTATCGAAGGAAGTTTTATTAGACTCTCTCGGGCCTAAACCTATCAGACTATAGACTCTCTAAGTTTTACTCTAGTTTGACATGCACAAGAAAATTTACAATGAGCTTCTAGTAAATGCCACAAAGTATACCAAAAGTAACATGCAAACCTAACATGTGCAATGAATGAATGCAACATGCAAACCTCTACATGATGCAGGTGAATGGTTAAAGAATCATAAGAAGATTCAAAAAGGGTAGAAAATAAGAGGTCAGTTCAGGATCAGTTGGGTAAGGTAAGAAATAAGAAGATGGTTCAAGGTTAGTTGGATAAAGTAGGATATAAGAAGGGGTGTCAGGAATTAATCCTAGACTAATGAGGTTAACCTTATAGGGTTGCGTCCTTAATAAATTATTCTGGCTCACAAAGCAAAGGACTGGGCTCTATAGTTGGGCTTTCTTTTAGTGGCTCCTTAGGTAAGGTTCTGATAGTATTTCTTAGGTTCTCTTCCTCTAGCTGGTCTTCCACTACAGGTTCAGTTTAGGTAAGGTCAGGGTCAACTAACTCTAGATTGGTTTCTACCTAGGTATCTGCTAAGTCTAGGTCTTCTAGAGGGACTTCCTCTTCTTCTTCCTTATACTCCTCCACTAAGCTCATGTTAGCTTCAAATACTCCTCTTCAATGTCAGCTTTCTGAACTAGTGGGGTGGTAAGAGGGGGTTGACTAAGGAAGAATTGACTAATATAGGTTCAGATCTAGGGATATTAATCCTATAGGGTTCAAGTTGACTAGGGTTGACTTGACTGGCACTAAGCTGATACTTAGGGACTATGGGTTCCTGGGGTTCAACTCTATGGGTCTTGCCTAGGGTTCCTACTTGGTCATCTAATGGATCAATCCTATGAGTTGCTTGGTTACTGGATTGGATCATTAGGCCTAATCTATTATTTATCAGGGTAAACTAGGTTTGGTTTGGGCATTAGATTGGTTATTTGGGCAATTAATTGGGTAACCATCTGGTCATTCATGGCTTTTATGAAAGCCTCAAAATTGGGATCCAAGGTTGGGTTTGGTTGGGATTTAGACTTTTGATATTGTGTTCCTAGTCTCGTGGTCATACAATCAATCAGTCACTCAGAGTGAGATGGTGCAACCAAGCATGCAAGGATCAGTAGTTCTAGGATTTCCTAGACCTAGAGCCAAAACTGAATAGGTCTACTCAACTTACACTTAACCTAGCAGCTAATCCTTCCACTGGCCATGTAAGGGGTGGGGTGGTGGGAGGTGAAAGGGATATGCCCTACAAGCCAATCTATGTTGTATCTCCCAAACCATTGTAATTGACAATATTCTAATAAAGGCATTATTTTTCATCATACGCTGTGATTATTATTATATGATGAACCCCATAGATTAGGGCTATGATTTTAGGGTTATGATGAGATCATACCAGTGAGACCTAAAGTCTTAAAACCTTAATAAAAAATATTCCTAGTCGAAGGAACCTTGAGTAGGGGATCAGGTTTTTTCCGGTAAGACTAGCATATGTATACTGAATAGGGTGACTGCTCTCACAGTCACTTGTGTATCATACTAATACTAGGATGTGGGTGCTCATTAGAGAATAAGTTCACTGATATGATCCAACTTGAGAATATCTAATGGAGTCTTAGCTACATGTCAATAGAAGGTTCTCATAGTGGGAGTGGTACAAGTAATCCTTTGACCTGAGACTGCCATAAGTACCTTATGTACATGAACCCATGCTTTGGTTCAATCCTAATCATGACACTGAGTCATGCACAGGATTGATACTGGGAATGGTGAATTGTATATGAAGGTAATGAGTAGGTCAACAAGGAATCGATCACTCTTAGTAAGAGGAGATTGCATCCAGCTAGTTATCAATCGGATGATGATTCAGGGAATCTTTGATCAAAGTAAAGATATTAGAGATGGTTTCTAATATCAAGATAATTGAATCATCAATATAAGATTGAGCTAGAAACAAATAAATATTGGATTTGACATATATCCATATCCATAATTATATTTGGGTGCAGGCTGATCGAAGGATTTAATTGTATGGTAACTTTCTACTGAAGGGTAGTTTTGGTATTTCACCAGAATTTCCATATCTTCCGGGTAGACATGACACATTGCTAGACATCAATCTTGTCTTGTGGGTTGATCAAATTTAATGATCATTTATTAGAAAGAGTCCTAATTGATCAAAATCGGGTAAGCTCGATTTAACCTAAATCAATTAGAAAGTGTTCTAATCAAATTAGGTCAACTTGTATTCGAACCCACTACTGGCTAGATATGGAACCCAATGGGTCACACACTTAAGAGAATTGATCAAGAGTCATTTGCATGAAGATACTCTAACAAGTGTTGCAAATCCTAACTTCTATTCGAATTGGATTCGAATTAGGGTTCCGAATTGATTCAATTTGGGTTCTGATTGGATCTAATTAGACCCTAATTGAGGTTTTAGAGATTATGGCTAACCAATTACTTAGCCTAGCATACCACCTGCCCCTTAGCCCTTGCACGCCAAAAACATCAAGAGTCCATGCACTTATGGACTCTTGGCGCGCCATATGGAGGAGTCCATGGGCGCGTGGACTCTTGGCACGCCCACTTAATTATCCGATGAATTAAGATGGGGCGGCATTCTTTCTCATTTTTAGCGCCTCACTTGTCATCCCTTGGATGGTAATCTAACGGGTGGTGGGGTTTTAAGAAAGAAAGAAAGCGTTGTTTCTTCCCGGGTGCGTGAAATCGTATCTCTTCGGAGATTCAAGTTTTGCGACTTCTTTTCCCCAATCGTCGCGACTTCTTCCTTTGAGAAAAGCCATGAGAATTGATCTGGAAGGCCGTGAGAATTAATCCAGAAGGTCGTGAGAAAGAAGAGAAGGGCGTGAGAAGAAGGAAAGGGCATGAGAAGAAGGAAAAGGGCATGAGAAAAATGTTTTCGAAGAGTTGTGAGGGCGCCTCTCTGAAAACTATATAAAGGAATGGAAATCGAAACTTCGGGAATTCTAAAAAAAAATATATATATATTTTATTCTTCTTCCTCTCCTAAAGACTCTTTGTCCCTTTTCTTGTTTTTGCATTGTTTCCTTTACAGAGTACACCTCTGTCAAAACTCAGCTACTGAACAAAAACAAGAGCGAAAGTCTCCGACGGTAAAGGAAAGAAAGAGTTCTGTTTTTGTTCTTTCCTTTCTTTCTTACATTAATACATTATTATCTTAATTTCTCCTCCAATTTAAGACAAGCCTAAATCCCCTTAGGACAAAGTCTTATCTTTAAGACAAGTGTCTTAGAGGGTCAAGGTCTTAGTGGAAGGAGGAGAAGAGATAAAAAAAAAAAAAAGGAGGCAACCTCTTGTGTGGAAGAATTCCAGCCATAATCCGAAGAATTGATTCTAGAAGAAGAACTCAATACGAGGAACTATTGGACAAGAAGATAGTGTTCTTGGTCATTGGTCTGTGTGGATCACCATCGGAGGGCGGACACTTGGACGCCTGGTGAATTCAAATAGCCTATTGATCTTCAAGTTTTAAGTCTTCATAAATTGGAATTAGCGATTACAGGTTGGTATTCTAATTCAATTTGCATAGAAATGTTTGTCTTCAAACATTCTAGTCTTATTAAGGAGTTCCTGGTTTAGTATTTTTGTGCATATTTAATTTCAATTTTTGAAATTACCCTTCCGCTGCGTTGCACCGGATCCCAACAGTGGTATCAGAGCCACCTTAATTAGGACTATAATTTATGATAGTTTGTATGTCACATCTTAGGGTTTTTTATATCCTAATATGTTACTACACTTAGCATATTTTTTATTGCATATATGTTTTGATGTATGCCACTAGTTAGGGTCTTTCACTCAAACCCTAATTATTATAGAGATATGTTTAGTTTTTGAAGTCATCATACTGAAATAAGGTTGCCCTGGCATAATGGTGGATCCATTATGTGGTAATGGTTGTCCTAGTATGATGACACACTTAGCATATATTTGTTTATTTATAAGAGTGATATGTTGATTGTGATACATTCTATAAGAATGTGCTGGCAATTTATAAATCCCTCCTCTTAAAAATTATATTAAGTAGTATATTTAACTAATAAGCATCACTAGTCATGATGTACAATTGATCATTCGGTGTCTAGAAAGGTGGTTCTGGGAAGGTAAAGAGAATTGTGATTTTTAATTGGTTCCGTTGACTGACCTGGCCAATTTTTATTGGTGTCTAGGAAAACAACGGGGGACTCCCACATCTCTTCCACTTGCCTAGCCAATTTGATTAAATTTAAATCTTGACTAAAATGCTTAGTGTTAAAATACTATATATTGGCCTTCCTTCATGCTGGATCATTATTGTGTTATGAACCGCATTAGGTTTATTGTATTATCTGCAAGACCTAATATGGTGATTGACATAATACTAGTCTAGTGCATAGATATGCTTACAGTATATTCAATATAATGCTTTGTTGTGTTATCTGCAAGGGCATTATATTTGAGTATTGACTGTATAGAAATGAAAGGGTCTTGACTTAACTAGAACATTATGGTTTGTTGTGTTTTTCTGCAAGACTAATAATGTTCTAGAGGCCAATTACTTCTTGAGAATTATATTAGATATAATTGGAAGAGTTTCCTACCTTTGAGCTTATAAAAGATTTGTTGTGTTTTCTGCAAGATCTTTTATAAGTTATTAGGATCTCAATCTCACTAAGAAAAACTGATCAGGATTCTTCTCGATTATCATAGTGAGGGTTATGATTTTTGATAAAATAGTGGGAGACATAATTAAATTGAAGACCTAATTTAATTATGTAAGTCATTTCATGGTTGTTACTTATGTATTGTTCTTTGTTAATATAGATAAATGGCATCTTCATTGTCACTGCGAAGTATCTTAGATACCAACAAACTGACTGGTCCGAACTATGTGGACTGGTTGAGAAATTTAAAGATTGTGCTGAGTTCAAAAAAACTTTCTTATATTCTAGATACCCATGTCTTAATCCACTAGGGGATGATGCCACAGAGGAAGATATGGCCACATATAAAATGTGGCAGAATGACTCCCTTACTATCAAGTGTATCATACTAGCCTCTATGACCAATGAGTTACAGAGACAGCATGAAAGCATGGATACTCAATCCATAATGCTCAATTTAAAAGAGCTTTATGGAGAACATAGCAGAACTGCAAGATATGAAATATCTAAGCAGTTATTCCGTGCTAGGATGACAGAGGGAACATCCGTTCAGGATCATGTTCTGTAGGTAATTGACTTGATCACCAGATTGGGTCAATTAGGTTTTCATGGATGGAGAGTTGAATCAGGATTTAATCCTGCAATCACTCCCAAAGTCATTTTCTCAATTTGTCTTGAATTATCCATGAACAAACATGAACAACTGAACTTCCTTGCCTAAGCTGTTAAATATGTTAAAAACAACGAAGAGCCACATAAAGAAAGAAAAGGCTCCACTTCTTCTTATTAATAAGACCAATAAGAAGAAATCAGGCAAAAAGATTTTAATAGGAGGCTAAACCCTAAGAGTGGCGTCAATAAGAATAAGAAAGGAAAGAAGGCCTCCAAACAGTCAACCTATTTCTTTTGCGGCAAAGCGGACATTGGAAAAGGATTGCAAGGCTTACCTTGCAACTGTGAAGCCTGGTGCATCAGATGCGCCAAAAGGTATGTATGAGATACATGCTATATTGACATTAAATTCTTCAGTTTCAAATACTTGGATATTGGATACCGCTTGTGGTTACCATATATGCAAATCTTTGCAGGGCCTCCACAAGCTTAAAGTATTGAAGGAAGGTGACTTCAATCTCTACGTGTGCTAGGGAGATATCATCCAAGCAGAAGCTGTAGGGACCTATATTCTGAAGTTGCCTTCAAGGAAGATCTTGGAGTTACAAAATTGTTATTTATGCTCCTATTAATAGAACATTGTATCTGTTCCTTGTTATTAAAACAAGGATATTTATGGGATGTAACGAGCACTGGTTGCTCGTAATAATGTGTCTAATAAATTATTTGTTCTGGCATATTTAGCAATGGGCTCTTAACTCTTTTCTCCAATGATAGTGTTTTTCATGTCAATAATAAAGAAAAAAGAGGACTTTAATTAAACTTTACTTTGGCATCATCGACTTGGTCATGTTAATGAGTCTAGGATAAGCAAGTTGTACAAGGAAAAATTCCTTGATCCTTGAGTATGAATCATTAGGAACTTACGAATCATGGTCTATGGTAGATGACCAAGACTCCATTTATGGACATGGAGAAGGTCAACTGAGTTATTAGGACTTATACATACTGATGTATGTGGTCCAATGACAACTCAGGCCAGAGGTGGATACTCATATTTTATCACTTTTACAGATGATTTATCTAGTTCGGATATGTGTATCTTATGAAACATAAATCTGAAGCCTTTGATAAATTTAAGGAGTATCAAAATATGGTTGAAAAACAAACCAAGAAAAGTATTAAAGTTCTTTGGTCTGATCGAGGAGGAGAATCTTATCCACGGAGTTTTTAGATTATCTTAAGTTAATGGAATTCTTTCTGAATGGACCCCTCCTTATACACCATAGCTAAATGGTATAGCTGAAAGGAGGAATCGTACCTTATTAGATATGGTATGATCCATGATGTGCTTCACAAATTTACCCATTTCCTCCTTCTGGGTCATGCCTTAGAAACTGCTGTTTACATTCTGAACAAAGTACCTTCTAAATCCGTTGTTAGTACTCCATATGAAATTGGAGTGGAAAGAAATCGTATCTTAAATATTTTAAGGTATGGGGATGTCCAGCTTATGTTAAAGAAATTTTGGACATAAGTTGGAACCTAGAGTGGATAAATGTCTATTTGTAAGATATCCTAGAGAGGGTAGAGGATATATGTTTTACCATCCAACTGAACAAAAGATTTTTGTCAGCAGACATGCCACTTTTCTAGAAAAAGAGTTTATTTTAGAAAAGGGCAATGGTAGAACTATTGAACTTGGAGAAGTACAAGAAACACAGATAGACATTCTCAATCATATACAATAGTTAGATCAGAACCAGAACACAAAACTCCTCCCCGTAGGTCTGATAGAGTGTCACGGGCACCTGAGAGGTATGGGTTTATTATTAAAAATATGAAGCCCAAGTCATTCAAAATGATGAACCTCTGACCTATACGGAAGCTATCTTGAGTACTGATTTAGATAGATGGCAAGAAGCCATGGAATCCGAGATAGATTCTATGTATGTCAACCAGTATGGACTTTGGTTGATGCACCAGAGGGTGTTAATCGTATTGGGTGCAAATGGGTCTATAAGAAAAAATTGGGACTGATGGCCAAGTTGAAACCTATAAAGCAAGATTAGTGGCAAAAGGTTTTAGACAAAAACATGGAATTGATTATGATGAAACGTTCTCACCTGTTGCCATGCTCAAATCAATTCAGATTTTACTTGCTATAGCAGCATACCATGATTATGAGATCTAGCAGATGAATGTGTAGACTGCATTCCTCAATGGTTTCCTTGAGGAAGAAGTCTACATGTCACAGCCAGAAGGTTTTATTTCAAAGAAACCTAATCAAGTATGCAAGCAAAAGAAACCCATTTATGGATTAAAGCAAGCTTCAAGGAGTTGGAACATCCATTTGATGAAACTATTAAAAGGTTTGGTTTTATCAAAAATGTGGATGAACCCTGTGTTTATAAGAAGACTAGTGGGAGTGCCATAGTCTTCTTGGTTCTGTATATAGATGACATACTCCTCATTGGGAATGATATCCCAATGTTACAATCAGTCAAGGTTTGGCTATCAAACCAGTTTTTCATGAAAGATTTGGGAGAAGCATCCTATATACTAGGTACTAAGATCTATAGATATAGGTCTAAGAGGATGCTAGGTTTATCCCAGTCTAGGTACATTAACCTAGTGCTGAAAAGATTCAGCATGGATGAAAGTAAAAGAGGTTATCTTCCTATGAGTCAAGGCATACATCTTTCCAAAAGGATGTCTCCTAAGACACCTGAAGAAAAAAATAGAATGAATTCTATACCTTATGCTTCAGCAATAGGGTCCATAATGTATGCCATGTAATGTACCAGGCCTGATGTGGCATATGCTTTAGGCATTGTCAGTAGGTTTCAGGTTGATCCAGGAGAGGATCCTTGGAAAGCAGTTAAAAATATTCTTAAATACCTAAGAAAGACTAAGGATATTTTTCTGATTTATTGTGGTTCTGATCTTAAACTAGAAGCTTATTCTGATTCTAGTTTTCAATCAGACCCTGATGATAGCAAATCCATATCGGGATATGTTTTTACCCTAAATGGTGGAGCAGTAAGTTGGAAGAGTACCAAGCAGCAGACTGTAGCTGACTCAACTACAGAGGCAGAATACATAGCTGTCAGTGAAGCCGCCAAGGAAGCAATCTGGATAAAGAAGTTCATCACAGAGTTGGGTGTTGTTCCTGAGATAGAAAATCCAGTGCCACTTTACTGTGACAGCATTGGAGCTGTTGCTCAAGCTAAGGAACCAAGAGCTCATCATAAGTCCAAGCACATTCTGAGACGCTTCCATCTCATACGAGAAATAGTAGAAAGACAAGATGTCTACATAAATAGAGTTGATACAAAGAAAACGTAGCAGACCCGTTCACTAAGGCTCTACCACAGCGAGAGTTTGATCGCCACCTCGAGAGTATGGGGTTAAGATTTAAAGGCGATTGACTTTAGTGAAAGTGGGAGATTGAAAGGGATATGCCCTACAAGCCAATCTATGTTGTATCTCCAAAACCATTGTAATTGATAATATTCTAATAAAGGCATTATTTTTCATCATACGCTGTGATTATTATTATATGATGAACCCCATAGATTAGGGCTATAATTTTAGGGTTATGATGAGATCATACCAGTGAAACCTAAAGTCTTAAAACCTTAATCAAAAATATTCCTAGTCGAAGGAACCTTGAGTAGGGGATCAGGGTTTTTTCCGGTAAGACTAGCACATCCTATGTATACTGAATAGGGTGACTGCTCTCACAGCACTTGTGTATGACACTAATACTAGGATGTGGGTGCTCATTAGAGAATGAGTTCACTGATATGATCTAACTTGAGAACATCTAATGGAGTCTTAGCTACATGTCATAGAAGGTTCTCATAGTGGGAGTGGTACAAGTAATCCTTTGACCTGAGACTGCCATAAGTACCTTATGTACATGAACCCATGCTTTGGTTCAATCCTAATCATGACACTGAGTCATGCACAGGATTGATACTGGGAATGGTGAATTGTATATGAAGTAATGAGTAGGTCAACAAGGATCGATCACTCTTAGTGAGGAGATTGCATCCAGCTAGTTATCAATCGGATAATGATTCAGGAATCTTTGATCAAAGTAAAGATATTAGATATGGTTCTAATATCAAGATAATTGAATCATCATATAAGATTGAGCTAGAAACAAATATAATATTGGATTTGACATATATCCATATCCATAATTATATTTTGGGTGTAGGCTGATCGAAGGATTTAATTGTATGGTAACTTTCTACTGAAGTGTTTTTTGATATTCACCAGATTTCCATATCTTCCGAGTAGACATGACACGTTGCTAGACGTCAATCTTGTCTTATGGTTCATCAAATTTATGATCATTATTAGGAAGAGTCCAATTGATCAAAATCGGGTAAGCCCGATTTGACCTAAATCGATTAGAACGAGTTCTAATCAAATTAGGTCAACATGTATTCGAACCCACTACTGGCTAGATATGGAACCCAATGGGTCACACACTTAAGAAAATTGATCAAGAGTCATTTGCATGAAGACACTCTAGCAAGTGTTGCAAATCCTAACTTCTATTCGAATTGGATTCGAATTAGGGTTCCGAATTGATTCAATTTGGGTTCTGAATGGATCTAATTAGACCCTAATTGAGGTTTTAGGGATTATGGATAACCCAATTGGCTAACCAATTACATAGGCTAGCATACCACCTGCCCCTTAGCCCTTGCACGCCAAAAACACCAAGAGTCCATGCGCTTATGGACTCTTGGCGTGCCATATGGAGGAGTCCATGGGCGCATGGACTCTTGGCGCACCCACTTAATTCTCCGATGAATTAAGATGGGGTGGCATTCGTTCTCATTTTTAGCGCCTCACTTGTCATCCCTTGGATGGTAATCTAATGGGTGGTGGGTTTTTACGAAAGAAAGAAAGCGTTGTTTCTTCCCGGGTGCATGAAATCGTATCTCTTCAGAGATTCAAGTTTCACGACTTCTTTCTCCTAATCGTCGTGACTTCTTCCTTTGAGAAAAGCCATGAGAATTGATCTGGAAGGCCGTGAGAATTAATCCAGAAGGCCGAGAAAGAAGAGAAGGGCGTGAGAAGAAGGAAAGGGCGTGAGAAGAAGGAAAAGGGCATGAGAAAAATGTTTACGGAGAGTTGTGAGGGCGCCTCTCTGAAAACTATATAAAGGAATGGAAATCAGAACTTTGGGAATTCTAAAAAAAAAAATATATATTTTATTCTTCTTCATCTCCTAAAGACTCTTTCTTCCCTTTTCTTATTTTTGCATTGTTTCCTTTACAGAGTACACCTCTGTCGAAACTCTGCTACTGAACAAAACAAGAGCGAAAGTCTCCGATGGTAAAGGAAAGAAAGAGTTCTGTTTTTGTTCTTTCCTTTCTTTCTTACATTAAGACATTCTTATCTTAATTTCTCCTCCAATTTAAGACAAGCCTAAATCCCCTTAGGACAAAGTCTTATCTTTAAGACAAGAGTGTCTTAGAGGGTCAAGGTCTTAGTGGAAGGAGGAGAAGAGATAAAAAAAAAAAAGGGAGGCAACCGCTTGTGTGGAAGAATTCCAGCCATAATCCGAAGAATTGAGTTCTAGAAGAAGAACTCAATACGAGGAACTATTGGACAAGAAGATAGTGTTCTTGGTCATTGGTCTGTGTGTATCACCATCGGAGGGCGGACACTTGGACGCCTGGTGAATTCAAATAGCCCATTGATCTTCAAGTTTTAAGTCTTCATAAATGGAATTAGCGATTACAGGTTGGTATTCTAATTCAATTTGCATAGAGTTTGTCTTTATATATTCTAGTCTTATTAAGGAGTTCCTGGTTTAGAATTTTTGGTGCATATTTAATTTCAATTTTTGAAATTACCCTTCCGCTGTGTTGCACCGGATCCCAACAGGAGGCTCCCCCTGCTTGTCACAGGGTCCTAATTATAAACCACCAGTCCACTTAGGTTCTTTTACTCTCGACCCCCAGCCTTAGACACCAGACTTCAGTAATAGCCACAGTATTAAATGCACTAGTTGGCCCACACGGTTTGGACCCGACCTGTTGGGTGTCACCTAGCCCTCTAGGGCAAATTAAGTCTAATTACTTTTAATTTAGGCTTGGGTCAATATGATGATGGTTGTTTTGGGCCCAGGATAGGTGATGAAATCCTGCCCTGATCTGAGATAGTGAATTGCCCTTATGATTAGGTTAATCAAATGATGCACATTCAATGAGCCCTAATGCAACTAATAACAATCAAAAAATAAAAATATTTATGTGTATTTTATGAGGTGGCAGATTAAGTTTAGGTTGATTAGGTTAGAAAACAAATTGGGCTTGGATTAGGGGGGTTGGGAAGTTGGTTAGGTTAGGTTGAGTCAAGTATGCAGAGTCACAGAATTATGAAAATTAGGATTCGATTTGATGTAGATTGGAATATATTCCAATGCAGAAAGAATTCATAAAAAACTCTATAATAGGGACGGACAGTGGTGATGACCTCTATCAAGTTTGACGCAAAACAAAAATCAAATGGTGATGCAAATCCTATGGTTTCAGACTGATGCAGAATTATTAGGATTTTAGTTAGGATTTCTAATATGCCAAATTTTAGGACTTTTGACTTTCTATAAAATTAATTAAAAGTTATGATAAAATAGAGTACAAGACAGAGAACATGTCATGCAAATTTCATAGAAAAATAAAATTCCTAGGTGGTCAAAATCAGATGAAAAACAGACACCTAATACAGTTAGCAAGATGAAAAAATTAGGATTTGTGATCCTAATGCAGATGAATGCTATACTAAACCTGCTCTGATACCAAACTGATGCGGGATGACTCTAAGATTGCTAAACATACAGAAAAAAATATTAACTAATTTTTTAAAAAAAATTTATATTTTATTTTACAGGCTAAATTTTAAAAATCAAGTAAAGACTAGCAGGATGAATAGCAATGCAAAGAATCATCATAATCGCAGGCATGCTCATACAAAAAAATAAAGTCAGGACCCAAGAATTGAGAAATTCCTAGCTTAGGATAGCTAACCTTCAATCAAAATAGAAATTAAGAGTGGGAAGGGTTTATACCAGGCAGAGATTGAAGAAATTGCTGATGAAGGGGTCATACAGCTCTCAGATTGATGCCTGAAAGATGAAGCCTATAGTTTCCCTAATTTGAAGGCAATCTGGATCTGGTCTTGTTGCTGTCAAGTCTCCCGGATCGGGTCTCTTGGCTTGGCTGGAGCGCTCTTCTCCCGGAACTTGCAAAGAAGTCCCATGGATCGATGGTGTTCCGGTGGGGGACACTCTGATGGCTAAGTTAGCAAGGGCCTTAAAGCAACAAAATGGAGGAATTGATAAAAAGATAGCTCATGGAGAAGGAAAAGTGCCCTTACCATTCGAAGTCCCTCGTATACCTTATATAGGCATGGAACACTACCAGATTCTGTTAGGGGCTAGGCTGGAAATGTCCGATCTGCTGCTAAGAGAATCAAGGTGGTGGCCAGGTGGTACCACGACGTGGCCACATCATGGGA
Source organism: Areca catechu (assembly GCA_021397845.1). Taxonomy (NCBI): domain Eukaryota; kingdom Viridiplantae; phylum Streptophyta; class Magnoliopsida; order Arecales; family Arecaceae; genus Areca; species Areca catechu. The sequence goes on along the minus strand of CM038051.1, from coordinate 135,172,478 downwards.
TCTGTTGTAACAGAATTCTGGTACCAGCTGGAAGGGGGCTTCTGGAGCCTTCTAATTAGTATGGGTCTGGCTGAAGCAGGTCAGTCGGACCTCGAACGAGTCGATTGACCCCTGGTGGAGTGGGTCGCTCGGACCTCTATTGGAGTGGGTCGGTCGGACCCCTGGTGGTCGGCCGATCTTTGATCCGGTTCAGAAAAAAGTTGATTGGGTATAATAGTTACCCCCTTGCTCTTGGCCTTCGAAGGGACTTGCACCTTGAAGGACGAGAGCATCATTTCTTACTTAATGTGTCTGTCCTTGGGATGATCGTGGATCCGATCAGGCATACTGCATTGATTGTGTCCCACTCCAGAATCATGGGCTTGGGATAGGTGTCAGCCCCGCATTGGAGGCGGGGGAAGGTAGTTAATGCAGATGGGGCGCTATGATGAGTGGCAGCTCGATCCGCCTGACCGTCAGGCTTTGGATGTAACTAGTGCAACATGGCAGCATCCGAGCAGTTAGCGCCGCATCTTGGATGAGCCTTCCCCCGCTGATATGGTGACCACGTGAATCATGACCTAGATGTGTTTCCCTGCATCGCATCAGCTTCCGTCGCGTGGAGAGTCGCACCGCCTGATGGCTAGATCATGGCACCCGAGTGACGGTGGGAAACGATCCCTCCAGGGGCTATAAAAGGAGGCGTTGAGAGCCCAAGGGAAGCTCCTGCTGCATCCATGTTTGAAGAGGGAGAAAGAGCATCTTCTTCCTTCCGCTTTCATCTTCCTAGAAACCCATTTTTCAGGTCAGTCCCCCCTCTGCCTTTTTAACCTTCATTAGAATGGCTTCCATTAGCCGCAGTTCCACCCATAGGGATAGGGAAACAGGCCCCGGTGAGATTCGGTCCGAGATGATCCGGGAGAGGGTAGAAGCCCTTAGGGTTAGATATAATATTCGCTCTACCCTGCACCTCACTATCCCAAATAGAGAAGGAAGGGTGACCAGACCGTTGAATCCAGGGGCTCTTTTGATATACGAGGACCACCTTAAGGCTGGCCTTAGATTTTCACTCTATGACTTCTTTGTCGAGATCTTCCGTTTATACAGGATTACCCCTGCATATTTGACCCCAAATAGCATTCGGGCAATCAGCTACTTTATGGTCCTTGCTATGAGCCAGTCGCGACCCTAGGACCTCCCTCTTTTCCAACTTCTTTATCTTGAAAAGGGATTTTAGGAGCCAGGAGTGGTGGATGTTCAGTCCCCGCCCTGGGCGAAAGATAATAGGGTGCCTTCCGTCGGCTATCCATGGGTGGAAGGCCAAGTTCTTCTATATGGATAGTCTCCAACCTTAGGGTTTTGAAGTACTGTGGAGGGAACCGAGGCTGAAAGCCATCGACAGAAGGGCGTTGCTTATGGCCGATCAGGCCGATTTCAATGAGATGGAGGGGGTCGGCCCCATTATGGTTCCGGAGCTGCTTTAGGAGGATAGCCTCCAGCTGGCCGGAATCAGCCACCACAGAAGCTTAGGTAGGATAGTGGGCACTATCGTCAGTCCCTTTTGCCTTTTGTAGTCTTTGTTTCCTTCTGTACTGACTTGGATCTTACTCTTGCAACAGGAGATAAGATGAAGCCCGATAGGGCCAAAGTGGTAGAGCAGGTGGCGAAGAGGAGAGGCACCTAGTTCGCGAGGCTGACCGTGGACAAGCCGAAGAAGCCGTGGGTGGAAGAATGGCCTGCAATAGTTATGTTAGTGGACTCCAACGAGGACGACATTCCTCTGTCAAAGGCACTCATCCCTCGTCGAGCAGCTAGCCGCCCGATCAAAGCAGAATCGCTAGAGCTGATTGACACAGCGACAGCTCTAGCCTCATCATCAACAAGGAGGATGGAAGCGACTCCCCCTACGGACAAAGGGACGGGAGAAATCAAAAAGTAGAAGGCTGACAATGTCCACTTCAAGATGTATCGGCACTGGCACAACCTACACAACGTAGGGCATGCCAGAGAACTACTGAGGGGGTCCATGTCAAAGGCCAACTGGGAGAGTCCATTGGAGGATGTTGGATGATGTGGCAAGGAAAGCCTACCGTGACATGATGAGTGTAGATCACTATCCTCCTACCATCATCCTTTCATTCTTTCCTTCTCTAAGCAAGATTTAATTCAAGTTTTCATTCGTAGCTTGTTCATGGGATCTCGCTAATGGACAACGGACTTGGCAATATGCTTAATGCAGCACAAACCGTGACCAAGAAGGCCGAAGAGTCAGAAGCGGCCAAGAGGGCGGCCGAGAAGAGGTTTTCGGCCAGTCAAGCCAAAGCCGATTCTTTGAAGAAGTAGGTATACGACCTGCAGAATCAACGGGCCGACTGGGAGGCCAGGTTAAAGAAAAAGAAGAAGTGAACCATCTAGTCCATCAGCTGAGCACAGAGGAAGAATGGTTTTGCCGAAGCTGAGAAGAACTCTCACAGTCAGCATCCATGGTAATAAATATATGGCCTATTGAAGGAGGCCAAAGAGCAGGCAGTAGAGGCAGTCAGAAATGCCATAGCGGAGTACAAGGCCTCTGCCAACTTCGAGGATGTGATGGAGGAAGCTAGGTTGGTTAGCTTCGACTATGGGTATGAGGACTACCTAAAGAAGGTGGCCGACACCTTTCCGAAGCTGGATCTGTCTGCCTTGCAATTGCTGAAGCCAGAGGAGAACCCCGACCATAACCGGGGTCGATGCCCAAGCTACCACCGACAAGGAGGAGTAGGGCTCGTCAAATGCTGGAGTCGACGCCCAGGCCATGGCTGATGCAGACCGACGATGCCCCGATCGGAACTTCGGGTGTGGCGTAGGAGGTCAAAGCTAGAGTTCCTCTTGTGTACTAACAGGGTCAGACTTAGATCATTTGTAAAAGTCTGCCCTGTTTTTTGTAAAACTTTTTGTTGATGAATGAAAATATGTTTTCCTTTAACTTGTCTTTAGTGTTCATCTTTCTGAGTGTGGACGGTCGCTTAGTCCGAACTCCTTTTTCTTGAAAATATTTCTAAGTGTTGAACAGTTGCTCAGTCCGAACCTACATCCTTAGAAATATTTTTAAGTGTGGGAGGGTCGGTTTAGTCTGAACCTTCAGGCTAGTCGCCTATAGGGTAACCCCTCAAATACTTAGGGATTCCATGTAGAATTTTTCGAGCGAGGTTGGATTTTTGAATGGGCTGCCATAGAGCCTCTAACCGACCGGGGTCAGACTTTCAGAGGGAGCTACCCTAGAGCCTCTACCGATCAGGGTCAGATTTTTTTGGAGTGGGTTGCCCTAGAGCCTCTACTGACAGGAGTCAGACTTTCGAAGTGGGCTGCCTTAGAGCCTTTGTCAACCGGAGTCAGACTTTCGAAGTGGGCTACCTTAGAGCCTTTGCCAACTGGGGTTGGACTTTCAGAGTGGGCTTCCCTAGACCTCTACCGACTGGGGTCAGACTTTCGAAGTGGGCTGCCTTAAAGCCTCTACCGATCGAGGTTGAACTTTCGAAGTGGGTACCCTAGAGCCTCTGTCAACCGGGTTTGAACATTTTTGGAGTGGGCTACCCTAGAGCCTCTGCCGATCGGAGTCGGACTTTCGGAGTCAGCTGCTCCTTAGAGCCTTTGCTAACCGGGATCAGACTTTTTTGGAGTGGGCTGCCCTAAAGCATCTACTGACCGGAGTCGGACTTTTGGAGTGGGCTATCTTAGAGCCTTTGCCGACCGGAGTCGGACTTTCAGAGTGGACTGCCTTAGAGCCTTTGCCAATCGGGGTTGGACTTTCAGAGTGGGTTGCCCTAGAGCCTCTGCCGACCGGGGTCGGACATTTGTGGTGGGCTGCCATAGAGCCTCTACCGACCAGGGTCGAACTTTCGGAGTGGGTTGCTTTAGAGCCTCTATCGACCAGAGTCGGACTTTCAGAGTGGGCTGCCCTAGAGCCTTTGCCGACTGGAGTCGGACTTTCGGAGTGGGCTGCCCTAGAGCCTCTGCCGACCGGGGTCAAACTTTTTTAAAGTGGGCTACCCTAGAGCCTCTGCCGACTGGAGTTAGACTTTCGAAGTGGGCTACCTTCTTGAGGGTCGCAGGGAAGGCAATGCAGTGGAGGGCATCGGAGGCACCCTATACCATCATGTGGGCCTTATAAGTGCCCAGATGATCCAAGTGTCGGTGGTGCCATCGTAGGCATCCACTTGAGGGATTTTGAAGTGACGGGGGATAGCTTCCCCCATGATTCTGGCAGAGAAAGGTGAGTGAGAGTCATACGCCTGCACTCCATCGGCCTATTATCGATCGACCAGCTCAATGATTTGCTCCTCCATACACTGGAGCTTGCTGGTGTAGTCCCTCGGGTCCTCACTACGGTGCTAATCACCATCAGGAACTGAGTCTATGGAGGATAACGAGGCAGACCTTACCCTCTTTCCATCACCATGAACCCCCTGAGACCTTCGAGGCTCCGGTACTAGGTGGAAGCGGGGTTGCGATGCTCCCTACTGTCGGCTTCCCTCGATAGTAGGTAGATGATTTGTTTGTGACACCACAAGGGGCTGCTGCCTGTTGTTGGCTGCATCTTGGAGATTTTGAACCGTGGCAGCAAGGATGTCAATGCGGTTTAGAAGAGTTTGGAACTGATGTTATCCTAGGGTGATGGTAGGTTAGGTGGTGTCGTTCTCCCTAGGAGGATCTTCTGATCTTGATAGTGAGTGGCCTCTCCTGACGGAGGTATTCTGGGCTCTTCCTTTCACCATTGCTTCACTTAGCAGTGGATTCTTCCTTTTAGAGAAGGGAAACTAAAATGAAGGTTCCGACCCTTCCTCTAGCGCCAATCTCTTGCTGTCAAGTCTCTCGGACCGGGTTCTCTTGGCTTGGCTAGAGCGCTCTTCTCCTAGAACCTGCAAAGAATTCCGACGGGCTGGTGGTGTTCCGACGGGGGACACTCCGATGGCTAAGTTAGCGGGGGCCTTAGAGCAATAGAATGGAGGAATCGACAAGGAGATAGCTCGTGGAGAAGGAAAAGTGCACTTACCATTCGAATTCCCCTATTTACCATACATATGCATAGAACACTACCAGATTCTGTTAGGGGCTAGGCTGGAAATGTCTGATCTGCCCCTAGGAGAATCAGGGTGGTGGCCAGGTGGCACCAGGACGTGGCCATGTCGTGGGATCTGTTGTAATAGAATTCTAGTACCAACTGGAAGATGCTTATGGAGCCTTCTGATTAGTATGGATCTGACTGAAGCAGGTTAGTCAGACTTTGAACGGGTTAGTTGGACCCCTGATGGAGTGGGTCGGTCGAACCCCTGGTGGTCGGCCGGATCTTCAATTCAATTCAGAGAAAAGTTGATTGTGAAGGCAAAGAAAGCCTCCTTTGGGAAGGAAAAACACCTCGGGGACCCTGCAATACATCAAGGTTAGGCACGAATAGGTAAGTAAAGAAAAAGAATAAGAAGATGGAAGCAAGGAGGGGATTAGGGCAGATGTTGCAGGCGGCCTAGAGAAGATGGGATCTAGTTATCTAGGCGGCTCTTGGAGTGCTTCTCAAGGCCATGGCTGCTGCTTGGAGGCTTGGGAAGATGCTTAGGCATGGAGAGCTCCAAGGAATAGGGGACGGCCAAGGAAGAGAACAAAGAATCAAAACCAAAGAACCAAAACCAGAACACCAGAAGCTAAATACCAAAATAACAGAGTTTTATTTTATAAGAGTTGATTCAATGCAAGAGGAGAAGGGGTGGGGTATTTATAGAGTTCCCATGCCCTTTTCTTATTAGGATTGTAGCTCTTTCCTAGTTAAGAAAGGTTTAAAAGCTTTGAGTGGGAGAAGGACTATAATATTAACCTAGAACTAGGATTACAAAGTTGAATGAAATAAAAACTTGATTTCCTCCTTCCACTTGGACTCTTCCTCCTAGCTTGGACCAAGTCAACCATTAAGGATGCCTCTCCTTGGTGTGTGGGCTTCATGGGCAGCAAGAATGGATGGCCAAGGGGCTAGGGCACATGGGCTTTGGGCCCTTGGAAGCCCGGGATGCCTGGGCTAGCATATTCCTGGAATCTTGGTTCTGGGCTACAATATACCTAGAATCTTGGTTTTATGAGCAAGGGCTTAGCGCCTAGGCTGATTTCTTTTGGGCTGAGGCATAGATAGACCTCTGGAATCATGGATGCCCTGGTCTGGGAATATGCTCTTGATAGAAAAATGCCATAAGAGCCAATCATTGTTTGGGCCTTTTTTGTAAACTTCCAACTAATGCATGACATCATTGTTTATAATAAAGGCATTTGATTCATCATATACTGCTGTGTCATATTTTTGACTATGATGAATCCCATAGAGTAGGGCAACGAAATTAGGGTTATGAAAAAATAACAGTGAGACCTGATTCCTACAAACCTTAATCTAGAATGTTCCTAGTCATTGGACCATCGATTCGGGGATCGATGAATCCGGTAAGACTAGCTTATCTATGTATACTCAGTTGATGAGGCAGGTTGGTCTCACAGCCACTTGTGTAGAGACACTAATACAAGGATAAAGGTGCTCATTAGGTTATGAGTATACTGAACTGATCCGCACCGAGACTATCTTATGGAAGTCTTACTCCTTGTCAAAAGATAGGTCCCAGAGTAGAAGTTGTGCATGTGATCTTCAGACCTGAGGTCACCATGGTTCCTTATGCATACTAAGCCATACTTTGGTTCATACTTATTCGTGGCATTACAACATGTACGGGGTGTTCTAGGTATGGTGGAAGGTGTACGAAGGATGTGAGTGGACCAACAAGGAATTGATCAATCCTGGTAAGAGGATATGTTATCCCATGTAATCTCTTCGATGAGTGACTCAAGGAATCTTTACAAAGTGGGATGAGATTAGAAGTGCTTCTAATCAATCAGTCATCAGCTGAGTCCTCATGATCGAGCTGAGATTCGATATAATTAAGTGTTAGGGTTTGACATTTATCCATACCCATCACTTAATCGGGATAATGGGAGATCAAAAGATTGAATTGCATGGTAACTTACTACTAAAGGGTATTTTAATAATTTCACCAAATTTCTTATCCTCCGGGTAGGCATGACACTTTGCTAGACATCAATCTTGTCTTATGGGTTTTCATGAACTAATCGGATTGGTTTTATGAGTCAATTCGATGTGTGATTCAAATTGGACAATTAGGTGAGCCGATTTGACCTAATTAGGTGAATCAAATTCGATAGGATCGAATCGACTCAAACCTAAACCTACTGCTGGCTAGATGTGGAACCCAAGGGTCACACACAATAGAGAGTAGGCAAAGGAAGTTACTCATGGTTTAATTAGGGTCATGGGATCCTAATTGGTTAGCTAGATTGCATACTAGCATATGTAGGCAAATCCAATTCCTAACCCAATTGGATTGGGTCCAGTTGCTTGCTAATTGGATAACCTAATTAAGGGAAACCTAAATTAGGTTGAGTCCTAAGTGGGGATAGCCAAATCAGAGCTTTATTTGATTTTATTTTGAACTTTGGATGTTTTATTGAAGAGTTCATTTGAGTTAGGACTCTAGATGCCAAAATAACACCTTGGCATTCAAAAAGGCCTAGAAGAGTCTATAGTTCTCTGATCTGAAATATATTTATATGGATGGAAAGAAGACTTAATGCTCTTTTTTTTGACACCCATATTGCATATACTTTGACTAGTCAAAGGTTGCATGGGGTGTAGATAAATTGACCATAAAGGACTCTTGGCGCCTCTTGGCGCGTGCGAGAAATGAAGGTGCGCCAGAAGGACAAAAGTCCTTCTGTAAATGAAACACTCCAGTGTTTCATCAAGGGGCGCCTTCTCATCTTATCCCTATGCCCTTTGGATTTAATGACTGGTCAAAGGGAATAAGAGGGTGGCATGAAATGGGAAAAAGAGTAGCGCGCGCAGATGAAGAGTCGCGTCTCTTCATCTGCGCACAGTTCTGAGGCAGAGTCCTTCTGCTCTCAGGACTCTACTCTTCCCACAGTTTTTAAATCTGAAATGATGCCTCCTTCCATTCTTCTTAACCGGTAAATGCCACATGGCACATGGGGATTTAATCTGGAAAGGGAAAGAACAATGATAAGACTATTCAATCCTGAAGAGTCTTATCAGATATGAAATAACATATCCGATAAGAGATGTCGGGATGGTTTTCACACCCCTTGAAATATTATATAAAGGGGTACGGTGAAATAAGAGATAGTTTTCAGTCATCAGAAAACAGGAATCCCATTTTCTTGAGAGTCTGTCAGTCTGAGTGTTCTTCTACACCCTCCTTCTTAATTTAGGACAAGACTTGTCTTGTTAAGACAAGGTCTTTTCTACTAGGACAAGGCTTAGTTTTAGAACATAAGCCTAAGGGGTCCTAGAGGAGGGTTGTCCTAAAATCAAGTGTGGTTTAGGACTGTGTCCAAAAGGCCCTACAGTAAGATAGGGTGTTCTATAATGGTCAAAGGTCAAAAGGCTGACAAAAGAGTTCTGTTGAAGCAAGCAACCCCGTAGGGATTCTTCCTTGGTACCATTCTCATGTAGATCATCGTTGGAGGGCTTGCACTTATGAGCCTCATGGAAAAGATTAGATTTCAGCGATCTAGGTATGTATTCTGACTTCATTTATGTTTCATTGATTGGTATTGCATAAGGGTTTCCAGGGAATTAGGGTTTTCTAGCCATATTAGGGTTTCATGCTTAGAATTTTGTTTTGAAATTCACTTCCGCATGCTGCATGATTCCCGACACCCTGGGAGAATTTCCATCAGTGGTATCAAAGCCCTCCTTGTGGCATACCAATTATGAATCATTTTTAAAGTTCATGATTTTCACATAACGAGTCGACCCGACTAGTGATCGAGCCGACTCGAACCCTGTCATGTCGACTCTACCAGAATCTTGTGATGAAAATGCATATTAGGGTTAATATGTCATATTTCTGGTTTCTTCATGAAAAAGGCATGTTAATGCATTGATATGAAATTTTGCATATTAGGGTAATATGTTTAATTTCTATTTTTCATGAATGCATGTTTATCATTTCAAGTATGAAATTATGCATGTTGATTGAACTAAGTAACTGCTCTGGATTGGGGTTGCCATAGTCGTCTGGTCATAGGAGTAAAGTAGGGTGTAAAAAGCCCACTCTGTCCATTCTATGGGTTTCCTATGGCGTGTAGGGGTGCAACTTTGTGATAATTCCTATGAATGAGTGAGGTGAACGGTATTTTACATTAATCATGTCATGTTTTGCATATTAGGATAATATGCGTGTTATCATGCTATGCATATTAGGGTAATATGCTTGTTGTCATGTAATGCTTTGCATATTAGAATAATATGCTTGATGACATGAAATGTTCTACATATGTTAGAGTTATATGCAATATGTTATATTTGTTATAAACATAGTTATCATGTTTATGTTTATACTTGTAGTTATAAATGTAATTATCATGATAGTATTAGAATGTATTTTTGAGACCATCAAGCCCTCATAAAAATCATATTTAGTCATAGTAAAAAACCTTAGTCATGATGCAAACCGATTAGGGTTTGATCAGCCGATTGGTGTCTAGGCAAGTGGTTCTGGGAAGGTAAAGGGAATGAGATTTTTAATTGGTTTCGTTGTCTAACCTGACCAATTTAATTGGTGTCTAAGGAAAGCAACCGGGGGACCCCCTCATCCCTTCCACTTACCTGGCCAATTTGGTCATATCTAAACCTTAACTTGAGAATGCTAATTGATTATGTATACTATAATTTGCCTTTCTTCATACTAAGCCAAATTAATATCAAAACTATAGTAGGTTTGTTGTATAACACAAGATCTACTCTAGGGTTTGATATGAAATTTGTATTGGTGCACTTAGTGCTTTATGGCATGGTTGAAATTGTTGCTTTGTTGTGTAACACAAGGGCAACAATTTTCAGTTATAGCTATATAGAAATGAAGGATTTGACTAAACTAAGACATTATAGTTTGTTGTGTAACACAAGACTATAAGTGTCTTAGAAGCAAAGATAATTGTTGAGAATTGCACGGGTTGCAATTGGAAAGTAAGTCCTACCTCTGAACTTATTAGTGTTTGTTGTGTAACACAAGGCACTAATGAGGAATTAGGATCTCAACCCGACTAAGAAAACCGGAAAGGTTTCTCGCTTACCATAGTTAAGGGTTATGGTATTTGAAGAAAATAGTGGGAGACATAATTAGATAGAAAGTCCTCATCCAGTTATGGATGTCATCTTGAGTGGTCTGCTGATATTATTCTTTAATTAAATATAGGATATTTTTTTTTATGGCTTCAAATTTATCACTGCATGGCATCTTGGATGCTAATAAGTTAACCAATTCAAACTATGTGGACTGGTTGAGGAAGAAGGCTGATGGAGCCTGTTCCCATTGTAGCATGTTTGGGCATTGGAAGAAGGATTGCAAGACTTGTCTTGCAAATGTGAAGATAGATGCAAGTGGTGCATCTAGGGGTTTTATACATGATACAAACCAATTTATCATTGAGTAAATATATTCTAATTCATGGGTATTGGATACCGCATGTGGGTCATATATTTGTAAATCTTTAGAAGGACTCCACATAATTAGAAATTTGAAGAAAATATGACTTCAATTATATGGGGCAAGTGGAGAACCCAAAAAAGTTGAAGCTGTGGGCACCTATCTTCTGTTATTACCTTCGGGTAATATCATAAGGTTGGAAGAATGCTACTGTGTGCCAAATATTGTAAGAAACATTATTTCAATACCCTTGTTGTTATAACAAGGATATGAAATAAGTTTAAATAGTAGTGGATGCTCTATTCTTCATAATAATACAACATTTGGGCATGGTTGCTTCGTGAATGGTCTTCAAACTTTAGTACTCAATGAAATACTTCTTGTAGATGACAAGAAGAAAAAAAAAGATAATGTCAATGTCACATATCTTGGCATTGCTGATTAGGTCATATCAATGAATCAAGGATAAACAAGTTAGTCAAAGAGGATTACTTTGACCCTAATGATTTTCAATCATTAGGAACTTATGAGTCCTACCTCAAAAGAAAATTGACCAAGTCTCCATTCACTGGATATGGAGAAAGGGCAACTGAATTGTTAGGTCTTGTACATACTGATGTATGTGGACCTATGTCAACTCAGGCCAAAGGAGGATATTCTTATTTCATCACTTTTATTGATGATTTATCAAGGTTCGATTATGTGTATCTTATGAAACACAAGTCCGAAGCCTTTGATAAGTTTAAAGAATATCAGAGTATGGTTGAAAGACAAACTGGACTTAGTATTAAAGCTCTTCGATCTGATCGAGGAGGAGAATACTTGTTTAGTGAGTTTTTGAACCATCTCAAGGATAAAGGTATTATTTCAGAATGGACCCCTCCTTATACATCCCAGTTAAATGGAATGGTAGAAAGGAGAAATCACACCTTGTTGGACATGGTGAGGTCTATGATGAGCTTCACAGATCTTTTCATTTCCTTCTGGGGACATGCCTTAGAGACTGCTACATATAAGGGTTCTATCTAAGTTAGTAAGTAGCACACCATTTGAGTTATGGAATGATAAAAGACAAAGTCTTAAGTACTTAAAGATTGGGGTTACCATGCTTATGTCAAGAATAACTTTGGACATAAGTTAAGTGCTAGGGTTAACAAGTATAGGTTTGTTAGTTACCCAAAAGAAGGTAAGGGATACCTTTTTTATAATGCTACTGAGCAAAAGATAATTGTCAATAAGCATGCTACATTCTTTGAACAAGAGTTAATCGAAGAAGGATGTAGTGATTCTTCACTTGAGTTGTGTGAAGAACAGAACCAACAAACCGATGAGCCTTTAAGTAAAGTTCCTCAACCAGAGGTTCTTATGGATCAAGAACAGCCACAATACACACCTCTCTCCGAAGGTCAGAGAGGGTGCGAGGAGCACCACTCAGATATGGCTTTGTCATCGGTGATGATAATGAAGCCAGTATCATACAGGATGATGATCTTGTGACCTATTCGGAAGCTATCGAGAGTAGAGACTCTGACAAGTGGCTTGGTGCCATGAAATCTGAAATGGACTCCATGTATTCCAATGGTTTGGACCTTGGTAGATCCACCTGAAGGAATTAACCCGATAGGGTATAAATGGGTATTCAAGAAGAAGATTGGAGTAGATGGTCAAGTTGAGACCTATAAGGCTAGGCTGGTAGCAAAAGGTTTTAGACAAAAAACATGGTATAGACTATGATGAAACTTTTTCTCCAGTAGCCATGCTCTAGTCCATTCGGATACTGCTTGCCATAGTAGCATACCATAATTATGAGATCTGGCAAATGGATGTAAAGATTGCTTTCCTTAATGAAAACCTTGAGGAAGGAGTCTATATGTCACAGCCAAAGGGGTTTGTCTCAAGTGGAAGACCAAACCAGGTATGCAAGTTAAAGAAGTCCATTTATGGACTTAAGCAAGCATCAAGGAGTTAAAATATCTATTTTGATGAAACAATCAAAGGATTTGGTTTTATCAAAAATGTAGATAACCCATGTGTGTATAAGAAGACAAGTGGGAGTGCCATTATTTTTTTAGTTTTGTATGTGGATGACATACTGATCATTGGGAATGATATCCTAATGTTGCAATTGGTTAAAACTTGGCTATCATCAAAGTTTTCCATGAAGGATTTGGGAGAACCATCCTATATACTGGGTATAAGGATCTATAGAGATAGATCCAAGAGGATGCTGGGCTTATCCCAATCTAGGTACATTGACTTAGTATTTAAGAGATTGAACATGGATGGAAGTAAGAAAGGTTACTTGCCAATGAGTCAAGGCATACAACTCTCTAAGAAGATGTCTCCTAAGACATCATAAGGAAAGAGAGATGGATAGCTAGAGTCAGTTATGCTTCGGCTATAAGATCGATTATGTATGCCATGTTATGTACCAGGCCTGATGTTGCTTATGCCTGGGCATAGTGAGCAGGTTTCAGGTAGATCCAAGAGAGGATCATTGGAAAGCTGTGAAAAATATCTTAAGTACTTGAGAAGGACTAAGATGTTTTCTAGAATATCTAGGATCTGAGTTGAGACTAGAAGGCTATACAGATTCTAGTTTATCAATCATATCCAGATGATAGCAAATCCACATCGGGGTATGTCTTTCCCTTGAATGATGGTGCAGTGAGTTGAGAGAGTACCAAGCAGTTACAGTAGCTGACTCAGTCACTGAGACAGAGTACATAATTGCTAGTGAAGCTGTAAAGGAAGCTATCTGGATGAAGAAATTCATCATGAAATTGGACGTGGTTCCTAATGTACAACAGCCAGTGCCATTATACTATGATAACACTGGGGCTATTGCACAAGCTAAGGACCAAGGTCTCATCACAAGTCCAAGCACATTATAAGACGGTTTCACCTTATTCGAGAGATTATAGAAAGACAAGATGTTGTCGTCAAACGAGTTGACACAAAGAACAATATAGCAGACCATTCACTAAAGCATTAGCCAAGCAACAATTAGATCGCCACTTGGATTGTATGGGCATAAAGTATAAGGGTGATTGGCTTTAGTGCAAAGTGGAGTTTGATAGAAAAATGCCCTAAGAGCCAATCATTGTTTGGGTCTTTTTTGTAAACTTCAAACTCATGCATGACATCATTATTTATAATAAAGGCATTTAATTCATCATATATTGTTGTGTGTCATATTTTGACTATGATGAATCCTATAGAGTAGGGCAATGGAATTAGGGTTATGATAAAATAACAGTGAGACCTAATTCCTATAAAACCCTAATCTAGAATGTTCCTAGTCATTGGACCATCGATTCAGGGATCGATGAATCCGGTAAGACTAGCTTATCCTATGTATGCTCAGTTGATGAGGGTGGTTGGTCTCACATCCACTTGTGTAGAGACACTAATACAAGGATAAGGATGCTCATTAGGTTATGAGTACACTGAACTGATCCGCAGGGACTATCTTATGGAAATCTTACTCCTTGTCAAAAAATAGGTCCTAGAGTAGAAGTTGTGCATGTGATCTTCAGACCTGAGGTCACCATGGTTCCTTGTGCACACTAAGCCATACTTTGGTTCATACTTATTCATGGCATTACGACATGTACGGGATGTTCTGGGTATGGTTGAAGGCGTACGAAGTGAAAGTAACTATGCAGGTGGTTTAAAGATCCTACACTAGGCATGCAAACATCTGCGGGAGCAATTGGATTTTAAAATAATTTTTAAAATTCACGCAGCGAAAATCTGCTCCGCTAGGAATAATCTAAATCTAGTTGCATTTAGGCATGTATAATCAAATAAAATTTATAAAATATTAAACGATTTAATCTATCCATGCATGATTAAAAAATAATTTTCCATACCTTTTAGTCTGCCTGGAATAACTCTAGAATAAACCTAGAATAGACTGGAATAACTGGAATAAAGTTATTCCAGTCATCTTCCTCCTTGGAACTCTGTTTTTGGCTTGCGAAACGTCGTCGGAACACCTCCTTCTGGACCTCTGTTTGCTAACAAATTTGAGCAGCAGCAACTTGGACAAGTCTTCTTCGATTTGCCACTAATTGCTACAATCAAATCTAAGCCAAAGAATTAAAATAAATCACCAAAATATACTGCCAGATTTCTACAGCAGAACTGGGCAGCAGACTTTGGCCTTCGTTTTGGAGCAGCTGGAGCGATCCCGGCGCGCGTGGTTTGCTCCTAGGAGTAGAATGGTACTCCCTCTAAAGGGAGACATGCTCGGGGCTCTCAAATCCACCTCCATGCACGGTGCTAGCCACCGGAAAAGGGCTTTAGGGTCACAGAATTCTGCAGCACTGGGCAGAACTTGAGCACTTCAAAACATGGATTAATGCCTTGTTCTCTCCCTCTAAAGCTCCTAAACCCAGCCCAGATGTTTTCTCCTTAAGCCTCTCAAAGAATGCCCAAATCTCTCTCTCTTTAAGCCTCTCTCACGGTGAAGAGAAATTTTTCTCTCGTTTTTTAAACTCTTACCCTGAACAGGGATGTGGTTGGTGTTTATAAAGGCTGCTAGGAGGAAGAGAAAGGTGGAGCGATGGAAGGCAAGGGGAAGCTGGTGGTTAACCCAATTAACAAGCCTTAAACCAGGATTAATAAACCATTAATACCAAACGGTGGAGGGAGAAGAGGAAGAGACGCCAGCGATTTGTTCGGTCGTTTGGGCTTCGGTCGCTTGGAGTTTTTCTCCAATATGTATCACTGTGAAAACGTTCCAAGGAGTAAAACATTGGTTCAACCTCTTAAACCGGCCCAAGCAAAAATTGGTTCGAAACCCAATTTGGTTCAATTCCATTAAACCAAATGGTTCAATCCAATTGAACCTGGTTCAGGGAATAAAATTGGTTCACAACCAATTGATGGCCGAAACGAACTCCGAATCAGTTTAAAATTGATTCAGAAAAATCCTGGCACAATGCTGGTCAGCTCAGAATAATTTCCGGTTGACACAGACAAGGGCAAGACAGGGAAAAGAGTGCTCAAAAATACTGTGACCATAAAATCGAGACGATTTCCAATCGTAATCGGTATCCGGATCAGAGAGTTATCCTCTGTGGCGTGTAACCTCATAGGTTCGAACCTAAACGGTAACACTAAAACAATTTTAGTACAAGCACAGGAAACCATCTAGCAATGGATCCCGGTGTCTGGATAGGTCGAAGATGCGGGAGCAAACTATCAACCTCTGGCATATGGTTACCGTATAATTCATCCCTTTGACCTCTAATGCTCAGGACAACTGAGATGATTGGGTTGCCAACCCAGACGAGTCAGTCGACTACATTTCAACCTCGCAAGCCCAGTGACTCTTCACTAGGACTACCCCGACCGAGGATTTGCTAAATTGAGATACTGCGAGACATTCATCCAAACTTTTTGGACAGGTCAATTCCATCTTGGTCCATCACTGCTCCACAAGTACTTGCCTATACCCAGAAACCTTCCATCACCGGATTAAAAATCCGGGTAGTCCGGCACCAAAACACAGGGAGTTGCTTGCAAGCTACCGTGATGACCTCAGGTCAAAGGGACACGTATACCCATATCCAATCGTGAGTATCCCTTGGGCAGAAAGGGGCTACACGGAGTCACGTTCAATAAGATATCGCATATCCCACTTGCAGACACATCAGTGTCACCACACTCATTTGGTCAAGAGGACAATCAAACGATGTGAACTACAACAACCTATACTTGATATATTGCCGTCCAGTACAATATATCCTTTGGTGTGAACAGGGTTTAAGGACCACTCGATACATCCTCTCTGTATCGAAGTCAGTGTAGTCCTAAGGACTTCATCACATGGAAAAAGAGTTTATTTCAGGGAAATTAAGTATGTGATGACCTGCCAAAAATAATATTTTATTAATTCATAAAAAGAGTACAATACTGAGCACAACCGCCTACAACCCAGGCGATTGGCTTTGGGACACTATTCCAACAACTCCCACTTGTACTAAAGCCAATCATAAGAGTATCTAATACCCATTTCCCATTTACATTAGTCGAACTCTTTTTTCCGAGGGCTTAGTGAAGGGGTCGGCCAGATTTTCTTTTCCATCGATCTTCAGAAGATTGATGTCACCTCGTTCCACGATCTCTCGTACGAGGTGGTAGCGCCGCAGAATGTGTTTGGTGCGGTGATGAGCTTTAGGCTCCTTAGCTTGAGCAATGGCTCCAGTGCTGTCACAGTACACCGGAACAGGACCATCTAGGGAAGGTGCCATCCTAGCTCCAAGGAACTTCCGCAACCACACAGCTTCCTTTGCCGCATCTGATGCTGCAATATATTCTGCTTTGCATACCCAGTCTGCAACAGTTGCCTGCTTAGAACTTTTCCAGCAGATCGCTCCTCCATTCAGGGTAAATATAAACCCTGACACACTCTTGCTATCATCTCTATCTAACTGGAAACTGGAGTCTGAGTACCCCACAAATTTCAAGTCAGGTTCTCCATAAATCAGCCATTGATCTTTAGTATTTCTTAAATACATAAGGATGGACTTAGCCACCTTCCAATGTGCCTCACCTAAGTCAGACTGGTATCTGCTCACTACTCCTAGTGAGTATGCCACGTCTGGTCTAGTACAAGTCATAGCATACATGATAGAGCCTACTGCAGAAGCATAAGGTACTCTACTCATGCGCTCTCTTTCCTCAGGAGTTGTCGCACAATCCTTCTTGAAAGAGTAATTCCAAACCTATCAGAAGATAGCCTTTCTTGGAATTTTCCATGCTGAACCGTTTCAACACAGTGTCAATGTACGTAGACTGGGACAGTCCCAAAAGCTTCTTAGATCTATCTCTATAGATCTTCATACCTAGTATGTAAGAAGCTTCACCCAAGTCCTTCATGGAGAATGAGATGATAACCAGACCTTTATTCCTTGTAATGCTATGACATCATTCCCGATTAAGAGAATGTCATCAACATACAGTACTAGGAATACAATCACAGAACCATTAACATTTATAGATGCACGGTTCTTTTCCGTTCCTAACGAAGCCATACGATTTGATACACCTATCAAACCGTAAGTTCCAACTTCGAGATGCTTGCTTGAGTCCATAGATGGACCTCTGCAACTTGCATACTTTTGATTCATCTGTGGATGTGAACCCTTCAGGCTATATCATATACACTCTTCTTCCAGCTCCCCATTTAGGAAAGCAGTTCGGACATCCATCTGCCAGATCTCGTAATCAAATATGCTGCCAAAGTAAGCATGATCTGAATGGACTTGAGCATTGCCACAGGGGAGAAAGTCTCGTCATAATCGATACCATATCGCTGATGATACCCCTTGGCAACCAGACGGGCTTTATAGGTCTCTACCTTTCCATCTACGCCCCTTTTCCTCTTGAAGATCCATTTACACCCGATGGGTTTTATTCCTTCAGGCGGATCAACCAATGTCCAAACATTGTTGATTTCCATGGACTCCATTTCGGATCGCATGGCTCCAAGCCATGCCTCGGAGTCAGATCTCTGAAGTGCATCCATATAGGTGATCGGATCCTCATTGTTCTCATCGAGCTCAATAGGATCGCCATCCCAGACCAAGAAACCGTAGTATCCATCCGGGTGACGCGGTATTCTACCAGATCTCCTAATGGGTTCTGGGTATGATTCAATCACAGTCGGTTCTACGATGTCCTTAGAGTGTGTAGGTTCTTCTATTGGCTGAACTTCATCAAGTTCAATCTTAGAAGCTATAGTTTCTTCTCCAAGGAACTCCATTTCCAAAAAGATAGCTCTAAGAGCAACGAACACCTTTTGTTCATTCTCCAAGTAGAAGAAATACCCTTTGGTTTCCTTAGGATAACCAATGAATAAACACCTGTCAAACTAAGGACCAAGTTTGTCTAAGTCTAAATGCTTTACGTAAGCCGGACAACCCCAGACCCGAAGGTGTGAGATTGAGGGTTTACGCCCATTCCACATCTATACGGAGTGGAGACAACAGACTTACTTGAAACTTTATTTAATAAGTAACAGGTTGTCTGAAGCGCATATCCCTAAAAGGATAGTGGCAGAGTTGCAAAGCCCATCATGGATCGAACCATGTCCAACAAGGTTCGATTCCTCCTTTCGAACACACCATTCAACTGTGGTGTTCCTGGAGGAGTCCACTGAGAGAGAATTCCATTCTCCTTAAGATATGTCAAAAAAGCATCAGAAAAGTATTCACCACCTCGATCAGATCGAATGGTTTTAATACTTTTTCCAGTTTGCTTTTCTACTTCATTACGGTATCGTTTGAACATTTCAAACGATTCAGACTTATGTCTCATTAAAAGACATAACCGAATCTTGAAAAGTCGTTTATAAAAGTAATGAAGTATTTGTATCCTTCTCTGGTACTAACTGACATCGGTCCACATACATCAGTATGTATTAGACTTAGAAGTTCTGTAGCTCATTCACCCTTTCCAGTAAAAGGTGACTTGGTCATTTTACCAAGTAAACAGGATTCACAAGTAGACAGTGATTCAGAATCACTGACCTCGAGAAGTCCATCTCCTCGCATCTGTTTATCCTATTTTGGTTAATATGACCTAGCCTCAGTGCCAAAGATACAAATCATTGACATTATCTAACCTTGGACGTTTGCTAGAAAGTATACATTATACTAACAGGCCTTGATAGTACATATATGCATTATTTAATCTAGCTTTCATTATAAAAGAGTTATTCAAAATAACATTGCAAAAATCTCTTTTATTGAAAGTTCAAAACCACAATTGGCCAAAAGGCCTACAGAGATTATACTCATAATGAAACTAGGATAATAGTGATAGTCGACTAGTTCGATAGTACAAGACTCAAAGACAAGATGCTGGACTCCGATCGCCAGTACTGGAACACAATTTTCATTCCCGATGCTTAGAAACTGTTCTCCATCTTCAAATCTTCTACTAACTTGAAGTCCCTGTAACGAATTACAAACATGAATTGGACTACCAGTATCCAATACCCAGTTAGCAGTATCAACAATTGAGTAATTACAAGGTTCTATCATATAAATACCTTGTTCAGTAGACTTCTGCTTCCTCGGCCTGTTCGGATCAAGGGACACAATATAAAGAGGACAGTTCCTCTTCCAGTGTCCCTTTTTCTTGCAGTAGAAACATTCTGCAGAAGACTGATCAGCCTTATACTTCCTGGTCTGACTGGGGCTAGGAACATTCTGCACCTTCTTTTCCTTTTTATTTATTTTCTTTTTCCCTTTCTTAAAGGGACGACGACCTCTACTACCTCTTCACCACCCCCTTATTCAGTTGGTGGTCTTTCTCGAAAGTCTGCAGTAACCCCAAAAGACCATGGTAGTTAACTGCAGGCTTGTTCATTCTATAATGATCGAGAAAATCAAGATAGGAGGAGGCAAGAGAATTCAGGATTGCATCCTTGCCGAGCTGCTCGTGCAAGGGGCATCCGAGTTTGCCCAACTTTTCAATCAGCTCGATCATGTACAATACATGATTAGTGACTGAACCACCATTCGGCATCTTGGAGTTGTAGATGGCACAGGAGACTTTGTACCTTTCTACATCATCCGGAGTGCCGAAGGATTCCTTTAACTTTTGAAGGATTTCATAGGTTGGGCCTCCTCGAATTTGCGACTGAACTCGTCGTTCATAGCCGCTAACATAATGCATCGGACAGTAGTCCGATCAGAGACCCACTTCAGATAAGCGTCTCTGACCGCACTCCGTGCATTAGCGAGAGAGATTTCAGGTGCCGGATCCGCTATTACATAGAGGATCCCCGTTCATGCTCCAGAACAATTCTCAATCTTCGATACCAACTATCGAAGTTATGACCCTTTAACTTCTCGTTATCGAGAAGTGACCAGAGCGATAAATTTGAAGACATCTGAAAAGAAAATAAGACCAAATTAGTTTATGAATTAATAACTTAACCAAAAGACTTGGACTTTAGTCTAAAGGTTTCTCCCACTAATTTTTCAGATTGGTAGCCTCTAACTCCAATCCGTGAAAATACTTTTTCTCAAGTGGGTACTGAAATCCAATAGGCCTCGCATGAGCCCGACTATGGCCGGCTCACCCATACGAGTCTAAAGGTAGGTTCATAAATCAATTGTTTCCCTAAACAATTTTCAGTATTTTATTTTGCCCCAGAGAGCACCCCAATCGGCCTAGGGGCCTCCTATTGCGGGTCTCTGGTTAGGTCCAACCATTAAAATGACAAATCCAATGCTTCCAGTTAACTAAAGACCAAGCCCAACTATGGCCGACCCACCTGGTCCCGTTAAGGAGGTTGCACTGAACCATCATCGATCAGACAGAAATTCCAGTCGCCGGATGTACACCCGTTCTATGGAACTGCCGATGCACACCAAGCTAGTGGACACTTTCTATCCAACTTAATGGGAGGCAAAGACACTATCAACTTCTTGACGTAGTCTTTTTAGGGACCTAATATTTAGAGGATTTTTTATTGTGACAGAAGAAAGTGACAAGGACATGGATCATCCTCCCACTGAATCAATCAGATTCCAGGAGGGTTGAAATAAATCAACAAATGATCCATGGGCACCTATAGATCAGTCAGACCGATCAACCTGGGTGACATGGGTTAACTCGAGTCATTAAGCTTTTCCAATCAGTTATGGTCGACTCGACTAGCCAGATAGGTGAGATCATGGGTGAGTATCCGCCATTAAACATCTTTTCTAGACACCAACCAAGTTGGCCAGGAAAGAGGTAGCCTCATACAGCCATGATCACAATGCCAAACCTACCTCGACACCAGTCGGTTTACCAGACTCGATCAGACTAGCCTAAAGACTCGGGCATCCACTGAGCCACTAATTGGATCCATTTTAGATGAATGGATCAACTATTATAACTATTAGATAGTTCTAAAGAAGGACCTTAAACAACTTTTGTTTAATCTTTTATTATCCGGTTCAACTAAATTTAGGTCTAACCCAGTTATAGACCCAACTAGTCAGCTAACCCAATTAACCCAAAATAGCTTATGCAAATTTTTAGATTTCATAAACCTAAAAAATTTTTAATAAGCCAATCACTTAATTAAAACATTTTTTAATTAAGTTTATGTAAAACATTTTTACATACCAAATCATGCATCAAAAAATATTTTACAAATATTTTATAAAACATGCCTAAATCATGTATCTGCAAATTAAAATAATTTTTAATTTTTAATATTCTTTAAGGATCCTTCTGAAGAGGCCAACACAGATAATCCGCATCGTGTCAAAGACACACGGTCATGGTGAAGGTCTCAACTAGGTTCCAAAAAGAAAAACTTGGATACATATTAAGATTAAACAATCTTTAATCTATAACCCTGCAGACTAGATTAGATTACAAATTCAACGTGGCTCTGATACCACTGAAAGTAAAACTATGCAGGTGGTTTTACAAGATCCTACACTAGGCATGCAAACATCTGCAGGAGCAGATTGGATTTTAAAATAATTTTTAAAATTCACGCAACGGAAATCTGCTCCGCTAGGAACTAATCTAAATCCAGTTGCATTTAGGCATGTATAATCATATAAAATATTTATAAAATATTAAACGATTTAATCTATCCATGCATGATTAAAAAATAATTTTCCATACCTTTTATTCTGCCTGGAATAACTCTGGAATAAACCTAGAATAGACTGGAATAACTGGAATAAAGTTATTCCAGTCGTCTTCCTTCTTGGAACTCTGTTTTGATTTGCGAAACGTCGTCGGAACACCTCCTTCCGGACCTCCGTTTGCTTCCAAATTTGAGCAGCAGCAACTTGGACAAGTCTTCTTCGATTTGCCACGATTACTGCAATCAAATCTAAGCCAAAAAAACTAAAATAAATCACCAAAGTCTGCTGCCAAATTTCTGCAGCAGAACTGGGCAGCAGACTTTGGCCTTCGTTTCGGAGCAGCTGGAGCGATCCCGGCTCGCATGGTTTGCTCCTAGGAGTAGAATGGTACTCCCTCTAGAGGGGAGACATGCCCGAGGCTCTCGGATCCACCTCCACACACGATGCTAGCCACTGGAAGAGGGCTTTAGGGTCACAGAATTCTGCAACACTGGGCAAAACTTGAGCACTTCAAAACAATGGATTAATGCCTTGTTTCTCTCCCTCTAAAGCTCCTAAACCAGCCCCAGATGTTCTCTCCTTAAGCCTCTCAAAGAATGCCCAAATCTCTCTCTCTTTAAGCCTCTCTCACGGTGAAGAGAAATTTTTCTCTCATTTTTTAAACTCTTACCCTGAACAGGGACGTTGGTTTGCTGTTTATAAAGGCTACTGGGAGGGAGAGGGAGGTGGAGCGACGGAAGGCCAAGGGGCAGCTGGTGGTTAACCCAATTAACAAGCCTTAAACCAGGATTAATAAACCATTAATACCAAACGGTGGAGGGAGAAGAGGAAGAGACGCCAGCAATTTGTTCGTTCGTTTGGGCTTCGATCGCTTGGAGTTTTTCTCCAACGTGTATCATCGTGAAAACATTCCAAGGAGTAAAACATTGGTTCAACCTCTTAAACCGATCCAAGCAAAATTGGTTCAAACCCATTTTGGTTCAATTCCATTAAACCAAACGGTTCAATCCAATTGAACCTGGTTCAGGGAATAAAATTGGTTCACAACCAATTGGAGGCCGAAATGAACTCCGAATCAGTTCAGAACTGATTCAAAAAAATCCTGGCGCAGTGCTGGTCAGCCCGGAACAATTTTCGGTTGACACAGACAAGGGCAAGACCGAAAAAAGAGTGCTCAAAAATACTGTGACCATAAAATCGAGATGATTTCCAATCGTAATCGGTATCCGGATCAGAACGTTATCCTCTGGGCGTGTGACCTCATAGGTTCGAACCTAAACGGTAGCACTAGAACAATTTTAGTACCAGCATAGGAAACCATCTAGCAATGGGTCCCGGCGTCCGGATAGGTCGAAGATGCGGGACCAAACTATCGAACCTCTGGCATATGGTTACCGTATAATTCTTCCCTTTGACCTCTAATGCTCAGGACGACTGAGATTGGGCTGCCAACCCAGACAGAGTCAGTCGACTACGTGTCTCAACCTCGCAAGCCCAGTGACTCTTCACTAGGACTACCCCGACCGAGGATTTGCTAAATTGAGATGCGCGAGACATTCAATCCAAACTTTTTGGACAGGTCAATTCCATCTTGGTCCATCACTGCTCCACAAGTACTTGCCTGTACCCAGAAACCTTCCGTCACCAGATTAAAAATCTGGGTAGTCCGGCACCAAAGCACAGGGAGTTGCTTGCAAGCTACCGTGATGACCTCAGGTCAGAGGGACACATATACCCATATCCAATCGTGAGTATCCCTTTGGTAGAATGGGGCTACACAGAGTCACGTTCAATAAGAATCACATATCCCACTATCAGTCACACACATTTGGTCACAGAGGAGGACAACAAAACGATGTGAACTATAACAACCTATACTTGATATATTACCATCCAGTACAATATATCCTTTGGTTGTGAACAGGATTTAAGGACCACTCGATACATCATCTCTGTATCGAAGTCAGTGTAGTCCTAAGGACTTCATCACATGAAAGAGTTCATTTTAGGGAAATTAAGTATGATGAGCTACCAAAAATAATATTTTATTAATTCATAAAAAGAGTACAATACTGAGAGAACCACATCTACAATCCAGGCGATTGGCTTTGGGACACTATTCCAACACGAAGGATGTGAGTGGACCAACAAGGAATTGATCAATCCTGGTAAGAGGTTATGTTATCCCATGTAATATCTTCGATGAGTGACTCAAGGAATCTTTGCAAAGTGTGATGAGATTAGAAGTGGCTTCTAATTAGTCATCAGTTGAGTCCTCATGATCGAGCTGAGATTCGATATGATAAAATGTTAGGGTTTGACATTTATCCATACCCATCACTTAATCGGGATAATGGGAGATCAAAAGATTGAATTGCACTGTAACTTACTACTGAACGGTATTTTAATAATTTTCACCAAATTTCTCATCTTCTGGGTAGGCATGACATGTTGCTAGATGTCAATCTTGTCTTGTGGGTCTTCATGAACTAATTGGATTGGTATCATCAGTCAATTCGATGTGTGATTCGAATTGGACAATTAAGTGAGCTAATTTGACCTAATTAGGTCAATCGGGTTCAATAGGATCGAATCGGCTCAAATCTAAACCTACTGCTAGCTAGATGTGGAACCCAATGGGTCACACACAATAAAGAGTAGGTCAAGGAAGTTACTCATGGTTTAATTAGGATCATGGGATCCTAATTGTTAGCCAGATTGCATACTAGCATATATATGCTAACCCAATTCCTAACCTAATTGGATTGGGTCCGGTTGCTTACTAATTGGGCTAACCTAATTAAAAAAAACCTAAATTAGGTTGAGTCCTAAGTGGGGATAGCCAAATCAGAGCTTGATCTGATTTTATTTTGGACTTTTGGATGTTTTATTGAAGAGTTCTTTTGAGTTGGGACTCTAGATGCCAAAATAACACCTTGGCATTCAAAAAGGCCTAGAAGAGTTTATATTCCTCTGATCTGAAATATATTATATGGATGGAAAGAAGACTTAATGCTCTTTCTTTTGACACCATATTGCATATGCTTTGACTAGTCAAAGGTTGCATGGGGTGTAGATAAAGTTGACCATAAAAGGACTCTTGGCGCCTCTTGGCGCGCGCGGGAAATGAAGGTGCGCACAGAAGGACAAAAGTCCTTCTGCAGATGAAACACTCCAGTGTTTCATCAAGGGGTGCCTTCTCATCTTATCCCCATGCCCTTTAGATTTAAATGACCGGTCCAAGGGAATAAGAGGGCGGCATGAAATGGGAAAAAGAGTAGTGTGCGCAGATGAAGAGTCGCATCTCTTCATCTGCGCACGGTTCTGAGGCAGAGTCCTTCTGCTCTCAGGACTCTGCTCTTCCCATGGTTTTAAATTTGAAATGATGCCTCCTTCCATTCTTCTTAATCGGTAAATGCTACATGGCACGTGGGGATTTATTCCGGAAAGGGAAAGAGCAATGATAAGACTATTCAATCCTGAAGAGTCTTATTAGATATGAAATAACATATCTGATAAGAGATGTGGGATGGTTTTCACGCCCCTTGAGATATTATATAAAGGGGTACGGTGAAATGAGAGATATAGTTTTTGGTAATCAAAAAATAGGAATCCCATTTCTCGAGAGTCTGTATGTCTGAGTGTTCTTCTACTCCCTCCTTATTTAGGACAAGACTTGTCTTGTTAAGACAAGGTCTTTTTTCTAGGAGAAGGCTTAGTTTTAGAACATAAGCCTAAGGAATCCTAGAGGAGGGTTGTCCTAAAACCAAGAGTGGTTTAGGACTGTGTCCAGAAAGCCCTACAGTAGGATAGGGTGTCCTACAGTGGTCAAAGATCAAAAGGCTGACAAAAGAGTTCTGTTGAAGCAAGCAACCCCGGTAGGGATTCTTTCTTGGTACCATTCTCGTGTGGATCATCGTTGGAGGGCTTGCACTTGTGATCCTCGTGGAAAAGATTGGATTTCAGCGATCCAGGTATGTATTCTGACTTCATTTATATTTCATTGATTGGTATTGCATAAGGGGTTCCTGGGAATTAGGGTTTTCTAGCCATATTAGGGTTTCATGCTTAGAATTTTGTTTTGAAATTCACTTCCGCATGCTGCATGATTCCCGGCACCTTGGAAGAATTCCCATCAACTCTAGCATCTAGAGAGGAATCTGGGCATCTGAAGAGCATCTGGAGGGCATCTTGAAGGTATCTTGGACCTTAGGGTGTCCAACAAGGTCCAATAAGCTGTTATAGTGGCCTCTGACTCCTGGATAAGGCCTGGTGGGACTCCAAAATAGGTTATCCTCTTCTCTTATACATGAACTGGACTAATACTGGATTCATACTGAAATATAGGACTCAATACTAGACTATGTTTGAGACACAATTAATTAGTCTCAACTTATTAGGACTCAATCTTACTTGCTTACAAAATTGTGACACATGACTAAGGTTCTAAAATCTTAATCAGTAAACCATATGGGATCCAGTGATCTGTGTCTAATGTGTGTCCCTACCACTCTCTATATCAAAATAATGTAGTTCTAAAGACCATCATACAAGAATTCTTTCAGAAAAATGCATAGGTGATGAACAGCCAAAAGAATAATTTTTATTAAAAAATTTATATACAATTATAAAATTAGCAAAATCGCCTACAACTCGACGACGATTGGCTTTAGGATACAATTTCCAACAACTCCCACTTAGATTAAAGCCAATTAGTATAGAATCTTATTCCCATTTTTTATTTACAACTATCGAACTCTTGAACTCTGATGCTTTAGTGAAGGGGTCAGCCAGGTTTTCCTTTCCATCGATCTTCAGAAGGTCAATGTCACCTCTTTCCATGACCTCTCTACAAGGTGATAGCACCGTAGAATGTGCTTTGTGCGGTGATGAGACTTCGACTCTTTAGCTTGAGCAATGGCTCTAGTGCTATCATAATACCCCAGAACAGACCATCCAGGGAAGGTGCCACTTCCAGCTCGCCAAGGAACTTCTGCAACCACATAGCTTCCTTCTGCATCTGATGTTATAATGTATTCTGCTTCGTATTCTGAGTCCGCCACAGTAGGCTACTTGGAACTTTTCTAGCAGATCACTCCTCCATTTAGGATAAAGATAAATCCTGACACACTTGCTATTATCCTTATCTGACTGGAAACTGGAGTCAGTATACCCCACAAGTTTCAAGTCAGGTTCTCCATAAATCAGCCATTGGTCCTTAGTATTTCGTAAATACTTAAGGATGGTTTTTACCACCTTCTAATGAGCTTCACCTGGGTCAGACTAGTATCTGCTCACTACACCTAGAGAGTATGCCATGTCTAGTCTAGTACATGTCATAGCGTACATGATAGAATCCCCTACCGAAGCATACGGGATTCTACTCATATGCATTCTCTCCTCAGGAGTTGTCGCACAATCCTTCTAGGAGAGAGCAATTCCAGTACCTATCGGGAGATACCCTTACTTAAAATTTTTCATGCTGAATCGCTTCAATACAATGTCGATGTATGTAGACTGGGACAGTCCCAAAAGCCTCTTAGACCTATCTTTATAGATCTTCATACCAATATGTAAGAGGCTTCATCGAAGTCCTTCATAGAGAATTGAGATGACAACCAAACCTTTATTCCTTGCAGTGCTGGGATGTCATTCCCGATTAAGAGAATGTCATCCACATACAACACAAGGAATATAATCACAAAACCATAACCCATTTATAAATGCAAGGTTCTTCTTCATTCCTAACAAAGCCATATGACTTGATACACTTATCAAATTGCATGTTCCAACTCCTTGATGCTAGCTACAGTCTATAGATGGACTTGTGAAGCTTGTACACCTTTGACTCGTCTGTGGATGTGAACCCTTTAAGTTGTATCATATACACCCCTCTTCTAGCTCACCATTTAGAAAAGCTATTCGATAAACCATTTGCCAGATTTCATAGTCAAAGTGTGCCGTTAAAGCAAGCATGATCCGAATGGATTTGAGCATTGCCACAGGAGAGAACGTCTCATCATAGTCAATACCATAATGTTGATGATATTCTTTGGCAACCAGATGGGCTTTATAGATATCCATCTACCCGTTTGTGCCCCTTTTTCTCTTGAAAATTCATTTACACCCAATGGATTTTATCTCTTCAAGCAGATCAACCAATGTCCATACATTGTTGATTTCCATGGATTCCATTTTGGATTGCATGGCCTTTAGCCATTTTTCAGAGTTGGACCTCTGCATTGCATCCATATAGGTAATCGAATCCTCATTGTTCTCATCGAGTTCAATGGGATCACCATCCCGGACCAAGAAACTGTAGTATCTGTCCGGTTGACTCGGTACCCTACCGGATCTCCTTAATGGTTCCTATGTGGGCTCTGGGTATGATCTAATCACAACCGGTTCTATGTTGTCCCTTAAGTGTGTCGGTTCTTCTACTTTTTGAACTTCACTAAGTTCAATCATAGCAGCTATAGTTCCTTCATTAAGGAACTCCTTTTCTAAAAAGATAGCCCTAAGACTGATGAATAATTTTGTTTCTCAACCAACTATAAGTAATATCTCTTAGACTATTTTGGATACCCAATAAATAGGCACCGGTCAGACCTAGGTCCAAGTTTGTCCATTTCCAAATGTTTTACATAAGCCGGGCAACCCTAGACCGAAGGTGTGAGAGTGTCGGCTTACGTCCAGTCCATATCTCATATATGAGGTTTTGTTAACGGATTTACTCGAAGCCCTATTCAAAAGGTAAAGGTTGATTCCATAGAATATCCCCAAAAGGATAGCGTTAAAGAAGCAAAACCCATCATGGACCGAACCATGTCTAATAAGGTTTGATTCCTCCTTTCAGACACTCCATTTAACTGAGGTGTCCCTGGAGGTGTCCACTGAGAGAGAATCTCATTCTCCTCGAGATATGTCACAAACTTCCCGGAAAGATATTCATTGCATCGATCTGATCGAAGGATTTAGATACATCTTCCAGTTTATTTTTCTATTTTATTAAGATATCATTTGAATATTTTAAATGACTCGGATTTATGTCGCATCAAGAAGACATAACCGTATCTCGAAAGGTCATTTATAAATGTAATGAAATACTATACCCACCTCTAGCACTAATATTCATTGGTCCGCATACATCAGTATGTACCAGACTTAGAATTTCTTTGGCTCGTTTACCTTTTCCAGTAAGAGATGATTTTGTCATCTTTCCAAGAAGACAGGACTCACAGGTTGGTAGTGAACCATTTTCACTAAAATCGAGGAGACCCTCACTTTTCAACCTGTTTATCCTGTTCTTGTTAATATGACCTAGCCTCCAATGCCACAGGTATACTTCACTGACATTGTTTAACCTAGGGAGTTTGCTAGACGTGTATACTATACTAACAGGTCGCGATAGTACATAAATGCCATTATTCATATATCCCTTCATTACAATAGAACCATTGCAAATGATTTTGCAAATGTCATTCTTATTGATAGTTCATAACCATACATGGTCAATTGGCCAACAGAAATGATATTTAAAATAAAAGATAGACAATAATGATACTCATTCAAAATGATTGTACAAGACTCAAAAACTAGTTTGAGGACTCCCAACGCTAGGACTGGAACTTGGCTTCCATTTCCCACATTCAAGAATCTCTCGCCTTTCTCAAATCTTCTACTAACTTGAAGTCCCTGCAAAGAATTGTAAATGTGAATTGGACTTCCAATATCCAATACCCAGTTAGTAGTATCGTAGATAGAGAAACTACAAGGTGTCATCATATAAATATCTTGTCCAGCACCTTCTGGCTGCTTCCTCTTCTTGGACCTGTTCGGGTCAAGGGATGCAATGTAAAGAGGACAGTTCCTCTTTCAATGTCCCCACTTCTTGCAGAAGAAGCACTCCGCTTGGCTCTTATCAACCTTCTCCTTCTGACCTAACTAGGCCTAGAAGCATTCTGCACCTGTTTCCATTTATTTTTCTTTTTCCTTTTTTAAAGGGATGATGCCCTGCCGAAGATCCTCCCACTAGATTTACCACCCTTTTGTTCAGTTGGTGGTCTTTTTCATAAGTTTGCAATAACCCCAACTGACTGTGGCAGTTAATTGCAAGCCTATTTATTCTATAATGATCGAGAAAATCTAGATAAGAAGAAGAGAGGGAGGAATCATAATCACATCCTTCCAAGCTATTCATGCAAGGGACATCCGAGCTTGCCCAAGCACTCAATCATCTCGATTATGTACAATACATGATCAGTGACTGAGATCCATCATGCATTTGCATGTTGCAGATAGCACAGGAGACCTTGTACCTCCAACATCGTTTTGGTGTCCCAAAAGACTCCTTCAACTTTGAAAGATTTTCCAGCGGACTTCTTTGAATTTGTGACTGAACTCATCGTTTATCACTGCCAACATTATGCATCGGATAATGGTCCTATCATAGAGCCACTTCTGATAAGTGTCTCTGACTGAACCTCGAGCATTGGGAGCAGGGGTTTCAGGTGCCGGATCCGATATCATACATAAGATCCGTTCATGCTCCAGGACAATCCTAAGTCTTTGATACAGCTATCGATGTTGGTGACCTAAGCTTCTATCAAGAGTTATCAGAAGAGGTTGGCTTAAGACACGAGGAGTGACAGGTTGAAGACATCTGAAAGGAAAACCAAAGCTAATTAGTATATAATTATTATCCTATAGACATGACTTTAGTCTAAAGGCCCTCCCACTATTTTGTTCAGACTGGTAGCCTTACCTCCAATCCAAGGAATCATTTGATTCTTAAGTTGGTACTAGAGTCTAATAGACAATACATGAGCCCGACTTTGGCCGGCCCACCCATACACATCTAAAGGTATGTTCTTCAACCGATTACTTCTCTAAGTAACCTCTAGTATTTAGGTTTTCGCACCAAGGTGCACTTCAATCGGCCTTTGGGCCTCCTATTGAAGGTCTCGGTTAGGTCCAACCATTAACATGACAAAATTCAATGCTTCTAGCTAACAAATAGTCAAGCACGACTTTGGCCGGCCCACCTGACCACCATTAAGAGAGTCGCACTGAGCCATCATATTAGGAATAGCAATTCCAATAGCCCGATGAACATCCGATCTTTGGATCTGTCGATGAACACCCAACTATTGGACCCATTACCACCCCACTTAATGGGAGGCTAGGACTTGGTTATCCCTATAACTTTGTCCTTTTATGAATCTAATAATTTAAAGGATTTAATTTAATATGACAGAAGAGAGAATAAAAGACATAGATCAATCTCTCACTAACCACATCAGCAATCAAGGAAGGTACATATAACTAATGATCCATGGACACCTAAAATCAGTCAGGACTGATTAACCTTGGGTGACATGGGTAACACAAGTCAATGAGCTATCCAATCAATTCTAATCAACTACATTAGCCACGTAAGTGAGATTATGGGTTGGGTTCCGCCATTAAAGTATTGCCTTAGACGCCAATCGAGTTGGCCAGATAAGAGGTAGCCCCAAAGAACACATAATCAAATTGCCAACTTACCTAAAGACTAATTGGTTCATCAAAGTCGATTAGACTAGCCTAAAGACTCAAGCTGACCACTGAGCCACAAAATTAGGTCCATTTAGATCTATGGACTAATCAATCTAACCACTAGAGAGATCTAGAGAAGAAATCCTAACTAACATTTGATTAGATTAGTTCTCTATTTAGTCCAATGCATCTAAACTTAGGTCTAACCCAATTAAGGACCCAAAAGAAGCTACCCATGACCCTTAAGGCTTATTGAAATGACTTAAAATCTTTGAATCATATTCCTAGAGTTTATCATTAAATATAAATTAAGTCTCAATTAAGGTCCAGTAGCATTGAGTTAACCGAAACAAATTTTTAATTACGAATGTAAAACAATTTTACAAGTAAAATTTGAATTCACTATTTCAGGGCTTTCTGGTCGAGTCGACTCATGTAGAATGTGAGTCGGCTTGTCCGAACCAAAAATAGACAAACTGTTCTACCTACATAAACGAGTCGGCTCGAGCAAGATTCAAGTCGACTCGTCTACGGGGGTAGAAAACAGTGACTTCAAATTCATGCATCTTACTTTAACTATTCAAAGTTAGAGATTAAACATGATCAAAACAAAACTCTTAGATCTCATCTAATTTTTTTATGATCAAAACATTATATTAAAATATTTTTTATCTATATTTCTCTTATTTCTTTTCATGAGTCAATCACAAGCGGCACCCAACACGCCATAGGAGACCCATTGAATGGGAAGAGAGGGTCTACCAGCCCTGCTTCTCTCCTATGACTGGACAGCCATGGTGAAGCACTCAATCCAAGTACTTAAGAGAAAACATGATGTTAAGGCATGCTAACAGTAATACTATGAAAAAACCTGTGCTTTGATACCATTTGAAGGGAAAACATGCTAGGCAGAAAGAAAGTATTTTAAAATGAACAGTGGAAGGCTTGGTAGATCGATCAAAATGATCTACCAATTTGCTAGCAACAGGATCTAGCAAGATAATGCATCATGCAATATACATCAAGAGCAAGAAAAATAATCAAGATATAAAAGTACCTTACCTTTATACCTTTGAAAATGCTATGGAAAAAGATAAAGTGCTCGAGCCACACACGTGTCTGGCCTCTATAGGTAATCCACACTGGGGCTCGACTCTGACCAACTCTCTCGGAGTGCTAGCTCCTTAGGATCCTTCGGGCCGATCTTCTTCTTCTCAGAAGACAAGGAGGAGAGGTGGAACCTTCCCAACTTTTTCTCTTCCCAAGACCTAGCTTGAATACTAGGTATTCTCACATCCAATCCCAAGTCCTTACAAAATCCCTTTTTCTTCTAGTTCTTCAACCAACCAGCAGCCCCTAAAATAACCTTTATTTATAGAGGCAACCATGAGAGGGAGAAAGAGGAAGGAGGAGTGATTGGGGGAGAAGGTCAAGGGCATACTAATTTGGCTCTAAGCACATTAGGAAAGAATGACAATCATTCTATGAAAGTTTGGAGCCAAAATAGCTTGAATTAGAAATTCAAACCCGGTCAAAACCTTCTCAAGAAGCTTCCCAGAAAATCCGTTCAAAATTTTCTGGTCGAGCAGAGATGAGTCGACTCAAGCAAGGGTCGAGTCGGCTCATCCAGAATATAGAACAGTCGGACTTTCTTTTAGTAGGAACGAGTTGGCTTGAGCAGGGGTCGAGTCGACTCGTCCATAACACAGAACACTCGGACTATTCATTTAGTAGGAACGAGTCGGCTCGAGCAGGGGTCGAGTTGGCTCGTCTAGAAAAGACTTTCGAAAATACTTCTTGTCACAGCCAAGTGTCAACCCCTCAAGTGTTGACACATGGTCAATCATATTGACCGCTAGTGATAGCAAACGATTCTTAATCATCGATCAGCCTTAAGATCATATAGAAACCCCTATGGTGTGTGATCCCATAAGTTCGAACATTAAGCCGGTAGCACTAGAACACTTCTAGTACCAGTCAAAGTCCTTATCTAGCAATAATACCCGACATCCGAATAGGTCAAAGATTATAGAGAAACTTTCAAGAACCTCTGGCATATGGTTATCGCATAATTATCCCTTTGATCTCATAATACTCATGATGACCTAGGATTTGACTACCAACCCTAAACTATTTGGCCAAGGTTCTGCTAAATTGAGACACGGCAAGTCATTCACTCCAAACTATTTGGAGAGGTCAATTCCATCTTGATCCACCATCGTTCCATAAGTACTTGACTGCACCCAGAAGCCTTCCATCACTGGATTAGAAATCCAGGTAGTCCTTCACCAAAGTATAGTGAGTTGCTTGCAAGCTATCATGGTGACTTCAGGTTTGAGGGACACATATACTCATATCCTTTCACGAACAACCTTTTGACAGAAGGGAGCTCCATAGATGGTTACGTACAGTGAGATGTCATACATTTCACTTGCATGTCACACCAGTGTCTCTACACTTTTTGGTTAAGAGGACACCAATAAATGTGATATATAACAACCTACACTTGATACATCGTCATCCTATAACAATGTATCCTTTCATTTTGAACCAGTTTAAGAACTACTTGATATATCCTCTCTATATCAAATATAATATAGTTCTAAGGACTCCATCACATAAGAGTTCTTTTCAAGAAAATGCACATGTGATGAACAGCCAAAAGAATAACTTTTATTAAAAAATCATATACAATTACAAAATTAGCACAACCGCTTACAACCTAGATGATTGGCTTTGGGACACAATTACTAAACACCCTCCTCCTCCTCATCCTCCTCCTCTTCTCAAGAAGATCACCAGGGAATCCATCATCGCGCTGCTTGCCGCCCTGCTTTATTCATTATTCTTCCTTCTCTCGATGGAAATGATAGGGGGGAGTAGTTCCAGGAGGTGGTCCACATCGTTGGGTCCTGTCGTGTCTCCCAAGTTAGTGCTTGATATAATGTAAGATTTTGAAAGGCCTAATAACACTTAATCAATATATATGTAGCCATCCAACAATAGGCTGCCTTAGAAATGTTATTATTTATTTGTGATAAAAGTAAAGAATATATTTTTTCAGTCTAATTCTTGGCTTTGGAGTAGAATAGCAACTGATATAATGGTAATGGACCCATTATTCACATGGTAATATATTACTTAAGTTTATATTAAAATTAAATATCCTAAATATGTAATATTTTAATCTTTAATTAGTTGAGCATATGGTTTTAAATAATAGCATGATTATTGGTTAATAGCCATTGTAACAGTTTTGTCATCTCAATTAATACATTATTGATATAAGTAACATGCAAAAAAATGGTATTTATATTTCACCTATACCTTCTATTTCAATAAAATAATTTTTTATAAAATTTAAACTCTTTGCTTAAAATTCTCCAAAAAAAATTATATGGTCAAAGAATAATAATATTATTTAATAATACATGAATCTTAATAATTTTGACTTAGAGATATTTTAGAAATTTGATGTTAGATTACTGGTAATTTGTTTGTCATACCAAATACAGTAATCAATCTTACTGATAGATTACTTGTGTATACCAAACATAGTAATCAGCATTACTGGTAATCTATCCCATGGTAATCTATCTTGCAGGAAATCCAGATTACCATTCAGGATTCCTGGTGATCCACCAAATGCAACCTTAGAGTTTAGGATTTTTGGGTTTAGGGTTGAGTGGTTTAGGGTTTAGGGTTTAAAAGTTTAGGATTTAGGATTAGGGTTTAGGATTTTAGGGTTTGAATATTAGGGTTAAGGGTTTGGGATTAGGATTTTTGGTTTTGAAGTTTAGGGTTTTGGCTTTTGGTGTTTGGGGTTTAGGGTTTGAGATTTAGGTTTTAGAGTTTGGGGCTTGGAGTTTAGGACTTTGGGCTTAGGGTTTTAGGTTGGGGTTCTAGGTGATGGGATATTCTCCCAGGGTCACGGGGATCATGCAGCATATGGAATTGACTTTCAAAATAAAATTCATAGCATGATACCCTAACATGTATAACATGTATAGAAAATTCTAATTCCCAGGAGCCCCTTAGGCAATTACAACTAATGAATCATAAAATAAAGTCAATTAACATACCTGGATTGCTAAATCCAATCCTTTCCACAAGGCTCACAAGTGCAAGCCCTCCAACGGTGATCCACACGAGACTTGAACCAAGAAAGAATCCTTACCAGGTTGCTTGTTTCAATAGGACTCTTAGGACAGCCTTTGAACCTTTGACCACTATAGGACACCCTGTCCTATTGTAGGGCTCTCTGGACACTCTCCTAAGGAACTCTTGGCTTTTAGGACAACCTTCCCTAGGACCCCTTAGGCTTATGTCCTAAAACAAAGCCTTGTCCTAAAAGATAAGACCTTGTCTTAACAAGACAAGTCATGTCTTAAAAGGAGGGAGGGAGACAACAGAAAGAGGCACTCAGATAACTCTCGAGAAAATGGACTTTTGTTTCTGATGACCGAAAATCTCAAGTCTCATTTCACCGTACCTCCTTTATATAGATTCAGATGGGGCATGAAAAGCATTCCGAAACTCCTTATTAGATATGACTCTTCATGTCTGATAAGGCTCTTCATGCTTCAAGAGTCTTATTTGATGTTCTTTCCTTTTCCAAAGCAGTTCCCCATATTTCATGTGGCATATACCGGTTATGAAGAATGGAAGGAGGCATCCTTTCAATCTTGAAGAGCGTGGAATAGGCAGAGTCCTAAGGGCAGAAGGACTCTGCCTCAGAATAGTGCGTGCGCAGATGAAGAGAAGCGACTCTTCATCTGCGCGCCAATATTTCTTTCTGCTTTCACGTCGCCCCTTCCACTTCTTTGACCGGTCAATCCTCTCCAAGAGGTGTGGGGATAAAGTGAAGAGGTGCCACTTTGATGAAGCTCCCAGAGTTTCATATGCAGGACTCTTAGTCCTTCTGCACGTGCCATACGTCTCTCGGGTGCGCCAAAAGGGTGCCACTTTCCTTTCCCACTTCTCTCTCCACCCAAAGCAGCATATATTGATCAGTGAAATATATGCAATATGGGTGTCATTGAAAGAGTATTAAATAAGCTTTCTAACCATATATTTATTTTCAAATCAGAGGTCTATAGCTCATTCTGTGCCTTTTTGAGGTTAAGGTATCATTTAGGTACCAAGAGTCCCATGCCATTGGGACTCTTCATATATGGCGCCTAAAATGCCCTTAAGCCCTAATTAAAATCAGATCAAGCTCTGAGTTGGCTAGCCCCACTTTGGACTAAACCTAATTTAGGTCTCCCATAATTAGGTTAGCCCAATTAGCAAGCAACCGAATCCAATCCAATTGGGTTAGGAATTAGATTAGCCTACATATGCTAGTATGTAATCCAGCTAACCAATTAGGATCCTATGACCCTAATTAAATCATGAATGACTTCCTTGGCCAAGTCTCTATTGTGTGTGACCCATTGGATTCCACATCTAGCCAGCAGTAGGTTTAGGTTTGAGCCGATTCGATACGATCGAACTCGATTGACCTAATTAGGTCAAATTGGCTCACCTAATTGTCCAATTCGAATCACACATCGAATTGACTCATGAAACCAAATTAATTAGTTCATGAAAACCTACAAGACAAGATTGACGTCTAGCAACGTGTCATGCCTACCCGGAAGATGAGGAATTTGATGGAAAATATCAAAATACCCTTCAGTAGTAGGTTGCCATGTAATTCAATCTTTCGATCTCTCATTATCCCAATTAAGTGATAGGTATGGATAGATGTCAAACCCTAACACTTAATCATATCGAATCTCAGCTCGATCATGAGGACTCAGCTGATGACTAATTAGATTCCACTAATCTCATCCTGCTTTGATCAAAGGCTCCTTGAGTCTCTCATCAAAGAGATTGCATGGGATAACAATTTCTTTACTAGGAATGATCGATTCCTTGTTGGTCCACTCACATCCTTCGTACACCTTCCATCATACCTAGAACACCCCGTACATGTCGCAATGCCATGAATGAGTATGAACCAAAGTATGGCTTAGTGTGTACAAGGAACCATGGTGATCTCAGGTCTAAAGATCACAGCATACCTTCTACTCTGGGATCTATCTTTGACAAGTAGTAGACTTCCATAAGATAGTCCCGGTGTGGATCAGTTCCAGTGTACTCATACTCTGATGAGCACCCTTATCCTTGTATTAGTGTCTCTACACAAGTGGTTGTGAGATCAACCACCCTCATTAATTGAGCATACATAGGATAAGCTAGTCTTCCAGATTCATCGATCCCCGAATCGATGGTCCAACGACTAGGAACATTCTAGATTAAGGTTTTAGGATTAGGTCTCACTGTTATTTTTATCATAACCCTAATTCCATTGCCCTATTCTAATGGGGTTTCATCATAATCATCAGAACAGATACAGCAGTATATGATGAATCACATGCCTTTATTAATATGAAAATATGTCATACATGAGTTGGAAGTTTACAAAAAGCCCTCATAATGATTGGCTCTTAGGGCACTTTTCTATCACTATGGTTCACGACTTAGGGTTTAGGGTTTGGGTTTTTAGGGTTTAGGATTTAGAGTTAGGGACTTAGGCTAAGGGTTTAGCATTTAGGGTTTAAGGTTTGGGGTTTAGGATTTAGGGTTTAGGGTTTAGAGTTTTGGGTTTGGGCTTTAGGTTTCGATTTTAGGGTTTTACTGTTTATAGTTTTAGTGTTTAGTGTTTAGGGTTTTGACTTTAGGATTTAGGGTTTTAGGATTAGGGTTTGAGTTAGGCTTTAGGATTTAGGGTTTTAGGTTTGGGGTTAGAATATTACTATTTTAGGGTTTATGGTTTATGGTTTAGTATTTAGGGTTTAGGGTTTAGGATTTTAATGTTTTATGATTTAGAGTTTCACAGGTCTATGGTCAGGGTTTTGGATTTAGGGTTTAGGATTTATGGTTTTATTATTTAGGGTTTAGGGTTTAAGGTTAGTAGTTTTAGGATTTATGCTTTAGGAATTAGGGCACTAGGTTTAGGGTTTTGAGTTTAGGCTCTAGGGTTTAGGGTTTAGGTTTAGGATTTAGTGTTTTATGATTAGGGTTATGTATGGATTCAGGTTTAGGGTTTAGGGTTTATGGTTTAGGGATCTGGGTTCCAAGTTTTAGGTTTTAAGGATTAGGGTTTTATGTTTTAGGTTTAGGTTGTACAGTTTTTGATTTTAGGTTTTAGGGTTTAGTGTTAAGGTTTTAGGTTTTCAGAGATTAAGGGTTTAGGGTTTAGGGTTCACGATTTAGGGTTTAGGGTTTAGGGTTTAAGGTGTAGGGTTTGGGATTTGGTTTATATATTTAGGGTTTTTGGTTTTTACAGTTCAGGATTTATGGTTTACAATTTAGGATTTAGGATTTGTAGTTTAGGATTTATGGTTTAGGGATTAGGGTTTCAGGTTTTAGGTTTTATGTTTTAGGTTGTACGGTTTTAGGACTTAGGTTTTAGTGTTTTAGGTTTAAGGTTTTAGGGCTTAGAAATTAAGGGTTTAGGGTTTCGGGTTTTCGAGTTTAGGGTTTGAGATTTGGGGTTTACGGGTTTGGGTTTGGGATTTACGTATTAGGGTTTAAGGGTTTAGGATTTAAGGATTTTGGATTTTGGATTTAGGGTTTCAGTATCTAGGGTTTGAAGTTTAGTATTTAGGGTTTCAATTTTATAGGTGAGTATTTATAGTTTAGGGTTTTACGGTTTATGATTTAGGATTAGGGTTTTGGGTTTTATGGTTTTAGAGTTTGTGTTTTAGGATTTATAGCTTAGGGCTTAGGTTTTAGTTTTTTGTATTTAGGGCTTAGGGTTTTAGGTTGTAAGGTTTACGATTTTTTGTTTTTAGGATTTAAAATTTAGGTTTAGGGTTTTTGGTTTTAGGGTTCAGGGATTAGGGTTTATGGTTTTAAGGATCTGGGGATTTGGTTTAATGATTTATCATTTAGGGTTTGTTATTTAAGTTTAGGGTTTAGGATTTAGGATTTTGGGCTTTAGGATTTAGGGTTTAGGGTTTAGGGACTTGGATTTTTGGTTTTAAGTTTTAGCATTTAGGGTTTAGGATTTTAGGGTTTAGGCTTTAAGGTTTTGGATACAGACAAATCCTTAGTTGTTTTCAAGTACTTAAGGATGTTCTTCATAGCTATCCAGTGCTCTTTACCTAGATTCAACTGATATCTACTTGTAATACTCACAACAAAGGCTATATAGATCATATATATAACATAGCATATATGAGGCTCCCTATAGCCAAAGCATAAGGGATCTTGCTCATGCATTGAATCTTCTCAGATGTGCTAGGACACATTTCTTAGAGAGACTAATGCCACGCCTAAGAGATAAAGTTCCCTATTATAATTCTTTATGTTGAGCCATTTCAGCACTTTCTCTATATACATCTTCTATGAAAGGCGAAGTATCCTACTAGGTCTATCTCTGTAACCCTTATTCCTAAATATAAGATGCTTCAATCTAGATCTTTCATTGAAAATTTCTTGGACAACCATGTTTTGATCGAGGTCAGCAAGAAATGTCATTCTTTATAAGGTAGATGTCATCTACAAACAATACAAGGAATGAGACAACCACTTCTACTGACCTTCTTCTATATACAAGGCTCTTCCTCATTCTTGATGAATAATGATTTGATTGCATCATTGAAATGAGTATTCTAACTCTGAGAAGCTTGCTTTAATTCATAAATGGATATATACAGCGTAGGCTTTGTGATCTCCATCACTAGAAATGAAATCCGAAGGTTAATCATATAGATATCTTCATCAAGAAATACATTTAGGAATGCAATTTTCATATCCATCTAATATATCTCATAATCATCATAAGCTACAATGTAAAGCAATGTGTGGCAAGATTTTTAAGCATGGCCATAGACAAAAAAAGTATCTTGATAGTCCAATGCCTTCATGCTAACTATAACCTTCGCTACTAGTCTAGCTTTATAAGCTTCTACCTTACCATTTGTACCTATCTTTTTTTGTAGATCTATTACATCCAATAGATAAATACCCTCTAGTAGATCCACTAAGGTCTAGACTTGGTTTGAATGTATTAAGTTAATTTCTAACTTCATAGCATTTATCATTTCTTGAATCAATGTCTGACATCACCTCATCATAGATTTTATGATCGATTTTATGATCCCTATTTTTAATGAGGAACACTTTCTCTATGTCCTTTGTAAGCATACCCATGTATTTTTAGGAGGATGAGAGATCCTACTAGACTTACGAGGTGGTAGAGTAACTACATCTATAGACTCAATGGATTCGACTTGATCTATAGCTAGCTGCTCTTTAGAGACTTTCTCTTCGAGCTTATTAACTCCCACTATCTCCATCCTAAGCAAATTGTTTGTTCAAGAACGTGGCATGCTAGCTCACAATTACATTGTGATCCTCTAGGAAGTAATAATAGTATTCTAACGATTCTTTAGGGTACCCTATAAAGCAAACTTGATAAATCTAGCTTCTAACTTATTCGCCATTTATCTTTTGACATAGACTGGATATCTCTAAATCTTGAAATGACAAAGACTTGGTTTCATACTATGCCATATCTTATATGGTATGGTAGGAATAGTTTAGAGGGAACCTTATTAATATATAAATGAAGTTATTAAGGCATGATCCCAAAAAACTATATGTAAATTAGTGAAGCTCATCATGGATTGTACCATCCCATAAGATCTTATTTCTTCTTTTCGATATCCTGTTGAGTTGAGTATACTGGGAGTCCATTATGAGACTATGCCATTGTTCTTGAGATAACTTAGAAATTTTCTAATAAGATATTTCCCTCCTCTACCAGATCGAAGAATCTTAAGAGATTTTTCTATTTATTTTTATTACCTCAATATGAATTTCTGAAATTTTCAAAGGTTTTAGACTTGTATCTCATAAAATACATACCCATATCATGAGTAATCATCAGCAAAGGTAATGAAGTAGTGGTAACCTCCCTCAATTTGCACATCAAATGGCCCATATATATTAGTGTATACTAG
Source organism: Areca catechu (assembly GCA_021397845.1). NCBI lineage: Eukaryota > Viridiplantae > Streptophyta > Magnoliopsida > Arecales > Arecaceae > Areca > Areca catechu. Next base: position 135,130,790 of record CM038051.1, on the reverse strand, counting down.
GGCAAGTAGTTTAGTGGTCCTTCCCCATATCCCACAAAAGGTAACTTGGTCATTTTTTCTTAAAATAGGATTCACAAACTGGATATAACTCAGAATTCAGTGAGCCAAGGATTCCATCCTTTTCTAGTTTGTTTATCATGTCCTCTCCAATATGGCCAAGTCTAATATGACACATACTTGTGGTTAACGTCTTCTCTAGGTCTTTTATATCCTACGGCATTCACTAATTACTCATTAATATTCACAGATACATTGACATATAAGTGATATAGACTGTCAATTAAAAGGCATCATGTAATTAATTTATTTTGTGCAATAAACAAACAAAAATATTTATTGAAATTGAAAATGAATTCATCCTGTGCTAGCACAGACATAAAAATTAAATTTCTGCTAGTTACAGGTACATAGTAATAGTCTTTAAAAATTAACTTAAATCCTAACAGTAATCGAAAAGGATAGGTTCCCAATGACGCTACAACAAACTTTGCTCCATTGTCAATACATAGGATCATTTTTCCTTCCCTTAGCCTTCTACTATCTACTAGACCCTGCATAGAAGTATATATATGAGCACTTTAGAGTCTAATACCCAACTAGAAGTAAAAGAAACCATAAGGTTAGATTTATGACGAGCATATTAAACATATTTTTTGAAGGTTGTCCCTTTTTATTTCTTTAGGCTCTCTAGTATATATAATAATTTCTCTTCCAATAGCTATTAATGTTGTAGTGGAAACACTTTTCCTTGCTTGCAGCCTTCTTTGGAGTGTCTTTCAGCTTGTTCTCCTTCTTCTGCTTCTTCGCAGGCCTCTTCTTCTTCTTTCAAGTAGACCTCTCTTGGAAAAAGATGCCTGCTCCATAGTTAGTATAGCATCTCTTGAACCCTTCAAGGTCCCTTTATTCATTACCAATAGTTTCAACAATTCAAGTAAAGTGGTGTCCATCTTGTTCATATAGTAGTTTATAATAAACTGACCAAATGATTCAGTAAAGACTGTAGGATCAAACCCACTTGCAGTTCTTTATGCATGGAAATTCCTAGATTTTCAAGCTCCTCATGTACTTGATCATTGTTTAAACAATGATCATGGATAGACTACCCTTCATGCATCTTGGCACTAAATAGTTTCTTGGAGACTTTGTACCGTACTGTTCGGCATTGCTTATGATACAACTCTTATAAGTGAGTGATCATGGCCTTGGCAATATGAAAATCTTCTTGCTAATGTTGAAGCTCATTTGATATCGATGCCAAGATGTAGCACTTAACCTTATTATCAACCTTTGTCGATTTTTTCTGTACTATAGTTTGTTGAAACTTGGATAGGCTAGTAAGGTGGAGGGTCCTGGTCGAGCACATAGCTTAATTTCTCTAAGGTCAAGATTATCTTGAAGTTTCTGAGTCAGTCCTTATAGTTAAGACTGGTCAATCAGTTTAACCCTAGGATACAGGTTAAGGGATTTGAAGCTAACATTGTTAACTACGAGAGTAAAGATTCAAATTAGATATTTATACTTAATTTTTAAATTTATTCTAGGAACTTTAAGAAACAAATTAAACTTTCACTATTTTCATAGATCTCTCACACTCTCGCGTGGAGATGTAGAAACCCCTATACGACTAAGATTCTAATGAGTATTATGGTCCCACCGATATATGTGCATCTTACCTGATAGATATTGGTGATACATAATACCGATGAGTGAACAACTATTATCCAATGCTTCTCAAGCATGTTGCAATGATTCGGACTCTAAGCTATAGTGACTTACCTTAGATTTGGCTACACTTCTTAGTTAAGTCAGACCCACTATTTAAATGTAGGTATGTAGCCATCATTGGACCCCTTACTTAATAGATATTGGGTCCAACTCCATCTACACCCTATAGCAACCCTTTATTAATAAAGTGGTTGCATCTTCCAGATGCAACTGAACCATTGTATCCAGCCAAAAATAATCAATACCAATTGGATACCCGCACATCTATAATGATGGAAGAACACTAGACTTAATATATATGAAGATGTTTTGATTTAGGTCTCATCTAATTAGTCACTACAATCTCATTAAGTGACTAACCTAGATGGCATAGGTGAACTCAAATCATCAAGCAACCTTATTCAAGAAATAATTGACCAAGTTGGCCAAGTAATTAAGATCAGTGGAGGCTTTCCATTGCTAGCCTTAGACACCAATAAATTGGCTAGGTAAGTAAATGGTTCTAATTAAGTAACCATCTTTCAAAACTTGCCTTAGACACCAATTAGTCAATTATTTTTGAATAAATCAGCCTAAGCGATTCGGGCGAGAGCCACTAAGTCAAATCAAGTTTTTAGTTAATTGATTTAATATTTGGATGTCAATCAATTTGACCAACTATAACTTTGACTCGATCTTGAGCTCCTTTGATCTAATCCTAATCAACTATTATTTAGGTTCAATCAACTACTCAATAATGAAAGGATTCTAAACTGTCTAATCAAAAATTCTAATTGTAGTCAAAAACAAGATCTAATTGTTATACCCATATCTAAACCATCATGCTTAACTTAAAAATTTAGATTCTAAAAATATTTTTCAGATCATAATTAAGTACATGAATTAACAAGTTATAACCTCAAAATAATTTCAGATTTATAACTTGAAGTATATATCACGTATATAAAGTTTTAGATATAAAATCTAGTAAAACCTATATCACATTATGAAATTTAGATTTAAAACTACATAAACATATATCACATATATGAAATTAGATCTAAAACTATATAACATATATTGCATATATGAAATTCAGATATAAATCTAATGATTAAACTATTTTTAAAATCCCAATTTAAAATCATTCTACATCATACTAGAATAACCTTTGCAACATAAGGGGTAAACCTTATTTCATGATAACCTATATCAGTCCAATGTGAACTTTAATCATGTTTTATTTCAGATCTAATATCAATTAATATATCTCATATATCAATGTTTAGATCTAACATTATTGATTAATCTAATTTGAAAAACTTTTCAAAAACCATTCAACATTGTACTAGGATAACTTTTGTAGCATAAGGGATAAACTTATGCCAGGATAACCTTATATTTGTCCAATGTCAAACTTAATCAATCCTTTTTTTATATCTGAAAACAAATTAGATATGAATTTATTTTCAACCTTATGAACAAGTGGCTCTGATACCATTATTGATTAGGTAATTTATTACATGCAAAATTTTAAATTTCATAAATCTGAAGTGAAGCTAATTAAAAAATATTTTTAATCCTAAGCATGTATGATCTAATCATTTAAACACCTAAAGGATCTAGTTTATATGCTGAAAATAAAGACATACTAGATCTAAAATCAAAACATGAATGAAAAAGATGATCAATCACCTACCTGCTGCATTAATCCTTCTTCAGATCAATATGCAGATGTCCTAAATTCTTGTCATAGCCATGCATGCATCTAGTCTCTACAGGTATCTATATAGAGAGATGCCGATCTGGAGTACCAAGATCATCGATATGCTGGCACCTTTCATATCTTACTTATAGACTTGGATCTAACTCTCTTCTTCAAGAAGAAAAAGAGCAAAGAGAGCTAGAACTCGTATGAACTCCTTCACAGTGAATCAATGGAGAAGGGAAGTAGGATGGTAAGAAGAGAACCACCTTTCTTCTTCCACTCTTTTTCTCTCTAGATCTCTCTAACTCTTTCTTTGGAGTGTAGAAGAAGTGGCGTGGTGAATGGAGGGTGCACAATAGGAAGTGAGAAGGGAGATTAGCACTAAGAAAATTTTTGTAAGAATTATCTTGTGCCACCCACTTCTCCTTTTCTTAAAACCCATGCCAAATCAGATTAACGCCACCTCTAACCACTTGATAAGATAAATCTCATTTAAATCAAATTTGAAATCAAGTTTGAATTAAAATTAAACTTGAGATGAGATAACTCCCCAAAATAGGAGTCTGGAGAGATGGTGCCCCATCTAGGTTTTGCATGAAGAATTCATGCAAAAATATGTGTGCCAATCTACCTTGCCAACTTTTGGCATCCTAAATTATTATCCCAATCAAAACAAAATTCCAAATAAGATTAACCTTATCTAGATAGAGAGAGAAGACCTAAGAGGAGGGGGGCCAACCTTTGGCACGCCCTCTCCTCATTTTTGCATGCAAGAAGAGAGGGCACACTTTCATGTGCACCCTCCCTTCTTTGTTCATGTGAGAAGAGAGAGAGTCCTAATCGAACTAGGACTCAGGGTTTCTAACTTAATTAAATTTTAATTTGGGTCAATTCAAATCTAATTCGAACCAAATTTGAACCCAATGAATCCTAATTTAATTAGGACTTTAATCCAAGTCCCACTTGAATCATGAAACCCAATTAGTCTTAAATAGGTCAAGTCTAATTAAACTAAATCTACTTTAATTTGATTAGGACTTGATCCATAATTTAATTAAGCCAAATTGCATTGCAATAATTATAATTAAGTTTGTTTAGCTAACAATGAGCAGTTTCTATTTTGTAACTTTTACAAATTGATCCATATCATCAATCCAATTGATAATTTGATCAAGATCCAACTGATCGATCAGGTCAAACTCCTATTATGTGTAATCCTGTAAGTTCTATTCTATCTAGTAGTGAGATATATCATGATCTCTACTACAATATCATTGAAACGATTCCAACTCAACCTCAACAAAAATTATTGATCCAAAATAATCCTAGTAAATTCTCACAATTCTCTGGTGATGCCTAGTATATATAATGGCAACTAAGTAGAACAAAAGAATCAGAACTCCTAGAATAGTACCATGTGATTAAGTCTTCTATCATAGTCCTGATAAGATATAGGCATGGAAACTCGTCTAATCCTAGCATCTATCATATGCAAGATATAATTAGCTTTAGTCCAAATCATGAATCATGTGGAAACTCTTTTTCATCAATCACAATGCAATGGCAACAGTCGTAAGGACTCAGCCTCTTAAATCGCATAGAACTTCTACTCAACTACTAAGATTGATAGATCCCCTATAGATGCACCATACTCCTACAATCAATTTACTATAGCCAGTATACAACGCAATAATCGTATGGCTAAGGACCAAGTTTATACACAGTTAAACTATAGCAACCAGATTATGAGCGACTGAGGTAGCGTAGGTCTAAGAACTATACACACAACAACAACATCAAGAATATCACTATGAGTGAGTAGATATTCGATTGACTTCTAATTTTGATAATGCTCATTACCATTGTTCTTTAACAACCACTTGCACTCTTGCTCTAGTATTCTTACACTATGGATTTAAGACTCATCTCTCTAAAGGAAAGCAATATATGCATCGATCTTGATGGATTATTCATCATTACCGTGATGATCTAATGATCAAGAATAATTTAGAAATTAATCTATAATGGCACATGTCTTAATTCTCAACTCTTTAAGAATATGTATCATTGACTATTAATTCTTGGATGATTCAAGGGAACTATCATATCAATGGAATAAAACTTTACCTATTTTATTAAATTGAATAAATCAAATACAAAAATATGTCCTAGAAAGATTACAATGTATCTTGCTATATTGGCTTCTAGGACATATATCTAACAAAGATGCCGAAAGTGCCCTGCAGTATCATGAGAGACTTGTAACCCTCCAAGTTACAATAGGGATCAGTGGTGACGTCATACATCTCCACTAGTAGTGCTTTGAAATGACGAGGAATTAGATCCTTCATGATTTGCCACGAGAATAGTGGGTGCATGGTAAACAAAGACTAGCCTCCCGAGGTTAGCAGGTACTAGCAGAGGGCCTCTAGGTGACTATCCACTCTCAAAGCTTCTAATGCAGCTTGCCTTGATGTCTGGACTCCTCTAAAGATGGATGACTCAGAGAGCGGCTTGTAGAGGAGTCTTATGAAAAAGAAGATGATGATAAGGATGAGGTTGCAAGCAAAGGCTCTCGCTCGTCGCCTTGCTAAAAAGAGCATCGGTGATGAGTCTCTTTTCTGGGGCTTGGTGGCTTGGGAGAATGGCAAGGAGAGACCCTCCCTATGCTTTGATGGATTGATTTAGAAGCTCTAGGGCCCACACCGGGAGCAATTAGGCGAGTTTGGCTACTTTGCCTAGCACTCCATGAAGGGAGAAGAAGATCTAGGTGCATCAGGACCAAGGCTCACCCAACTCTGGGACCATCTTAGGTGACTTGCTACAAGCCCTACCCCTTAGTGGCAAGTGCTTGAAACTGTAGCAAGAGCTACTAAAACTACTCAGCGATGATGGCCGGGCCATTGACACACTCACAGCACTCAACTCTCAAAGGTCCTAACTAGGGTTAGCCAATTCTACATGAACTTCAGAGAGAGTGGTGGATGATGCTACCAGGACTTTCCTGCCCTTCATGCTCAAATAGGTAGAGAGAAAACTTGAAACCTTCATAATGGATCGAGAGCCCTTCCTCTTGTACCATTCTATTGCAGCCATGAGGGTGAGCTGGCATAGGGCCATCATGCTAGAGTCAAAGATAGAGGGTGGTTGCAAGACCTTCGAGAGAAGTCTCATGGCTAAGGGTAGATGTTAGGCATGTAATCAGCCTCCCAGTCCAATCTTGCAAAACCACCAAAAACAAGGAAGTCCAGATGTGATGGGGTGGGGGGTTCCACATCGATTGACCCTTCAATGGCTAAGTATCTAATGGAAGCTATCAGGAGAGGTCTCAAGAGAGGAGCAAAGATAGAGGAGAATGTAATCAGCTTCCCAGTCCAATCTTGCAAAACCACCAAAAACAAGGAAATCCAGATGTGATGGGGTGGGGGGTTCCATATCGATTGACCCTTCAATGGCTAAGTATCTCATGGAAGCTAACAAGAGAGGTCTCAATAGAGAGCAAAGGAAGATAGAGGAGATGGATAGTACATGTTGTACCATCTGGCTAACCCTGGAGAATCGGACCGGCCCAGGTGTCCGGTCGGCTGACCTCCGAAGGAGGAGTCCGAGAAAACCTTGGGAAAAGTGGTCCGACCCCCGGCTCTTGAAGAGGTCCCTACGGTCCCTTTCCCAAGTGGCTGACCCACCGGAGGGAGGACCCGGTTGAGCCGAAGGACTTCTCCCACAAAGGTATGGCTGACCCAGAGAAATTCTGAGCCATCAGACACCTCCTTGCGCATGCGTTGGCTTCTTTGGAGCTCCTGGCGAACGCCCCGGGTCGACCGGGTGACTCTCTTTAACTAAGGCCAACCCACTATTAAGGGAACTGCTCGAGGGCCCCAGAAGCCCCTCTCTGACAAATTCTGACATTCTGTTACAACGAACTCCACCACACGGCCATGACTCCGTGCCACCAGGCCATCGCTCTGACTCCTACCACGCCGCCAGGCCACAAACCTGCCACCATGCTGGCTCTCCTGGGGGCAAAATCTGGGCTTTCCTAGCCTATCCCCTAACGGAATTTGGCCGCACTCCATGCCTATAAAAGGTGCCCGGGAGACCTCCGCGAAAAAAAAAGGTACTTCTTCCCTACCACGAGTGATTTTCCCTTAGCTCTTTCCATTCTGTTGCTCCAATCCCTCCTCTAACTTAAGCATCGGAGTGTCCCCATCGGAGCACGTCCGGCATCCAGGAACTTTGTGCAGGTCGACCGGCAGAGGAGCTCTCCAGCGTACCCACCGAGCCCGGTCCAGGAGAAGGAGCGGCAACAGATTGGTGCTAGAGGAAGGACCCCCGCTTCGCCCAATGCCAGCACAAATCCTGCTCCAGCTCACGGTCACCTCTGCGCGTCCGGACACTCCCGCGGCCTGCTCCGCGCCTCTGGACGCCCTCATAGCCCGCTCCGCACGTCGAGATGCCCCCACGGCCCGCTCCGTGCCTACGGATGCCCCCGCGGCCCACTCCGCACCTCCGGACGCCCCCGCGGCCCACTCCATGCATCTGGACATCCCCGCGGCTTCTCCACGCCCCACGGTCGGTTTGCCTAGTGTCAGCTCCGGCGTCCGCACGCTGGGGGGGAGCCCGGCGCTCCGCAGCCGTCTCCGCGCCCTAGCGCACCACCACAGCCAGCCCTGCGAAGTCTCCGTGCCAGGTCCGCCCCTCGCCCGTGCTCCGCGCCCTGCGCTTCTGCGCCATGTTCGACCGCACGATCGTCGCCAGCGCGCCACCGTTGCCAGCCTGCGACGTCTCCGCGCCAGGTCCGCCACGCGCCCGCGCTCCGTGCCCCTAGCGTGTTCCTCACCACATCCGGCCCACAGCCACCGCCAACGCACCTCCATGATCGGCCCTGCAGCGTCTCCGTGCCAGGTCCGCCCCGCACCCGCGCTCTGCGCCCCTGCGCACGTCCACACCACGTCCGGCCCCACGGCCACCGTCGAACGCCCCACGGTCGCTTGCCCTGCGCCCGCAAGGGGCCCATCGACGTCTTCATGCCTCTGAGCGCGCCATAGGACCGGCCATCGCCCCCCTCCGCTCGGTCGTCTCTACGCCCCCAGGTCCGACCGTCGGCCCCCTCCACCGGTCTGTCTCCGCGCCAAGCCAGCATTCCCGCGGACCTCTCCGTGCCACCCGCGGCCTTCTTCATGCCCGAGCGCACCCCCAGGTCTGACCGTCGGCCCCCTCCACTCGGTCCGTCTTCGTGCCAGGCCAGCATCCCCGCAGACCTCTCCGTGCCACCTGCGGCCTTCTCCGTGCCCGAGCGCGCCCCCAGGTCCGACCAAGGCCATCTCCGCGCCACCCGCGACCGTCTTGGCACTAGGCTCCGGTGCCCGCGTGCTCCCAGGCCAAGTCCCCGCGGCCGTCGGATGCCTCCGTGCTAGGCCCGCGCCTCGCGCGGCCTTCTCCGCGCCTCCCGCGACCTTCTCCGCGCCTCTACGCGCGCTCCATGCTGGTCCGCGCCCGTCGGCGTCTCCGCGCCGTCGGACCTCTCTGTGCCTTCTGGCCTGCTCTGCGCCAGGCCAGCGCCCTCACGGCTTGCCCCGCGCCCGCAAGGGGCCCCACGGCATCTCCGCCCCAGGTCCGACCAGAAGGCTGACCTACCTGAAGGCTGATCTAGAAGGCCGATCCATTGAAGGCCGACCACCCTAAAGGCCGACAAGCTTGAAGACTAGCTGACCCAGAAGGCTGACCTACCTGAAGGCCGACTTGCCTTGAAGGCCAGCCAATCAGAAGGCCGACCCACTGAAGTAGAGGTCCGGCTGATCCACTTCTGCTGAGCTTGATGGACATTTCCTCGACCGAACGACTCACCTCCATCAAACCGACCCATTCCCATTAAGGGAACCGCTCGAAGGCTCCAGAAACCTCTCTCCAGCAAATTTTGACATTCTGTTGCAACCAACTCCAGCACGTGGTCATGACTCTGCACCACCAGGCCATCATCCTGATCCTCCTGACGGCGCCACCAGGCCACGACCTTGCCACCATGCTCTCCTGGGGGCAAATCGATCTGTTCGACCTCCTCCCTAACAGATTTTGGCGTTACTCCATGCTTATATATGGTAAAGCAAGGCAAACCAGGTATGAGACATAACCCGTCATTCTTGATTATGGGTTTTCTCTTCTCATCTCCTCACCCTCTGGCACTCGGAGAGACTCCCAAGCTCTTCATGCCAGAGGTCTTTCATTTTTCCATGATCGTCTTACTGACTTGATCGTCGAATTATTTTCGCCGGAATTTCCGGTACGAGGCATTCTCTGTTTTGTAGGCTTTCGGAAAGGAAGAACCAGGAAGAGGTATGACCCCAATGAATTTGCAGCAATAGGATATAAAGGGTAGAAGAAGGGTTGATAGAATCAAAGTGTAAGAGTAAGCGTGGGAGATGATCGGTGCTTCCTAGAGGGGATAAACTCTAGTGCATCTAGATTTCCTCTCTCCTAGGGAAAAGGCATTTGTCCTCTCTTTTTATTTGACTTCTTATTTGACTTACTTGGTAGGTCCCAGGAAAGGCTTTATAGATGAATACCTATCACCATCGAACCTATGATCTAAGTAGCAGTAAACGGTATCTTGCACGTCGTCAATACAAGTACCTTCCCCCAAAGCGTACATCTAGAAGCCGTTAACATACAAACAACCTTGCATGTTCTGGGATAGCCCACCGCCCAACAAAGGGGAATATGAAACTTCCCCATGCAATCATCAATGATTAGATGACGGATCCTGAATGCTCACATCACCATCCATCGTGCGAACACATGTAAAGCTACACTTAAATCTCCGGTGCTATGACACTCAATTCTGAATGTATCAACTACCATTTGCAATTGCTCCGCAACCAAACCCGTCTCTCTTTCTTTTTTTTTTTTGTTCGAGAGAGAGAAAGGGAGAGCATACCCTTCTCTTTCTATCATGGCCATCGCTTGGACGTTGCTTCACCACCACGGTCTCCTTCAATATCTTTTGATTGCATGGTACTTCAATACCACGGCCTCCACACATCACTAGGTAGGTCATCCCCACAGTAAGTTATTATGGCTCAAGAGAAGGGGGGGGGGGGGGGGGGAGGTTTGTAAAAGGTGGCTCACCAACTTGATTTAACCCTTATAAGCTAGGTTAGATGGACGTTTAATTATATGATTGAATTCATTCTGAATTTTTGACTCGCTTATAATACCCACCCATATTTGATCCACTGTTACCACTTTACCCAAAAGAGGATGAAGATGATGGCCCGGGTTATGGCTTCTTTAGGGAAAAGAAGGGAATTCCTAAAATCTCTAGAAAGCCTACCTAAAGAATTCAATGATATTACCATTACAATGGTAGCGCGATTGATAAAAACACGGCTCCGTCTCTCTCCGATCACGAATTCAATAACTCAATTAAATTACGAATTTTAGACACATATGATTGAAAAACGAAGAGGCTGATACTCCTGCATCATAGTAGGATTAGACTGACATACTCACCAGTTGGTGTGGAAGGTGCGCGAAAAAATGTCACCCGTATCGAACAATTATCTAACGGGCGGGAGCCCGATGGAAAAGCCACATCGGAAGTTATTCCCCCTACCCTTTCTTTATCCAAAAATAAAAATTAAAAAAAAAATTCAACAAGAATGCAGCAAACGTAAATATGCTTATCTATGTAAATATGATGCTGATTGGATAACATGCATGCTACTTTCCATTTTCTGAAATGATGAAGAAATTGTATACTAGCTGCTAATCTGACAAATCTAGCCAAGCCTAATGGTTCTCTCTGATAGTGACAATAATTGATACATTGCAAGAAAATAACAGATGGAAGTAATACAAGTAGAGAACCAACCTAATTATACCACGAACAATGGTTACCTTTGCAGCAGCTAAAGAACAAATAAAGAACAACTTAAATTTGAATATTGACTTGAATAAATATAATATCTCCCGAACTAGCCATCTGATCTCAAGTTATGATCCGAGGCCCCCTGGTGACAAGATCTGGGCATGCACTGGATCAGAGTGGTCTTGTCGACGACCAGTCGCCTGGCCGCAAAGCAGCGCATTCCGTGGGATTGGGTACTCATCCCTCCATGAATTTGCTGGGGAGTACACACGGATATAGAAGTGCTGCCCCAAGTATTGTCGAGCCCAGCTTTCAGACCTTACATTCCACATGCCTACATTGTCCAGAGGCATATAGACAGCAGTCCATCCTTTGGGGTACACCTGAAATAAATTTAATAGATTGTGTTAGATAAGCCGAAGTTAACAGGTACAACTAACTCATTGTGGCTACGTTTCTCGGGCTAAATAAGTCAGCTGAATCTCTAAATATTTCCAGTTAATGTTGGTTTACAGGAGCTTGCCTAGACATTACAGCAACATCTGAAGTTTCTAAACAGGGAATATAATAGAATAATATTGTTGTACCATCCAGCCGATCCTGGGTTGAGCCAATGAAGGAGCCCGAACGGCTGACCATAAGTCCGACCAATCGGCTCTCGCAGGAGACCAACTGACTCGGGCACCGACCGACCCAGGGGACCGATTAACCTGAAGTCGGCCGTTTCCTGCCAAGGTATAGCCGACCCTCTTTGAAGGCCTCTTGGAGTCTCTGGAGGTCCCCCTCTTTCAACGTGCCCTTCGGCTTCCTCAGAGCTCCTGACGGCCCCACATGGTCGGCCGGATGACCTACTTCTGTTAGGTCCGACCAACCTGAATCCTCCTCGAAACTGCCCGAAAGCTCCAGAAGATCCTTTCCAGCTGGTACCGAAATTCGGTTGCAACAAAACCTGATATGGCCACGACTTTCATGCCACCTGGCCATCACTCTGATCCTCTTAGGGGCAAATCAGGATTTTTTAGCCTGTCCCCTAACGAATTTTGGGAGTATTTTGTGTCTATTAAAGGCGCCCAGGGGACCTCCGCTCGAGGTGAAGTGCTCTTCCCTCTCCGTGCTTCTTTCTCTCGTTTTCTCTCCATTTTGTTGCTCCAGATCCCCTGCTAACTTAAGCATCGGAGTGTCACCCGTTGGAGCACCTCCGATGCCCGGGACTTTGTACAGGGTGACGGGGAGAGCTCTCCAGTGTAGCGAACCAAGCCCGGTCCAGGTGGAGGTGCAGCAACAAATTGGCGCTAGAAGGATGGCCTGAACCTTCGTCCGTTCCACTCCCCACTCTAAAAGGAGAGATTAACAAAGGAAGGCTATCAATGGTGAGAGGAAGAACACGAAGTATCTCTGCCAGAGGAAGGCATTCTCGCCACAGGTCTGAGGCACCTCGCGGGGAAGACACCACAGCCGCTACCGCCGAGCACCATCACTATGGGACTGCAGCAGTTCCAGATGCTGGTGAACCGCATCGAGACGCTCACCTCAGCAATCCAGCGTTTTCAGGAAGTGGCTGAGGGACCTGGCGCAGCAGGCGCCCCTCTGGCACACTGCATCAATCATCAGCGGCTGCCGGGCGGAGTCAGCCGCCGAAAATGTCCCTACCTCCTTCCCACGTCGCTCCGGAGCCCTGAAGGTCCTTGAAGGCTCGTGCTAGCGGGAAGAGAGCAAGGTCGGCTTCCCCCTCTATCGCTGACTCCGCCCCCATCATCGGTCGGCTCCCTGCTGAGAATCCACATGACTATGGCAGCAAAATCATGTGCATGGAAGAATGCATTGCAGAGATTGTCGAGCGACAGAAGGCCGAGGGGGGGCAGGCGTATATACCCGCCCGCCTTTTTCCGCTGAGATTCTGGGGGAACCTAATCCCCGTACTTCAAAATCCCGCAGGGGACCCCTACGACAGCACCATCGACCCACTGGATCATCTGGTTACCTATAAGGCCCACATGATGTTACAGGGCACTTCCAACGCCCTTCACTGTATCGCCTTCCCAGAGACCCTGAAGGCTGCGCAGATGTGATTCTCCGCCATTCGTCCAGGTACGATATTCCTTTTCATAGCTGAGACATTTTTCCTTTCATTTCAGGACCTGCAGTCGGACTCCGAAGAACACCGACTGCCTCTTCTCATCCTGTAAAAGGAGGGAGAGACCTCGGGACTACATGTCCTGCTTTAACTCAACTGCCATGGAAGTCCCGGATTTGAATGAAGCGATGACAATGTTAGCCTTCAAGAGAGGGCTCCACTCGTCCAGGCTCACATTCTCCCTGGACAAGAAGTTCCAGGCGAACTACACCGAGCTAGTGGCCAGGGCGCACAAGTACGCCCTGGCAGAGGATCAGGCGGCGAGTCGGTGCCAGGCGGAAGGGAGACCAGCCCTAAGAAGCGGAGCAAAGTCCTCCTACAGTCCGACCCCCAGTGACGACAGCCGACCCACTCAGCGCCGAAGTCCCAAGCCGAGGGACTTCAAAAAGTTTGAGACCTATGCGCCCCTCTCCTTTCCAAGGAAGAAAATCCTAATGGAAATTGAGAACGAGGCTTCCAAAGGCCCCGACCAATGAGGGACCCTCCTACCGCCAGAAACAAGAACAAGTACTGCCGGTTCCATAAGGACCATGGGCACGATACCGAAGAATGCCTCCAACTAAAGGACACCATCGAAGACCTCATTAGAAGAGGGTACCTGAGTAAGTATGTCCGACCCCGTTAAGATCGAGCTGAGACCTCAACTGTCAGAGACCCTCCGGAGGAGGCCGAGCTCCCCAATCAGCACCCGACAGGTGGAGGCGTTGGCATGCTACATCGGCGGTCTGACTGGGGGCCCGAAGGGAGCCAGGACATCGTGAAGAGGCCCAGGGGTTCCGGTATGATCAATTTTTCTGATGAAGACCTCTTGGAACCTCATCTCCCAGGAGATGACCCTGTCGTTGTGTCGGCAATCATTGCCAACTATGATGTAAAGCGTGTCCTCATTGATAATATAAGCTGTGCAGAAGTTTTGTTGTACGACGCCTTTGGTCGAATGAACTTATCTAAATCAAGGCTGCGGGAATCCCTGGCGCCACTCACTGGCTTTGGGTAAAACTCCGTTGGGGTAGAAGGAGAAATCATCTTACAAGTGACCCTCGGGACGGAGCCTTACCAGCGGACTTTCCCCATTAATTTTGTGGTCGTCCGCACGACCTCGGCATACAACACCATCTTAGGTCGACCGGATCTCAACAAGTTCCGCGCCATTGTATCCACTTACCATTTGCTGGTAAATTTCCCGACTCGTAACGGGGTCGGGGAAATAAGGGAAGACCGCAGGATGGCTAGACAATGTCTGGCCATACATGACAGGCAGTTGGATAGGCGCCCCATGCTTGAGCAACTTGAAACCAGAGATGAAACCGACGACCACAGTCAGCCTGGCGAGAAGATTGTGTTTGTTCCCCTCAAGGAGGACGACCCTACTAAAGTACTTCAAATTGGGAGTACGGTAACTGAAGAAGCCCAACAGGAGTTGGTTGATTTCTTGAGAAGCAATGCTGATATCTTTTCCTGGTCGGCCTCCGACATGCCAGGCATCCCGCCGGACGTCATCACTCATCAACTTAAGATGGATCCAACGTATAGGCCCGTTCGACAGAAGAAAAGGAGCTTCGCCGCCGAAAGGCAGAAGGCCATTGAAGAAGAGGTGAAGAAGCTCCTTGACGCCGGCTTCATCAGAGAGTCCCATTATCCAGAGTGGCTAGCCAATGTCGTCATGGTGAAGAAGGCTAGTGGGAAGTGGAGGATCTATGTAGATTACACGGACCTCAACAAGGCTTGTCCGAAGGACAGCTTCTCCCTGCCAAAAATTGACCAACTGGTGGATGCTACGGCCGGCCACCAGCTCTTGAGCTTTATGGATGCCTTCTCTGGATACAACCAAAACAGGATGCACCCCGAAGATGAGGAGAAGACTTTTGTCACAGACAGGGGGCTGTATTGCTATAGGGTGATGCCTTTCGGTCTAAAGAATACGGGCGCCACTTTCCAACGGCTGATCAACCAAGTCCTTCAAGGGCAACTCGGGCGGAACATGGAAGCCTACGTCGATGATATGATTGTTAAGAGCCTCCGCAAGGCTGACCATGTCAAGGACTTGCAGGAATCCTTTGACGCACTAAGACGTCATCGGATGAAGCTAAATCCTGCTAAGTGCATATTTGGGGTGACCTCCAAAAAATTTCTTGGTTTCCTGTCACTCAAAGAGTGATTGAGATCAACCCTGAGAAGATTAAGGCTATTATGGACATGGCACACCCAACCAGCAAAAAGCAGGTGCAAGAGCTCACGGGCCGCATTACCTCTCTCAGCCATTTCATCCCCGGTCGGCTGAGAAGTCTCTGCCATTCTTTAAGACCTTGCACCGATCGTACCACTTCTAGTGGACCGACGAGTGTCGGTCGGCCTTCGAAGCCCTGAAGAATTATCTGAAGAACCCTCCGCTCATGGCTAAACCAACGGAGGGAGAAGTGTTGTACCTATACTTGTCGGCCTCCGACAAGGCCGTCAGTGCCGTCCTTGTGCGGGTGGGGGATGACGGCCAGCAGAAACCTGTCTATACATCAACAAGGTCCTCCATGATGCCAAGACAAGGTATCCTAAAATCCAAAAGCTAGTCTACTCATTGGTCATAGCTGCAAAGCACCTCTGGCTCTACTTCCAGGCACACCCGATCGTTGTACTGACCGACCAGCCCCTCAAGGCGATTCTTCGAAGCCCCGACACCTCCGGATGGCTCGCCAAGTGGGCCGTCAAGCTAGGCGAGTTTGATATTTCTTTCCAATCCGGATCGGCCTTGAAGGCTCAGGTAATTGCTGATTTTATTGCAGAATGCACCTGGGGGCCAGAGGCAACTCCTTCAGTAGCTGAGGCGCCTATGGCTGATCCAGCGGAAGGAATCGAGCCCGCTTGGACTCTCCATGTGGATGGAGCTTCCAACCTCGCTGGATGTGGGGCAGGCCTGATCTTAGCTGACCCCGATGGGCTATGTCTAGAGTATGCCCTACACTTTGCATTTCAGGTATCGAAGAACCAGCCAGAAAATGAAGCCTTGCTTGCAGGGCTGAGGATAGCCAGTGAGTTAGGCATTGGCAGAATCCGCGCCTTCTCCGACTCCCAGTTGGTAGTCAATCAGGTAAAGAACGAATTTGAGGCAAGGGATCCTTCCTTGGCTAAGTACTTGAACAAGGTACGAGACTTCATATCTCAGCTTAAGTTCTTCGAGATTCTCCATATACCACAGCTGCAGAACTCCCGAGCGGATGCTCTGTCACGGTTAGCCACAGCTGCAGTCAGTACCTCCGACCGGACGTTTGTAGAGCATCTGTAGCGCCCAAGCATCGTTGAGGAGCCGACCGAGATCCATCAAGTTGAACAGGAGGCCTCATTGATGGATTCAATTCGTACATTCCTGATTCAAGGAATCCTTCCGGATGACCCGGTCGAAGCTAGGCGTATACGCTCGACAGCTTCTAAGTACGTCGTCCTCGACAGGACTCTCTACAAGCGATTATTTTCGCAACCGCTGCTGAAGTGCTTGGGGCCGACCGATGCAAACTATGCACTCAGGAAGGTATACGAAGGCATCTGCGACGACCACCTTGGAGGAAGATCCCTGGCCTATAAGATTATCCGGCAGGGATATTATTGGCCAACAATTCAAAAGGACGCGTCGAACTTCATGCGAAAGTATGACGCGTGCAAAAGGTACTCCAGAATCCAAAGGAGGCCAGCCAGCCAGCTGACCCCACTTGTAATGCCTTGGCCATTTGCCCAGTGGGGTATGGACATCCTAGGACCCTTCCCCCGACATCCGGCCAACGGAAATTCCTTCTCGTGGCCATTGATTACTTCACCAAATGGGTAGAGGCTGAAGCTTTGGCGCAAATAACGGAGGCCAAGGTGGAGAACTTTGTCCAGAACTACATCTTCTAGTTCGATATCCCACAGACGATCATTACTGATAATGGAAGACAATTTGATAACACAAGGTTCCGGGATTTTTGCCAGCAATACCACATTTCCCATCGGCTTACCTCGGTCGACCACCCTCAGTCCAACGGAGAGGCTGAAGTCACTAACCGAACGATCCTGCATGGACTGAAGACCCGGTTGAACAAAGATAAAGAACTCTGGGCGGAAGAGCTTCACTCGGTACTGTGGGCATACCGAACGACCGCCCGGGCAGCGACCAGGGAAACTCCATTCAACTTGACCTACGGGTGTGAGGCAGTCATCCCCGTAGAAATCTCCTTGCAATCACTGCGGGTTGATCATCTCACTAAGCTGACCAATTCGGAGCAGCGGAGGGCTAACCTGGACCTGCTGGAAGAAACCAGGCTCAGAACAAGCTTGAAGATGGCGACCTACCGACAGAAGATGGCTCGGTATTACAACTCGTGGGTCAAGGCGCGAACCTTCCAAGTTGGAGATCTGGTCTTGCGAATGACGGAGATCTCAAGGCCGACCGAGCAAGGAAAGCTCTCCCCCAATTGGGAGGGCCCCTATCGGGTCATCAAGTGATCCGGGCCGGAACCTACCGGCTCCAGCATCTGGACGGACAACAGATAGCGCACCAGTGGAATGTAGATAACCTCCGCAAGTATTATCAATAAAGTCTACAGTTTCTTCAATCAACACTCCAAAAGTCCGACCCCGGTCAGTAGAGGATCTAGGGCAGCCCACTCCGAAAGTCTGACCCCGACCGGCAGAGGCTCTAGGACAGCCCACTCCGAAAGTCCGACCCCGGTCAGTAGAGGCTCTAGGGCAGCCCACTCAGAAAGTCCGACCCCGGTCGACAGAGGCTCTAGGGCAATCCACTCAGAAAGTCCGACCCCGGTCGGCAGAAGCTCTAGGGCAGCCCACTCCTAAAGTCCGAACCCGGTCGGCAAACATCTCGAGACAACCTACATGAGGCCGCGTGGAGAACAGGCTGCAGTTGGGCCAGCCTACGGACTGGGGCTTAGAGCGAGTTTCTAAGTACATGGTCCGGACTAAATTACCGCCCCCAGCTATCCTATCAGCTTCAAATTCGAACGAGCCGACTGGAAATACTTAGGAATTTTCCTAAGGTGTTCAGGTTCGGGTTATGCTAGTATCCGTCGGCCATTTCGAAAGGCCTCACGATCCTGAAAAGCCGACCAAAAGTACTTAGAAAAATTTCGAAAGGAAAATAACTACTTCATACCCATGCACACAAAGGTAATGAGGAATTTTCTATTGATTCCAAAAGTGGATCTTTACAAAGAGGGTGGGTCGAACCTTTACAAATCCCTTAGGTCGGACCCACGGAAGGTGCGTTGGGGGCCTCCACTTCAGCCTTGTCCACTACAACAGGAAGATCCACGGGAACTGCGGCGGCTGGAGGTTCAACTGAGGTGGCCTCCATCTCTGTGTCGGCTAGAACTGGGGCTTCGGCCCCAACCACTTTTGCCTCACCCTCCACCTGAGGCTTCGCTTGGGACCCTTTTTCCTCTACCAGATCCTCCAGCACAGCACCTGACAGGTCCAGCTCTGGAAAGAGTAGGGCTACCTTCTTCAGGCAGTCGTCGTAGCCCTCCAGGTAGAAGTCTGACGCCGTGTCCTCCACTTCCTCAGTAAGGCTGGAGGAGGCCTTGTACGACGCTACAGTGTCCCGGGACTGTCTCGCGGCCAGCTCTTTGGCTTCCTCAAGTTGGGTCGCCAGTTGTGCTGCCGCCGCCCGCTTGGTCTTGGCCCGCTGGTCAACCTCCAAGGATCGTTTTCCTTCCGCTTCGAGCCAACGGGAGAGTGAGTTGACCTTCGCCTTCCTCTTCCTCAGTCTGGCCTCCCGGTCAGCCAGCCGGCTCTCAGCCTCCTTCAGTGCCACCTTCGACGACTCTGCCTCTGCTTGGATCGCCGTCAGCCTCTCTTCTGAAGATTTCAAGGAAGCCTCTGCGGCCGCTTGGGCCACCTCTAGCTCATTGACTTTCTTTGCGGAGGCCTTGGCGGCATGCAGCACCCGGCTGATGCCGTCGTCCATGAGGGAGATGCCGTGAAGGAGCTTCAAGCACAAGGCCAGGTTAGTGCTATGCATAAAAAAAAAAAAAAAAGAAGAAGAAAAAGAGGGAGAGAGAAAAGAAGAAAGATGTAAGGGACAAGATAAGGTCTTACCCTCATTAGGTCACGGTAGGACTCCACGGCCACGTCGACCAAATTCCTCTGAATCGACAACTCCTAATCAGCGTCCGTCATAGCCCCCCTTAGCAAGCTTCGCGACCTCCTAGGGTGGTCTAGCGCGTGCTAGTGCTGAAAGTCTTCTTGACGGACCTCCTCGTCCGACTCCTCGTCAGTAGTCCCGATCTCGGCTGCTCCCTCTACGGTCGGCCCCTTCCCTTGTCCACTAAGGGAACCGTCTCTCTGGGCTGACGGGTGAGGGGGCTGGCATTGCTGCTGCACCAGATGTCTCCAGCTGTCCCTCCCCCAGTCGGACAGCCGACCCCCCGGCGGGAGTTGAAGACCCTGGGGTGTCTTCCTCGCCAACACCTCTATGAGGGGGGTATCGTCGTCACCGGAATCCACGTCCACAACGGGTGCGAGCCATTCCTCCACCCGTCTCTTCTTTTGTCTTTCGGCGGCTAGCATGGAAGCCGACTCTGGGACGGCCCTCTTTCGCACCGCCCGTTTGATGACTTGGATTTGTCAATCCTCTGCATCCTGCCTCCTGTCACAGAAAAATCAAAATGAGTATAAGGGAAGAAGTGAAGGAGGAGTCAGACCTAAGAAAATAAACCGCAAGAGAGGAGGTCAGCCCTTGTCTAGGAATCTTTGGGGGCTGACTCCCGCCTGATGGACTTCCTCCCCCAACAACTCGAACGCCGCGGTCGGGCCGACGCCATTGATCTCGTTAAATTTAGCCTGGTCGGCTATTAAGACTGACCTCCCCTCGCGGAGCCTTGGCCACGGCTCCCTCCACAACGGCTCGAACCCCAGGATTGGAGACTGCTGACAAAGAAGAACCGGGCCTTCCACCCGTGGACGGCCGACGAAAGACATTTCAGGATTCTTCGACCGGGACGAGGGATGAACAGCATCCACTCCCGTCTCCTAAAGTCCTTCAGATAGAAGAAATTGCTGAAGGACAATCTGGGTTCGGACCTAGCTCTATGATACAGTACAATGAAACAGCATATCGTCCGGATGCTGTTCGGGGTCAACTGCACTGGAGTTACCCTATAAAAATTGAATATTTCTACGAACAAGGGATGTAGGGGAAACCTTAGCCCGGCCTTGAGGTGGGCTTCGTACATTGGAAGGGTCCCTGGCCCTGATGGGTTGTTTGCTCTCCCTTCTCGGCCTGGGAGCGTAAGGTGCAGGGTAGAATGAATGCCATACACAGCTCTAAGGTTCTCGACCCGTTCTCGGGTCATGGTCGATGGTATCTCAATCAGCTCAGGATCCCTAGGTCTACGGGCCGGACCTCCACTACCAGACGCCATTGGAGCTAAGGGAGGAGAAAGAACTGGGGGACTAACCTGGAATCAAACTCCTAGACATCGAGTTTCGTGGAAGGAGGGGACTCTCTCTTGCGAAGCGCAAGCACAGCAGGGAAAAATCCTTCCCCAGCACCGCGCCCCTCCTTTTATGGGCCTCCGGAAGAGAATGGGGGCATTGCCGCCCGCTTCGCAGGCATTCCAACCACCCAATCGAGGGACGCGACAGCCTGCGCCTCAGAGTTTGAAACGTCAGGGGCGTCCCATCATGCAAGCAGTGATCCGCGTGAACGCTAAATCAGCGATGCAGGGGCGGTCTAGGGAGCGACGTCGGCCGTTCGAATGTTGCTGCATGGCACGGCGCCCTCCTCCATCCCGGCATGACACAAGCCAGCCTGGCCTTCATCATGGCATCCGCCTTGCATTAATTGCCATGCCTGCACCCCAATGCGTCACTGACAGCTGTCTGGGAAGCCGTTCAAGGGAGATTCGAAGCGACCTGACACCACGACACAGGATCCACCACAGGCGCACGCGACCCGCACCGAAGTCATGCTCCTGCTCTTTGAGACCCTGTGACCCCTCAAAGTCCAAAGGCAGGGGGGGCAACTGTTGTACCATCCAGCCGATCCTGGGTTGAGCCAGTGAAGGAGCCCGACCGGCTGACCATAAGTCCGACCAATCGGCTCTCGCGGGAGGCCAACTGACTCGGGCGCCGACTGACCCAGGGGACCGATTAACCTGAAGCCGACCGTTTCTTGCCAGGGTACAGCTGACCCTCTTTGAAGGCCTCTTGGAATCTCCGGAGGTCCCTCTCTTTCAACGTGCCCTTCGACTTCCTCAGAGCTCCTGACGGCCCCACCCGGTTGGTCGGACGACCTACTTCCATTAGGCCCGACCGACCTGATATCCTCCTCGAAACTGCCCAAAAGCTCCAGAAGATATTTTCCAGCTGGTACCGGAATTCGGTTGCTACGAACTCCACGATATGGCCACGACTTCATGCCACCTGGCCATCACTCTGATTCTCTTAGGGACAAATCAGGATTTTTCAGCCTGTCCCCTAACGAATTTTGACAGTATTCTGTGTCTATTAAAGGTGCCCAAGGGACCTCCGCTCGAGGTGAAGTGCTCTCTTCCCTCTCTGTGCTTCTTTCTCTCGTTTTCTCTCCATTTTGTTGCTTCAAATCCCCTGCTAACTTAAGTATCAGAATTTCCCCCATCGGAGCACCTCCGGCGTTCAGGGGACTTTGTGCAGGTTGACCGGGGAGAGCTCTCCAATGCAGCGAACCGAGCCCGGTCCAGCTGGAGGCACAGCAACAAATATCGAATTGTTTTCTATTTACCCTTTAGAGCTTCCATGTGGATGCATTCATGGACATGCAGCATCAGTAGGCTCATAAATAAAGATGAAGTGCTCAAAGGCGGAAAGGATTGCCAATGACTTTTTTTTTTTATGTTGATGTGATTTAATTTGGTAGAACTGCTTGCAATAGAGCTGGCTAGATAAAAAATATTTTTCAAAATATTAATGAAAAAGTGACTGGCTGTAAACTAGGTTACAAGAACTACCCGACCATAAGAAAATATATTTTTGGCATTAATAAGATCATGATTCACCGATGTGTTAAAGGGCGAGGAAAGATGAATGTGTCTATACTTGTAATAATTACCTGAACAGTGCAACGATTAACAGCATCTCTCAAATTGTAAGACTCCCTACTAGCAGCTGTCCATTGACCTCCATCCATTCTGCACATTTCCAAATAACTCTTGGTTATGATAGTTAAGAATGAAAATGTAAACTCTAGTTTATTGGCAAAATTGCTTTGGCTTCAGTATTATTACCCAACAACCCAGAAGGAATATCCATCAATGTGCCATGATTGAATGGTGTCTTCATAGTTCTCAAAGACAATCTCAACATAAGCTCGGAAATCAGCTGCCATGACAGAGGTCTGGAGATAACCACCTCCGAATGTTGGATTATCGGGAATGCTTCCAAGTGAAAACACTCCAGAAATCTTGTAGAAGTCAGCAAGTTTCAGGGGAGTATCAGCTGGAATGAAGGAGACACTGTTGACTGCATATCTGCTTGCCATTGATGATAGGTGCAGAGTTTGCGAGCCTAATGGTTCGGGTGGTGTTGACAAGCCCATAGTGATAGGAACCTTGAGGGTTAGGTCTTGGCCCACTAGCTGTGAGATTCCATCTGTAGATAGTAAAAGATTAGTGGTCCATGTGTTAATTTGAATATCTTTAAGGTTAAATAAGAAATTTAATAAATCAACAGAGTTGGAGCAAGCTACATCAAAAGATCTATCCATATGTTTAAAGATGTTAGCCTTAGCTCCCGTCCATATATGCTAAATATAATGGAGATAATCTAGGTAAAAATTTGTATGGCCATGAACATTAAATTCAAACAGTCTTTTTTTCCTTTTTTTTTTGTATGAAGGTGAGGGGGGGCCTAATTATGCAAAAAATTCTAAATGATGGAGACCATAGGACACAGCAATGTTTTATAACCAAATATTAGGAGCAAATTTAGATCAAAACCACTACACTGATACAGAACAACAAGCAAATTTTTATTTACAGAAAGAACATTGACATAGTTAAAGAGCTTATTTGAATTGCTTGAAACTGCATTTATGAACATGACAAACTATCTTCAGAGAAGATTATATGGCACAGGTGCTTAAGCATATTATATATAGATGCAAAGTAAGGGGCAAACAAAGATGACAGAAAAAACAAGAGAATAAAAACATGACCATTAAACATTTTTGATGTGAAACATCAGGATAATACCGGATGGATCTGGCCTGGTTGAGGGACCTATCAATCTCAGTCGTAGGCCTGCAGGAGGTGGATCTGCAGGTTTCCCAAAAGAATTACTGTAATGGAGGATGGCAGTGGTGGTGAGCACTGTGCTGGTAAATCGGGTGGAAACCACAATGTAGTAGTCGCTTGGTGGCTGATCAGCTGTAACTAAGACCGAGTATGACTGACCCACATGCACATCCAATGACGAATAGGTGTTTTGGAGGGTGTGAGACCTTCAACCTCAACTAGCTGCATTGTGTGGCCTTGAAATCTTATGTTTAGAGATGTCGCCAGCCCAACATTAGATATCCGAAACCGATATGTTTTACCTATAAAAGTCAAAATATACGGATCCATCAATGTGATATCAAATTTACCAATTGTAACTCTTATAATGTACATCATATTGTATTGAGAAAAAAAAAAGGAAAATTGGAAGAACAGATAGACAATATCGACATTTAATTTTATGCAAAATATCAATAGTTCCCTATTTTAACTAGCGAAGATGAGGGCTACCTTGGTCAACCATAAAAGTGTTCCCACTCCATCCACGGGCATTGATTAGAACCCATCAGGAAAGGAAGATCCTTTCCACTGTCTAATATGTACTTCAGGTCCTACAAAGGGGAAATTTTAAAAAGAAAGATTATGACAACAGATAATGATAAATAAGCAGAACTAGGCAATGAAGGTGCAAGAATAACGATTCACTAGCACATTCTAGACTGAAGAAATCAAAGTAGTATAAGTGTGGCCACAGAGATCAAATACTTAGTTGAAACATAGAAAAATGCATATGGGCAAAGGTTGGGGGAAGGAATGGTTGATGCCTTCAAAATATTTTTGTATTGCTGGATCTAAACAAGAGCAATTATTGTAGTCACGGTGGCTTACAGTATGGTTGGCCTTGTACCAGTCGCCAATCAACAAAGTATAATCTGCAGCAGGAGTAGGGAAGGGCACAGGAATCAGTGGACGACTCAGGATCCTGATGCCACCAAACCCACCAGCAGCCTTGTGGAATGCGAGAGAGGGGAAGTAGAAGTAACTTCCAATCTGGTCCTTCACTTGCAGCACATAGGTAAAGTTCCTTCCAGGTGGGATGGGGCAGTTGGTGCCATAGACCCCATCTTGCCAAGAATTCCTCCTCTGCAGTACCCCGTTCCTGTGCAAATATTTAAGACTCCAAACATCAGAATTCTTCTATAACAGGCACAATGCATATAATAAAAAATTAATCTTTTTAAAAAAAAGTGCAGCAAAGCTATTGAAATGAAACAAGAACAGTCCGCATATTGCTGCATTTTTTATATCATTAAATACATATTAAACCTCCTGATTCAACACTGTGTTCCATTAAGTGATTCTAATCACCAATCTAATCCAGGGGATTACAAACTGTTACATAAAGTTCATCTGCATCCTTTATTGGCACCTTTTCTTTCGGTATTGTCATAAAATTGACAACTTAACACGAACCCCACCTAGTCTACCCTTAGATTCTCTAAAAATCTGAAGCTCTAAAGAGCGTCCATACTAGTACAGTGCCTGAGAATGTTCAGCCCCAACCCAAACCAAAAAATAATTAAAAAAGATCATTTAGAATTAATGAAAAATGCTAACAGATTTAAACATTTAATGGTTATCAATACATTTATATAAATATAATTATCACGGTGAAAACAAGCCTGGAGTAGCAAAAACAGAAACAACAGCCAATAACACCATGCCACATCACTAAACTGAATCATCAATTTGCAATTTGTGAGCTCATCTTGAATAAGTCATGCATAAATTCTGAAATTTACAAAATATCACATGACTCTTGTTCCATTCAATTACAAGAGTCGAACAAGAGTCAGAACCCATGCTGTCTAGTTAAACATCCTAGCCCACCTCAAACTCAAATTGTATTAAGCCCATAGCCCAAGCTTAAAAATTCAACATGAAAAAGTCTTTGTGCACCGCGTGCGGTGCGGAAAATCCAACGTGGCCCGCACCACACTTTTTATTGGTCCAAATGTATTCACTGTAACATGACGGGATGGGGCTGAGCATGACTCGCATTAATTACTATTCAACTTTTATTTGAAATTTTTATCCAAACCAAAATACCCTTCCCTCCGGTTCCTTTTCTGCAGGGGTGTTGTAAGTTTTGAACTAGGGTGTCATAGCTTTTGAACTAGGATGTCGTAATATGTTTTAGATTTTATTTTATATTTTTTGCAGGGATATCATAGATTTTGAACTGGGGTGTCGTAGTTTTTGAACCAGGGTATCTTAATATTGTTTCAGATTTTATTTTATATTTTTCTACAGGAATGTCCTGGGTTTTGAACTGGGATGTCGTAGTTTTTGAACTAGGATGTCCTAATACTGTTTCAGTTTTTATTTTATATTTTTCTGCAAGGGTGTCATAGGTTTTGAACTGGGATGTCGTAGCTTTTGAAATAGGATGTCATAATACTGTTTCAGTTTTATTTTATATTTTTTGCAAGGGTGTTGTAGGTTTTGAACTGGGGTGTCGTAGATTTGAACTAGAGTGTCATAATACTGTTTCAGGTTTTATTTATATTTTTCTGTAGGAATGTCCTAGGTTTTGAACTGGGATATCGTAGCTTTTGAACTAGGATATCGTAATACTGTTTAAGGTTTTAATTTATATTTTTCTGTAGGGGTGTCGTAGGTAGGTTTTAAACTAGGATGTCGTAACTTTTGAAATAGAGTGTCGTAATACTGTTTCAGATTTTATTTTATATTTTCTACAGGAGTGTCGTAGGTTTTGGACTAGAATGTCGTAACTTTTGAACAAGGATGTCGTAATAATATTTATGATTTTATTTTATATTTTTTTACAGGGATGTCATAGGTTTTGAACTAGGGTATCGTAACTTTTGAACTAGGATATCGTAATACTGTTATAGTCATTTTTGAACCAAGATATCCTAGGTTTTGAACTAGGGTATCGTAAGTTTTGAAATAGGATGTCGTAATACTGTTTTAGATCATTTTTGAATCAGGGTGTCATAGGTTTTGAACTAGGATGTCATAGGTTTTGAACTAGGATGTCGTAAGGATATTTTAGTCTGCACAAAAATTTCAATTAATGCTAATCATTTCAACTTTTGTCCCATTATATTACAGTGAATATTTTTGGACCATTCAACATCTCGAGTTTAGGCCTGTACCGCCTTCGATCACCAAGAGCAGAGTAAAATGACTCCTATTTATGACACAGCACTTTGTCATCGATCATTTCAGCATGGCTCTACAGCTCAACAAAGGTGAGCTCTGATGAAGGCGGTCCTTAAAGGGCCAAGCCCCGAAACACCGCTGTCCCCAGAATCACAGCCTGTCACAGATCCCGGATCAGAGTCAACAGACCACTAACCATATTTACCGCAAGTCGGCGCCTGAGACGCCCGCGTATTCTATTCCAACCTTCAGATCTCAATCTAAGGGCCAGATGCCCGGATCATATATATATATATATATATATATCAATTAAATCACATTAAGATAAAAAATAATGATCAAAAGTCCAGATCCGGTTCGATCAAATCAAAGACGAATCCAAAACCCCACGCCAAACACTCACCACTGGTTAAACATAGACGGATCCGATTCCAACCGCCGTTTGTTTGTTTATTAACTTTTTGTTGAGCCTCGCCTATCTAAAAAACTAAAAAGTGCGCCTTCGCATCCCGCCTTCTTGAATAAGACAGTGAGAGCCGTGTCCGTTTGCCAGTAGGCAAAAGCCCGCACAGCGGCGTCATCCTCCAAAAGCGACAGCCAGAGAAGGCCTCCCTCACATCCCATGAGGTTATTTTCCACCGCTCTATTTAATAGATCACTTATATTGTTAAAAAATAAAAAATAAAAAAAAACAGATTTGGATCCTGAACTCTGGATCTCGCCAAACGATCTCCATGAATGGAAGCAGATTACGAAAGAAACTTTAATTTCACAAGAAAAATAAAAAGAAGAGAGAGCGTATAGACCAGGAGAGGAGGAAGGGCTCAGGTAAACTATTGAAGACGTTGATGATGAGATTGTCATTGGTGACCGCCTCGATTGGGGCCCCGGGAACTGGCCATTGATCAAAATCCCCTGCAATCCACCACCAAACAACAACTTTCTTTCCACAAAAAATTCTCACATTTGAAAGGAAACACTGAGAAATGAGAAGAAGGGAGAGAGAGAGAAGGGGAACCAGTTGTTTGACGCCGAGAGGCCAGATATCGCCGTAGGTGATGTTCCAGGTGAAGAAGCGGTAGGGGTCTTCGCCTCGGACGACGGAAGAGAGGAGAAGACATAAGCACACGAAAGAAGCCAAAAGGCTGGTCTTTCCCATTCTGAGTCCTCCCCCACCCTCTCTCTTTGCTTCTTGCCTCCAAAAAAGAAAGATGCTTCGAGAATGGGAAATTGGGGAAGTAGAAGAGAAAGAGGGGAAAAGGGAGAGAATGGGAGACGAGGGCAAGATCTATCGACACATTCTAAGAGCGCCGAGCAGAGTGAGGGGAAAGAAGAGAACAGAGGAGAGGGGATATATAATTAGTAGAGAGCAAGTGATTTCCAGTCGGACCTCCCTTTTGTAACGTACAGAACGAGGGAATTAGCTGTCACGATGGTAGTAGGGTAGGGCCGCAGGTCGGCACTCGGTAGGAAGGATTAATGGCCGGGTAATCGTAATAAACCAAATAATAATCGCCGTTCCGTTCACCGTTCACCGTTCACCGTTCACCGTGCACGCGTCCCAGATTCATCTCCACAAATCTCGCATTACGGTGTTAGCGGAGAGAGGACATCATACAAGGCAGTCACCGTAGAAGAAAATAGGGTTTTTTTAAAAAATAATATTTTTAAAATTTTATTTCTCAAATTAATACAGGTGAGAATATATTTACGGATCAGACGTACGGCATAAAAAAATAAAAATAAATAAATAATTGCATGAGGACATGCAATTTCTTCTCCATCTTTTAAATTTTAGATTTTAATAAAAAAATAAAAATAAAAAAATTAATAAAAATAATAAAAATAATTTAAAAATAATAATAATATTATATATTATATTAATTTTTTTAAATTATTATAACATGCAATTTCGCAGTCCGGTCGTCGATTCGGTTACTGGTCTGATAGCTAGTCTGGTTCCGATCATTGATACGATAACCAGTTCGGCTTCTAGGTCGGTGCCAGTCCAATCGCTGGTATAGCTGTCAATCCGGTCACTGGTCTGACAGTCGGTCACCAGTCTGACGGTCAATCCGATCATCAAGATCCGGCCACCGGTCCGATCGCCGATCCGACCACGATCCGGCCACCGGTCCGGCCACCAGGGTTTGGCCACCAGTCCGACCGTTGGTCCTATCACCCATACGGTCACCGGTCTAGTTACCAGGGTCTGGCCATCGGTTCGACCGCCGGCGGTCGGACCGGGGCCAAATCGGTGGCCGGACCATGGTGACTAGAACAGCGACCATATTGGTGGCAGGACCAGCGGCCGGGCCAATGGTCGGACCCTGGTAGTCGGGCCAATGGCCGGACCGGCGATCGGGCTGGTGGCCGGATCCTGGCGACCGGATCGACCGTCAGACTAGTGACCGACCATCAGACCAATGGTCGGACTGATAGTTAGACTGGCGATCGGACTGGCACCGACTTAGTAGCTGAACTGGCTGTCGGATCAATGGCCGAAGCTAGACTAGCTATCAGATCGGTGGCCGGATCGGCGACCGAACTACGAAATCGCATGTTATAATAATTTTAAAAAATTATTATAGTATCATATTATTATTTTTTATTTTAAATTTTTTTTTAATTTTTTATTAATTTTTAAATTTTTATTTTTATTAAAATTTAAAATAAAAAGATGAAGGAGAAATCGCAGGTTGAACTTGCATTTTCTTAAAATCGCAGGTTGGTCCTGTATTTTCTTGAAAAACATGCATTTTCTTGAAATCAGGAATAAATTTTATTATTATTATATTTAAAATTACAAGTTCAACTTGTGATTTTTTTTTTTTTTTTAGAGGTCATAGATCTAAATCCATAAAATATTTTGATTGATATTAATTTAGAAAATAAAATTTTAAAAAATATATTGAAAAAAAAAAACCGAAGAAAATATCTGACGGATTTTTTTTTTTTTAATCTCATCCAATTTAACCTGAATAAATACGATGTATAAGAGATGGTTGACAGTTGCCGCACTGTAATATACAATCCATGAAATATTTTTATGGTGTATTTAATAGCCCCCTCGTTCGTTGATTGTACACATTTATTCTACAATATATAAGGACAATATAATCTTGAGAGAGTATAACTATATACAAGAATTAAAAATAAGTATGTATATTCTGGAATATAAATGTGTCATGATTAAAATTGAGTGATAATGATCAAGGGACATCATATAAAATTCGGTCAAAAAAAAAAAAGTTTTAGGTTTCATTTTTGCAACATTTATGGGCACGTAGAAGCATCTTTCTTTCAATCTATTTAATAATAACATGCAACAAACACTATCTGTACGTATACGTAGCAATGCAATGAAAATAACTTCAGCCAACAAACGTTAGATGTTTCTTTTGATCAAAAGCCAAGCGAGATCAATATATCTCCCTAATAATTTTATCATATCACTACTGTTGTATCCAGACAAGCTTTGACGTTGTTTGAGCTTGGAACGAGTTGGAAAGAATTGAATTGAGCTACTGGATCTATCTCCATCATCTTCTTGGAGGATTTGTGTGATGGGGTTGCTCTCAACTTTGTCAATGGCGCCTGAAGTGAACATATGAGATTTGAAGAAAGGTTAGGTGAAGGGTGCTCCGGAAAAAGAAATTCCCTTCTCCGTCACGCTCACCGATATTTATAAGCCCCAAACCCAACCATTTATAGCTGGAGCCCAGCTGTAAACGGTTAATTTAAGACATGAGCACGTGCAACATATGTTATCCACGATCGATCAGCTATTTTCCAGATGTCGAATAGACTCGCATCACTTGAACATTAATCAGCTTTGCTTCTCCTGGGCATTAGTCGGCTTTAGGCCTCTCAAGAATTGATCAGCCTTATGCCTCTTGGACATTGATCGGCTTTACACCTCTTGGGCGTTAATCAGCCTTATGCCTCTTGGGCAACATCGGCTTTACACCTCTTGAGCATTGATTAGCCTTATGTCTATTGGGCATTGATCGGCTTTACGTCTCTTGGGCATTGATCGGCTTTATACCTCTTGAGCATTAATCAGCCTTATGCCTCTTAGGTATTGATCGGCTTTACACTTCTTGGGCATTGATCGGCTTTACACCTCTTAGGCATTGATCGGCTTTACGCCTCTTGGACGTTGATCAGCCTTATGCCTCTTAGGCATTGATCGGTTTTACACCTCTTGGATGTTAATCGGCTTTACGCCTCTTGAGCGTTGATCAGCTTTATGCCTCTTAGGCATTGATCGGCTTTACGCCTCTTGGGCGTTGATCAGCCTTATGCCTCTTGGGCATTGATCGGATTTACACCTCTTGAGCGTTGATCAGCCTTATGCCTCTTGGGCATTGATCGGCTTTATGCCTCTTGGGTGTTGATCAGCCTTATGCCTCTTGTGCATTGATCGGCTTTACACCTCTTGGGCGTTGATCAGCCTTATGCCTCTTGGGCATTGATGTGCTTTACACCTCTTGAGTGTTAATCAGCCTTATGCCTCTTGGGCATTTATCGGCTTTACACCTCTTGGGCGTTAATCAATCAGATTCAAATCCCCACCGAATCAGTATAAGTAGACCATACGTGTCGTATCCCAACATTAGTCCCCCTAGTTTCTGAATTCATTAATTGAAAATCAGAAACTGTCAGAAGCTTCCATTCTTGGGCAGCATGCTTTGATGACGTATCATTCTCTGATAAGGGAGGTGGTTACAAAAATCAATAGCATATCCTGTTACCATCATTGCAATTTTTTAAATCCATAAAAGGCCGAAAGATCTTCGCCACAAAATAAATGCATCCATCCCATCAGCAGTATGTCGCTTCGACTCTTCGAGAAACTCTATCTTTTTTCCAAATATTGCGAACAAGTGACCAAATCTGGATCAATCCCATCATTCGAGAAAAATCTTAGGTCGTTGAAGGACATTATATAACACCATCTTCCTCAGGAAAATAGGTTTTTCATTATTTCAGTTTCTTCACCTTAGGAGCAAAAGAAACCTCTCAGGTCGGCCTTTTCCTTTCTTCTACCTTTTTCTTTTTAAGTTAATCTTCCTTTACTTCTTTCCTCCGCTATGGCAAGAATCTTAGAAGTTAGTCGTGCTGAAAATCCCGAAGAATCCTCTTCCCAGAAACAGAAAAAATTAGCCGAATCAGTGAAGATAGGTGACATTAGGTCTTCTTTAACAGAGCACCGAATCTTAGCATCGAAACAATATTATAATATTTCAGATGATTATGCCGTAGTTCTTCCAAATCCTGAAGACCAAATAGATCGGCCTCCCCCAGGTAATTTGAATATCTATGAAGAACATCTAAGAGTCAGTCTTAGATTTCCGATTCACCCCTTTTTTCTTGTAATCTTTAGATTATATCATGTACTACTAGCCCAACTAACTCCCAATAGCATCTGAATAATCTGTGCTTTCTTAATTCTTTGTAAGGACGTAGATATAGTCCCCAAAACTTTCCTTTTCACCACTTTATTCGTATTAAAGCGAGATTTCCATGGCCATGGGTGGTGAGTAATCAATCCACGCCATGGTCGAAAATTTATTTTGGGGCTTCCGTCGGCCATTCATGGTTGGAAGCCTTGCTTTTTTTACATTGTTTCTAAAATTCCCCGGGACTTTACCATTAGTCATACAGAACCCCAATTAACTCCAAATGATGGCAAGAAAATTCTGACAGCCGACCAAGAAGACTATGAGAAGCTCATGGGGATGGAGATTCCCCCGATAAAAGAACTTCTTGATGAAAGCGGGCTTTTTTCGACGGATATTGTCATTCTTTTCTGACAATCAATCTCAATATTTGATTTTTTAATCATTGCAGATACATCAGTCATGGTGGATGTTCGGAAGCTTTGAAAACTGTCGAAGAAAAGATGAGCAGAAGCCACCTCCTCCAACCAAGAAGAAGGAAGGATCAAAAGACCGAAGAAGATAAAACCAACAACTCCAATGGCTTCAACAGTCTCAACAGATCCTACTTCTCCGATACTAATAACAAGTATATCGAAAGATGATGAAGTACCATTATCGGCATCTCTCCAACCTCCAATACAAGAAAGACGATCAATGGAAATTCCAAAAGCTGGTCCATCATCATTCTCCGCTGGCCGAACTGACAAGGGAAAAGCTCCGATGATAGAAGAGGAAGAAGAAGAAAGAGTGCTGGCTGCAGATTTCACAGCCGACTTTCCTGTATATCTGATGACTCGTGTCTGAATGACCATGCTAGCCCGTACCTTTGAAGTCTATCATCATCCAGAGGCTGGGAAATAACCAAGTCCCAGCAAATTGATGATACCATTTTGTACTTTCATCAGCACATTGAAGGTATGGAGTCAACTTGTACTTTCAACAATAAAAAGTTAATCGTTTACCTTTATTTATTAAGTCTAGCTAATTTACATGCAAATAAATAGCTTATTCATGGGATCAGCAGCATGGATGAAAGTCTGAGGAATTTCAATCAATTCTATTGTTGATCCCTAAAGTGATTTGATGATAATAAAATATTGGAGCATATATTTGGTTATCTAACACTCTTCAAATGATTGACAAGTTTTTGTAGGACAACTAGATTGACACACTTTCTAAATCCTACAATCTTTATTGTGTTGTGTTGAGTTGTAAAGTATTTAGAATCTTGTAAAGAAGAACCCTACAAAAATTTCTTACTTAATTCAAGATAAAGGATTACTTCTAGTAGTTTTCAAGCTTCAATTTTTCTTGAATTTATCATAAGAAGTCCTTGAAAAAAAGTCTTCAAAGCTTGGGACAAGTGTTCTGGAAGATTGAGATTGATCTGGCTGAAGAACAAATCACGAGCCGACTGGATAGGGGAACCAGCCGACTCTGGCACTGGCACAGGAAAGAAGTTCTCTGGTACATAGATCCAGCCGACTGGCACCAAGGCCCAGCCGACCCGTCCATAACTTAGTTGAAAGTGTTTTGAGATTCTCAGGGATCCGAGCCGACTGGAATTCAGCCCAGCTGACTCGTCTAGAACTTGGTTGAGAATGGTCTGAGAGCCTCTGAGATCCGAGCCTACTGTTTCCAACCTAGCCAACTCATCCAGAGTAAGGTATTTTCTTAACTATGGAAGCTAGCCGACTGGCGTTCAGCCCAGTCGACCCAAACTTGATCCGAGCCGACTCGAAGATTGTCCAAGCCGACTAGAATGACGGGGTCACCTCCAACGGCTAGTTCTAGTTTCCAATTTTTGAATTCCAAAAGTGCTCCAACGGTAACCTGTCACCTCCCAATGTCTATAACATTCAAAATCAGGGAAGGCAGTTGAAGTCTCTATAAATAAGGTATGAGAACATCTTTGGAGAGACTAATGAGTTAATGGACTTTATTGAATACTTATTGAGGAAAGAAGTGAGAGCACTTGAGCTTTGAAGTCAGCCTTCAAGTCTTCACCAACTCTTACCAGAAGCTTGAAGCCCTTTTGAAGAAAGCAAGGAAGCCATTGAAGTGTATTGAAGAGCATTCAATAGAGCTTCACTCGAGCTGTCTTGGCAACCACCCGACAACAGAGTTTGTCATTATTGTTGCTCTTTATTCTATTCTTAGAATATTTGGGTTATTGGTGAGCTCGGTTATAAAAACCAAATAGGTTTCTTTGGTGAGCCATTTTCAAAAACCAAAGTGTAGAGGTTTTAGGTGAGCCTGTAAAACCTAGTGTGGGTTTCTTTGGTGAGCCCGATTTTAAAACCAAAGTGTAGAGGTTGGGATTGTAACCTGTAAAACAATCCGACTGTATTCCGATTTGGGGGATATAGTGAAAATCCCGAGTGGTGAACTTGGATAGTGGACGTAGGAGCTGGGTTACTCCGAACCACTATAAATCTGCCTTGTTTGTATTGTGCTTTATCTACTTTTTAGCTTCTGTATTTATACTCTGTTTAACATAGCACTTAACCACTAAAAGGATTTACTTGTGCACATACTTGCAAAATTTTTGTAATTCCCAATTCACCCCCTCTTGGAAAAAAGCCACATAGGCAACAGCTAGTATCAGAGCAGTGTTTCTGATTACTTGAGTAAGATTGATGGCTCATCCTATGAGTACATCCTTGGCCGAAGGCCACTCAACAAATAGACCACCACTATTCACAAGCACTAATTATTCATATTGGAAAGCATGAATGAAGATTTACATACAAGCTGTAGATTTTTAATTGTGGAAGGTCATTATGAAAGGGCCACACATTTCCACAATTAAAATTGATGGCGTGGACATCCCTAAGCCTGAAAAGGACTAGGATGATCATGACATGAAGATAGGAAAATTAAACGCCAAAGTAATGAATTTATTATATTGTGCTTTGGATGCTAACGAGTTCAACCGAATTTTCACTTGCTCTTCAGCAAAGGAAATCTGGGACAAACTCGAAGTGACTCATGAGAGAACTTTCTAAGTAAAAACCTCCAAGATAAATCTGTCAGTTCATAATTATGAATTATTCAAAATGGAACTTTCTGAAATAATTTCTGCCATGTTCTCTAGATTTATAGATATTATTAACGGTTTTAAAAGTCTTGGCAGGGTATACTCTAATGCAAATCTAGTTCAGAAGATCCTTCGTTCTTTGCCCGACAAATGGGATCCCAAAGTAACTGCAATCCAGGAAACCAAAGATCTAAACATATTGCTGCTGGATGAACTGCTGGGACACTTATCACCCACGAGCTGACAATGCAGCACAGAACGGAAGACGAACAAAGGAAAAAGAAGACAATAGCCTTTAAAGCTGCTTCCGAATCAAAGAGGGATGATGAAGAATTTGAAGAAGAAAGCACCTCCTCCAATGATTACCTAGAAGACGATGTTATCGCTATGGTTATGAGAAGATTCAAAAAATTTATGAAGAAAGAAAGGAAGGTACAACCAGAAATTTCATCGGAAGGATTATGGAAAGAGAAAGGAAAAGGACAGAGAGAAAGATAAAGAGATAGTCCCCACATGCTACGAATGCAAGAGCTGGGGCACATACGTCCAGACTGTCCACTGTTAAAGATATCCTTCAGACAGAAGAAGAAAAAGAAAGCCATGGTTGCCACATGGTCTGACAGTGAAGACTCATCATCATCAGAAGAAGAAGAGACCACCAAGACTGCAAATCTTTGCTTAATGGGTCTCGAAGATGAGGTAACATCCCCTAACAATTGTACTGAATTTACTTTCGATGAATAAATTCTGCTTTTCATGACTCACTTTCTGAATTTAAAAAAGCTGGAGTAAAGATAAAATCATTGAAAAATATGAATGATTCTTTACTCAAACAAAAGGATGAAATTTCAGAAAAGAACATTTTATTACAAAAAGAATTGCATGACTTTTCTGAAAAATTTGAAAAACTGAAAAAATGAGAATCTTTCATGTGAAAAGAAAATAGTGATTTACTCGCAGAAAATAATGAATTGAAAAAGAAGGTTACAAAACTCAAGCCTTTAGTTGAAAAACTCACTTTATCTTCAAATAAGCTTTAGTTAATTTTAAAAGAATAACGAATTTCAGGAAATAAAGCTGGAATTGGCTTTAAAACTTCTTTTGTGAATGGAATTTCAGCAACTACTTTTATGAAATCCTAACACCTGCTCAAAAAGTTTTATCTCAAAAAGTTTCAGCCACACAAAACTGTTTCTACTTCAAAGTCTTTGTTATATGTTCCTAAGAATTTGAGCAAAAATGCATACATTTCAAAAAGTTCAGAATCTGCATCAAGTACATCAACTTTAGAACTTCAAATTATGTTTCTATCAAAAATTCTAAAGTTGTTTGCTATGTTTAAAAAGAATAGGACATAAAGCTTTTGAATGCAATAATTTTAGAAATATCCTTAAGAAAGTAAGAAAGATTTGGGTTCCCAAAGGAACCACCTCTGCTGACCTGCAAGGACCAAAGGTAGCTTGGGTACCTAAAAGAATTCATTGACTATTTTGCAGGAATGTCTTGCAGCCCAAAATTTGAAGAAAATGTAGTACTTAGACAATGGCTGCTCAAGACATGTGACGGGTGACAAGGACCAATTCATCACCCTTGAAATGAAAGAAGGAGGCTTGGTTACCTTTGGAGACAATGGCAAAGGGAGAATAATCAGTATTAGTAAGATCAAAATAACTTTCTTCACTTTTATTGAAAATGTTTTGCTAGTAGACAAATTGAAGCATAATCTCTTAAGTATAAGTCAATTGTGTGATAAAGGCTTCAAGTTTATCTTTGAGTCTTCTGTGTATAGTAACTAACTCTTTAGATTCTAGCAATAAGTTCATTGGACATAGACTGGAAAATATCTATGTGGTAGATCTTAATGATCTTGCCATGTCAAGTAGCCCTAGCCTAGTTGCAATGAATGCTAAGACCAAAGAGTCAGGTTTATTATGGCATAGACGATTAGGTCATGCTAGCATGCATACTATTATCAAATTAATTTCTAGAGATCTTGTTAGAGGCATGCCTAAGTTTAAAGTTGATTTAATCATGTTTGTGATGCATGCCAAATGGGTAAACAAACTAGGGGGATTTTTAAATCAAAGAATATAGTTTCTACAATAAGATCACTTGAACTACTTCACATGGATCTTTTCGGACCTACTAGGACCACAAGCCTAGGAGGTATGAAATATGCTCTTATGATAGTAGATGATTTTTGAGATTTACTTTGATTTTATTTATTGCTTCGAAAGATGAAACTTTTCATGTTTTCAGAAAATTTCATAAAAAGGTTTCAAATCAAAAGAACTTATCTTTGATTTCAATTAGAAGTGATCATGGAACTGAATTTGAAAATTAGTTTTTTGAAGATTATTGTACTGAATTTGGCATTGATCATAACTTCTCCACTCCTAGAACACCTCAACAAAATGGTGTTGTAGAGAGAAAAAATTGGACATTGGAAGAAAAGGCTCGCACAATGTTGTGTGAAGGCAATCTTCCAAGTACTTTTGGACAGAAGTGGTAAACACTGCATGTTATATTTTAAATCATGTTTTGATCCGTCCTATCTTAAAGAAAACCCCTATGAGCTTTGGAATGATAAAAAATCCAATATTAGTTATCTTTATGTGTTTGGTTGCAAATGCTTTGTGCATAACAATGAAAAGATAATTTAGGAAAATTTGATTCTAAAGCTGATGATGAATTTTCCTAGGTTATTCATTACATAGCAACGCATATAGGGTTTTCAATAAAAGGACTCTTACTATTGAAGAGTCAATTCATGTTGTATTTATTGAAACTAACCCTACACCTTCTAGACAAGAAGAGTGCATATATATAATGCAGGTACATTGCAAAAAGGAATGGATGACTTGAGCATTCAAGACAAAGACATTCAAGATGGAGAAGAAACGGTATGTAAGGATCACACCGATCTACCAAGGGATTAGAGGTATGTTACATCTCACCCTAAAGAATTAATAATAGGAGATCCTTCACATGGTGTTAGGACTAGGGCAGCATATAAGGATGCACATGATTACCTAGCCTTTGTGTCACAAATAGAACCCCATAGCTTAGAAGAGGCTGAGACTGACCCAAACTGGATGATGGCAATGTATGAAGAATTAAACCAGTTTGAAAGAAATAAGGTATGGACACTTGTAAATAGACCTACTGACCATCCTATAATAGGAACCAAATGGATCTATAAGAATAAATTAGATGAGCAAGGAAACATTATAAGAACAAAGCTAGATTAGTGGCTAAGGGATATAACCAAGAAGAAGGTATTGATTTTGATGAAACTTATGCACCCGTAGCAAGATTAGAAGCCATTAGATTACTACTTGCATTTGTTTGCTACATGAACTTTAAACTCTTTCAAATGGATGTAAAAAGTGCATTTCTTAATGGTTTTATCTCTGAACAAGTTTTTGTGGAACAACCCCAGGTTTTGAAAATCACACTTTTCCAAACCATGTATTTAAATTAAACAAAGCATTGTATGGTTTGAAACAAGTACCTAGAGCCTGGTATGATAGACTTAGCACTTTCTTAATAAAAATAATTTTTCAAGAGGTAATGTAGACAAAACTCTATTTATCAAAAGAAAAATAATGGCATCTTAGTTGTACAAATATATGTTGATGATATCATCTTTGGTGCAACTAACAAAACTCTATATAAAGAATTTGCTAAGCTTATGCAGGGAGAATTTGAAATGAGCTTAATAGGCGAGCTGAACTACTTCCTTGGACTTCAAGTAAAACAAACAAAGGAATGCATCTTCATCAACCAAGCCAAATACATCAAGGAAATCATCAAAAAGTTTGGTATGGAGAGTAGCAAATCAATGAGCACACCTATGAGCCCATCTTACATATTGGACAAAGATGAGAATGGATCCAACGTTGACCAAAAACTATATAGAGGTATGATCGGATCCTTATTGTATTTGACTGCAAGTATACCTAACATATTATATAGTGTATGTGTATGTGCTAGATTTCAGTCATCACCAAAAGAAACATATATGCTTGCTATAAAAAGAATAATTAAATATTTGAAAAGAACAAGTAATTTAGGAATTCGGTATTCTAAACATTCTACTCTGAATTTGATTGGATTCTCTGATGCTGATTATGCTGGTTGTAAGATAGATAGAAAAAGTACTAGCGGTACATGCCAATTTCTAGGGTTGAATTTAATTTCATGGCACTGTAAGAAGCAAAACTTCATAGTCTTATCCATAGCTGAGGCTGAGTACGTGGCTACTGGTAGTTGTTGTACTCAAGTGTTGTGGATTAAACAACAACTAGAAGACTTTGGTGTATCACAATCTAAAATTTCAATTAAATGTAATAACACAAGTGCTATCAATTTGACAAATAATCCAATTCAACACTCTAGAACCATTTACATTGAAATTAGACATCATTTTATTAGAGATCATGTTTCAAATGGTGATATTGTGCTTGATTTTGTTCCTACTGAAGATCAATTAGCTGACATATTTACTAAGCCACTCAATCAAGATAGATTTGAGTTAATTAGGAGTGAATTAGGACTTTGCGATCCATTCTAAATTCTCTAACCTAATTCATTCAAATCTAAGGAATTTCATCTAGAGAACCTCCTCAATTTATTCTACTTTATTGAGCCTTAATCTCCTTCAAAATTCTATTCAAAATCTTTCTAATTTGTGATCAATTTTCTCCAAAACTCTATTTTCTCTGTTCGAGTCGACTGGATCTTGATCCGAGTTGACTGGATTTTCTGAGAGTTTTGAGCAAGTTCTGGCCTAGCCGACTTGAGCAGTTTCGAGTTGACTAGATCTTTTAATGGTTTTAGGAGAGCTCTGCCCGAGCCGACTCGAGCCTATTTAGGGTTGCTCGAGTCGACTAGAATTTCTCACCGAAGTGTTTTGCTTAGAGTTATAAACTCTTCATCGAACCGTTTAACCTTTATGTTGTCTTCTCTAACGGTTCATTCATCTCCAAAACTAGCTCCAAAGACCTCTATCTCCCTTCCAAGGATTATAATCTTCTAATTTTCTATCTTTCCTAGCAATGGCACCCAAGCGTACAATGGGTAAACTCTCCGTTAGGGCTGCTCCATTGTTTGAAAAGGAAAGAAGGTCCAAAAGGTGGCAAGAAGAGCCAAGTAGTACCGTCCACAGTGAAGAATTTGCAGAGAAAGCTGCAAGAGATGCTCCAACCGCTCCTAGCCAAGTGCCTTCGATGTCTACACGTCCGGTAACCTTCGGTCATCGCATTAACTTTGAGTTTAATAAACGCATTGGGTAAAAAATAGGAGATTTAATTGAAGATCAAGGGTGGAGAAAATTTTGTTCTTTGAATGAAAAGACCTATCCCTTTCTGGTTAGAAGTTTTTATGAAAATTTAAGATTGGGAACTAATCATGTGGAGTCCACTATAAAAGGAAAGATTATAGTCAATGAGAAGTTTTTACAAGTGTATTGGACTTACCTTTAGAGGGAGTGAAGTTTCTAGTAATTGACAATAGAGAGAAGACTCTAAGAACAATACTGAACAAAGAAGATGTTGGAGGAATTGGTACAGTTTTTGCTAACACCCTGTCACTGGAAATAAGATTGCTTCGCAACTTTATTTGTAGAATTTTCTTGCAAAGAACCGGAAGATTTGACTGGGTGAGTGAAAAAGATTTATGCTTGATCGAACACATTTTAGAGAAAACTCCAGTCAATCTTTCCTGCATTATAATCATGCAAATGAAGGAGACAATAAGAAAAGCTAAATCATGTCTACCCTATGAAATGATGCTTACCCTATTGTTTAAATCTCATAAAGTAAGTTTGGAGGGTGAAGATGGATTAGAATTGCATCATACAGATGTATACACCTCCAAAACTCTAGAGAGGATGGGGTACTTCCAAGTGAAAGGAGTATGGAGAAAGAAAGGCACAAATGTAAGGGCTATAGGCAGCTCAAGTAGTAGTGAAGAAGAAGAAGATGAAGAGAATATAGAAGCAACTGGAACTTCTTCTGCATCCATTTCTAAGCCTGCTGCTGCTGTTGCGGAGACTAGAGCACCTTCTCCTATGTTTGATATGCCTGCAGCGGAGTTTGATTTGCCTGCACCAGAGTTTGACTTGCCTGTAGCTGATGTTCCTTTACCTGACTATCCCTTTGTAGCACCACAACCTCAAATCATTCAAGTTCAGATTGAAGAACAGATAAGAAGCTTGACAGATACAATGACAAATACAATAACTTCTTTATTTAGTGATTTGAAAAAGTCAGTGGACAGCAGATTGGACAGACTGGAAGAGCATGTTTCAAGTCTTCAAGGAAAGGTTGAAGCCATGAAAGCTTCAAGGCCTGCACCTCAGATAGAACTTCAACCAATCCTGAATTGTATCTCTTCAAGTTCTGAAGCAATTTTAAAGTCCGTGGAGACTACATTGAATGAATACCAAACTGAGTTGAGGGAGCTTAGATGCAAGATAGGTACTATTGCAGAGACAAGGAGTATGGCTGATGATTATACTAGAGGCATTGGGATCATCAGATCGGAGCTTGGAAGACTTCGAGGATCAGCTGAGGCATTCACCAATGTCCAAGATTCTGAGCTTATATCAATGCAGAAAGAAATAGGTGAGATGAAGGAGGCAATGAACAATGTGCCGGTTAGCCTCAAGGACATGGAGCAACAACTGGGAGCAATTTGGATGGAGATGGTGTCTATCTGTGGCACTGTCAGATCCTTGGAGGTCACTGTTAGGACTAGACCCTTGAATGATCCATCTCCCATTTCCACTAGGGCTCATAGTACTTCTCATCACCCTAGGGCTCCTCCTCCAAATGCTTCCTCTAGTAGACCACCTAGACCTGCTTCTTGGTATGGTGCTAGTACACCTACCAATGTACCTAAAGAGGAATCTGAAAGTGAATAGGTCTTTATTATGGTCTTTAGTATTTTCTATACTTTTTGGATGCTTTTTGAAACTTTTGTAATGATTGATGTACTGAACATCTTTTTGATAAAAATGAAATGAACATC
Source organism: Areca catechu (assembly GCA_021397845.1). NCBI lineage: Eukaryota > Viridiplantae > Streptophyta > Magnoliopsida > Arecales > Arecaceae > Areca > Areca catechu. Next base: position 135,088,431 of record CM038051.1, on the reverse strand, counting down.
TTTTGGTCACTGTATAATGTGTGTATATGTATTATCTTGTTTACTCTCTCTATTTGATTAAATAGAATCTCTCTCTAAGTTGAGAAAGTGAAATTATCTCAAACAAATCTTGAAACTTTTCCAATCTATTTAAAATTCTGAGCTTATCTGTTTAACCTTTTTGAATTGATGACGAAAAGGAGGAGAATCATAGAGTGCATGAAAGAAAAAGCTTAATGAATTACAATAGAACTACTAAAGTAAAGTAGACAGGGAGAGTTTTAATGTATTTCTGAATGATCTTTGCATTTTTGAATGATCTTTCATATACTTTTCCTGCTAAAATGTTCAAATGAATGTTAAAGGGTGAGAAACTTAGAGAAATTTCTTATTGTTTAAAAATTTTATAAAAAGGGAGAGATTTACATGTTCATTTACATGCTTCAATGATTACTATGATGCTCTCTACTTATTATATTTATCAATCAATATTCAATTTGCTTGATACATACAAGCAATCATTCTCTGATACTTACAGTTTATGAATTTGACTTTGTGCATAACTGTATAGCGTATATTGATATACATTTAAGATTACAGTTGATTTTATGAATTGTCAAACAAGTGTAAATGCTTATTACGATACACATCCATACTTGTGAATAATTAGATTCTTTTCATGCCCAGTGTTTTGTCATCATCAAAAAGGGAGAGATTGTTGACCCCTAAAGTGATTTTGATGATAACAAAACAATGGAGCATACATTTGGTCATCTAACAACTCTTTAAATGATTGACAAGTTTTTGTAGGACAACTAGATTGACACACTTTCTAAATCCTACGATCTTTATTGTGTTGTGTTTAGTTGTAAAGTGTTTAGAATCTTGTAAAGAAAAACCCTACAAAAATTTCCTACTTAATTCAAGATAAAGGGTTACTTCTAGTAGTTTTCAAGCTTCAATTTTCTTGAATTTATCGTAAGAAGTCCTTGAAAAAAAGTCTTCAAAGCTTGGGACAAGTGTTCTGGAAGATTGAGTTTGATTTGGTTGAAGAACAAATCACGAGCTGACTGGATGGGGAACCACCGACTCTGGCACTGGCACAGGAAAGAAGTTTTCCGGCATACAGATCCAGCCGACTGGCACCAAGGCCCAGCCGACCCGTCCATAACTTAGTAGAAAGTGTTCTAAGATTCTCAGGGATCCGAGCCGACTGGAATTCAGCCCAGTCGACTCATCCAGAACTTGGTTGAGAATGGTCTGAGAGCTTCTGAGATCCGAGCCGACTGGTTTCCAACCTAGCCGACTCATCCAGAGTAAGGTATTTTCTTAACTATGAAAGCTAGCCGACTGGCATTCAGCCCAGTCGACCCAAACTTGATCCGAGCTGACTCGAAGATTGTCTGAGCCGACTGGAATGATTGGGTCATCTCCAACGGCTAGTTCTAGTTTCCAGTTTTTGAATTCCAAAAGTGCTCCAACGGTAACCTGTCACCTCCCAATGGTCTACAATGTTCAAAATCAAGGAAAGATAATTGAAGTCTCTATAAATAAGGTATGAGAACATCTTTGGAGAGACTAATGAGTTAATGGACATTTATTGAACACTTATTGAGGAAAGAAATGAGAGCACTTAAGCTTTGAAGTCAGCTTTCAAGTCTTCACCAACTCTTACCAGAAGCTTGAAGCACCTTTTGAAGAAAGCAAGGAAGCCATTGAAGTGCATTGAAGAGCATTCAATAGAGCTTCACTCGAACTGCCTTGGCAACCATCCGACAACAGAGTTTGTCATTATTGTTGCTCTTTATTCTATTCTTAAAATATTTGGGTTATTGGTGAGCTCGGTTATAAAAACCAAGTAGGTTTCTTTGGTGAGCCTTTTTCAAAAATCGAAGTGTAGAGGTTCTAGGTGAGCCTGTAAAAATCTAGTGTGGGTTTCTTTAGTGAGCCCGATTTTAAAAACCAAAGTGTAGAGGTTGGGATTGTGAACCTATAAAACAATCCGACTATATTCCGATTTGTGGGATATAGTGGAAATCCCGAGTGGTGAACTTGGATAGTGGACGTAGGAGCTGAGTTGCTCCGAACCACTATAAATCTGCCTTGTTTGTGTTGTGCTTTATCTACTTTTTAGCTTCTGCATTTATACTCTGTTTAACACAGTACTTAACCACTAAAAGGAATTACTTGTGCACATACTTGCGAAAATTTTGTAATTCCCAATTCACCCCCTCTTGGGAAAAAGCCACCTGGGCAACATCTGTCAAACTATGTGCAACGAAGTGAACATTGCAAGGGCAGAAAAAGAAGTTGCTGAGGAATTAAAAAATACTATGAAAAAGAAGTTAGAAGAATCAGCAACCAAAACATCAGCTCTAGAAGCAGAGCTGAATGAAGCTCAATTGAAAATAAATATCATGGAGTCAAAGCTAAAGAAGAAAAACAAGAAAATCTAATCAATATCTTTTAATTTGAAGAAAGCTGAAGAAAAAACTTCAATGGCTGAAAAGAAAGCTTTAGCGACGAAAGAAAGGGCTCTCATGGCAGCAAAGAAAGCTGAATAAGCTGTCGAAGAGGCTGTTAATAAAGTTGTAAAGAAATACGTTCAGTTAAAAGCCTTCAATGATAAACTCCACGAAGCAGGAGTTGAAAGGTACAACCATGGTTGGGCCGACTGTTTAAACAAAGTAAAGAAATTTTATCCTGTCCTAGATACTTCAAAAATAGAGGAAGACTTCAATAAGGAAGACTTCGATGAAGAAAATTCTGATGAAAAAGATCAAGTCAGAGAACCGATCACAAATCAAACTGAAGAACCAATCGATGACCAACTGAAGAACCAGCACCAGTTCTCAAATCCAAGAGGAAACACTGATAGTTCCTACGATAATCCAGGTCGAGATAGAAGAAAATGTAGTTGAATAGAATGTAAACGATCAATCTATATGAATGATGTAAAATTCATTTTGTTCTCAATATGAAATGAAAAATCTTTCTTTTTAACAATGTCTACTGGATTGCAAGAATTCTAACTTTTATAAATAAAAAATTTTCTAAGTATAAAACCATCGGATCAAACAAGGAAGTTTCCAAAAAAGATCGATCTAACCATGAAATGATCTGAATCAAATTAAAGACACTAATTATTATTCGGAAAAACTTGGTTGAAACCAACTCTGAATAAGTGCAACGAACAAGAATCTTTAACGGAATAAGTTGAGCAAAAATATGATCTCTAACTTCTCCCAAAGAAGAAGTTATCACTTATTGACCATTTAGAAAAATCAATCTCTAAATTAATCAACCCCTAATTTACTCATAAATGGTATAATACTTCAACCTAATTTACCAAATATCTTTTTCCTTTCCCCTTATATTAAGAGAGAAGAATCCTTCATGAAAGACTTTTCCAGATGAAATCCAATAAGTTATCATACCAATTTTGCCAAATATCTTCTTTCTATTAGGAGCAGTTGTTCGACAGGCTATATAACCGCATTTGTCAGTATTTAAAAGGCTGTATAAGATTCAAATTCAATTCAAATCAAATACAATTATATATATATATTTTATAACTGACTTTCTGAGAATCATAAATGGTGCACGGATTCCCACCAATTCAGGATCTTAAATGTGTCAAGATCTCAAGATATTTCAGAATTTGGAGCATAAATCATGGCCATCAATGTTCCCTCTATAAAGAGGTCTCAGGCCCAGGTCTTTAAGCCAATTTTGTCTCAAGTATTTGAGTTTCTCTTCTCTTTCGAAACTCTTTACTTCAAGGAATACTTCTAAGAAGAAATCTTCATCATATTTGAGAAATGAAATCAACCAACAAGAAACTTCATCGAACAGTCAAAATAAAAGCCAGACCAGTGCAATTTAGAGAAGAGCGATCATGTGTAAGGAGAAGCCGCTTGTCAAAAAGTACTTCCAATAGGCCGGAGTCTCCTGAATATGTTGCGTCTTCATTCGAGGAAGATGGACGATAACCTTCTGTTCCTCTCTCAAAGGAACCAGAATGTGACCCACCTGCCAAGCATACTTCTGATAAAGGAAAGGCTCCTGTTGAGGAACCATCTAGTCCAAACAATGACAAGGCCATTCAAATGCTTCTTGCTGATTCAAGTATCAATAATCCTAAGCTGGTAAAAATCATACTATAATCTACCATCCTTCAGAAAGACTGGGAGACAACAATCAAACATGGAGTGAAAGAGATTCTATCTTCCATCTACCTCGGAGTAATGAAGATAGGTAATACTCTTTTTCTTCTCAAAAAAATCTAATCTCGTTCTAATGATGTTCTAACCCTTTCGTTCAGTTCATCAATGATATTTCTATGATTGAAGAAAGTTGGTGTCGAACAACTAACCTTCAGAAAGACCTTCAAAAGCAATTAGCAGTAGCCAAGGAGGAAAAAGACAAGGCTGATGCTAATCGGATGACCTTAGAATCAAGGGTTGTCCGATCAACTACAATGATCTTGTCTTTACAAAATCAACTGAGAATAATTAATAAGCAAGCCACACAGCTTGTGGATGATGCGGCTAGAAGAAGAAAAAATATTTCGGCAGGCAGATGAAGCCATAGAAGAGAAAACTGGGCGTCTGAAGAAGTATTGAATCAAAAGTCCATAATGGAAGAAAGGATAATATTTCTTGAGAAGAGTTGGAACAATCTGAATAAGAAAATGCTTCATTGACTCAACGGAGGCTTCTTGTAATCAAAGAATTCAAAAAATCTGAAGCCTTTAACAATGGAATGAACCGAGTGGGAGCCAAAGGCTATGAATTTGGTTTTGAAGACTGTATCAATAAGGTCAAGAAATAATACCCCAACCTCGACTTCTCCTCCATTTCCATAGACTATGCTGTAGAAAAAGAAGAAGAAAAGCCAACTGATAATCCAGTAATTTGAACTGTTGAGGGAACATCTGAACAAGAAAAAAGCTTTAAGTGATCAAGTCAGCAAGAAAAAAGTTGAATAATATTTGTTGTTGTTTCTTCTTTTTTTTTCTTGTAGTCAGAATATCAATGAAGTCTTCAATTTCTCTTCAATACCCAATCATGCCTTCAATATTTTGGACATCTTAAGATAACATCATTGATAGAATAGCAAACCACACTGTCTCTCATTACTTGTCTCATGATTAACTTATCAAGTCAACCTTTTAATCAATCAGTTATCTTGATACTAAAACATTAATGAGTTAATGAGTCAGATCAACCCAATTTGCCAAATTATAGTCAGCTTATCAGGCCAACATTTCAATTGATCAATAAGTTATTCTAATCATTAATCACCAATGAGTTAGTGGATCAGACCAACTTGATTTGTCGGATTATGGTAAGCTTATCAGGCCAACCTTTTGATTAGTTATTTGATTATTAAACATCGATGAGTTAGTGGATCAGACCAACTTGATTTGTTAAATTATGGCCAGCTTATCAGGCCAACCTTTCGATCAGTTAATCTGATCGTTATACATCGATGAGTTAGTGGATTAGACCAACTTGATTTGTCAGATTATGGTCAGCTTATCAGGCCAACCTTTCGATCAGTTATTCTGATCATTAAACACTGATGAGTTAGTGGATCAGACCAACTCGATTTTTCAGATTATGGTCAGCTTATCAGGCCAACCTTTCGATTAGTTATTCTGATCGTTAAATACCGATGAGTTAGTGGATCATACCAACTCGATTTGTTAGATTATGGTCAGCTTATCAGGCCAACCTTTCTTTTCTCTTTTTTGTTCAGAGAACATTCCAACTTCATACTTTTCCTTCATATGAATGGAATAAAAGAGAACAAGTCTCTTTATTGATAGTATTTACGAAGATTTTCTACATTCCATAGTCTGGTTATTGGATAACCATCCAGACTCTCAAGTCGATAAGTCCCGGGCCGCATAACTTCAGTGATGCGATACGGACCTTCCCAATTTAGAGCAAGTTTGTCCTGTTCAGTTGGTCGGGATACTGTCGTTCGGCACAGAACAAGGTCTCCAATCCGAAAGACTCGAGCCTTGACTCTTGAATTATAATATCGTGCCACTCTTTGCCAATACATCACCATTTTTAATTTTGATTGTAATCTAGAATTTTCGAGTAGATCTAAATCAATCCTCCTTTGGTTAGCATTATTTGATTCTTCAAAACAATCCGTTCTTCTAGAATGAAAAACATTCTCTATGGGCAACATAGCTTCACTCCCATAAGCAAGGTTAAATGGAGATTCTCCCGTTGTAGATCGGGGAGTCGTTTGGTAAGCCCATAAAATAGAGTAGAGTTCATCACCCAAGATTCCCCAACTTCATTCAATCGGGTCTTCAATCCATGAAAGATTGTCCGATTAGTTACCTCAACTTCCCTATTAGCTTGAGGATGTCCAACGGATGTCAATTTATAGAGAATATTATATTGAACACAGAAATCCTTGAATTTCTGATTATCGAACTGCCTTCCATTATTAGTGATAATAGCATGAGGAATTCCAAACCTATATATGATAGAATTTCTAACAAATATTCAACTTTCACTTTAGTAATTAGAGCTAAAGGCTCGGCTTCCACCCATTTGGTGAAATAATCGATGGCAACAATCAAAAATTTTCGTTACCCCGAAGCTGGAGGAAACGGACCAAGTATATCCATTCCCCACTAAGCAAATGGCCAAGGAGCCATTAACTATGTTAGCTGACTAGCAGGATGCCTTTGTATATTTGCATACCTTTGACAAGAATCACATTTTCTTATAAATCCGAAGCATCCTTCTGTATAGTCGGCCAGTAATATCCCTACCTTATAATTTTATAGGCTAAAGACCTTCCTCCCAAATGATCACCGCATATTCCTTCATGCACTTCTCTAAGACATAATCGGCATCTGAGGAGATAAACACTTCAACAGTGGCTGGGAAAATGATTTTTTATATAACAAACCATCCAGGATAACATACTGAGAAGCAATCTTTCGAAGTTGTTTAGCCTCTACATTATTTTCAAGCAATACTCCTTCAATCAGATATTTGACTATTGGACTCATCCATCAATTTCCAGCTCTATTTGAAAACCTTTCTTTTTTCAGTTGTTGAAATACTTGGGGTCTCTAGATGTCCACAAAAGTCCGACCCATTTGGTCAGGTATAGAAGTAGTCAATTTGGATAATGAATCGACTCGAGAATTTTCAATTCTATGGACATGATTGATGTCCCATGAATCAAATAAAGCTCCAAATTCTCCAACCTTCTTTAGGTACAAAGCTAAAGTGGCATCACAAACTTCAAAATCTCCTTTTACTTGGTTAACAACTAATTGTGAATCAGATAATACCTTCAACCTTCGGACATTCACCTCCTTTGCAATTCTTAAACCAGCTAGGAGGGCTTCATATTTGGCTTGGTTATTAGAGACTTTGAAAGAGAATCGGAGTGCATACTCCATGATATCTCCACTTGGGCTGGATAAGATCAACCCTGCCCTACAACCAGAAGAATTTGAAGCTCCATCTATATGTAATACCCAAGGTGCATCGGTCATCTCCATTTCATTAGATGGTTGAATTTCCTTTCCACTATCACTCCAGGTACATTCGGCTATAAAATCAGCCAGTACTTGAGCCTTTATTGCAGATCGAGGCTGATAAGTAATATTATATTCACTTAATTTGATTGCCCATTTTGCCATCCGACTAGAAGTATCGGGACATTGTAGAACAATCCTCAGAGGTTGATCGGTCAATACAACAATATGGTGGGATTGAAAATATGGCCTGAGATGTTTGGTCGATATTATCAGGGTATAAACAATCTTCTGAAGTTTTGGATACCTTATCTCTGCATCATGAAGAACTTTGCTAATATAATAAATGAGCTTATGTGATTCATCAGATTCCTTTCTCACTAACACAGAACTGATTGCCTCGTCAGATGCAGCCAAATAAAGATACAAATCTTCTCCTTCTTGGAGTTTAGACAATATGATCGGATTTATTAATACTTCTTAAGCTCTTCAAATGCTGACCGACAGTCATCCGACCAATTGAACTTTTTGGTCTGGCATAAAGCTTTGAAGAAAGGCAAACATCTCTCAGCTAAACGAGAAATAAATCAGCTTAACGAAGCGATTCGTCCAGTCAACTATTGGACTTCTTTCTTATTAGCTGGAGGTCTCATATCCAAGATGGCTCGGATCTTTTCTGGGTTAGCTTCAATCCCTTGCTTTGTAACCATGAAGCCTAAAAATTTTCCATAAGCTACTCCAAAAGCACATTTGGTCATATTTAGTTTCATATGATTTGCAGCAAAATATCAAAGGCTATCTGCAAATCTTTAATATGATCATCAGATTGGTTACTTTTGACGATCATATCATTTATATATACTTCCATAGTCTTTCTAATTTGATCTTCAAAGATCTTGTTCTCTAACCTCTGATAAGTAGCTCCAGCATTCTTAAGACCAAATGGCATGACTTTATAATAGTATATGCCTTGATCTATGATGAAAGATGTCTTTTCTTCATCTTCTGGGCTCATTCGTATATGATTGTATCTAGAGAAAGCTTCCATAAAACTTAAGAATTTATGTCTGGCCATTGTATCAATCAGTTGATTAATTTAGGTAAAGAAAAACTATCTTTAGGACATGCCTTGTTAAGATCAGTATAATCTATGCATATCCTCATTTTTATTTGCTTTCCTTACCATCCTACATTGGCAAGCCAATCGGGGTAGTGGACCTCTCAAATGAATCCGGCATCAAGCAATTTAGATACTTTTTCATTAATAATATTATATCTTTCTGGGGCAAAATTTTGTTTTCTTTATCAAACAGGCCGACTAAGTGGGTCAACTTTGAGTTCATGCATAATCACTTCAGGAGGAATACACAACATATCAATAGCTTTCCATGCAAATATGTCACATTTTTTTGTAGAAAGTCAATCAACTTCTTTCTTTGGTCTTCAGTAAGTGAACTTCCAATCTGAATAATTTTAGTAGGATCATCTTTTGTCAAAGGAGCATGAATTGTTCTTTCTATTGACATGCTGACTCCTTCGATCGGATCACGTGGATCCATTTGTTCAGAGGTGGATTTGTTGATTGATTATTGATTCTGAATTGTCAAACATTGACGAGCCATCTGTTGATTTCCCCTTACTACTCCAATCCCATTTTGGGTTGGAAATTTCATCAGAAGATGATATGTCGATATGATGGCTTGAAACTTATTCAGAGCAAGCCTCCCCAAGATGGCATTATACGTAGAAGGAATCCGAACAACCATAAAAGTAAGAGAGAATGTTCTTTGCTTTGGGATCATTCCGAGGGTTACAGGAAGTGTGACTTCCCCCTCTACTCCTACAGAATTTCTGCCAAATCCAGTTAGTGGCATATGAATTCTTTGTAGCTTATCAGTTGGTAATTTCATCTTGAAAAAGGCATCGTAAAGCAAGACTTCGGTGGAACTTCCATTATCAACCAAAATTCTATGTACATCATAGTTCGCAATTATTGTAGAAATCACTACAAAATCATTATGATTCGTCTGAATGCCTTGTAAGTTATCATCAGAAAAAATAGCACTTCCTCGAAGCCTCTTGGGGCTCTGATCATCTTCATAGTATATTTGGTGAATCATTCCAACCGATCCATCAATCGGTTATTGATTTGGGAGCTCTGTCCCATCAGTGATCATTCTTGAGCCTATTGGCCTTGGCAGTGTTGCCTCAGTTGGTCGGTTCTGATTTTGATTTCGAACATATTTGCCCAAATAGCCCCGCTTAATCAGGCTTTCGATCTCATCTTTCAGTTGGATGCATTCCTCTGTATCATGTCCATGATCACGATGAAACTGACAGTATTTGGCCTTATTACGCACAGCAAGTGGAGCTCTCATTGGCTTTGGCCTATGAAGAAAAGCTTCTTTCTCAATTTTCATCAGAATTTTTTCTCTCGGAAGAGTTAGAGGGGTGTAAGCATCAAATCAATTGACGTAATTCCTACCGACCAAGTTCCTTGACCTTTGATCTTGTCGTTGAATTGATCGGACTCCAATTGATTAGGGGTCATTTTCCCTGACATTCTTCCAGCTTGGCACTGATTTCTTCTCTATTTGTTGCCGGCTCAAGGCTTGTTCTTCGGCCTGAGCGTACTTTTGAGCACGAGCCAATAATTAGGAATAATTGGTCAGAAACTTTTTATCCAAGGATAATGTGAACCTAGAGGCTCGCAACCCCTTCTTCATAGTAGACATCACCACGTATTCGTTGAGATCTGGAATCTCCAACATGGTAGAATTGAACTTTCTGATAAAGTCTCTCAAAGACTCTCCTTCTGACTGTTGGATAAAGAATAAGCTATCAAAATTTCTAGGGATTTTCCTGCTTGTTCTGAAATGAGAGATGAACAACTTTTCTAACTAACTGAAGGAGTGGATGGTATCCAGTTGTAGACTTGAATACCATATTCTCGTAGATTTCTTTAAGGTTGTAGGGAAGGCAAGACAATGGAGTGCGTCTGATGCCCCTTGAATCAACAAATGGGCTTTAAAGCTACCCAAATGATCCAAGGGGTCAGATAATCCATCGTACAGCTTAATTTATGGAACTTTGAAGTGATATAGAATTCTCTCCTCCATAATCTTTTTAGAAAAAGGAGGCAGGATGTCGCAGCTTGGTGTTGCATCCTCTGCTTTCCTCTACTCAACCACTCTGGCAATCTGCAACTCCAGCTTCCTGAATTTCTTATCAAAATCATTTGCTCTTGCAAGATTCTGAACTTGGGTACTGTCAGGAGTGGATTCTCTGGATGACATGGAACGAGATCTCGGACATTTCCCTTGTTACGTTTCTTGGTATGATGATGAGATCGGTGATGTTGTTTTGAAAGAGATTGTTGACCTGAAGAACATTGATATGATGAATGTCTTCTTGGACTGAGATGTCTACTTACCTGGAGAGAAGGTCGTCGGCAACTTCTTGATACAACAAGTTATGATGGCTCCTTCGTGGCAATTTCTTGAAGGTTTTGCACTGCCGCAGTAAGTAATTCTATCTTGTCAAACAGAGTGTTTAACCTTTCTTGATCCATGTTTCTGGCAGGAAGAGCTTCCACCCTCTCGCTAAGAATGGGATCGTTCTCCTTTGAAGGATGGGGAATATCTTTTATGGGAAGATTCTTTTTCCTACCTTTCACGTATAGACAAACTTTGACGATGCTCAAGCTTGGAATGAGTTGGAAAGAATTGAATTGAGCTAATGGATCTATCTCTCCATCATCTTCTTGGAGGATCGTGTGATGGGGTTGCTCTCAAACTTCATCCATGGCATCTGAAGTGAACAGATGAGATTTGAAGAAAGGTTAGGTGAAGGGTGCTCCGGAAAAAGAAATCCCCTTCTCCATCGTACTCACCGATATTTATAGGCCCCAAACCCAACCGTTTACAGCTGGAGCCCAGTTGTAAATGGTTAATTTAAGACATCAGCACGTGCAACACATGTTATCCACAATCGATCAGCTATTTTCTAGATGTTGAATAGACTCGCATCACTTGAACATTAATCAGCTTTGCTTCTCCTGGGCATTAGTCAGCTTTAGGCCTCTCAAGAATTGATTAGCCTTATGCCTCTTGGGCATTGATCAGCTTTATGCCTCTTGAGCATTGATCAGCCTTATGCCTCTTGGGCAATCATCGACTTTACACCTCTTGAGTGTTGATCAGCCTTATGCCTCTTGGGCATTGATCGGCTTTATGCCTCTTGGATGTTGATCAGCCTTATGCCTCTTGGGCATTGATCAGCTTTACGTCTCTTGGGTGTTAATTAGCCTTATACCTCTTGGGCATTGATCGGCTTTACACCTCTTGAGCGTTGATCAGCCTTATGCCTCTTGGGCATTAATTGGCTTTACACCTCTTGGGCGTTGATTATCCTTATGCCCCTTGGGCATTGATTGGCTTTATGCCTCTTGGACGCTAATCAACCTTATGCCTCTTGGGCATTGATCAGCTTTACATCTCTTGGGCATTAATCAGCTTTATGCCTCTTGGACGTTGATCAGCCTTATGCCTCTTGGGCATTGATTGACTTTATGCCTCTTAGGAGTTATCAGCCTTATGCCTCTTGGGCATTGATCGGCTTTACACCTCTTGAGCGTTGATCAGCTTTATACCTCTTGGACATTGATCGGCTTTATGCCTCTTGGGTGTTAATCAGCCTTATGCCTCTTGGACATTGATCGACTTTACACCTCTTGGATGTTAATCAGCCTTATGTCTCTTGGACATTGATCGGCTTTACACCACTTGGACGTTAATCAGCCTTATGCCTCTTGGGCATTGATCGGCTTTACACCTCTTGGGCGTTAATCAATCAGATTCAAATCCCCACTGAATTAGTATAAGTATACCAAACGTGTCGTATCCCAACAAATACTATATATATCTCGTAATATAATAGAAATTTTGAAGGCCAACTTTTGAAACCAATAATATCTCCTTAAATATTATATATATATTGTTAATTCAATGATTGAATTTGATGATGATAAATATTTGAGTATAAATGGTGTTGGCGTTGAATCCTCGTGACCGGGTGGAGTAGCTCGAGAGCAGAGTAGTGAGAGAAAGAAGAAAAATAGCCAAGTTTGCTCAAAGTTAGCTTACCTCGAGTATCCTCTTACCAGTATTTATAGATAAAAGTATAACTATTTACGGTTATGGGAATTAGTTAGGAAAACCTTCTCATAATAGTAAGTAGTGGCAATTAGAAATTAGTTATTCGACCATATGGGAGGTTACAACTGAAACAGCCTTTAACCATTTTAAGTTGAAAGACCGTCCAAAAGCTTCAGATACTCCTTTTAGAGAGTGTCCGAAATAGATATAACTAACATTTCGGAGGACCTTCCTTGGGATGGCTCGAGGAAATGCTAGTTATATGCTTCAGACACATCCTTTTGGAGTGAACAAGGAAAACAACTACTTACTGTAGTATCGAAGAGATGAAAATATTCCAAGGCATAGTCTTCGGACTAGGCTGAAGATACGAAGCCGAAGAAAATAATAACATCCCATAGGCATAGTCTTCAGACCAGGTTAAAGATATGAAGCCGAAGGAAAGAATAACATCCTATATGCATACTCTTCAGATTAGGCTAAAGATATGGAGCCGATGGAAAGAATAACATATTCTAGGCATACTCTTCGGACCAGGCTAAAGAAATTTATTTAGTGCATTGATTCAGCTAATAGACCAAAAACTTAAAATTGGCTCGATAGATGGACTATTCAATATTTTTATATTAAACCAGATTATCATAACAGTTCTCCCCCACTCTCAAGTTTGAAATAATTTTATTTCAAAAATGGGAGTACCAGAATTTGTCATTTACGAAAAATGGAGGAGCAATGATGGCAAATCTCTAATAACTATGATTCATAATTATTGCTTGGTGGCATGAAAAGAATACATGTCATCTCCTTATTGCTGTTCCAAAAAGGCAGTACAGATTTGAAAAGCCTAGCTGATCTTTCATTGAAAAGCTTTTCAAAGAACGTTAATTTGGGATGATGATTCATCCAAGTATAAAATCTTCGGACTTGAAATAAAGTTAAATGCTCCAAAGCTTAAGGCAACAAGTCTTCAGATTTAAATAATACTAAGTCCTCAAACTTATAATAATTGAGAATTATCCTGAGATTTAAAAAAGATACTAAGTCTGAAGATGATAATACAAGTTCTCGGACTTGAAATAACACTAAGTCTTCAGACTTAGGAAATAAATAATCCTGATTTTGAGAAATCAAGTTTCCAAATAATAATACCAAGTCTTCGAACTTGAATAATACTAAGTCTTCGGACTTAGGATAAATGAATAATCCTGATTTTGAAAAATCAAGTTTTTAAATAATAATACCAAATCTTTGAACTTAGGATAAATGAATAATCTTGATATTGAGAAATCAGGTTTTCAAATTATAGTACCAAGTCTTCGGACTTGAAATAATACTAAGTCTTCGGACTTAGGATAAATGAATAATCCTGATTTTAAGAAATCAAGTTTCCAAATAATAATATCAAGTCTTCAGACTTAGGATAAATGAATAATCATGATCTTGAGAAATCAGATTTTCAAATCATAATATCAAGTCTTCAAACTTGAAATAATACTAAGACTTCAGACTTAGGATAAATGAATAATCCTGATCTTGAGAAATCAAGTTTCCAAATAATAATACCAAGTCTTCGGACTTAGGATAAATGAATAATCCTGATCTTGAGAAATCAGGTTTCTAAATAATAATACCAAGTCTTTGAACTTGAAAATATACTAAGTTTTCAAATTTAGGATAATGAGTAATCCTGATATTGAGAAATCAGGTTTCCAAATATAATACAAGTCTTCAGACTTAAAAATATACTAAGTCTTTGGACTTAGGACAACTGAGAATAACTGAGACATTAAAGATTTCAAGTCTTCAGATAATAATACCAAGTCTTTGGACTTGAAAATATACTAAGTCTTCGGACTTAGGATAAGATAGACTGCATGGGTCATCCATATTTTTGGAGAGTGAAATAGGTTGATCAGACCTTGTTATTTTATAGGGTAGATTATGTAGATCATCCTTATTCCACTTTAAAAAAGAAAAAATTTAAGACAGGCTGATCAAACCTCGGTACTTTGTAGGGTAGATCACGTAGATCATCCTTATGCCTTTTAGAAAAAAAGAAAAATTAAGACAGGCTGATCAAGCCCACCTCGGTACTTCGTAAGGTAGATCATGGAGATCATCCTTATACCTTTCAAATAAAGATTATGACAAGCTGATCAAGCCCACCTCGACACTTCATAAGGTAGATCATGGAGATCATCTTTATGTCTTTCAAATAAAGATTAAGACGGGCTGGTTAAGCCCACCTCGGCATTTCATAAGGTAGATCACAGAGATCATCCTTATTCCTTTCAATAAGATTAAGACAAGCTGATCAAGTCCACCTCGGCATTTCGTATGGTAGATCATGGAGATCATCTTTATGTCTTTCAAATAAAGATTAAGATAGGCTGGTTAAGCCTACCTCGACACTTCATAAAGTAGATCATGGAGATCATCTTTATGCCTTTTATAAAAGATAGGCTTCAGTGAGCCATCCCTTGGGCTTCAGTGGGTCCTAATAAGATAGGCTTTGAGCCTCTTAGGTATTTGATCAGCCTTTAAAAAGTCATCAACTTTGAAGAAGATATCGATTTTCAAGAATACATCGACCTTTAAGAAGTCATTGGCCTTCAAGAATACATCAACCTTTAAGAAGTCATCGGTATTTGAGAATACATCGGCCTTTAAGAAGTCATCGGTCTTTAAGAAGTCATCGACCTTCAAGAAGATATCGGCCTTTAAGAGGTCATCAGCTTTCAAGAAAATATCGGCATTTAAGAAGTCATCGACCTTTAAGAATATATCGGTCTTTAAGAGGTCATCGGCCTTCAAGAAAATATCGACCTTTAAGAGGTCATCGACCTTCAAGAATACATCAGTCTTTAAGAAGTCATCGACCTTTGAGAATACATCGACCTTTAAGAAGTCATCGACCTTCAAGAAAATATCGACCTTTAAAAGGTAGTTCGGCTTCATCAGTAATTTTCTGAAGAGTCGTTGCTTTGACTTGAGGTTCTAGGCAATTGATATATTTCCCAGATACCCCCTTTATTAAGTCCTCAATGGCATGCCGAAGCTGAAAACATTCTTCGGTGTTGTGGCCATGGTCTCGATGGAATCGGCAGTACTTTCTTTTATCCCTTATTTTAGCACAAGTCTTCAGGGGGCGCGACCTTTGCAAGTAATTTTTCCTTTTTATTTATAGAAGGGTTCCTCCCTTCGACGAGTCTACAACTCACAATTGGCTCTTCAGTAGTAGCATACTTCTGAGCTCTTACCAATAGTTCAGCATAGCTTGTAAAAAATTTTTTGTCCAAGGAGAAAGAAAACTGGACGATCTAAGGCCTTTTTTCAAAGCTGACATGGCCATATGTTCATTTAAATTTAGAAACCAGAGTGGCCAAATTGAACTAAATCACAAACTCCTTGAGACTTTTCCCTTCATTTTGCTGAAGGAGAAATAAACTGTCAGTGTTACGCAGCATCTTCTGACATGTTCTGAAGTATGAGACAAATTGCCACTCTAGTTCAGTAAAGGGATGGATAGTCTTTGGCAGTAAGTTCGAATACCACATTCGAGCTGATTTTCTCAAGGTGGCAGGAAAAGCGAGGCAATATAATGCATCAGATGCCTCTTGCACCATTATATGAGCTTTGTAACTTCCTAGATGGTCAAGGGGATCCAAAGTCCCATCATAAGCCTCCAGTTGTGGGACCTTGAAGTGTCGAGGAATGACTTCGACCATGATCCGATTAGAGAAAGGAGGTTGGGAGTTGAAAGCCACTTCATCGCTTCTTCTTTGATCTATGAGTCTGGCTATCTATAACTCCAAGAATTTGAACTTCTCTTCAAAATCAGAATTCACTTCTCTTTGTCTAACCGTTCTAGGTGTAGAATCTCTAGAAGAAATAGAGGGAGAATGCTTAGTTCTCTTCTTCCCATTGTGATCATCCATGCATTATTCTGGCAGTGAAGCATTATGACCTCGAGATGATTGGATCCATGAAGAACTTGGAGTGAGTTCCTGACGTTGATCCTCTCTCCTTTCAATTTGATGGTTGGGTTGTGAGATGGGTGGAGGGCACTGCCTTTGAATAGCTGTCTCCTATAGAGTTTGAACCAGAGCTATCAAAGCATCCACTCTATTCAAGAGGGCTTCAAACTGCTGCTGTCCTAGTATTGGAGGTGGCATGCTATCATCCACCGGTGAGTTGTTTGCCTGAGAAGCAAGCTGCTCCTTGCTTGTAGAAGCATTCTGGATCTTCCCTTTCATCATTTTTGCTTTGTAGAAATTTTCCTTCAACTAGAGGAAACAAATCTTCCCTTACCTGGTGCGCTAATCTGTTGACACTGAATCCTTGCCGACCGGATGGAGTAGCTCAAGAGTAGAGAGTGGTGAGAAGAAAGAAGAAAAATGGCTCAAGTTTGCTCAGAGTTAGCTTACCTTGAGTGTCCCCTCTTACTAGTATTTATAGGTAAAAGTGTAATTACTTACGGTTATGAGAATTAGTTAGGAAAACCTCCTCATAACAGTAAGTAGTGGCGATCAAAAAATTAGTTATTCGACCATGTGGGAGGTTACAACTGAACAGCCTTTAACCATTTTAAGTTGAAAGACTGCCCAAAAGTTTCAAATATACTCTTTTTAGAGAGTGTCCGAAGTAGATATAACTAACATTTCGGAGGGCCTTCCTTGGGATGGTCGAGGAAATGCTAGTTATATGCTTCGGACACATCCCTTTGGAGTGAACAAGGAAAACAACTACTTACTGTAGTGTCAAAAAGATAAAAATATTCCAAGGCATAGTCTTCGGACCAGGCTGAAGATATGAAGCCGAAGGAAATAATAACATCCCATAGGCATAGTCTTTGGACCAGGCTGAAGATACGAAGCCGAAGGAAAGAAAAACATCCCATAGGCATACTCTTCGGATCAGGTTGAAGATATGGAGCCGATGGAAAGAATAACATATTCCATGCATACTCTTCGGACCAGGCTGAAGAGATTTCCTTTAGTGCATTGATTCATCTAATAGACCAAAAATTTAAAATTGGCTCGACATGTGGACTGTTCAATATTTTATATTAAACTAGATTATCATAACAAATGGTATTGATATTGACTTGGAAGAACAATTATAGGATCCCATACAATGCTTAAAATTTACACACAAACTCAAGAAGAAATCCTCTCCAAAGTAATCATACTTCAAGTTTTCCCGGAATTCAAAGTGTTGGAAGAGAGTAGTCAACCCTTGTTCATTAAGAGCCAACCCCTAGATGTCCATATGCTTAAAGAGAAGGCAACCAATTTTTAGAAGGTTTAGGAGCCGACCTTGAGTATCAAGAGTTGACCCCATCATGTTTGGAGCTAACTAGCATAATCCACGAGCCGATCCTAGAAATAGCCAAGTTCACCCATAATTTGTCTTAGAATGTAGACAAAGAGTAGTAAAATTTTATCTATTCATAAGTCGACCCCAACAGGGCAAAAGCCGATCCCAGATTCAATGAGCTAATCTAAGATTAAGATGAGCTGACCCATAAATGATTTGATGATAAAGATAGAGAACAATGAAAAACAAAAATCCCAATTGACCCCAATGCTTTATGAGTCCATCTCAAGATGGTACAAGTTGACTCTAACTTCAGTCTAGTCGATCTCAGAATGACAACAATCAAAAGGCAAAGTAGCCCAAAGACATTGTATCATAGGAGCCGACTCATGGGTTACCTTGAATCGCCTCCTGACTAAGAGTTCATTTATGGGTTTACTCAACCTGTGTCAAGGAGGTCATGGCACTTCTATCTCTATTCTCTCATTCCAAAACCCTTCTCAAAACTTCTTCGCTCTTCTCCACCAACTCTATTCTCTTCCAATCAATCCTCAGTGGTCTCCACGATCTCTCATATTTTCTAATTAGAAGCAACTTGCCCACCAATTGAAGTGCCTCTGCAAACCATCAGATAGCTAGGGTTCCATCAAGCAAAGCTCTTTTGGTTAAGAGGCAAAACCAAATTTGGTCCAATTCAATGCCAACAATGAGGAATGAGCAGTTGGCTCCTCCATAACCATTGCCTCCTCCTCCTGCACAACCTGCCCCAACCAAGGTATGCCTTATCTTCTCGAACCATCATGATAGGTAGAAAAACTGATTTGAGTTTTTGGAAGGACAAGGATTTGAAATTGGAAGAAAAATCAAGAACTTGGGATGGGAATATATGCTCTTTTGACATTCCAACCTATCCTAAACTCGTAAGAGAATCTTTTGCAAATGCAAAGACTAGGGTAGGGAGTATCTGTAGAAAAAATATTCCTAAATCCCTAGGATCAATCAAAATTAGAATCATGTAAATATAAATAGATATGAGAAATGCATACCTGTATTCGCCATGAATCCCAAACCAGGAAGTGATGCTCACATGAACATCAAAGGTAGAGTCATCTCTAATCTTCCTCAAAAAGGTAGTTCTTGATGGAAAAAATCACCATATTATAAATCATCGAATACGTATATATATAAATAGAGGAAGTGGAGAGATGACCTAGTCAATAAAATAAAAATATCCTAATCGACCCTCACATCATGTGTCAAGTTGGGCTAAGGCCTACACCGTACCGCCTCAACCACACCAAATTATATGAGGTGATCCTAATCCAATCAATGATCACATAATAATGGACTCAACCTACATCTATTAACATGGACTATAAAATCAATCCAGATTTTAATAAAAGAAAAATATCAATTAATGTTAGCCCAAATCAAGAAAATCTTACATTCTCCCACCTGGGCTACATTAATTATAATTAAAAATATTTTATTTTAAAAATAACTCTCGGGTTGAAAATAAAATGTGGCCACCATATGATCCATAGACAACACCTATAAATGACTCAGTCCAATAATATCCATGATGCCGAATCATGGAGCATTGTATTACTTAACTAATACAAGACTTATCCATGGTTACAAGTATCATAAACATCATCGATATGAGTCTTGGTATGGTAGTGTAGCAAGAAAATAGCATCAAGGTGATCAAATAAACATGCTATTTTTCGTTGTCAGTCCTTCAATTTTCTTCAATATACTTAGAAACAAATAAGCAAGAGAAATCATGATGGCATCAAACAACAAGCCATCCTGTCTCACATACTCAACAATGGTATCAATGACGAGACAACACAACAAATCTGAAACTCGATATCTGGTCTCAGTCAGGTACATGACTAAAAGAGATATCTCATAATCAAAGTAAATTAAATATATATACACAATCATGATTTCTCTATAACCACATGCTATAACAAGCAAGAGAAATCTCATGACTTCAAAAGAAGTCTGTATATCTCCAAACACAATGAGATCTCATAAATATCAAAATGAGATATACCCATACAATTATCATTCTCAAGACAAAACATAATCTTAAGATACTATGTTGTATGTTATTATTCCACATGTGTACATAAAGCATATAGAAATGCAAACCATCAACTAACATGTCAACAATGTATATAATACATATGATAAAAAAATCAAATGAAACCAAGCTTTATAATAATAAAACACAAATATAGAGTCACTCCCATTAACCAAGCATAATAAAAAAACTTAATATGTCCATATTTTTAACTTGTTCTGTAAAGCATACGGGCTTCAAATTCTTAGTTAGAAGATCAACCGATATAGACTTTATTCATATACACTCGATATTTATGTGTCCTTGAATTACAATTAATCCAGCAATCAATGATAAATAAAATTTGTCAATCAAGTCAATATATAAATACATCAAACTCTCACTAATCTAAAAATAAAAGATTCTAAAATTTTCATATTCTTGACATATTTCATAAAACTATGGATCTTAATATTGATTAGGGGATCAATACATATTGACTTTGATATTATACAAAATATCTCCCTTTCAACTACAATCTCTTACTGACAAAATTCTATCTTTTATATATAAAGATAATGAAAACTTTTATTGTTCCTTTAAATAACATTGCTGCCTATGATTATAAAAATTATAAGTGATTTTAAGATAGAATCAATAATTATAAGAAATAGGACAGAGTTTTATAATAAAATAATATGAATTGTGACTTTGCAACATACCACAAACTTTGCCTGTAAATCCAAGAATGCCGCTAGATTTTATTTATAACCTTTCTATAAAACAAAACCTCTAGTCATTTACATTATCATAAGAAATGACATGTATTTATTTTCTTTTCATATAATTTCTTTACTAGTACTACATCAACTAGTAATGGAAGTACTATAATTAGTTTGTATATTTAATATTACTCTCTCACTGTCCTCTAGTAGGAATAAATAAGAGCAATAACTTGTTTTCCTTCAGTATCATGTTTCTAATATATAGAAGCATCCGACATTATGCAAATCAGAATTTACAAATATGGCATGATTTAACTCAATATTCTTTATACTTCTATTACGATAGTAGAATTTGTATTCATTTAAAATTATCTAGATAACCAAAATAAACAGCATATTATTACAAAACTAAGATTTATTCGCTGATGGACTATCAATGATTAAGAGTTACAGGACAACTCCAACCATAAAGTTAAAAGATATTGTGTTACCCAGGTGGCTTTCCCAGAGGGGGTGAATTAAAAATTAAATAAAATTAAACAGATATGTGCTCTTTTAAATTCTTGTGTGGTAGGTGCTGTGATTTTGATATTTAAAGCAGAAGCAAGTAAAGAAGCAAAAGCACAATCACAAGCACAGCAATTTTATAGTGGTTCGCAGCAACCTTGCTCCTACATCCACTATCCAAGATACCACTTAGGATTTTTACTATATTCACCATAGAATACAGTCAGATTGTTTTACCGAGCTCATAATCCAAAACCCAACTTGGTTTTTCAACCGGGCTCACCAAAAACACAACTCTTGGTTTTCAACAGGATCACCAAGAACCTAATCTTGGTTTGACTGGGCTCACCAAAAATTCTTACAACGTTAGTTTTAAAACAGGATCACTAACAACTCATACTTGGTTTTTAATCAGGCTCACCAAGAACCTAACAACTCACAAATGAGTTAGAAAAGTAATCAACTAATGACAAACACAAGTTGTCTGATTGTTTGCAATTGCAGCTCAAGAGAGCCTTCTTAATGCTTATGCACTTCAATGGCTTCTTTTTCTTCTCTTCCTTAATAAGTGCTTTAAGCTTCTGGTTGGAGTCGGTGAAGACTTGAAGTCTGACTTGATGTTCTTCTTTTGTGCTCTCTTGCTCACAAGCTCATTTAATATTCAATTATTCATTAGCTTCTTCAAAGGTTGTCCAAATCCTTTATTTATAGAATCTGTACTCTTCTTAGGTAGATATAGTCATTGTATACAGTTGGGATTTGATATTTGACCGTTGGAGCACTTTTTAAATTCAAAAACAAAGTTCTGGAACTAGCCATTACTTTCTTGGAATTGATGTTCGAGTCGGCTCGAATCCTCAGAGAGTTGACTCTTTACTCTAGTCGAGTTGGCTCAGCATAATCGAGTCGGCTCAGATCCTTAGGTCTTCAAAGTTGTACTCTAGAGGAGTTGGCTCGCCTTAGTAGAGTTGACTCCCTTAGCTATTTTTTCAGAACTGATTTTCTCTGGACTCTGGAGGAGTCGGCTCGGATTATTGAAGGGTTAACTCGGATGCCTGACTGAATGGTTGAATCGGCTCGGATTGCCTTCGGGTCGGCTCACCTATCTGATTCAAGAAATGAAGATCTAGACGAGTCAGCTCGGGTTTTATTGAGTCGGCGCGGATCTCTGCATGCTAGAATTATTCAACCATGCCATGGACTAGAGTCGGCTCTCCTTACACCAGTCGGCTCGAGTGAATTTTCAATAAAATCTTCAACTCTTCTCAGAATTCATCCAGCAACTCTTAATCACTCAAGACTATTCCCAACTCAACTAACAATAGATTCTATATAATTTTAAGCTTAAAAAATACACAAAAGCAACCCATTTTCATGAATATTACATCAATTTTTCTTTGGATTCTTCTTTACATGAAACTTTTACAACACTACACATGACATATAACAAGGTTATAGGAGTTGCAATTGAGCATTAAAATCATCCTACAAAACTTGTAATGCACTTGAAAAGTTGTTAGTAAGACAAATGCATGCTCCAATATTTTGTTATCATTAAAATCACTCAAAAGGTCAACAATCTCTCCCTTTTTGATGATAACAAAACATCGAGCATGGAAAAACTTTACAATTACATGTATAAATATATTTAGAAGTAAATATTAACATGTATGAGCTGTATACCAAGAATGTATTCGAAAGAATTAAAGCATATTGACAATGTATCAAAGCTTTTGAAATAAGTCCAATATGTATCATAATAATACTTGTTAAAAGTTGTTTTTTTCCTGAAATGTATCAGAGTTTCAGATTAGCAAAAATATCAAGTCTTGAGATATCAATAGATGCTTATAGCAAGTTCTAAATAGAGAAAATTTGCAAATTTTGAGAGCATATTATAAGATGGATGAAAATTAGACTAAATGTATTCAAGCCATTCAGTTTCAACAATTTTTCTCCCCCTTTTTATATGTTCTTAAAATTTTGAAACCTCATGTTTTTCATTCTTTCTTCTGCCATTTTTCCATACATTCATTATCAATACCATTCTCCCCCTTTTTGTCATTAATCAAAAAGGTATTCAATTAATATCATTCTCCCTCCTTTGTTAAATACTTCAAGCTTAATTTGAAATAGAATGAGAATATTATAAACATTGTTTGAGATAATTTGACTTTCTCATAAAAGTTTTGATAATCTGATATAAAATCATCAATGCATACACAAATAACATAATTGCACAAGTCACATTGCATACACAATAAGTAAGAAAGGAAATACTTTCATTTCTATCAAAATGTTCAAGACAAATAAAAATACAAAAGATTGGTCTATTCACTATCACTAGGTTCTTCTATAATAGGTTCAGATTTACCATGCCAAGACCTAGGTTGATTAGAAAGTTCTCCAGTCCTAGTGGATGGTCCAGGTGGTGGTCTAGAAGAAATAGGCTGTGGATCAAATAAACCAGGAGGTACAAAAGGTGGTGGCTGAGTAGAATGAGGTGGAGGCTATCTAAAATGTGGTGCAGGCTATATAGGATGAGGTGCAGGCTGACTAGGTGTAGGTCTAGATGCTCTAAGAGTCTCAATGATTGAAAATAGTTTCGCTAGAAAAACCCATACAGTGCTCAGCTTTGTCTGAATCTTCTTATTTCCTTCATGGAGTGAAATGAGCTCACTAGCCTGAGTATTTGCAAAAGCCTCAACTGAACCTCTCAATCTGCCAAATTCTGCCCTGAGAATCCCCACACCTTTAGTATAATCATCTTCCATTTTCCTGTTCTGCTCAATAGATCCCATCCTATAGCTCATCTCTCGCAACTCATATCTAAATTCCTTAATGCTATAAGCTACATTTTGTCGGATGTCATCAGATACTAACCTGAAGGAGCTTAATAGTGACTGTATGTCAATCTATGGCTCTGGTCTGGTAGACTCAACACTGTCTACCTTGGAATGTAGCTATCTGATCTCACCATAGATCTTCTCAAGTTTGGTGTCGACTGTTTGAAGTTCGCCAAACATCGAACTAATGGAGCTAGTCAGAGTCTGAGATAGCTATCTTATATGCTGTGTAAGAAAGCATGAGACATAGAAGGTCCTGTGGTATCTGTAGATGATCCCAAAGTAGGTGCTGGTGCTGAAGTTGGTGGAGATGTTGGTGCTGGTGGAGATGCTGGTGTTGGTGGAGATGCTAGAGAAGTCATAGGACTCCCAACTCTCTCTCTATGCTCAAACTCCTCAGCATCAGGAATAGTTGATGCAGGATGATCGCGGGATGATCCTAAGATCAATATGATTGCAGGAAAATAGAAACAAATTTTTTAATAATTTTTTAGAATTTTAATTTGCAGGCTAAAGTCTAGAAATCAAGTAAAGAGTAGTAGGTAAATTAGCAATACAAAGAATCAACATACCCGCATAAAAACTCTTGCAAAATAATAAAAGTAGGACCTCGAGAATTGAAAAATCCCTAGTTAAGATATTATACCTTCAACAAATCAAAAATTAGAAGGGAGAAGGATTGTACCAACCACCGATTCACATATCTGATCAAAGTCGGGGTCACACAGCACACTCGGGATCATCGCTTGGAAGACAAGCCTTTAGTTCCTTGATTCTGGCAGCTATTTGGGATCAGTCCTAGAGGCAAGAGGGCCTCCTCTTTTGAGGTGAACACCTCGAGGATCCTGCAAGCATCAGAGGTCAGTAAGAGAACAAGTAAACAAGCCAAAAACAGGGAATTAGGGTTTGGAAGAGGGTGGAATCAGGGTTGATGAAGCTGGTAGCCTGGATGGGGGAAAAAGACTCCTTGCAGTGGATGGCATAGGGCTTCTTCTCTTTCGGTGGATTAAGGCTTGAATGAAGGTGCTTTGGGGTGGTTAGGGCTTGGATGAATTAGGGTTCAAAAGTCACACTCACACATACACAAAAGAACACAAGCTTAAGACAAAATTTCAACAAAGTTTTAATTCATGAATAAAGTTTCTTACAAGAGGGGGAGGGGTGGGGTTTTATAGATATTTCTCATGTCCTCTCCTTGTTAGGATAGAATTTCAAAGTTGAGTGGGAAAGGGATTACAAATTTCTTAAAACTAGGAGTATACAATTTGAATAGAAATTAAACTTGATCTCCTTGCTAAAATTGGACTTCTCCCTCTCTTGGACTTGGTCAAATGTGCTTCACTTGGGCTTGGACACCATCCACTCTTGGGCTTGGACCTTGAGCAGCAAGGGGCGGCCTCCTATTAGGCTTGGGCGACCTTCAAAGCTTGGCTTGGTGCATGGGCTTGAGCAGGACTTAGGCGAGCTGCAATGAATGGTGCTTGGGCTTTGATGCATGTCCCCTGGTCGGCTGGAAACCCTGGGCACCAACTTAGAAGTGGACTTGTGAAAGCCTAGGGTGCCATGGGCTTTTGGTACTTGAAGAACTTTGGGGCTGGGGTGCTTGGAATCTTTATGTGGAGAGACGTCATTGGCTTTTACTTTTGTGATCCTCCTCTTGTATAAAACAGTACTTTACATGGACTTGTAACATAACTTGTACTGGACTTACAGGACTCAATTGGACTGAGGTTGAGATAGCTCAACTTATTATAGGACTCAACTCTCAACTGGACTAACTTGATTACAAAACTTGACACATTATTAAGGATTCAAGAAAATCCTTAATCAGTAAACCAGATAGGGCCCCGTAATCTGTGTCGGATCCTGGTGCCCCCACCAATTCTCTTAGTATGAGAGGAACTCAGCCCTATCGAGTAAGGGTCAATGCGGCTCTCATATTGCTTAAGAAGGTTTGGGTTGAGGCACTGCAGATCCTCTCAGGTGATCCACGAGTCCTCGGATTCTGGCCGACCTTGCCATCGGACCAAATACAGTTGATAGCCTTTATTTCGGGTATTGTTGGCTTGATCGTCCAGGATGCACTCAATCCTTTCCTTACTAATAAGCCAATTTGTAAGTGGACACTCTGGGGTGGGTTCACTCATAAGGGATGGATAGGTTCAAAGTGCTCGCTAGGTATCGCTGTTGGCCCCCGGTACTCCATAGTTTTGAAATACTGAAGGTGGAACTAATACCTAATTTGGATGGCAACTTGAGCACATAGGTATCCAATCCCATTCTTTATTTTTGAATGGTCCAACTTTGCGAGCATGAAACTTTTTACAATCCCTGGAGGGAACTACTCAGGCCTAAGCCTGATCATCACAAAATTCCCTGCAAAAAGTTCTTTAGCTTGTTTTCAGAAATTAGCCAAGTTTTTATAGAGTTCATTAATTATGTTTATCTTTTGACTAATGTCCTGATGCAAATGCTGTGCAGAGGTCAGTGCAAGTGTGGACAAATGAATTAGGTCTGGAAACTTGTTAGACTCAAAACCAGATACTACTTCTTGGAGTTGTTCCTTAGGGACTTGTTCTTGAATTTCTTCTATGAACAACTCTTATGAACCCTCACTTTCATTAATAATGTTTGATCCTGGCCTAATCACTTCTCCAAATACTATAGTGGACTCAGGATCATTTTCCTTTGATTCTCAATAGGTTCAGAAGTTTCTTCCTCTAATATATTGGCCTTAATTAGATTAATTCCTGGTTTCTTTTCCTTAAGCTACTAGAATTTCTCTTATTGGGTCTCTAGGTTCGAGTCGGGGAATCACAAATTTCTTCCCTGGTGACTAAAAGTATAGATATGGTTCGACCAGACAGGGCTGCATCATGATTAAAAACCATGGTCGACCTAAATGATACTACTAACTCCCATGGAAAGGACTTCACACCAAATTTTCTCCTCATATGATTACAGTTAAATTAAGATTTGGCACCTAGACTTGATTAGATGAATGGAATCTACCCATGGACTTTATAGCGGCTAGGATGGAGAACCGGCATCAATCCTAAAGATTTAACTATATCGACAGTGATGGCATTGACAAAACTTCCACTATCTATTATAATCTTGCATACCTTATCCCTAATTTTTACAAAAGTTTGTAGGATGCTAGTCCTATGCCAGTCTTCCTCAGTTTGGATCTGGGTCAAGATGCATCTACTACCCCTACTAGGTTACACTGATCAAATTCCTCCTCATCTCCTTTATACGCCTCTATCAAGTCTACCTCAGCTTCATAAACCTCTTCTTCCACATCATCATTATTGGGTTCAGGCTCCTCCTCCTCAAGCTCCCCTATATGTAAAGATCTGGTGGGACACTGGCTAGCATAGTGACCTACCTTTTGCATCTAAAATAGGCATTGGGGTTGGGGCTTGGGGCTTTTTGAAATGCTGGTGCCTTACCCTTATCAATTCTAACTAGTACAGAATTGCTTGAACTGGATTGACTCAGAATTGGGCTGGGTCGAAGTGGATTAGGGTTAGGACAGGTTGAGTTAGGATTGGATCGAATTGGGTTTGGGTTGGGTCAGACTGGATTAGGGTTTGACCTAACTGGGTTGGGGTTAAATCGAACTGGGTTAGGATTGGGTGATGCAGAACGAAAGCTCTGATACCAAAATGATGCAGAACAAAAAAAAACAAAGAAGCATATGCGAAAGTAAAATTAAGATTAATTCTTTTTTTTTTTTTTATATATATATTTCAGAAATTGGCTTCGACTCAAAGTAAAGCTAAACTACGTTGAAGGAAATTAGGTAAGGATTGAAAGCACAGTTTAGAAGAAACTAAAGTAAAGTAGAAGAGAGTAGTATCGGATCGCTGGGGTTGAGAAACTCCCAGACCTAGGGTTTCGCTCTGAACTTTCAACAGAACAGAAATAGAGAGGAGAGACGGTTTACTAACCAGACAATGATCTTCAAAGGATTCTGGTGGAAGAACTCTCTCGAGCAGATTGTGGGATCCTCGGAGTCGGCTATCTTCGCAATGGATCCTCCAATACTTGGTCTCGTGGTTTGGTCGGCTTCTCCTGGACTCAAGATCTGGGAAAGAAGAGGAAAAAAAGATGGAATTCAGAACTCAAGAAAGATTTTCCAGGTTGAAGAACTTGAAAGCTGAAGTTGCTGAAATCGAATTCTCCTGGCGGCCGATCTGACTTCCCCTTAGATTTGTCTTAGATTTGCAGTGTGTCTGGACTGGGGCTGGATGCTGGTGGTCGGCCTGGACTTGGAGATGGTGGCCGTGAGAAGGGAATAGACTAGGGCTTGGTGGAAAGAGAAGGGTGATGGCGGCTAGGGTTTGGGAGTTGAGTGGCTAACCTAAGGTTTGGGGATTTGGAGATCTCTCACCTCCTCAAGGTTCCAGGGGACCCGGATTTACTCCCTCACGGAGCTCAACACCTGGAAGCAAGTGCGGAAAAGAGAAAACACAAGTTTGCTCAAGAAAAATTTCTTTCTTTCATCTGATTTTTTTTTAAACTTACAAGAGGGGTTTAATTTATAAGGCTTTACAAGGGAGGAGGGTTTCACATCTTCCCATGTGGGACTAAAGGAGGGGATCTACAAATTAGGGCAAATCCTTCACATATGGTCAGCCAAAGTACCAAAAAAATTAGATTTGGGTTATAAAAGGCAGGTATGGCACCACCTTGCTTGGATCTTCAAGAAAAATTTTCTTCCTTCCCTGGATCAACTCTTTTGGACTCCTCCTTTTCTTCGTCCCTAAGTCAAGGTCCTTCCCATCTTTGTTTTGGATGTCTTTGGCAGGTAGTGGGTGCCCCCTTGAAGTTCTCTTCCAAGAGGATTTTTTCCCTTCTTTGCTTTGGGTTTCTTGGGAAGTCTTGGCCGCCCCCTTGATTTGTGGTCTCTTGGTGGACTTCTCTTATCTGGCGCATGAAAGAAGGAAGTTGCCATCTGTTGAGTGGGGACTAAAAGCTGCTGGATGTAGATATGGCACCCCCTGGACTGGGAGTGTGGCTGGGAGTGTGGTGTCCACTTGCCTGGTCTTGGAAGAAAGTGTAACATCCCAGGTTGAAACCCTAGTCCACTACTGAGTCAACATGACTCAACAAAATAAAATGCAGGTAATGTAGACTCAAGCTAAATTAAGTTGATCTAGTCAACTCTTATTAAAAACCAAAAATCCTAATTCTTCGGGCAAGGTTAATCAGAGATCCAGATGGAGCTCTGAAGTCTTCTTCTGAGTCTGGTGCCCGCACCAATTCTCCCAGGGTGGGAGGAACTCGACCCTATCGAGTATGGATCAAGTTGGCTCTGGTATCTCTCCAAGAGGTCTGGGTCCAGCTCTTGTAACTCTTCTCGGGAGATCCAAGAGTCATCAGAATCTGGCCTTCCTAGCCAGCGACCAGGTATCTTTGGTATCCTCGATTACGAGTAGAGATAACCTGATCATCCAGGATCTTTTCAATCTGCTCTTTCTTCACAGGCCAGTTTGTTGGTGGACACACAGGATCAGTTCCACTCTACAAGAGCAGGATTAGGTTCAAAGCCTCGCTGGGAATCACAGCTGGCTCTCTATACTCTATTAGGTCTGTAATGTTGAAAGTGGAGCTAATGCCTAGTTCTGGAGGTAACTCGAGCACATAGGCATTGGATCCTACTCTCTTCACCACTCTAAATGGTCCAGCTCCTCTAGCATGTAACTTTCTAACGGTTCCAGGAGGAACCGTTCAGGCCTTAACCTAATCATTACATAGTCTCCTTCGTCAAAAGTTTTGACTCGCCTTTGAGAATCAGCCAACTTCTTATAAGTTTCATTACTTAAATTATTTTGGCATGAATTTCTTATGCAAGTCCTTTCATGCTATGCAAGGCATCAAGAGATGTGTGTGTGGATAATAGGAAATCAGATCAAAGTGGTGTGTTGAGGCTTGTATCCATGAACAATTTCAAAGGGACTCTTTGTCCCTATAGACCTATGATCGAAACCTTGAATGCAATTTCAGCCCTGACAAAATACAAATCCCATTCCTGGTGTCTCAAAATCTGAGACAATGTCTTAAACTCGATGATGATGCATTCCTAAAGAATGGACTTTATTCAAAGGAATCCTAGGTCTAAACCTAACAAACTACGGCTCTCTAAGTTTGACCTTGGGTCGGAGGATGGCATGCAGAGCATGAAAACTTATCATGGGTGCCTAGTAGGTGCCATAAGGTCTTCCAGAAGTAGGTGGCAAACCTAATAGGTTCTAACACGTGGTTCACTCTAAAGACTTTGACAAAGTATACTTGGATGGTGTAGAAGCATTGGAAGTCTAGAGAAAGGAAGGAGATATGAGCGGAGTCTCGAATTACCTGCTGACTAAAGGTGGTGACCTGAAGGTTTGAATGGTGATCTATGAGTGTCAACTGATCATCCTTACGAAAGGGAAAGTTTGCTACTCCTAGGAATGGATCAAGAGATGGTTCGGGGAGTAGCCTAGGACATGTGATTGCAACAGTTAAGGTTTGTTCTCTAAGCAAATAATGATCCACTTTCTTAAGAGATGGATTAGAGAATGATTCATGGAAGGGTCTATGGATGATGACCTCAAGACTTGAAATTTGACCTATGGGTGAGGAAAGGTATACTCTATAGAAGGGTAGCTCAGTCATGCGAAGAAAGGGGTCTGGGGCCATAAGGAGGACTTCTACAGGACTAGGTGAATCAATCCGCTCAAGAAAAGGATGTCCAACTGAGATTACGGGAGAGACCTTAGTGGCTGAGCATGGGACGAGGTCCAATTGTAAGAGGCTTGATTCAGTCATCCTAAGGAGAGGATCTACCATAGGGTGGGCAAACTTAAACAGTTTAGTGCAAAGATCTTCAATTGGTACTTGGGGAATGACTGTCATTAG
This sequence comes from Areca catechu, assembly GCA_021397845.1. Lineage (NCBI taxonomy): Eukaryota > Viridiplantae > Streptophyta > Magnoliopsida > Arecales > Arecaceae > Areca > Areca catechu. The sequence goes on along the minus strand of CM038051.1, from coordinate 135,057,394 downwards.
AGGATACGAACTGATAGCTCGGGCTAATACTATGAGTTCTTCCTGGGGGTATTTGACTAAGGAACTTGGTTCTCACAAATCTCTTGAATTTCTGAACTAGGTCCTACCACTTGGTTGCTCTCCAAGGTCTCCTCAGGTAAGGAACCAATAGTATCAATGTCAAATTCTTCAAGTTCTTCCCCCTCATATTCATCAACTAGACTCAAGCCAGCATCATATACTTCCTCGATGCCATCTTCAATGGGTTTCGGGTCAGTGGTGATCGGGTCAACTGATTCTAGGCTTGTCATACCTAACCTTTCTTCCTCATTGATAGGCTTGGGTTCTCCCTCATTAATGTCATCCTTAGGATTCTTACCACTTAGCTGTGCACAAGCCAGTCCTATGCAGGGGCACTGACTATGTTTATGGCCTCTTTCTCCACAAAACAAACATTCTTGCGATATAGGAACCTGGGTCATACTGGGTTTCAAGCTAGTAGAGACCTTACTTGGGCATGGGTGTGGATCTAAATGGTTTGATCTAAAAGACTTGGGTTGTTGAGTGACTGGTCTAGAATATTGTAAGGACCTCTCATAGACACGATCCATACTATAGATATCATGGTTAGGCTTCCTAAGGTTATGCTCAGGATCACGGTATAAGGTCCTCCTAGGTTCCTGGCATGGGTGAGGTTGGGGCCTATTAAATTTTGGATCAGGGGTCCAATTTTGATGTCTACGTTTCTCAAGTACTTGGACTCGATCTCTAAACTGGAAGAAACCCTCATTCATGTCCTGACTCAATTAGGTCATACTTTCGGTAAGATTTCTAACCATGGCCTCTAAATCTGGTTGGGTTTGACTAGGTTGGTATGGTACTCCATTCCGGGTAGACATGATGATGCAAGCAAGCACACAGAATATGACTAGACTAAAGCGACTACTGGCTCACTAGACCTAGAGTCCAAACTAGATGCCCAATCAGAGTGGCAAGCTAGCCTGTAGTAACTCGGGACTCAGCCAGGCAGGTGTAAGGGGAGTGTTAGGTCCCTGAATGCCAATCCTAGACACCAATCAGAGATTGGCCAGGTAGGCGGACCAGCACACAAGCCCTTCGGGATGGAATCCCTGAACCACCGTTCTAGACACTGAGTACAAAGCACACACAGAGTAACCAGACAAACTGACTCAACACTAGCCTTGACCCGACTTGTTGATGTCCCTAGCCCACTAGGGCAAATTAGGTCTAATCAATTTTTAGATTAAAGGCTTAGGTTCGAATGAGTGGGTGGTGGTTTTGGGCTAAGGAGAGGTTATCAACTCCTCCCCTTATCTTAGATGCTCAAATGCCTTTAAGATGAATTAAGAGATGAACACTCAAAAATAATTGTATTGCAGAACACAAAAACAGAGTTGCAGTAATTTAATTCTAAGAAATCCCACGGAAACTAATAAATCACAGGAAAATTATGCAAAATAGGTTCAATTATACTGGTTTCATCAAAACAGAAATTACTAAATTTGGAGTTACATGCAGTGAGAAATAAGTCCTGCAACTAGGCAATTACAGGCTGAAAATAGAGCACTTCCCCGTTTACAATTCCTGCTACGAAGTTATAACCCAACGGATCCCCTACACGCCCTAGGAACACCCCGTGGAATGGGAAGAGGAGGTTTGCACCTCGCTTTGTTCCTAGGACCGGACATCCTGGAGTCTACTTCGAGCAGACAAAGTAAAAAGAGAGAGACTCAAACAAGCAATCAAAACAGAAACCCTAGACAGGGCTCTGATACCAAAAATGATGCATAACGAAAGCTCTGATACCAAAATTGATGCAGGATGAAAAAAATAAAGAAGCGTATGCGGAAGTAAAATTAAGATTAATTCTTTTTTTTTTTTATATATATTTCAGAAATTGGTTTCGACTCAAAGTAAAGCTAAACTATGTTGAAGGAAACTAGGTAAGGATTGAAAGCACAGTTTAGAAGAAACTAAAGTATCAGAGTAGTTCAGAAGTAACAGATCGCTGGGGGTTGAGAAACTCCCAGACCTAGGGTTTCGCTCTGAACTTTCAACAGAACAGAAATAGAGAGGAGAGACGGTTTACTAACCAGACAGTGATCTTCACAGGATTCTGGTGGAAGAACTCTCTCGAGCAGATTGTAGGATCCCGGAGTTGGCTATCTTCGCAATGGATCCTCCAATACTGGTCTCGTGGTTTGGTCGGCTTCTCCTGGACTCAAGATCTGGGAAAGAAGAGGAACAAAAGATGGAATTCAGAAACTCAAGAAAAGATTTTACCAGGTTGAAGAACTTGAAAGCTGAAGTTGCTGAAATCGAATTCTCCTGGCGGCCGATCTGACTTCCCCTTAGATTTGTTGTAGATCTACAGTGTCTGGACTGGGGCTGGATGCTGGTGGTCGGCCTGGACTTGGAGATGGTGGCCGTGAGAAGGAAATAGACTAGGGCTTGGTGGAAAGAGAAGGGTGATGGCGGCTAGGGTTGGGAGTTGAGTGGCTAACCTAAGGTTGGGGATTTGGAGATCTCTCACCTCCTCAAGGTTCCAGGGGAACCCGGATTTACTCCCTCACGGAGCTCAACACCTGGAAGCAAGTACGGAAAAGAGAAAACACAAGTTTGCTCAAGAAAAATTTCTTTCATTCATCTGATTTTTTTTTAAACTTACAAGAGGGGTTTAATTTATAAGGCTTTACAAGGGAGGAGGGTTTCACATCTTCCCTTGTGGGACTAAAGGAGGGGATCTACAAATTAGGGCAAATCCTTCACATATGGCCGACCAAAGTACCAAAAAAATTGGATTTGGGTTATAAAAGGCAGGTAGATGGTGCCACCTTGCTTGGATCTTCAAGAAAAAATTTCTTCCTTCCCTGGATCAACTCTTTTGGACTCCTTCTTTTCTTCCTCCCTAAGTCAAGGTCTTTCCCATCTTTGTTTTGGATGTCTTTGGCAGGTAGTGGGCGCCCCCTTGAAGTTCTCTTCCAAGAGGATTTTTTCCCTTCTTTGCTTTGGGTTTCTTGGAAAAGTCTTGGCCGCCCCCTTGATTTGTGGTCTCTTGGTGGACTTCTCTTTATCTGGCGCATGAGAGAAGGAAGTTGCCATCTGCGGAGTGGGGACTAAAAGCTGCTGGATGTAGATATGGGCCCCCTGGACTGGGAGTGTGGCGTCCACTTGCCTGGTCTTGGAAGAAAGTGTAACATCCCAGGTTGAAACCCTAGTCCACTACTGAGTCAACATGACTCAACAAAATAAATGCAGGTAATGCAGACTCAAGCTAAATTAAGTTGATCTAGTCAACTCTTATTAAAAACCAAAAACCCTAATTCTTCGGGCAAGGTTAATCAGAGATCCAGATGGAGCTCTGAAGTCTTCTTCTGAGTCTGGTGCCCGCACCATTGGGTCGACCTTAGTATACCTAGTTTGGGTTTGATTTTGGAAATGGGGCATTGTTCCTAATTGGTTTAGATCATTGATATGTAGGTGGTGAGGACACAAGAGCTAGGAAGAGGAAGCAAACCTTTTTCAATTCAATTTGGATCACCAATGAGTAAGTCCATGTGTTCTTCACAAAGAACACTTGAGTCTCAGTTGTTTTGAGTTTATAATTAGCTCAAATTGAGTTGTAATTTGATCAAATTGAGTGTAATTTGGTCAATTAGGGTTGTTGGGTTACCAATTGAGTCCATTGAGTCCATCAATTGGTTTAAGAGTCTAGTAAATAGTATTAATTTGCTTTATTTGATGAATTGTCTAGTTTGAGTCATGTAATTAGTGTTTGAATAAGTTAAGGAGTGTCATAGGTACCCAAGATCCAAGTTGTCATTACCTTGGTAGATCAATTTTAGGTAAAAAAAGGGTTGTCCAAATTTCATTCAGACATTCAGACATTCAGACATCCAGACATCCAGACATCCAGATACTCAGACATCCGGACATCCAGATATCCAGATATGGGGACAACATTCAAAATCCATCTTTATCCAAAAGAGGTGCCCCATCCCATTTTTCATCGCCCATTTGAGATTTCAAGGAGGCACTAAATTAAGAGGAGTAAAGCAGAAGGACTCTGCTTCTTATATGGCGCCCCCTCCCTCATTCTTGACACTCATTCTAGATGACGCCCCCCATGGTCCATTCAAAAATTAAATGGAAGAGTCTAAGATGAATTAAAGAGTCCAAGATAAATGGAGGTTTATCCAAAGTTCAAAGGAGGAGTTATCTTTTATCTTCTTTTAAATTCAAAGGAGGGATTTTAAACTTAAATTCAAGCATTCAAAGCCTTTCTTATCCCATGTTGCTGACCAAGGGAATAGAATTCATTCAGATTTTATGCCAAGGATGAGAAGGAATTAGCGCCAAATGAGAAATAAGAAAGAAGGATTAGCGCCCAACTTCATTTTGCCAAACAATTTTTTTATGTCATCGCTCAAGCCATGGAGAGAAGGAATTCAAAATTCAAAATTCAAGGAAGAAGCTAAGAAGCCAAGGAATGTTCAAATTTAAATGTAATTTAAATTTAAAAGAGTCCTATGATATCTTCATGTGTGAAGAAGTCTATAAATAGGACCCCATACCCTTTGTAATTGTTGATAATTGAATTATGAAATGAAATGCTATCTTTTTCCATAAAGCTGGGTAGGCTTAGTGATTTTCTCTAAGGGCGGGGAGGTCCTTAAGAGCTCAAGGTGGGGAGGTCCTTGAGAGCTCAGGCGGTGAGGTCCTTGAGTGGAGGTTCTACCAGATTCGATAATTGCTACCGATCTTCTTTTAGCTCTTCGCATCCAACCTTTCATTTTTCCATTTCGAATCTGAATTACGTCAATATTAAGTTTTATTTGCAGCCTTCTTTGTAGATCCCAGGTGTTCAAGGACCTTAGAGGATGGATCCTTTGCTTTCGAACCAAGATCTGATGGTGGATCTAAAATCTGGAGTCCTGATCTTCATCATACTGCGAAATCTGAGCGACTGAGCAACAGATCCATCTCGAGTCGAAGTGAATCTCCATTAGGGTAAGTAACCAATCCTTTTCTCATCAGATTTGATAATTGAACCATGGAATAGCCTGATCTTAGATGGTTTCCTAGCCATCGACGGTCCTTATTCTTCATAACTTGTAGAGCGAATTGCGGGTGAGTGGTTAATTGCCTTCTTTACTCTTTCAATCTATTATGTTAGTTGCTTTACTATGATCATTGCTCTCTAAATCATCTAGGCTAAAATTGAATCATCCTACACCGCATTGTAACTGTCCCGCATCATTTTATTGGTATTAGAGCTATGTGCCCCATATTTTATTGGTATCAGAGCTATGTGCCCCATCATTATTGGTATCAGAGCCTTAGGTTAGATTAGGGTTTCATGCTTGCTGAATTCTGCATGTACCTGAACTTGATCTGCATAGAACATCATATTAGATTAGTTATTTTCATTTGAAATTAATTTTCTGTAATCCCCAATAAGTCAGTAATTAGCATCTCAAATTTTATTTAAAAATAAAAAATATTTTTCTGCATTTTTTTTAATCTCTGCTGCGTAGTTTAGGTCTGCTGTAATTTTTTTACCTAGTTTCCATAGCTTTCATCATAGCTATCCAAAACTTAGTTCATTTGATCTTTTTCATTAATCTAAGCCAAAACAAACTCAGATCTAAATATTCCTTATAGATTTCAGATCTGAGGGTTTTTTTTTTAAAAAAAATATTTTATAATTATTTTAGAGTACTTTGGTGGAAGGAAATCATGACTCTTGAGCGAATATACGAAAGTATATTTATGACCCATGGGAGTAATGAGCTACGGACGGACGTGATAACCCGAGATTGAAGTCTATTTTGTGCTTAAGTGTATGCTTGCTTGCTGGAATTTTTTTGAGATTTGTGTGTTTAAGATTGCTTGATTAATTTCTTAAGCACAAATTAGGGTTTCTTTGGCTCATTCGATCTATTTAGAGTCCACTAAAATTTAATACCTGCAATTTAAATCTAAAATCCAAAATTTAAAATTTAAAATTCGAAACTTAAAGTTTAAATTTTGAGTTGCTAGTGTTATCATATCTTATCTTGATTGTGCATTCATTTGAAAACACTTAAGGGCAAGCAATATAACATAAGTGAAGGATTGAGACCCTTTCCTTAGCCCAAAACAACCAACCCCATTTGGATAGTCCTAAGTCTTAATTAAAATTGAGTAGCACTTAAAGCTAGGGACAGCAACAGATCGGATTTTATATATGTGTTAACCCATTATAGTAGTTACTTCTGTGTGTGCTTTTGAGAATTGTTGTCTAAGGCTAGAGGTCTAGAGGCAAACGCCCTAAGCGGACTGGTGGTTCTTTAATATGGACCTTATGAAAGTGAGGGGAGCCACCCACCACCCCTTCTCTTACCTGGCCAATCGAGGAGTTACTACAGTCTTGGTTATTACCTGGACTAAGCACTATATTGGCCCTTAGGTCTAGGAACCCTAGACTTAGGTTGTTTTATAATGTTTGTATTGCATGACCATTAGAGCAGGCCAAACCCAACCCAGTCTGATCATGGAGTCCATTATAGAAATTTTACTAAGGACCTTCAATGAACAATGTGCCCTGATAGATAATAGGTGTGACCGACTAGATAAGCGACTCGATAACCTAGAAAGAACCCGTAGGGCCGGACTAACCCTGGTTCACCTAAATAGACTTTCCATGGACCCAGAATTCATTGGCGAGAATCTATTTGGATTAGTGCCCCTTATCAAAAATCAGGATCTAGCCAAGTCCACCCGAGTCGACCCATTCTACAACAGAGTCAACCCAATTTTTATTAGAGCTGACTAAACCCTAATCCAAGCCAACCCACTCCTGTGACCCCGTTTGTTCCTAATAATGACCCTGAAGAGGAAATATCTATTCCAGACTCAGAGTTAATTGACCAGAAGGTTACTCAAGCTGAAACCGTAGTGGAAATATATGAAGCTGGAGAAAACCTGATGGATGAATACGAAGGAGAAGACTTCAAGGAGGACAACTCTAGTACCTTACCTGAGGAAACCCTTGGAAAAGAAAAGATTGTTGAGCCTAGTCCTAAAATATCAGAACAATAGGAAATTAATGAGGACTTGGTTCCTGTAACTCAATGCCCTCAGGAAGAACCCAATCTTTTAGCCTTGACACAATACCTCCTTCAAGTCCCTGAGGAACAACCCCAAGAGGTCGACATTATTTTAGAAGACCTTCCATATGACCTTCCACCACCTAGAAGCATCCCGTCTGCCATAGATCTTACATTAATAGATCAATATTCAAATCTTAAGGTCATCTTGAGTAACCAAGGTCTGTTTCAAGCTTCCCCTAAGTTATGCCAAGACTTCGATTCCTATTTCTTACCCTTCCCTTATCATGCTTTTAGAGCCATTAGGTTCCGCGTTGAAGAGATTACTAGGTTGCATGAGCCCTTAGAGCCCATCCCTTTTGCTACCTACTTTTGGAAGACCTTATGGCATTTGCGAGGGATTCATGGTAACTTTTCATGTGCATACTAGGCCAAGGTCAAACCTAGAGAATCAATCGTCTGTTAGATTTAGACCCTAAGAGTCCAATAAAATTCCTCTCAATAGGATTATATAGTTGAGTCTATTTTTGTCAAGTGTTAGTCTGAGTCCCAGAGTCCACAGAGTCATTTGCATAACATGTCAAAGCATTGCATAAAGAAATTAGTAACAAAATTAAAAAGAGCAATGAATCATATGAGCACGAGGCTAACTTACATAAGAGATTTAAAGAGTTTAACGAAGGGGACTTCATCATGATCAGGTTACGACCTGAGCGATTTCCAGTTGGAACCATGAAGAAACTACACACCCGTAGTGCTGGACCGTATAAAATTATAAAGAAGATTGGACCTAATGCTTATATGCTAGAATTACCATCTGAGTTAGGTATTAGTCCGACCTTCAATATATCTGATCTAGTCGAGTTTAAGGAACCAATGGTGATACCTAGTGAGCCATTTGAGCCTGATCCCACCTTTGAGAGTGACCCTATCCCAGAATGTCCACCAGCCAAATTACCAGAGAGGAGAGAAAAGATTGAGCAGATCATGGATGATAAGATCATAAATACTAGAAATAAGAACTACCAAAGATATCTGGTTCGTTGGCAAGGGAGACCTGAGTCTGAGGATTCTTGGATCACCAGAGAGGATCTTCAAAAGTTGAACCCTAACTTGCTAGAACATTACCATAGCCGAATTGACCCATACTCGACGAGGTCGAGTTCCTCCCACCCCGGGAGAATTGGTAAGGACACAAGAGCTAGGAAGAGGAAGCAAACCTTTTCCAATTCAATTTGGATCACCAATGAGTAAGTCCATGTATTCTTCACAAAGAACACTCGAGTCCCAGTTATTTTGAGTTTGTAATTAGGTCAAATTGAGTTGTAATTTGATCAAATTGAGTGTAATTTGGTCAATTAGGGTTGTTGGGTTACCAATTGAGTCCATTGAGTCCATCAATTGGTTTAAGAGTCTTGTAAATAGCATTAATTTACTTTGTTTGATGAATTGTCTAGTTGGAGTCCTGTAATTAGTGTTTGAATAAGTTAAGGGGTGTCATAGGTACCCAAGATCCAAGTTGTCATTACCTTGGTAGATCAATTTTAGGTAAAAAAAGGGTTATCCAATTTTCATTCAGACATTCAGACATCCAGATATCTAGATACTTAGATATCCGGACATCCAGACATCCAGATATGGGGACAACATTCAAAATCCATCTTTATCCAAAAGAGGCACCCCATCCCATTTTTTATCGCCCATTTGAGATTTCAAGGAGGTGCTAAATTGAGAAGAGTAAAGCAGAAGGACTTTGCTTCTTATCTGGCACCCCCTTCCTCATTCTTGATGCCCATTCCAGATGATGCCCCCCATGGTCCATTCAAAAATTAAATGGAATAGTCCAAGATAAATGGAGGTTTATCCAAAGTTCAAAGGAGGAGTTATCTTCTATCTTCTTTTAAATTCAAAGAAGGGATTTTAATCTTAAATTCAAGCATTCAAAGCCTTTCTTATCCCATGTTGCCGACCAAGGGAATAAAATTCAATTCAGATTTTATGCCAAGGATGAGAAGGAATTAGTGCCAAATAAGAAATAAGAAAGAAGGATTATTGCCCAACTTCATTTTGCCGAACAATTTTTTTATGTTGTCGCCCAAGCCATGGAGAGAAGGAATTCAAAATTCAAAATTCAAGGAAGAATCCAAGAAGCCAAGGAGTGTTCAAATTTAAATGTAATTTAAATTTAAAAGTCCTATGATATCTTCATGTATGAAGAATTCTATAAATAGGACCCCATACCCTTTATAATTATTGATAATTGAATTATGAAATGAAATGCTGTCTTTTTCCACAAAGCTGGGTAGGCTTAGTGATTTTCTCAAAGGGAGGGGAGGTCCTTGAGAGCTCAAGGTGGTGAGGTCCTTGAGAGCTCAAGGTGGTGAGGTCCTTGAGTGGAGGTTCTGCCGGATTCAATAATTGCTACCGATCTTCTTCTAGCTCTTCGCATCCAACCTTTCATTTTTCCATTTCAAATCTGAATTACGTTAATCTTAAGTTTTGTTTGCTGCCTTCTTTGCAGATCCTAGGTGTTCAAGGATCTTAGAGGATGGATCCTTTGCTTCCGAACCAAGATCTGACGGTGGATCTAAAATCTGGAGTCCTGATCTTCATCCTACTGCGAAATCTGAGCGATCGAGCAATAGATCCATCTCGAGTCGAAGTGAATCTCCATTGGGGTAAGTAACCAATTTTTTTCTCATTAGATTTGGTAATTGAAGCATGGAATAGCCTGATCTTAGATGGTTTCCTAGCTGTCAACGGTCCTTATTCTTCATAACTTGTAGAGCGAATTGCGGGTTAGTGGTTAATTGCCTTTTTACTCTCTTCAATCTATTATGTTAGTTGCTTTACTATGATCATTGCTCTCTAAATCATCTAGGCTAAAATTGAATCACCCTACACCGCATCGTAACTGTCCCGCATCAGTAGGTCCCCTCTAGGATTGTTCATAATGTCTAGCTATCTGGTATGCTTGCTCTAAGTCGATGACTTCTCTCATGTATAGCTCTCTCTGGATATCTTCACGTAATCCGGTTCTAAACCAAGACAGGGTTTGTGCTAGAGATTTTGATTCATTGCACCTAACGACGAGGTCATCAAACTGGGCAATGTAATCTACTACTGACCTATTCCCTTGATGTATCCTATTCCATTGGTCTAAGAGTTTCTAATTGTAGGATTTAGGAAGGTACTTCTCCTTAAGTTTCAATTTCATCTCTTGTCTGGTGGTTATGGGAGGAAGATCTTGTTTTCTCCTAGTGCGCTCAAGGTTAGCCCGATATAGCCTAGCTTGACGAATCAACCTCATATTTGCAAACTTATACTTCATCTCTTCACTCATGTCATACCACTCAAAATAATAATCCATGTCTCCTACCCAGTCTACATAGACCTTTGGTTCAAGACTACCATCAAAGGTGGGTGCCTCTACCCTAATATTTCTCATGGCCCTTTCATCTTGATCACAAACTTCATGGTGGGCCTTTCTACGGTTGGGTTCCTGAATAGGGTCAGGGTCTTGAACTCTCCTAGGGTTAGTTTCCTAGTATGGTTCCTGGCATTGGACTCTCCTAGGATTGGGTTCCACAAATTGGCCCTGGTTCTGGGTTCTCCTAGGGTTGGGCTCCATAAATTGGTCTTGATTTAGGGCTCCTCTAGGGTTATGAGAGGTGGAACAGGGAATCAGGATCATGTTCAGTATTGGACTCTTGGTTCTTTCTATGGTACCTAATCTATTTTCTACTTGGTCTAGCCTATAGGTTAACTGATCTATCCTATGGGTTGCTTGGTTATATGATTGGGTCATCTAGTTGATCTGAGTGGTCAACTAGGCAAGCTGGGTTTGGTATTTGTCTGGTTCATCTGGGCTAGCTGATTTTGGGGTTGGGTATTGAATTGGTCAAACCTAAAGTTCATCTGGTTCATCTGGGTGGTTTGCAGCTCATTCATGGCCTTAATGAGAGCTTCAAGATTGGATTCCATGGTTGAGCTAGGTTGGAGTTTAGACTATTGATATTTGGTCCCTAGTCTAGTAGTCATGCAATCAAACAAGCAAGGTGGTATGATGTAGTCAAGCACACAATGTTATTATGGACTACAGTTTGCTAGACCTAGAGCCAAAATTGAATGGGTCTACTCAACTTACATTTAACTCAATAGCTAATCCTTCTACTGACCAGGTAAGAGGTGGGGTGGTGGGAGGCTCCCTCTGCCCGTGACAGGGTCCTAATTAAAAATCACCGTCCACTTAGGGCGTTTGCCTCTGGACCTCTAGCCTTAGACACCAGTTTCTGTAATAGCTAGGGAATTAGGTGCACTAGTTGGTCCACACAATTCGGACCTGATCTGTTGATGTCCCTAAGCTCTCTAGAGCAATTAGGTTGCTAATTGATTTTAGTTAAAGCTTGGGTTCTGATGCTGGGTGGTTGTTTTGGGCCCAGGACAGGTGATGAAATCCTGCCCTGATCTGAGATAAGAAATTGCCTTTAAGATTTATTGAATAAGATAATGATAATCGATGAGCCCTAATGCAACTATTAACAATAAAATAAAAATATCTTTTTATCTTTTATGAGGTGGCAAATTAATTTAAGTTAATTAAATTATCAAACAAAATTTGGGCTTGGGTGAGGTAGGGTTTGGAAGTTGATTAGATTTCGTTTAGTCAAGTATGCAGAACTGAAATTATGGTTTATTTAGAAGCAAAATTTGGTTTCTGTGCATAAAAAAATCAAAAAATTTCAGGACAGAGCATGAATAGTAAAAATTTTCCCTACCAAATTTCATATATAGAAAAACTCGGATGATGATGCAAAACTTAGAATTTTCAGACTATGTGCAGAAGTTCAGGATTTCTATTAGGGTTTCTAAGATATAGAATTTTTTTATATTTTTGTTTTTATAAAAATAATTAAAAATTATGAAAATTATTAGGACTAAACAGAGAGTATTACATGAGAATTTTAGAAAAAAACAAAATTTCTAAGATGATGAACTAGACTAAAACTCAGACACCTACTGCAGATGATAGGATGCAGAAAAACAGTAATGGATGTTTTTGTAATTTTGATGAAGATGCAAGCTATCCTTAACTAGCTCTGATACCAAACTAATGCAGGATGATCCTAAGATGATATGATTATAGGAAAATAAAAATTATTTTTTTATAATTTTTTTTGAATTTTAATTTGCAGGCTAAAGTCCCCAAATCAAGTAAAGAGTAGCAGGTAAACTAGCAATGCCAAAGAACAAACATACCGCATAATAACTCATGCAAAACAATAAAAGCAGGACCTTAGGAATTGAGAAACCCCTGTTAGGATAGCGTACCTTTAACAAATCAAAATTAGGAGGGGGAAGGATTGTACCAAGCACTGATTCGAAGATTTGATCGAAGCTGGGGTCACATAGCACTCGGGATCGTTGCCTGGAAGACAAGCCTTTAGTTCCTCAGTTCTAGTAGCTATCTGGGATCAGTCTTGGAGGTAAAGATGGCCTCCTCTTTGGAGGTGAACACCTCAGGATCCAACAAGCATCAAAGGTCAGTAAGAGAACAAGTAAGAAAGCCAAAATAGGGAATTAGGGTTTGGAAGAGGGTGGAATCAGGGTTGATGAAGCTGGCAACCTAGATGGGCGAAGAAGACTCCTTGCAGTGGACGGCCCGGGGCTTCTTCTCTTTGGGTAGATTAGGCTTGAATGAAGGTGCTTTGGGGTGGCTAGGGCTTGGATGAATTAGGGTTCAAAAGTCACACTCACACACACACACAAAAGAACACAAGTTTAAGACAAAATTTTAGCAAGTTTTATTCATGACAAAAAGTTTCTTACAAGAGGGGAGGGGTAGATATTTTATAGATGTTCCCCATGTCCTCTCCTTTATTAGGATAGAATTTCAAAGTTGAGTGGGAGACGGATTACAAATTTGCTTAAAAGTAGGAGTATGCAATTTGAATAGAAATTAAACTTGATCTCCTTGTTAGAATTGGACTTCTCCCTCTCTTGGACTTGGCCAAATGTGCTCCAATTGGGCTTGGACACCATCCACTCTTGGGCTTGGACCTTAGGCAGCAAGGGCAGCCTCCTATTGGGCTTGGCTGGCCTTCAAAGCTTGGCTCGTGCAAGGGTTTGAGTAGGACTTGGGCGGGCTCCAATGAATGGCGCTTGGGCTTTGATGCATGTCCCCTGTGGGGCTGGAAACCCTGGGTGCCAACTTAGAAGTGGACTTGTGAAAGCCTGGGGTGCCATGGGCTTTTGGGACTTGAAGAACTTCTGGGCTGGGGTGCCTGAAAGAAGAATATTTTTGGAATCTTCATGTGGAGAGACTTCATGGGCTTCTAATTTGGTGATCCTGCTCTTGTATTAAACTGGTACTTGACATGAACTTGTAACATAACTTGTACTGGACTTACAGAACTCAACTGGACTGAGGTTGAGATAGTTCAACTTATTATAGGACTCAACTCTCAACTAGACTAACTTGATTACAAAACTTGACACATTATTAAGGATTTAAGAAAACCCTTATTCAGTAAACCAGATAGGGCCCAGTAATCTGTGTCAGATCTTGGTGTCCCCACCAATAGTATGCTCAGCAGTAGTGGTAGTCTCCTCAACAGGTAACTGCTGTGCAGGCTTCTTAACATCAGGTACTGAAGGCTCAGCAGTAGTGGCAGTCTCCTCAGGTAGTTGCTCCTCAAGCTCCTCCTCCTCCTCCTCCTCATCATCACTAGATGAGCCTACTACCCTCTGTCCAGATCCTTTCTTCCTCCAAGTTTCATCAGTCAATGGGTAACCCATTCTCTGCAATGACTTGGAAGAGTAAATGTCTGTATGGTGCAGTGGCCTACCATCCTCACCAGTCAAGTCACTCTGGAGGCCTAAAATAGTAATGTGAAAACCATTTCATACGGGAGACAGGCCTTCACCTTTCTTATTGCTTCCTTCATCTGTAATAGCATGATATGTGGCAAATTGAGGGCCTCCCCCTCAATCAGATATCCCATGAAGCATAGGTCTCTCTCACTCACCCAGTCAAATTGACTTGTTCTTGGGAGAAAAATCCTGCTGATGAAGTTGTGTAGAAATCTCATCTCTAAGGAAGGGAGTTAGCTTTTACATTCCAATTCCACTCACATCACTCCTTTCCAAGATGGTTCTGAAGGTTTTTTGTCTGTCTTTTAGAACTAAATGATTGATTCCCTCATTAGGCATTTCAAGCAAACTGCTCAACCTTTCTTCTAAAACTATTATTCTTTTTCCTTTGACAGTGGATTCAATGTGATGTTCTTCCAAAATTAGATTCTCATAAAAACTTTGTACCAAGTTGGGATATGTAGAAACATTCAAAGAACAGAAAAATGACCAACCTTGATCTTCAATCATGTCACCAATCCGAAGCCCTAGGTCCTTTAGGAATGAAAAAATTATCCTTCATCCACTTGTAACCGGACAGATTGCCATGGAAAGTACTTGTCTTGGTGGAGAAGGTGATGCCTCTTGTTCTTCTTCCTATTGTCAACTTCGAGTTGACTCATCTTCCCTTCTTTTTGATCTTCTTTCTCTTGGAGAGCTTTCTTCATTGGTTCGAGGGAGTTTTGCAATAGCTTTCTTCGGTGCCATTGATCGAGCTCAAGAAGATTGCAAGGGTTTAAGCTAGAAAAGGTAGGTCGAGATGAAAGGAAGAAGTTCTTAGGTTGGAAATTAGAGTTCTAAGCCAATAGGAATGAAATAACAAAGTATAAGGGCTTAGGTTAAGTCCTACGTCTCAAATAAAAAAATTCCTATCCCGACATCCGAGTCATCTTGGCTCAACCTAAATTACTTGGGTCGACTCGAGCAAAAACTCCAAAGAAGGTTCCAAACAGTTCAAAATAGATCTTAAATGAAAGATATACACTAAGAGATATGGTCATTATCCTTAGTTTGATGTAGGAGGCTTTCTAGATAATGTTTCCTTAATTTTGAAGAATTTAGGTCAAGTTTTCTAAAATGGTCATGTAGACCTAATTCACCTCTAATGAATTTAAATCTATCTAAGTTAAGAGGTTTAGTAAAAATATTAGCAAGTTGATTTTCAGTTATAAACAAATTCAAGGATAATATCACCATTTAAAACATGATCTCTAATAAAATGATGTCTAATCTCTATATGCTTTGTTCTAGAATATTGAATTGGATTTTTTGACAAATTGATAGCACTTGTATTATCACATTTGAAAGGAATTTTGGATTGTATAACACCAAAGTCTTATAGTTGTTTAATCCGAAGAACTTGTGCTCAACAACTCCCTGCAGCTATGTACTCTGCTTCAGTAGTAGATAGTGCTACAAAGTTTTGTTTCTTACAATGCCATGAGATTAAATTCAACCCTAAAAATTGGCATGTACCACTAGTACTTTTTCTATCTATTTTACATCCACCATAATCAGCATCCAAAAAACCAATTATATTTAATGAAAATTGCTTTGAATACCATAGACCTAAATTACTTGTTCCTCTTAGATATTTTATGATTCTGTTTATTGCAACCATATGTAATTTTTTAGGATTAGATTGAAATCTAGTACAAACACATATGCTAAACAAGATATCAGGTCTACTAGCAGTTAAGTACAATAGTTATCCGATCATACCTCGATAGAGCTTTTGATCAATGTTGTTGCCATTTTCATCTTTATCTGATCTACAGGTAGGACTCATGGGTGTGCTTGCTTCTTTTCTTATCTTCATACCAAACTTCTTGATGATTTCTTTGATGTATTTGGCTTGGTTTATGAAGATCCCTTCCTTTATTTGTTTTACATGAAGTCGAAGAAAGTAATTTGGTTCACCTATTAGACTAATTTCAAATTCATCCTGTATCAACTCAGCAAATTCTCTACAAAGAGTTTCATTAGTTGCACCAATATAATATCATCAACATAAATTTGTACAACTAACATATCATTATTTTTTTTTCATAGAGAGAGTTTTATCTATATTTTCTTTTATTAATCATTTTCAAGTAAGAATTTGCTCAATTTGTCATACCAGGCTCTAAGTGCTTGTTTAAGTCCATACAATATTTTATTAAGTTTAAAACATGATTAGGGAAAGCATGACTTTCAACACTTGGTGGTTGTTCTACAAAAACTTGTTTTGATATAAAATCATTTAAAAATATACTTTTACATCCATTTGGAAAAGCTTGAAATTCATGTAGCAAGCAAATGAAAGTAGTAATCTTATAGCCTCTAGTCTTGCTACGGGTGCATAGGTTTCATAAAATCTATTCCTTTTTCTGGATTGTATCCTTTAGTTTTAAATCTAGCTTTATTTCTAATTACTTTATCTTGTTCATCTAGTTTATTTTTATAGATCCATTGGTTTCTATCATGGGATGGTCTGATGGTCTGTCAACTAGAGTCTACACATTATTTTTTTCAAACTGTTTAGTTTTTCATCATGTATGGCCAACATCTAGTCAGGATCATTTTAAGCTTCTTCTAAACTATGTGGCTCTATTTATGATACAAATACTAGGTAATCATGTGCATCTCTATGTGATGACCTAGTCCTAACACCTTGAGAGGGATCACCAATAATTAAATCTCTTAGATAAGAAGTTACATACCTCCATTCTCTTGGTAAATCAGCATGATCCTTACTTACCATCTCTTCTCCTTCTTGAGTTGGTTTCTCTTGTATGATCATATCATCCATTCCTTTTCAAATGTACATGTATCATTGTCTGTACACTCTTCTTTCTTTGAAGATGAGGGGTTAGTTTCATCAAATAAACATCTACTATTCATCTAAAGTTAATGTTCTTTTATTAAATATTGTATATGCTTTGCTATGTATTGAATAACCAAGGAAAATTGCTTCATCAGATTTAGCATCAAATTTTTTTAGATTATCCTTTCCATTATTTAGTACAAAGCATTTATAACCAAAAATATGAAAATAATATAATATTTGGTTTCTTTTCATTTCAAAGCTCATAAGGGTTTTTCTTTAACATTGGTCATATCAAAACACGGATTAAAATATAGCAAGCAGTGTTCACCACTTCTATCCAAAAGTATCTTGGAAGATTGCCTTCACATAGCATTGCTCGGGCCATCTCTTTCAATGTCCTATTTTTTTTCTCTACGATACCATTTTGTTGTAGTGTTCTAGGAGTGGAGAAGTTGTGATCAATGCTATTTTCTGTGCAATAATCATCAAAAAATTGATTTTTAAATTTCATGCCATGATCACTCCTAATAGATATAATTGAAAGATTTTTCTAGTTTGAAACTTTCTTGTAGAATTTTTGAAAAACTTTGAAAGTTTCATCTTTATGTGCAATAAACAAGATTCATGTAAATCTAGAAAAATCATCTACTATTACAAGTGCATATTTCATACCACTTAGGCTTGTAGTCCTAGTTTGTCCAAATAAGTCCATGTGAAGTAGCTCAAGGGATCTAGAAGTTAAAACCATATTTTAGATTTAAAACTCCTCTTAGTTTTGTTTACCCATTTTGCAAGCATCGCAAACATGTTCAAGATCAACTTTAAATTTAGGTAAACATCTAACAAGATTCTTGAAAATTAATTTGGCAATAGTATGCATGCTAGCATGACCTAATCATCTATGCCAAAGTAAACAAGACTCCTTGGTCTTAGCATTCATTGCTACAAGACTGGAACTACTAGATATGGCTAGATCATTCAGATCTACCACATAAATATTTCCAAGTCTATGTCCAATGAATTTATTGTTAGAATCAAGTGAGTTTGTTACTATACACATAGATGATTCAGAAACAACCTTGAAGCCTTTATCACATAATTGACTAATACCTAACAAATTATGCTTCAATTTGTTTACTAGCAATACATTTTCAATAAAAGTAGAGGAGGTTATTTTGATCTTACCAATTCCAATTATTTTTCCCTTGCCATTATCTCCAAAAGTTACCAAACCTCATTCTTTCATCTCTAGGATGATGAATTGATCATTGTCACCCGTCATATTTCTTCAACAGCTACTATCCAGATACCATATTTTCTTCATTTTTTGGGCTGCAAGACATTCCTGCAAAATAATCAAGAATTTCTTTTAGGTACCCAAGCTACCTTGGGTCCTTGCAGGTTAGCAGAGGTGGTTCCTTTGGGAACCCAAATCTTTCTAATTCTATTCATTGCATTTTTATTTATCTTTAACAAATTGTATTGGAAAAATTTGTGTTCGACCCCATGACATGACAATAACAACACAATTCTATTATTTTGAAAAGATGTAAACTTTGAAGTTCTAGTGTAGAAGCATTTGATACAAAAGCATTTTAAGAAGTAGATTTTGGTACAAATGCTTTTGAAGATACAAATCTAGTAGCTGAAATTCCATTTGTATTTGAAGAATTATAACTGATTCTAGCCTTATTACTTGAAATTCTTTGCTCTTTCAAAATCAACTCAAGCTTATTTGAACTTAAAGTAAGCTTTTCAACCAAAGGCTTGAGTTTGTCCATCTCCTTTTTCAAATTAGTATTTTCATCAATCAAAGCTTTGTTTTTCTCAAGATATAGATTTTTCTCAATTTCCAAAGCCTTGTTATTTTCAGAAAAGATAGTTAATTCTTTTTGCAATAACTTGTTTTTTTCTAAAATTTCTTTTCTTTTAACAAAGAATCATTATTGTTCTTTAATCTCTAATTTTTATTCCATCCTTTTTAAATTCTGAAAGCAAATCATGGAATGCAGAATTTGGTTCATCAAAAATAAATTCTACTTGAGGTTCAGGGGACATTACCTCATCTTCGAGACCCATAAGGCATAGATTGGCAGTTTTTGTGGTCTTTTCCTCTTCTACTGAAGTCGACTCCTCACTGTCGCTCCAAGTCACAACCATCGCTTTCTTTTTCTTCTTCTTAGTTTTTTTCTTTAACAAAGGACAATTGGGATGGATATGCCTAGGTTTCTTATACTCGTAACATGTGGGCATTTGATCCTTTTCTTTTTCTCGTTCCTTGTCCTTACTGTGTTCACCTTTCTTGTGAAACTTTCTGAAGTACCTTCCCTTCTTCTTTTTCATAAATCTTTTGAATCTCCTTAGGACCATAGCTATATCTTCATCTTCTAAGTCATCTTCGGAGGAGAAGCAGTCATTTTCTGATTCCTCATCTTATTTCTTTGATTCGGATGCAGCTTTGAAGGCAATATTTTTTTTTTTTTCTAATCATCTTCATTCCTATGCTGCATGGCCAATTCATGTGTAATGAGAGAACCCATCAGTTCATCCAGAGGTAGTGTATTTAGATCTTTTGCTTCCTGGATGGTAGTTACTTTGGGGTTCTATTTGTTTGGAAGTGATCTTAGAATCTTCTGTACTAAGTCTGCATTAGAATAAACTCTGCCAAGACTTTTCAAACTATTAATAATATTTGTAAACCATGAAAACATGGCAGAGATAGTTTCATTTTGCTCCATTTTAAATAATTCGTAGTTATGTACTAGAAGATTGATTTTTGAGGTCTTCACTTGGGAAGTTCCTTCATGGGTCACTTCAAGTTTATTCCAAATTTTCTTAGCTGAGTTGCATGTGGAAATTTGGTTAAATTCATTTGCATCCAAAGCATAATAAAGTAAGTTCATGGCTTTGGCATTCAGTTTACCCATTTTCATATCGAGTTCATCCCAATCCTCTTCTGGTTTTGGGACATCCATGCCATCAACTTTAATCATGGGTATATGTGGACCCTTAAGAATGACCTTCCATAATTGAAAATCAACAGCTTAAATGTATATCTTCATTCTAGCTTTCCAGTAAGAATAATTCATGCCAGTGAATAGTGGAGGTCTATTAGTAGATTGGCCTTCGGCTAAGGAGGTATTCATGGATTTGAGCCATCAATCTTTACTCTAAATAAGTTTAGAGATACTGCTTTGATACCAATTGTTGCCTAGGTGGATTTTCCAAGAGGGGGTGAATTAAGAATTTTAAAAATTTAAACAAATATGCGCTCTTTTAAATTTTTGTATGGTAGGTGCTGTGATTCAGATATTTAAAGTAGAAGCAAGTAAAGAAGAAAAAGCATGTCACAAACACAGCAATTTTATAGTGGTTCGGAGCAATCTCACTCCTACGTCCATTACCTAAGATACCACTTGGGATTTCCACTATATTCACCATGGAATACAATCAGATTGTTTTACTAGTCTCATAATCCAAAACCCAACTTGGTTTTTCAACCGGGCTCACCAAAAATCCAACTCTTGGTTTTCAACAGGATCACCAAGAACCTAACCTTGGTTTTGACCAGGCTCACCAAAAATCCTTACAAAATTAGTTTTAAAACAAGATCACTAATAACCCACACTTGGTTTTTAATCAGGATCACCAAAACCTAACACTCACAAATAAGTTAGGAAAAAGTAAGAAACTAATGACAAACCTAAGTTGTCTGATGGTTGTAGTTGCAGCTCAAGAGAAGCTTTCTTAAATACGCTTTAATGCACTTCAATGGCTTTTTCTGCTTCCTCAATAAGTGCTTCAAGCAACTGGTTAGAGTTGGTGAAGACTTGAAGTCTAACTTGAATGTTCTTCTTTTATGCTCTCTTGCTCACAGCTTATTTAATGTTCAATAATTCATTAACTTTTCAAAGTTGTCCAAATCCTTCATTTATAGAGTCTTGTACTCTTGTTAAGTGGATATAGTCATTGTAAACCATTGGGATTTGATATTTGACCATTGGAGCACTTTTTAAATTCAAAAATGAAGTTCTGGAACTAGCTGTTACTTTCCTGGAATCGATGTTCGAGTCGGCTCGGATGCTTTGAGTCGGCTCGATCCTCAAGAGTTGACTCTTCACTCTGGTCAAGTCAGCTCACCATAATCAAGTCAGCTCGGATTCTCAGGTCTTCAAACTTATACTTTGGAGAAGTCGGCTCGCCTTAGTAGAGTCGACTCTCTTGGCCATTCTTTCAGAACTGATTTTCTCTGGACTGTGGGGAGTCAGCTTGGATTACTAAGGGTCGACTCGGATGCCTGACTGAATGGTTGAGTCGGCTCGGATTTCCTTTGGGTCGGCTCACCTATCTAATCAAGAAATGAAGCTGTGAATGAGTCAGCTCGGATCTCTGCATGCCAGAATTCTTCAACCATGCCATGGATTAGAGTCGACTCTTCTTACACGAGTCGGCTCGAAAGAATTTTCAATAAAATCTTCAACTCTTCTCCAGAATTCATCCAGCAACTCTTAATCACTCAAGACTCTTCCCAACTCAACTAACAATAGATTCTACAAAATTTTAAGCTTGAAAAACACATAGAAGCAAACCATTTTCATGAATATTACATTAAATTTTCTTTGGGTTCTTTACATGAAACTTTACAACACTACACATGACATATAACAAGGTTGTAAGAGTTGCAATTGTGCATTAAAGTCATCCTACAAAAACTTGTAATGCACTTGAAAAGTTGTTAGTAAGATAAATGCATGCTCCAATATTTTGTTATCATCAAAATAACTCAGGAGTCAACATATTAGACTTCCTACCACTCTTTAACTCAAAAAATATTATTTTTCTAAGAATTTATTTAAAATATAGATGGTAGTTATTTAAGATCTTATACTTGAGATATCATGATAAATTGTACCCACTCATCTTACTTCATACCATGTTTATCAGAATGTTCTTTGCCTCTCAATCACATCATTTTTATAAAAAATTTCAGGCATGGTATATTAAGCAGCTATCCCATACTTATACAAATATTTATATAATTATTTATTTATCATATATGGGATCTTAGAATGTGATGATATACCTTATCAATATCCTTATCCTTGTCTCAAAAGTATTAAAAAAGTTTTGAAACAAAATAGGATATAATTTATTAATTATTTCATATATATGATTTTAAGTTCTTAAAACTATATAGTAGGAAAACTAAATATGATGAGTAGCTTATGTATTGGAGATAGAAATCTCATTATTGCCCCCCTCATGAGGTTTTCCTCTACCTTGATCGTCGGAGTGCCTTCATCGAAATCCTGTTGGACCCTCAACGATATCGTCGCTCTGGTCCATGTCAGTGGATGTCACCATATCACTCATAATACTAATTTTAGATGCAATTCTCTCTAGTTTCAAGATATAAATCCTAACACCATCATACCATCCATCTCATATTAATTTATCTATCATCAGCTATCCAGACTTTCTTTATCAGATTCTACATATCTACCACAAATGAGTCAAAATTAGATCACCATTCTTAGATACAACAATAAGAATTGAATTAAATTATATAATATTTCAAAATAATTCACTCATTACCACTTTTATAAGTAGCTTTATTTCAGAGTACTCAAATAAGACAACCAAGATGGAAGATCATTACATAATGTAATATCTATATTCCATCATATTTAGTGCTAGTATAATTTCAGTTTTCATATCGACATTTCAGTCAGAATCATCATAATGGGAGCATTAACTCTATTGAACATAAATATACTAACTGCTAAATAATCTTTATGCAATTAATCAATAGAAAAATATAACAATATATTTCAAAAAATATTTTTTATAAGTATTATTTTAATAAGAGTCTGGCCAAATATAACAAAACTTTCTTTAAAAGAAAATAACCCATATAAGGAATCTCTCTACAACATATAATGCTACACAATCCCTTCTAAATAGCTCACAGAAGGACCTAGTAAATCATAATGAAAGGGCTACTTTGGTAGTCACCATCCATCGAAAATCACTAACCTTCCTGTTGCCGCAGGTTCACTGGGGTCATACCTCTTCCTGGTTCTTCCTCTCTGGGAGCCTACAAATAGAGAATGCTTCGTGCCAGGATTTCGGCGAAGACACTCCGACGATCAAGTCGATCAAGTCAGTAGGACTATTGTTGACTCTGGTCTTGATTTTGATGATTGACAAAATGTTTAAGTATATATGAGTACTAATTATATTTTAAGTATATTTCTCAGATCTTAGTACTTAACCATGTTGAATGAAGAAATGCTTGTATTTCAGTTGAAAAGTCTTTAAATTAATGAAAATCAAGTATATGGACTTTTGAATTAATATGGAAGAACTTGAAGAAGTTAAAGTTTCAATTTGAAGATATTTCAGCAATGGCACAGGCAAGTGTCGACACCTGGAAATGAAGTGTCAACACCTGAGAATCAAGTGTCGACACTTGAAGAGTGAAGTGTCGACTCAAGGCTCAAATATAAAACTTCAGAAAGCACTTTCAGTCAAGTATCAAAAGCTGGAGCTGAAGTGTCGATACTTGGAGTGAAGTGTCGCACCTGGAGAATGAATTGTCGACACTTGAAACTGAAGTGTCGATACCTGGAGGTGAAGTGTTGACACTTGAACAGTAACGCTAGTTTTCTGGGCTGCAGAACTTCTCCAACTTGGCTCCAACGGCCATATTTTCCTCCCTAACAGCTATAAACGGTCATTTAGTGTTGGAAGGTTATATAAACATCAAGAATCAATGGGAAAGTAATCCTTTGGTGAGTTTTTTGAATATTCTTCAAGGATTCAAGAGTTGAGTGATTCAAAGCCTTCAAGCTTCCAAGTTTCAAAGAGAGCATTCAAAGTCTACATCTACAAGCATCAATCAAAGGCTTCATCAACTTGAAGACAAGATCTTCATCAACAATCAAGGGCTTCAAAGAGATATTTGCTTTATTTTAGAAAGCTTTTATGTGATTCATTTATACTTGCTCTTACATTATTTTACTTAAGGTTTTCGGTGAGTCTTGGAAAACTAAAGAGATTTTTGGTAAGCCTTTGAAAACCAAAGTGGTTGTTTATGAGCCTTGAAACCAACTAGGGTTTTACTTGTGAGCCCGAAGCCAAAATAAGTTATTTAGGTTCTTGGTTATCTCATAAAACTAAGGGTGGTTGTTGGTGAGCCTTGAAACCAACTAAGGTTTGACTTGAGCCAAGAAGAAAATCAAGTTGTAAAGGTTTGGTGAGCCCTAAGTTAGAGAAACCAAACTTAGTGAAATTTCCAAGGGATTCTTAGAAGTGGATGTAGGTGTTTGGTTGGCCCCGAACCACTATAAATCTTTGTATTTGTATGAAGGTGTTCTCCTTGTACTTTTATTTCTTTATTTCGCTGCATTTATTTGAAATACATATGCACTTGAATTGCAATTAGCACACCCTTGCTTTAGTTCATATTTTAAAATAGTACAAAAGTTTTATAAAATCTAATCACCCCACTTCTTAGGTTGCCTACCTGAGCCTACAATTGGTATCAGAGCGGGTGCTCTATTTGAAAATCTAACGATTTGAGCTAAAGTTCATGGTAACCCTTGTAGGTATTAGTGTTAGACCACCATTTTTCAATGGCACAAATTATATATTTTGGAAAACTTGCATGCGCATCCATATTCAATCTATTAGTTATCATCTTTGAAAAATTATTGTTAGTGGTCCTCATATTCCTTCCATGTTGGTTAATGGCATTTCCGTTCCAAAGCTCGAAGAGGATTGGAATGAATATGACATTAAACAAACTGAAATCAATGCTAAAGCAATGAACTTGCTTTATTGTGCATTGGACTTAAATGACTTTAATAAATTTTTATATGCACATCGGCGAAGGAAATATGGGACACTCTGAAGTTACTCATGAGGGTACTCTTCAAGTGAAGAATTCTAAAATTAATTTGCTTATACATTCTTTTGAAATTTTTGAAATGATGCACTATGAATCTATTTCTGATATGTATACTAGATTTATGACTATTATTAATAAATTGAATAGTCTTGGCAAAATCTATACTAATGCTGATTTGGTAAACAAAATTCTTAGATCCTTGCCAAAATCATGGGATCCAAAGGTGACGGCGATCCAAGAAGCTAAAGATGTAGAAACCTTACCTTTGGAGGAGCTTATCGGTTCACTCATGACCTATGAGTTGAACTTATGGCAAAGGATAGTGGAAGCTAATACAGAAAAGAAGATAATGGCTTTCAGAGCAAAAAGAAATTCAAGACAATGATGGCAACTTGGAGCGATAGCGAAGATTCAAGTACAGATGATGAAGTTTCCCATCTTTGCTTCATGGCAAATGAAAAGGTATGTACTAAAAATGATTATAATTTTATCTTTGATGATCTACATGATGCATCTAATGATCTTGTGCATGAATATAGATTGCTAAAATTGAGCACAATAAATTAAATAGGCATGTAGATTCATTTTCTCTTGACAACACCAATCTTGTAAATAAAATGATGATTTAAATGCCAAGATTGATATTTTGAAAAATGAAAAGAATAATTTTTCTAAAGAAAAAAAATTTTTAGAAAAAGAAAATGTTATTTTGAAAGATTTATATGATAAAAATATTTTGTTGAGGAAAAGAAGCAAAAACTTTTGAAAAATTTCTCTATTCCTGCTTCTTTCAATTTATCTTCTAAATATGGTTTTAATGCTTATCCTTCTAGATTAAGAAAAGTTTGGGTTCCAAAAGGAACCATAATTACTAATCATAAAGAACCCAAGAAAGTTTGGGTACCAAAAATGTCCATTAATTTGTTTTGCAGGAATGTCTTGCAACCCAACATAAAGAAAGTAAGTTCTTGAAAAGAGGTTGTACAAGACAATTTAAAGAAGTAGACAAGCTACATTTTGAACTAAATGGTAAAAGGGAGATTTTGTATATTGGTAAATTCTAAACATCTCCTTCCATAATTAAAAATGTAGATTAATTTTATTGCATCAATTACTATGAAAAATTATTTTAAACAGTTAATTAGAATCAAGTTTGGACTTATCATCATGGCTATGATCATGAACTTTTTGGTGTTGATGAATTTCATGCTATCATGATTAAACTTATGATTGTAAGGCCTTCACTTGATTTTGATTATTATTTTCATGAAAAATACTTTTAAAATGCATATTGATTTGAAAAATATTTTAATTGATTAATTAGAATCAAGCTTAGACTAATAATCATTAGTTGTGATCGTGACTATTTTGATGGATTTATGCTCTCATGATTTCAATATGATTATAAACTTTCACTTGATTTTGATTAATACAGTTTTTGAATTATTTCAAGTGAAATGTTACGATTTATGTGCTTTCATTGTTGGCATCTATGCTTAAGTTAGAATTGATTTGAATCAAGTATAGAATTGGTAGTTAAGAGTTATATTTAAAAAGAAGGTATGCATATTGACAAACCCTTGCTCTAGTAGCTAAACTTGATATCATATTACATCTAACATTTGTATGGATATCAAATCATCTTAAAATGAATTTGAAATCATGCTAAAAGTTTTAAAGTGATATAAATGCTTTGTATTTTGAAAATCATGAATATCTTGAAAAATTTCAAATCTTGATGCATGAGCTTTCATGTTTTATTTTTCAAATAAATGCATATTTCAAAGAAGGAATAACATTTAGGGAGAGCATCCAAAGATTTGTTATCATATTGATGCTTGAATATTTGCTTGATATCATGATATACTTATATTGCTCTGATACTCTTTCTTCTTGTTTTCAAATCTAATTTTTAAGGGGAGTTACATTCAAATGGTATCATTTTAATTGGTATGATATCAATTGATATCATAATTATTTGATTTCATGCATTGATTTTGATGGCCTACTTGCTATTCTTTCCGACTTCATTCCCACTTTGTATACCTTTCACCCTTTTCATGATGTCAAAAAGGGGGAGAAAATGTTAAGTATGAAAAGGGGAAGATTGGATAAACATGAAAAATCATTGAGAAATGAAAGAAAGTGCAAAGGGGGAGAAGAATGTAAAATGTTTTATCTAAAGGAAAGAATTAGTAAGAAGAAGAATTTTAAAAAAAAAATGAAAATTTTGCATATTTTGAAAAATTTTGAAGATTCTGGATCATATTGAGGGGGAGCTTGGTGCTTATTATTTTGAGCTTACATGTTTATTATTGTTAATCTTTTTAAGCTTACCCTATTCATATACTTAAAGGTTTTGTCATCATCAAAAAGGAGGAGATTGTTGACTCTGGTCTTGATTTTGATGATTGACAAAATGTTTAAGTATATATGAGTACTAATTATATTTAAGTATTTCTCAGATCTTAGTACTCAACCATGTTGAATGAAGAAATGCTTGTATTTCAGTTGAAAAAGTCCTTAAATTAATGGAAAATCAAGTATATGGACTTTGAATTAATATGGAAGAATTGAAGAAGTTAAAGTTTAATTTGAAGATGTTTCAGGCAATGGCACAGGCAAGTGTCGACACCTGGAAATGAAGTGTCGACACCTGAGGATCAAGTGTCGACACTTGAAGAGTGAAGTGTCAACTCAAGGCCTGAGATAAACAGAAAATTTTAGAAAGCACTTTCAATCAAGTGTCGACACCTGGAGCTGAAGTGTCGCACTTGGAACTGAAAGTGTCGACCACTGGAGGTGAAGTGTCGACACCTGGAGGTGAAGTGTCGAGACTTGAACAATAATGGCTAGTTTCTGGGCTGCAGAACTTCTCCAACTTAGCTCTAACAGCCATATTCCTCCTAATGGCTATAAACAGTCATTTAAGTGTTGGGAGGCTATATAAACATCAAGAATCAAATGGGGAAGTAATCCTTTGGTGAGTTTTTTTGATATTCTTCAAGAATTCAAGAGTTGAGTGATTCAAAGCCTTCAAGCTTCCAAGTTTCAAAGAGAGCATTCAAAGTCTACATCTACAAGCATCAATCAAAGGCTTCATCAACTTGAAGACAAGATCTTCATCAACAATCAAGGGCTTCAAAGAGATATTTACTTTATTTTAGAAAGCTTTTATTGTATTCATTTATACTTGCTCTTACATGTTTTACTTAAGGTTTTTGGTGAGCCTTGGAAACCAAAGAGGTTTTGGTAAGCTTTGAAAAACCAAAGTGGTTGTTGGTGAGCCTTGAAAACCAACTAGGGTTTTACTTGTGAGCTCGAAGCCAAAACAAGTTGTTTAGGTTCTTGGTTATCCCATAAAACCAAGGATGATTGTTGTGGAGCCTTGAACAACTAGGGTTTGACTTGTGAGCCTGAAGACAATAAGTTGTAAAGGTTGTTGGTGAGCCTAAGTTATAAAACCAAACTTAGTGAAATTCCCAAGGGGTTCTTGGAGAGTGGATGTAGGTGCTGGTTGGCACCGAACCACTATAAATCTTTGTGTTTGTGTGATTATTTTCATTGTGCTTTTATTTCTTTATTTTTGCTGTATTTATTTGAAATACACAAGCACTGAATTGCATTAGCACATACTTGCTTTAGTTCATATTTTAAATAGTACAAAAGTTTTATAAAATCCAATTCACTTCCCCTCTTGGGTTGCCTACCTGAGCCTACAACTATCATGGAGAATGGGAGACCTCTGCATGGAGAGCTTGGGGGTCTCTCCGAGTACCAGAGGGTGAGAAGAGAAGACCCAAAATTGAATGAGATGGATTCTGTCTCATACCTGGTGTTTGCCTTGCTTTACCCTATATAGACATGGAGTAGTGCCAAAATATATTAGGGAGGAGGTCGAATAAGACCGATTTACCCCCAAGAGAGCTAGCATGGTGGCAGGGTCATGGCCTGACGGTGCCGTCAGGAAGATCAGAGTGATGGCCTTGTGGCACAGAGTCATGGCCACGTGGCGGAGTTGGTTACAACAGAATGTCAGGATTTGCTGGAGAGTGGCTTCTGGAGCCTTCGAGCGATTCCCTGGAAGGGAATGAGTTGGTCTGATGAAGGAGAGTTGTCCGGTCAAGGGACAATGTTTGTCAAGTTCAGCAGAAGAGAATCAGCCGGACCTCTACTTCAGTGGGTCAGCCTTCTAGTTAGTTGAACTTCTGGTTGGCTAGTCTTCAGGACAGGTCGGCCTTTCGGGTGGTCGGCCCCCCACGGTCGGCCTTCTGGGAGTCAGCCTCCTGGGTCGGCCTTCTATCAGTCGACCCTCTGGGAGTCAGCCTCCTGGGTCGGCCTTCTAGGTCGGCCCCCTGTGGTTGGCCTTCTGGTAGTCAGCCTCCTGGGTCGGCCTTCTGGGTCGGCCCCCCGCGGTCGGCCTTCTGGGAGTCAGCCACCTGGGTCGGCCTTCTGATATAATAGTTGCCCCCCATGCTCTTGGCCTTTGGAAGGGTTCACACCCTCAAAGGGTAAGAGCATCACTTCGGGTTCTTTGGACCTTTATTGAAGTGTTGTTCTTCTTTTGGACCTTGGCTGAAGGTGATGGTCTTCGGATCCTTGTTGAAGGTGATGGTCTTCAGACCCTTGTTGAAGCATTGTCCTTCCTTTGGACTTTGGCTGAAGTGGAGGGTCTGAACCATTGCTGAAGGTGGGTCTTCGGACTCTTGCTGAAGATGGGTCTTTGGACCCTTCGGGGCTGTAAGGGTTTTGGTGACCAGGGCGGAAGCGTGGATTTCAAAAATTTATTATGAAACCACTACCAAACCCTTAACCCAAGACCTCCTTACTAGGAATTAAAACATACAAACATGCATATATAATATAAACTAGAGTTTAGGCCAACCTGAATGCTAGTATCCAATTCGATGAAGAAAAACTTGATTCAACTTGTTCTCCACCAGGCGCCCAAACGTTCACCCTCCAACGGTGATCCGCACGAAACTCGGACCAAGGAAGAACTCCTTCTTCATGTTGCTTGGAGAAGTGGAACTCTTTCGGCAGCCTTTGGTCTATTAACCACTGTAGGACAACCTGTCCTACTGTAGGGCACTAAAGACACTCTCCTAACCACTTTTGGTTTTAGGACAACCCTCCTCTAGGACCCTTAGGCTTATGTCCTAAAACAAAGCCTTATCCTATTAGAAAAGACCTTGTCTTAACAAGACAAGTCATGTCTTAAAGAAAGAAGGAGGGAGAGAGAGATACTCAGAATAATACTTCGGTGGAATTCTTCATTATCAGACTCATTTCACTACCCCCTATTTATAGATACAAGAGGGGCGTGTGATAGTGTCCTCCCATCAACTTATCAGATATTTTTCAAGACCAAAGAGAAGTTATCTGGCTTGAAAAATCATATCTAATAAGCCCATTCATGCACCGAAGGCCTTATTCACGTTCCTTCTTTTATCTGGATGAATTCTCACTTGCCACATGTCAGTTTTCAGTCCATAGGAAGCCAAGAGGCACCTCTTCAATCTCCAAACATCGAAGATTATGAAGAGTCATGATAGCAGAGGACTCTCCATCAGAACTGCACGCCACATGAAGAGTTGCGACTCTTCATGCACCGCATGCGCCATCCTTCTTCCATGCAAATTTCAAAAAATGTTGACCAATCAAAATATAGGCAATATGGGTGTCATTGGAAAGAGCATAAAACTTCATTTCTGACCATATAAATTATATTCAAATCAGAGATCTATAGCTCATTCTATGCCCTTTTGAAGTTAAAGTATCATTTAGGTACCAAGAGTCCCATGCCATTGGGACTCTTCATGTATGGCACCTAAAATGCCCTTAAATCCAATTAAAATTAGATTTAGCTCTGATTAGGCTAGCCCTACTTATGACTCAACCTATTTAGGTTCCATAATCAGGTTAGCCCAATTAGCAAGCAACCGGACCCAATCCAATTGGGTTAGGAATTTGGTTAGCCTACATATGCTAGTATGTAATCCAGCTTACCAATTGGAATCCTATGACCCTAATTAAATCATGAATGACTTCCTTGGCCAAGTCTCTATTGTGTGTGACCCATTGTGTTCCACATCTAGCCAACAGTAGGTTTAGGTTTGAACCGATTCGATCCGAACGAACCCGATTGACCTAATTAGGTCAAATTGGCGCACCTAATTGTTCAATTCGAATCACACATCGAATTGACTCATGAAACCAAATCATTGGTTTATGAAGATCTACAAGACAAGATTGACATCTAGCAACATGTCATGCCTACCCGAAAGATGAGGAATTTTGGTGGATTTACTAAAATATCCTTCAGTGGTGAGTTACCGGGCAATTCAGTCCTTCGATCTACTTGCACCCTGAATATGACTATGGATATAGATACTTATCAATCCAATTTCATATTCATTCCTTGCTTAATCTGATAATGATGATTCATTAATGAACCATTAGAAACTATTTCTAATATTCATACTTTGATCAAAGATTTCCCGAATCATCATTTGATTGAAATCAGCTGGATGCGCTTCCCTCTTACTAGGGTTGATCGATTCCTTTTTTGACCTACTCACAACCTCCATATGCAATCCCCATACCCAGTATCACCCCGTGCATGACTCAGTGTCATGATTGAGTGTGAACCAAAGTATGGATTCATGCATACAAGGTACCATGGCAGTCTCAGGTCAAAGGACCACATGCACTACTCCCAATATGAGAACTACCTATTGACAAACATATAAGTTCCATTTGATGTTCTCAAACTGGATCCATTCAGTGAACTCATTCTCTAATGAGCACCCATATCCTAGTATTAGTGTCAAACACAAGTGACTGTGAGATCAGTCACCCTCTTCACCAAGCATACATAGGATGTGCTGGTCTTACCGGAAACATTGATCCCCTACTCAATATCCCATCGACCAAGAATAATCTAGATTAGGGTTTTAAGGCTTTTGGTCTTACTGGTATGATCTCATCATAACCCTAGAACCATAGCCCTAATCTATGGGGTTCATCATATCTTAATAAAATTAATAAGACACAGCGTATGATGAAAATAAAATACCTTTATTAATTGATAATGTCAATACACTTGTTTGGGATATAAATGAAAATCCCATCGAAATACAACATTTTGATTGGCCTTTAGGGCATAATCCTTTCAGGGGATGCCATAGAGCCTTTTGCCAATGGGGGTTGGACTTTTTTTGGCTACCCTAGAGCCTCTGCCAACCGGAGTCGGTCTTTCGGAGTGAGCTATCCTAGAGCCTCTATCGACCAGAGTCAGGCTTTCGGAGTGGGCTGCCATAAAGCCTCTGTCGACCGGAGTCAGGCATTCGGAGTGGGCTGCCCTAGAGCCTCTGCCAACCAGAGTCAGGCTTTCGGAGTGGGTTACCCTATAGCCTCTGCCGACCGGAGTCGAGCTTTTGGAGTGGACTGCCCTAGAGCCTCTACCAACCAAAGTCGGGCTTTCGGAGTGGGCTGCCCTAGAGCCTCTGCTGATCGGAGTCGGGCTTTCAGAGTGGGCTGCCCTAGAGCCTCTGCCGACAGGAGTCGGGCTTTCGGAGTGGGCTGCTCTAGAGCCTCTGCTGACCGGAGTGGGACTTTCGGAGTAGGTACTGTCGATGCACCATTTCACGCACCGGATTATTATCTGGATCTCCTTCGTACCTGTATTTCGAGAAGCATACCTGGAATGGAATCGATAGACCGTGGGAGCGCACGGGGGCATGGAGGCATCCGATGGTTGTGGGAAGAGCGCGGGGGCGCGGAGACATCCGACAGCCACGGGAAGAGCGCAGGGATGTTGACCTGGCACGGAGCAGGCCGCGGAGGCATGGAGATGGCCGGGGAGCGCGCGAGGGCACGGAGATGGCCGACCGTGGGCTGGACCTGGGGCAGAGATGCCGTGGGGCCCCTTGCGAGCATGGGGCAAGCCGTGAGGGTGCTTGCTTGGCACGGAGCAGGCCGGGGTCATCGGACTATCCCCCCAGCGTGCGAACGTCGGAGCTGACACGGGGCAATCAGGATGGCCGACAGGCATGGAGCACGCGTAGAGGCGTGGACCTGGCACGGAGCGCGCGCAGAGGCGCGGAGAAGGCTGTGGGCGGCTCAGATGCGTCTGACGGCAGCCGTGGGCCACGGGGGTGCACTGGTGCACGGAGACGGCCGACGGCGGGGCTGGAACTAGCGTGGAATGCGTGTAGGGGTATGGAATGTGGGAGCCGGGCGGACCTGGTGCAGAGATGCCACAGGGCCAGTCGCGGGGAGCACTGGCGGCGGCCGTGGGGGCGTGCTCGGAGGCGGAGAAGGCCGCGGGGGCATCCGACAGCAGCTGTGGGCTACGAGGTCGTGCTGGTGCACGAGACGGTCGACGACGGGGTCGGAACTGGCGTGGGATGTGCACTGGGGCATGGAGTGTGGGCGCCTGGCGGACCTAGCATGGGGCAGGCCATGGGGTGCACTGGCGGTGACCATGGGGCCGGATGCGGAGACGGTGCTGGAGCACGGTCCT
Organism: Areca catechu; assembly: GCA_021397845.1. Lineage (NCBI taxonomy): Eukaryota > Viridiplantae > Streptophyta > Magnoliopsida > Arecales > Arecaceae > Areca > Areca catechu. Next base: position 135,024,143 of record CM038051.1, on the reverse strand, counting down.
ATCACGGAAAAGGCCGACGGGGATGCTCGGAGATGGAAAGGCTGCTGGGGCGTCTGACGGCAGCCGTGGGCTGCGGTGGCGCACTAGTGCATGGAGACGGTCGACTGGGGGGCCAGAACTGGCACGGAATGCGCGTAGGCCACGAGGGACGCGCTGGGGCGTGGAGACGCCGACGGGGGTGCGGGCCTGGCACGAAGCAGGCCAGACATGGCCCGGAGCGCGCGGAGGCATGCAGTGACGTTCGTGGGGCCCGTTGCCAGTACGGGAATGGCCGGCAGGGGCGGACCTGGCGCGGAGGTGCTGTAGGGCAGGCCGCTAGGTGCGCTGGCCACGTCCGTGGGCAGCGGGGGCGCACTCGGGTGCGGGAAGGCTACAGGCTAGACCTGACATGGAGTAGGCCGGAAGGCACGCTTGCGATGGCCAGTGAGCACGCGAGGGTGAAGGAGCGTGGGCGTAGAGCGTGGGCACGAGGCGGACCTAGCATGGAGACGTCGCAGGGCCGGTCATGGTGGTGCGCTGGCGGTGCGGAGATGGCTGCGGGTACCAGGCTGCCCCCCCCGTGTGTGGACGCCGAAGTCTGGTGCAGAGCAGGCTGGAGGGTGCACCAGCGGTGGCCGAGGAGCGCGCGAGGGTGCAGGCCTTGCTCGGAGATGGCCATGGAGCACCGGGTTGCCCCTCCTGCATGCAGACACCGGAGCCTGGTGCGGAGACGGCCGGGAGCGTGCTAGCCTGGCGTGGAGCAGGCTGGAGGGCACGCCGGTGGCGGCCGGGGAGCGCGCGGGGTGCCGGCCTTGCTCGGAGATGGCCGCGAAGCATCGGGCTGCCCCCTAACATGTAGACGCCGGAGCCTTGCGCGGAGACGGCCAGAGCGTGCTAGCCTGGCACGGAGCAGGCCGGAGGGCACGCCGACGGTGGCCGAGGAGCGCACGGGGGTGCGGGCCTTGCTCGAAGATGGCCGCGGAGCACCGGGCTGCCCCCCCAGCGTGCTAACACCGGAACCTAGCACGGGGCAGGCCGGAGGGAGCGCTGGCCTGGCACGGAGCAGGCCACGGGGGTGTCCGGATGCGTGGAGGACATCGCGGGGGTGTCCGGAGGTGCGAAGCAGGCCATGGGGGCATCTGGACGCGCGAAGGTGACCGCGAGCTGGAGCTGGATCTATGCTGGCGGTGCTCGAAGCGGGCTCCGCCCTTTCTCTAGCACCAATCTGTTGCCGCAGGTTCACCGGAGTCATACCTCTTCCTAGTTCTTCCTCTCCAGGAGCCTGCAAAATAGAGAATGCCTCGTGCCGGGGATTTTGGTGAAGACACTCCGACGATCTTGTCAGCGGGAGTATCGTAGAGAATGGGAGACCTCTGGCATGGAGAGCTTGGGGGTCTCTCCAAGTACCAGAGAGTGAGAAGAGAAGGCCCAAAACTGAAAGTGATGGGTTTTGTCTCATACCTGGGGTTTGCCTTGCTTTACCCTATATAGATGTGGAGTAGCGTCAAAATCTGTTAGGGAGGAGGTCGAATAAGACTGATTTGCCCCTAGGAGAGCCAGCGTGGTGGCAGGGTCGTGGCCTGGCGGTGCCGTCAGAAATATCAGAGTGATGGCCTAGTGGCACAGAGTCGTGGCCACGTGACGGAGTTGGTTGCAACAGATTGTCAGGATTTGCTAGAGAGGGGCTTCTGGAGCCTTCGAGCAGTTCCCTGGATGGGAATGAGTCAGTCTGATGAAGGTGAGTCATCGGGTTGAGGGACAATGTTCGTTAAGCTTAGCAGAAGAGAATCAGCTGGACCTCTACTTTAGTGGGTCGGCCTTCTAGTTAGTTTGCCTTCTGGTTGGCTAGTCTTCAGGGCAGGTCGGCCTTTCGGGTGGTCGGCCCCCTGCGGTTGGCCTTCTGGGAGTCAGCCTCCTGGGTTGGCCTTCTATCAGTCGGCCCTCTGGGAGTCAGCCTCCTGGGTCGGCCTTCTAGGTCGGCCCCCCGTGGTCGGCCTTCTGGGAGTCAGCCTTCTGGGTCGGCCCCCCGTGGTGGCATTCTGGGAGTTTCATCCTAACCTTGGTCGGTCCCTTGTCTGATTTAACACTTCCAAGAGGGATCATCAAATCAATACCTCTAAGATGGCATAAAATATCAATCAAGCTCATGTATGATGCACATATTTAAGGTACAAAACAATAAATCAATAAAGGCTTCGAATATAATAAGCCATTTTCAACAAAATGTACCATGTGCATCATCATAAACTCTCCTATAGGTAGAGAATGTGATGTTGACTCCATTATTGATTTTGATGATTAACAAAATACTTAAGTATAATTGAGTACTAACAGTTTGCTAAACTGTATTTTTATTAAGAAAAGGATACTCATCAAGTTAGTCAAATTGAATTGTTTGTCAAATGATTGAAGAAGCCCTTTCTATGGATGAAACATCAATGTTTAATGGACTTAAGTATCTAAGATTTGCTTGAAAGGAATTAAAGAGTCAAGTTGAAAAAGGATTCAGTAGAGTTTCAATCATTTTTAAAAAAGTTTCATCAAGCATCGCTCAAAGTATCGACTCACAGTTCAAGTGTTGACTCATGATAGTGCAAGTGTCGACTCAAACCGGCATGTAAAAAGAAGTTTCAGATTGTAGCTTGAAGTGTCGACTCATGCCATTTAAGTGTCGACTCAAGGTGTCGACTCAAGGATCGACTAAAAGCCTGAGATAAGTTTTTTACAGAACATGCTGAAATTCAAGACTCACCTCAAATGTCGACTCACTAGATGAAGTGTCGACCACCTAAGATTTTTAAAGAGCCTCAAAGCTGAATCTTAAACAAAGGGTCGACTCATGGAAACCAAGTGTCGACCCTAAGTATCGACTCAAAGACCGAAGTATCGACACTTGGAGTTCTGGAAACAGTAACGGCTAGTTTTTTCAAATGCAGAACTTATCCCTTTCACCCCCGATGGCTAGTTTCATGTCTTTAATGGTCATAAACATCATTTAGGCCTTGGGAGGGTATTTAAGTGGATTAAATTCAAATGGAACATAAGAAAATAAGAAGAGAATAAGATAGAAAGAAAAAGGAAGAAAAGAAAGCTCATTCACTCATACATTCATTGAGAGCAACTACTTCCAAGCTAAAGAAGCCTTCAAGCATTCAAAGCAATCAGAGTATTCAAGTCTAACTTTTGAGCATTGATTGAGTCTTTATCGAATTAAAGACAAGCATCTTCATCAAGCTTCAAAGAGATAATAGCTTTTATTAGAATGCTTTTCTTGTATTCTTTACTTTAATTCATACTTTGTTGCAACAAGGTTTTTGGTGAGTCTAAGAACAAAACCAAGGAGGTTTTTGGTTAGCCTAGTTGAAAACTAAGGAGGTTTTTGGTTAGCCTAGTTAAAAATCAAGGAGGTTTTTGGTTAGCCTTTGAAAACCAAGAGGTTTCTTTTGGTGAGCCTTGTGAAAACCAAAAGGGGTTTTGATTGGTGAGCCTGGAAAACTAATCGGCTGTAATTGTGAGTGATTATAGTGAATTCCTGAGTGGATCTTGGGGAGTGGACATAGGTGCATTTGAGAGCACCGAACCACTATACTTGTCTTGTGTTTATGATTGATTGTTTTCTTCTATTTGCTCTTACCTTCTTTGTAATTTAAATTTTTGCTGCATACTCTTTAAGAGCACACAACACTCGCATCTCACTAGCACTTAAATTGATTATTAAATTGGCATACATTCTTGGAAATAGTTTTTAGAAACCTAATTTACTCCTTATCTTGGGTTGTTTACTGGGCAACAAGTGATATCAGAGCCACATTCTCAGTATATAGGTCTAACCATCTTGAGTAAAGATCTATGGTAGCCCCCCTTGGTACTAGTGTAGTTGAGGGACAAGCCTCAAATAGACCACCTTATTTTAATGGCACTAACTACACATATTGAAAAATAAGAATAAGAATTTACATGCATTCTATAGATTATAATTTATGGAAAGTAGTGGATAAAGATCCTCATATTCCTTCAGTTGTGGTTAATGGTGTTTCCATCCTAAAGCTTAAAGAGGATTGGGATGAAAATGATATTAAACAATTTGAGATCAATACGAAAGCAATGAATCTCCTTTACTGTGCATTGGATCCTATTGAATTCAACAGGATCTCCACATGCAGCTCAGCTAAAAAAATATGGGACACACTTGAGGTTACCATGAAGGTACCAATCAAGTGAAAAATACTAAGGTTAACATGCTTGTGCACACTTATGAGATGTTTTGCATGGAACCTAATGAATCAATTACTGATATGTACACTAGGTTCATAAATATTGTAAATGACATAAGAAGCCTAGGTAAATTATGTCTAATGTCGATCTTGTTAGCAAAATTCTCATGTCTCTACCAACTTCTTGGGATCCAAAAGTGACCGCCATACTGTTGGGAATTGTGTCCCAAAGCCAATCGCCTGGGTTGTAGGCGGTTGAGCTAAGTATTCTACACTTTCTTTGAATTAATAAATATTATTTTTTTGGTAGCTCATTACATATTGTATTTTCCTGAAATGAACTCTTTCCATGTGATAAAGTCCTTAGGACTACACTGACTTCGATATAGAGGATATATCGAGTGGTCCTTAAACCTTGTTCATAACCAAAGGATATATTATACTGGATGACAATATATCAAGTATAGGTTGTTGTAGTTCACATCGTTTGGTTGTCCTCTTGACCAAATGAGTGTGGTGACACTGATGTGATCTACAAGTGGGATATGTGATATCTCATTGAACGTGACTCCGTGCAGATCCTTTCTGCCAAAGGGATACTCACGATTGGATATGGGTATATGTGTCCCTCCGACCTGAGGTCATCATGGTAGCTTGCAAGCAACTCCCTGTGCTTTGGTGCTAGACTACCCGGATTTTTAATCCGGTGATGGAAGGTTTCTAGGTACAGGCAAGTACTTGTGGAGCAGTGATGGACCAAGATGGAATTGACCTATCCAAATAGTTTGGATTGAATGTCTCGCAGTATCTCAATTTAGCAAATCCTCGACCGGGGTAGCCCTAGTGAAGAGTCATTGGGCTTGCGAGGTTGAGACACGTAGTCGACTGACTTAGTCTGGGTTGGCAGCCCAATCTCAGTCGTCCTGAGCATTAGAGGTCAAAGGGATGAATTATACGGTAACCATATGCCAGAGGTTCGATAGTTTGCTCCCGCATCTTCGACCTATCAGGACGCCGGGATCCATTGCTAGATGGTTTCCTGTGCTGATACTAGAATTGTTCTAGTGCTACCGTTTAAGTTCGAACCTATGAGGTCACACGCCATAGAGGATAACTCTCTGATCCGGATACCGATTATGATTAGGAATCGTCTCGGTTTTATGGTCATAATATTTTTTGAGCACTCTTTTTTCCATTTTGCCCTTGTCTGTGTCAACCCGAAATTATTCCAGGTTGACCAGCACTACGCCAGGATTTTTCTGAATCAGTTTTGAACTGATTCGGAGTTTGTTTCGGCCTCCAATTGGTTGTGAACCAATTGAACCAAATTCAATTGGGTTGGACTAATAGGTTTAAATGGGTTTGAACCAAAATGGCTTAGACCGTTAATTGAACCGGTGTTCCTCTCACTTGTACCGGTTTACACGGTTTTGACGTTGGATTTTTTTTACGCTGGAATGAGTCCAAGCGTTAAATGAAGATGCCTTAACGTCCCAAAACGAACTTTTGCTGAGAGAAACCCAAGCGTCCAAAGCAAGGCCAAACGACCGAAGAGAAATCGCTATTGCTGGGCGTCTCTTCTCCTCCCTCCACCCATCCTTTTAATCCTTGTTAAATGGCTGTTAAATGGGAGAAACGCATCCGACAGCCTCTTCCTCTCCCAGTCTCTACATTTTTCTCACTGCTGTTCTATTTATACAACCCCAGCCATTCTCTGTTTGAGCCTTGGTTACAGCAGCCCTGTTTTCAGCATTTGTTTTCACACCGTGTGAAGAGAAAACCAATAAGGGTGTTCTTCCTTTTGAGAGGCTGAGAGCTTGTTCTTCTTGCTTCCATTGGGTACTAGTTAGGCTGGGATTTGGAGGGTGTGAGGGAGAGAAACCAAACTCTTTTCCCATTGTTTCTAGTGCTCAAATTCTGCACTGCAGCAAAGAAAACTGCTGCTACCTGTGACCGTGTTACTCACTTCCAGCGGCTAGCACCGCATGTGGAGAGGGATCCGAGAGCGCCGGGCATGTCTCTCCTCTAGAGGGAGTAACCTTCTACTCCTGGGAGCAAGCCACGTGAGCCGGATCACCCGCTGTAGCTCCAAACGCGAAGCAAAAGGCTGCTGTCTAGTTCTGCAGCAAATTTCAGCAGCAGATTTTTGGCAATTTTCTACACCCTTTTTAGCTTGTTTTGATTGCAGATTTTTGTTGGAGATTGTAGTAGACTTCTCCACCTTACTGCTGATGAAATTTGGGAGCAAAAGGAGGTCCAGAAGCCACCATTTGATCGCTATTTTGAAAGCCAAAAATAGAGTTTCCAACGTTCCAAGGAAGAAGAAGGCTGGAATAGTTTTATTCCAGATATTCCAGCCTATTCCAGCTTTATCCCAGAGTTATTCTAGTTGAAATAAGGTATGAAAAAAAATTATTTTTTAATCATGCATGAATTGAATTTTTAATTCAAATATTTTATAAATATTTTATATCATCTTACATGCCTATTTGCAACTAGAATTAGATTAGTTTCTGGGCATAGCAGATTTCCGCTGCGTGGATTTTTAAAATTGTTTTTAAAATCCTTTCTGCTCCCGTAGCAGTTTGCGTGCATGGTGTAGGATTATGTCAAGCCACTTGCACCGTTCTCTTTCAGTGGTATCAGAGCAGGTTGCATGTGTAATCTAATCTAGTATGCACGTTTTATAGATTAAAATTAGTTTAATCTAAAAATGTATCCTGATTTCTTTTTGGAACCTAGTTGAGACCTTCACCATGACCATGTGTCTTTGACACGATGCGGATCATCTGTGTTGGCCTCTTCAGAAGGATCCTTAAAGAATATTAAAAATTAAAAATTATTTTAATTTGGTGATACATGTTTTAGGCATGTTTTATATTGGATATAAAATATTTGTAAAATATCTTGATGCATGATTTGGTATGTAAAAATTATTTTACATAGAGACTTAATTAAAAATTATTTTAATTAAGTGTTTGGCTTATTAAATTTTTTTTTTAGGTTTATGAAATCTAATCAAATTTGCATAAGCCATTTTGGGTTAATTGGGTTAGCTGACTAGTTGGGTCCTTAAATGGGTTAGACCTAAGTTTAGTTGAACCGGATTACAAGAAGATTAAACAAAAGTTGTTTAAGGCCCTTCTTTAGCACTATCTAATAGTTAGATTAGTTGATCCATTCATCTAAAATGGATCCAATTAGTGGCTCAGTGGATGCCCTAGTCTTTAGGCTAGTCTGATCGAGTCTGGTAAATCGACTGGTGTCGAGGTAGGTTTGGCATTGTGATCATGGTTGTATGAGGCTACCTCTTTCCTGGCCAACTTAGTTGGTGTCTAGGAAAGATGGTTAATGGCGGATACTCACCCATGATCTCACCTACCGGCTAGTCGAGTCAACCATAACTGATTGGAAAAGCTCAATGACTTGAGTTAACCCATGTCACCCAGGTTGATTGGTCTGACTGATCTATAGGTGCCCATGGATCGTTTGTTGATTTATTTCAACCCTCCTGAAATCTGATTGATTCAGTGGGAGGATGATCCATGTCCTTGTCTTTTCTTCTGTCATAACTAAAAATCCTCTAAAATTATTAGGTCCTTAAAAAGACTAAGTCAAGGAGTTGACAGTGTCTTAGCCTCCCATTAAGTCGGGTAGAAATGTGTCCACTTGCTTGGTGTGCATCGGCAGTTCCAAAGAATGGGTGTACATCCGGTGACTGGAATTTCTATCTGATCGATGATGGTTCAGTGCAACCTTCTTAACGGGACCAGGTGGGCCGGCCAAAGTCGGGCTTGGTCTTTAGTTAGCTGGAAGCATTGGATTTGTCATTTTAATTCTTGGACCTAACCAAAGACCCGCAATAGGAGGCCCCAAGGCCGATTGGGGTGTTCTCTGGGGCAAAATAAAATACTGAAAATTATTTAGGAAAATAATTGGTTTACGAATCTACCTTTAGGCTCGTATGGGTGAGCTGCCCATAGTCGGGCTCATGCGAGGCCTATTGGATTTCAGTACCCACTTGAAAAAGTGTTTTCACGGATTGGAGTTAGAGGCTACCAATAAAAAATTAGTGGGAGAAACCTTTAGACTAAAGTCCAAGTCTTTTGGTTAAATTATTAATTCATATACTAATTTGGTCTTATTTTTTTTTCAGATGTCTTCTAATTTATCACTCCGGTCACTTCTCGATAACGAGAAGTTAAAGGGTCATAACTTCGATAGTTGTTATCGAAGATTGAGAATCGTTCTAGAGCATGAATGGATCCTCTATGTGATAACGAATCTGGCACCTGAAATCCCTCCCGCTAATGCACGGAGTGTGGTCAGAGACGCTTATCTGAAGTGGGTCTCTGATCGGACTACTATCCGATGCATTATGTTAGCGGTGATGAACGACGAGTTCAGTCACAAATTCGAGGAGGCCCAACCTGATGAAATCCTTCAAAAGTTGAAGGAATCCTTCGGCATCCCGGATGATGTAGAATGGTACAAAGTGTCTTGTGCCATCTACAATTCCAAGATGCCGAATGGTGGTCAGCATTGATCATGTATTGTACATGATCGAGCTAATTGAAAAACTGGGCAAACTCGGATGCCCCTTGCACGAGCAGCTCGGCAAGGATGCGATTCTGAATTCTCTTCCCTCTTCCTATCTTGATTTTCTCGATCATTATAGAATGAACAAGCCTGCAGTCAACTACCATGGTCTTTTAGGGTTGCTGCAGACTTTTGAGAAAGACCACCAACTGAATAAGGGGGTGGTGAATTTAGTGGGAGGTAGTAGAGGTTGTCGTCCCTTTAAGAAAGGGAAGAAGAAAATGAATAAGAGGGAAAGAAGGTGCAGAATGCTCCTGGCCCTAGTCGGACCACGAAGTATAAGGCTGATCAATCTTTTGCAGAGTGTTTCTTCTGCAAGAAGAAGGGACACTGGAAGAGGAACTGTCCTCTTTATATTGCGTCCCTTGATTCGAACAGGCCAAGAAAGCAGAAGTCTGCTGAACAAGGTATTTATATGATAAAACCTTGTAATTACTCTATTGTTGATACTGCTAACTGGGTATTGGATACTGGTAGTCCAATTCATGTTTGTAATTTGTTATAGGGACTTCAAGTTAGTAGAAGATTTGAAGATGGAGAACAGTTTCTGAGCGTCAGGAATGGAAATCATGTTCCAGTACTGGCGGTCGGAGTCTTGCATCTTGTCTTTGAGTCTTGTACTGTTGAACTAGTCGACTGTCACTATTGTCCTTGTTTCATTATGAGCATAATCTCTGTAGGCCTTTTGAACAATTATGGTTTTGAACTTTCAATAAAAGGAGGTTTTTGCAATGTTATTTTGAATAACTCTGATATAATGAAAGCTAGATTAAATAATGGCATATATGTACTATCAAGGCCTGTTAGTGTAATGTACACTTCTAGCAAACGCCCAAGATTAGATAATGTCAATGATTTGTATCTTTGGCATTGTAGGCTAGGTCATATTAATCAAAATAGGATAAACAAGATGCGAGGAGATGGACTCCTCGAGGTCAGTGATTCTGAATCACTGCCCACTTGTGAATCCTGTTTACTAGGTAAAATGACCAAGTCACCTTTTACTGAAAAAGGTGAATGAGCTACAGAACTTCTATGTCTCATACATACTGATGTATGTGGACCGATGACAGTTAGTGCTAGAGGAGGATACAAATATTTCATTACTTTTACAGATGACTTTTCAAGGTTCGGTTATGTCTTCTTAATGAGACATAAGTCTGAGTCATTTGAAATGTTCAAACGATACCGTAATGAAGTAGAAAAGCAAACTGGAAAAAGTATTAAAACCCTTCGATCTGATCGAGGTGGTGAATACTTATCTGGTGCTTTTTGACATATCTTGAGGAGAATGGAATTCTCTCTCAGTGACTCCTCCAGGAACACCACAGTTGAATGGTGTGTCCGAAAGGAGGAATCGAACCTTGTTGGACATGGTCGATCCATGATGGGCTTTGCAACTCTGCCGCTATCCTTTTGGGGATATGCGCTTCAGATAGCCTGTTACTTATTAAATAATGTTCCAAGTAAGTCTATGGTCTCCACTCCGTATGAGATGTGGAATGGATGTAAACCTCAATCTCACACCTTCGGGTCTAGGGTTGTCCGGCTTACGTAAAGCGTTTAGACTTAGACAAACTTGGTCCTAGGTCTGATCGGTGTTTATTCATTGGTTATCCTAAGAAAACCAAAGGGTATTTCTTCTACTTGGAGAATGAATAAAAGGAGTTCGTTGCTCTTGGAGCTATCTTTTTGGAAAAGGAGTTCCTTGGAGAAGGAACTATACCCTCTAAGATTGAACTTGATGAAGTTCAGCCAATAGAAGAACCTGCACACTCTAAGGACATCGTAGAACTGGCTATGATTGAATCACACCCAGAACCCATTAGGAGATCCGGTAGAATACCGCGTCCGCCGGACAGATACTACGGTTTCTTGGTCCGGGACGGTGATCTCATTGAGCTCGATGAGAACAATGAGGATCCGATCACCTATATGGATGCACTTCAGAGATCTGACTCTGAGGCATGGCTTGGAGCCATGCGATCCGAAATGGAGTCCATGAAAATCAACAATGTTTGGACATTGGTTGATCCGCCTGAAGGAATAAAATCCATCGGGTATAAATAGATCTTCAAGAGGAAAAGGGGCGTAGATGAGTAGGTAGAGACTTATAAAGCCCGTCTGGTTGCCAAGGGGTATCGTCAACGATATGGTATCGATTATGATTAGACTTTCTCCCCTGTGGCAATGCTCAAGTCCATTCGGATCATGCTTGCTTTGGCAGCATATTTTGATTACGAGATCTGGCAGATGGATGTCCGAACCGCTTTCCTAAATGGGGAGCTGGAAGAGGAGGTGTATATGATACAGCCTGAAGGGTTCACATCCACAGATGAATCAAAAGTATGCAAGTTGCAGAGGTCCTTTTATGGACTCAAGCAAGTGTCTCGAAGTTGGAACTTACGGTTTGATAGGTGTATCAAATCGTATGGCTTCGTTAGGAACGGAGAAGAACCGTGCATCTATAAATGGTTTAATGGTTCTGTGATTGTATTCCTAGTACTGTATGTTGATGACATTCTCTTAATCGGGAATGATGTCACAGCATTACAAGGAATAAATGTCTGGTTATCATCTCAATTCTCCATGAAGGACTTGGGTGAAGCTTCTTACATACTAGGTATGAAGATCTATAGAGATAGATCTAAGAAGCTTTTGGGACTATTCCAGTCTATGTACATTGACATCGTGCTGAAACGGTTCAGCATGGAAAATTCCAAGAAAGGCTATCTCCCGATAGATTCTGGAATTACTCTTTCCAAGAAGGATTGTGGGACAACTCTTGAGGAAAGAGAGCGCATGAGTAGAGTACCTTATGCTTCTGCAGTAGGCTCTATCATGTATGCTATGACTTGAACTAGACCAGACATGGCATACTCACTAGGAGTAGTGAGCAGATACCAGTCTGACCCAGGTGAGGCGATTGAAAGGTGGTTAAGTCCATCCTTAAGTATTTGAGAAATACTAAAGATCAATGGCTGATTTATGGAGAACCTGACTTGAAACTTGTGGGGTACTCTGACTCCAATTTCCAGTCGGATAGAGATGATAGCAAGAGTGTGTCAGGGTTTGTATTTACCCTGAATGGAGGAGCGATCTGCTGAAAAAGTTCCGAGCAGGCAACTATTGTAGACTCGGTATGCGAAGAACAATACATTGCAACATCAGATGCAGCAAAGGAAGCTGTGTGGTTGCGGAAGTTCCTTGGAGAGCTAGGGGTGGCACCTTTCCTAGATGGTCCTGTTCCAGTGTATTGTGATAGCACTGGAGCCATTGCTCAAGCTAAGGAGCCTAAAGCTCATCACCGCACCAAGCACATATTGCGGCGATACCACCTCGTACGAGAGATCATAGAACGAGGCGACATCAATCTTCTGAAGATTGATGGAAAAGAAAATCTGGCCGACCCCTTCACTAAAGCCCTCAGAATAAAAGAGTTTGACTATTGTAAATGGAAAATGGGTATTTGATACTCTTCTGATTGGATTTAGTACAATTGGGAGTTGTTGGGAATTGTGTCCCAAAGCCAATCGCCTGGGTTGTAGGCGGTTGAGCTAAGTATTGTACTCTTTCTTTGAATTAATAAAATATTATTTTTTTGGTAGCTCATCATATATTGTATTTTCCTGAAATGAACTCTTTCCATGTGATGAAGTCCTTAGAACTACACTGACTTCGATACAGAGAGGATGTATCGAGTGGTCCTTAAACCTTGTTCACAACCAAGGATATATTGTACTGGATGGCATATATCAAGAATAGGTTGTCGTAGTTCACATCGTTTAGTTGTCCTCTTGACCAAATGAGTGTGGTGACACTGATGTGATCTACAAGTGGGATATATGATATCTCATTGAACGTGACTCCGTGCAGCCCCTTTCTGCCAAAGGGATACTCATGATTGGATATGGGTATATGTGTCCCTCCGACCTGAGGTCATCACGGTAGCTTGCAAGCAACTCCCTGTGCTTTGGTGCTAGACTACCCGGATTTTTAATCTGGTGACGGAAGGTTTCTGGGTACAGGCAAGTACTTGTGGAGTAGTGATGGACCAAGAAGGAATTGACCTGTCCAAACAGTTTGGATTGAATGGCTCGCAGTATCTCAATTTAGCAAATCCTCGGCCGGGTTGCCCTAGTGAAGAGTCACTGGGCTTGCGAGGTTGAGACATGTAGTCGACTGACTTAGTCTGGGTTGGCAGCCCAATCTCAGTCGTCCTGAGCATTAGAGGTCAAAGGGATGAATTATACGGTAACCATATGTCAGAGGTTCGATAGTTTGCTCCCGCATCTTCGACCTATCAGGACGCCGGGATCCATTGCTAGATGGTTTCCTGTGCTGATACTAGAATTGTTCTAGTGCTACCGTTTAAGTTCGAACCTATGAGGTCACACGCCATAGAGGATAACTCTCTGATCCGGATACCGATTATGATTAGGAATCGTCTCGGTTTTATGTTCATAATATTTTTTGAGCACTCTTTTTTCCATTTTGCCCTTGTCTGTGTCAACCCGAAATTATTCCAGGTTGACCAGCACTACGCCAGGATTTTCTGAATCAGTTTTGAACTGATTCGGAGTTTTTTCGGCCTCCAATTGGTTGTGAACCAATTGAACCAATTCAATTGGGTGGACTAATAGGTTTAAATGGGTTTGAACCAAAATTGGCTTAGACCGGTTAATTGAACCGGTGTTCCTCTCACTTGTACCGGTTTACACGGTTTTGACGTTGGATTTTTTTACGCTGGAATGAGTCCAAGCGTTAAATGAAGATGCCTTAACGTCCCAAAACGAACTTTTGCTGAGAGAAACCCAAGCGTCCAAAGCAAGGCCAAACGACCGAAGAGAAATCGCTATTGCTGGGCGTCTCTTCTCCTCCCTCCACCCATCCTTTTAATCCTTGTTAAATGGCTGTTAATGGAGAAAACGCATCCGACAGCCTCTTCCTCTCCCAGTCTCTACATTTTTCTCACTGCTGTTTTCTATTTATACAACCCCAGCCATTCTCTGTTTGACCTTGGTTACAGCTGCCCTATTTTCAGCATTTGTTTTCACATCGTGTGAAGAGAAAATCAACAAGGGTGTTATTCCTTTTGAGAGGCTGAGAGCTTGTTCTTCTTGCTTCCATTGGGTACTAGTTAGGCTGGGATTTGGAGGGTGTGAGGGAGAGAAACCAAACTCTTTTCCCATTGTTTCTAGTGCTTAAATTCTGCACTGCAGCAAAGAAAACTGCTGCTACCTGTGACCGTGTTACTCACTTCCAGCGGCTAGCACCGCATGTGGAGAGGGATCTGAGAGCGCTGGGCACATCTCCCCTCTAGAGGGAGTATCCTTCTACTCCTGGGAGCAAGCCACGTGAGCCGGATCACCCGCTGTAGCTCCAAACATGAAGCAAAAGGCTGCTGTCCAGTTCTGCAGCAAATTTCAGCAGCAGACTTTTGGCAATTTTCTACACCCGTTTTAGCTTGTTTTGATTGCAGATTTTTGTTGGAGATTGTAGTAGACTTCTCCACCTTGCTGCTGCTGAAATTTGGGAGCAAAAGGAGGTCCGGAAGCCGCCATTTGATCGCTATTTTGAAAGCCAAAAATAGAGTTTCCAACGTTCCAAGGAAGAAGAGGCTGGAATAGTTTTTTCCCAGCTATTCCAGCCTATTCCAGCTTTATCCCAGAGTTAGTCCAGCCAGAATAAGGTATGAAAAAAAAATTATTTTTTAATCATGCATGAATTGAATTTTTAATTCAAATATTTTTTAAATATCTTATATCATCTTACATGCCTATTTGCAACTAGAATTAGATTAGTTTCTGGGTGGAGCAGATTTATGCTGCACGGATTTTTAAAATTATTTTTAAAATCCTTTCTGCTCCCGCAGCAGTTTGCATGCCTGGTGTAGGATTATGTCAAGCCACTTGCACCGTTCTCTTTCACATACAAGAAGCCAAAGATGTTAGGAAACTTTCATTGGAGCAGCTAGTAGGTTCACTCATGACTTATGAGTTGAACTTGAAGCAAAAAGCAATGGATATGGACTAGAAGAAAGAGACTATAGCTTTCAAGTTCACACACAAGAAGAGTCTTCAAATGAAGAATCAAAAGAAGAAGAAGAAAATGAGATGATGAAGCTTTATTAGCAGAAAATTTAAAAAATTCATGAGAAAAAAGAAATTTCCTTACAAGAAAAAGTTTCAACCAAGTAAGGAAAAGGAAAAAAAAAATGATAAGGAGAGGAACTACCTATTTGCTTTAATGCAAGAAGCCTAGACATTACAAGTATGGCTGCCTTCTCCTAAAGAAATCAAGGAAAAGTATTAGAAAGAAAGTAATGATGGTGACTTGGAGTGACAGTGAGAAACTCTAGCTCAGATGAAGAACAAACTGAAGTCGCAAATTTTACTTCATGGCATAACATGAAGAAGTGATAAATTCTGATCTTGAAGTTGATTATACTTTGATGAATTAAGAACTACATTTGATGAGTTAATGCATGATTATAAGTTGATAATATCTAAAAATAAAAAATTGAAAAAGCATGCAAACTCTTTCTCGCATGAAAACTCTAATCTTATGAATGAAGTTAATGATTTGAAAAATAAGATTGATGTTTTAGAAAAATAAAACAATGCTTTAACAATGAAAAATGAAGTTTTGAAAAGACCTAAAGCCAATGTTTCAAACAATGAACTTTTGAAAAAATGTAAAGATCTTGAAATAAAAAAAAAAATATAAAGATGAGCTTGATAAGGTAAAACCCTTTATTGAAAAATTCACCTATAGTTCTGAAAAGTTGAATCTTCTTTTGAATAATCAAAGAGTTATTTTTAGCAAAGCTGGATTAGGTTTTAAATCCCAAAAATAGCAAAAAATTTTCAAAATTTTTTTATTCCTACATCATCAAGCATCACATGTTTTTTCTTGCAAAAAATAGGTCATAAAGCATTCTATTGTGATTTGAGAAAAATTAATAATTCTAGAAAGATCTGGATTCCAAAAGGAACCACTTTTAGTACTAACTCTAAAGGACCCAAGTTGGCTTGGGTACCTAAAATCAAAACTTAATTTGTTTTGCAGGTGTATCTTGCAACCAAAGAAAAGAAAAAACTATGGTATCTTAATAGTGGTTGCTCAAGACACATGACAGGAGACATGAAGCAATTCACTCTCTTGAGGCACTAAATGGAGGGAGTGTAACCTTTGGTGATAATGATAAAGGAAAGATTATTGATATCGGTAAGGTTCACATATCTCCTTCTATTTGGATTGATAATGTTCTTTTAGTTGAAGGTTTGAGATAATCTGCTTAGTGTTAGCCAATTTTGTGATAAAAGTTTTTTAAGTTATTTTTGAATCATCTCTTTGCATAATTGTTAGTCCTGATAATAACGGAGTAAAATTCATTGAAAAAAGGCATGGTAATATCTATCTAGTTGATTTGGATAATCTATCTTTGCCTAATGGTGAATGCCTAGTTGCAATGAATTCTACTATTAATGAGACTAGTTGGCTGTGGCATCGTAGATTAGGTCATGCAAGTATGCATTTACTATCAAAATTATGCAAAAAGGATTTTGTTGACCCCTCGAGTGATTTTGATGATAACAAAATATTGGAGCATTATTTGTCTCACTAACAACTCTTCAAGTGCATTACAAGTTTTTGTAGGATGACTTTAATGCTCAATTGCAACTCCTATAATCTTGTTATTGTTTTATGTTGCGCTGTAAATGTTTCATGTAAAGAAGAACCCAAAGAAAGATTGATGTAATATTCATGAAAAATGGTTACTTCTATGTATTTTTCAAGCTTAAATTTCTTTAGAATTTGTTGTTAGTTGAGTTGGGAAGAGTCTTAAGTGTTGAAGAGTTGCTGGATGAATTCTGGAGAAGAGTTAAAATTTTTACTAGAAATTCACTCGAGTCCACTCATGTAAAGAGAGCCGACTCTAATCCATGGCATGGTTGAAGGATTCTGGCATGCAGAGATCCGAGCCGACTCGAAGGAACCTAAGCTGACTCGTCCAAAGCATCATTTCTTGAATAAAAAAGGTGAGCTGACCCGAAGGCAATCCGAGTTGACTCAACCATTCAGTCAGGCATCTGAGTCGATCCTTCAGGCATCTAAGCCGACTCCTCTAGAGTCCAGGAAAAATCAATTCTAAGAGAACAACCAGGTGAGCCAACTCTACTGAGAAGAGCCGACTCCTCTAGAGTACAACTTTGAAGACCTGTGAATCCGAGTTGACTCGATTGAGGTGAGCCGACTCAACAAGAGTGAGGAATCATCGACACTGAGGATCCAAGCTGACTTGATTGTGGTGAGCCGACTTGACCAGAGTGAAGAATCAACTCTTTGAGGATCCGAGCTGACTCGAGGCATCCGAGTCGGCTCGAACATCTATTCCAGGTAGGTAATGGCTAGTTCTAGAACTTTATTTTTGAATCTAAAAAGTATTCCAACGGTCAAATGTCAAGTCCCAACGATCAAATGTCAAGTCCCAATGGTCTACAATTACTATATCCATCCAAGAAGAGTACAAGACTATATAAATGAAAAATTTGGATAACCTTTGAAGAAGCTAATGCTTAATTGAACATTAAATGAGCTTGTGAGCAAGAGAGCATAAAGAAGAACATTCAAGTCTGCCTTCAAGTCTTCACCAACCCCAATCAGAAGCTTGAAGCACTTATTGAAAAAGAAGAGGAAGCCATTGAAGTGCATTAAAGCCCATTTAAGAAGGCTTCTCTTGAGCTACAACTGCAACCATCAGACAACTTGGGTTTGTCATTAGTTGCTTACTTTCTTTTAACTCTTTTTTGAGTTTGTGGATTATTGGTGAGCCCAGTTTAAAAATCAAGTGTGGGTTGTTAGTGATCCCATCTTAAAACTAACGTTGTAAGGGTTTTTGGTGAGCCCGATTAAAACCAGTTTGGGTTTTTGGTGATCCTGTTCAAAACCAAGTTGGGTTCTTGGTGATCCTGTTCAAAACCAAGTTAGGTTGTTGGTGATCCTGTTGAAACCAAGTATTGGGTTTTAGATTGTGAGCCTGGTAAAGCAGTCTGACTATATTCCGATGGTGAATATAATGGAAATCCCAAGTGGTATCTTGGGTAGTGGACGTAGGAGCGAGGGTGCTCCGAACCATTATAAATTTACTGTGTTTGCATTGTGCTTTTGCTCTTTGTGTTTGCTTTTGTTTTCAATTATTTGAAACACAGCACATCCATACTAAAGTAGATTTAAAAGAGCACATATCTGTTCAATTTTTTTAAATTTTCAATTCATCCCCCTCTTGGGAAAGCCACCTAGGAGACAACTAGTATCAGAGCAGAGTCTCTGAACTTATTTAGAGAAAAGATTAATGGCTCATCCCATGAGTACTTCCTTGGCCAAAGGCCAATCCACTCATAAACCTCCACTGTTCACTGGCACGAATTATTCTTACAGGAAAGCTAGAATGAAGATATATATTCAAGCTGTTAATTTTAAGTTATGGAAGGTTATTCTTAAGGATCCACAAATAACCATGATTAAAGTTGATGGCGTGGATGTCCCAAAACCTGAAGAGGATTGGGATGATCATGACATGAAAATGGATGAACTGAATGCCAAAGCTTTGAACTTACTATATTGTGCTTTGGATGCAAATGAGTTTAATCAAATTTCTGTTTGCTCATCTGCAAAAAACATTTGGGATAAACTCAAAGTGACCCATGAAGGAACTTCCCAAGTGAAGACCTCAAAAATCGATCTTCTAGTATATAACTATGAATATTTTAAGATGGAGCAAAACGAAACTATCTTTGCCATGTTTTCATGGTTTACAGATATTATTAACGGTTTGAAAAGTCTTGGCAGGGTTTATTCTAATCCAGGCTTAGTACATAAGATTCTAAGATCACTTTCGGACAAATGGGACTCCAAAGTAACTGCCATCCAGGAAGCAAAAGATCTAAACACACTAACTCTAGATGAACTGCTGGGTTCTCTCATCACACATGAACTGGCCATGTAGCATAGGAATGAAGATGAACAGAAAAAGAAGAAAATAATTGCCTTCAAAGCTGCATCGAAATCAAAGAAACAAGATGAGGAATCAAAAAATGACTGCTCCTCCTCCAAAGATGACTTAGAGGATGAAGATATAGCTATGGTCATGAGGAGATTAGAAGGTTCATGGAAAAAAAGAAAGGAAGATATTTCAGAAAGTTTCACAAGAGAGGTGAACATAGTAAGGACAAAGAAAGAGAAAAAGAAAAGGATCAAATGCCCACATGTTATGAGTGTAAGAAACCAGGCATATCCATCTCGATTGTCCTTTACTAAAGAAAATATTGAAGAAGAAGAAGAAGAAAGTTATGGTTGAGACATGGAGCGACAGTGAGGAGTCGACTTCAACAGAAGAGGAAGAGACCATAAAAATCGTCAATCTATGCTTTATGGTTTTCGAAGATGAGGTAATGTCCCCTAAACCTCAAGCTAAATTTATTTTTGATCAACTAAATTTTGCATTCTATGATTTGCTTTATGAATTTAAAAAGGCTAGAACAAAAATTAGAGCTTTAAATAACATTAGTATTCTTTAGTAAAAGAAAAGGAAGAGATTTCAAAAAAGAATAAATTATTGCAAAAGAAATTAACTGTCTTTTCTGAAAACAACAAAGCTTTGGAAATTGAGAAAAATCTATATCTTGAGAAAAACAAAGCTTTGATTGATGAAAATTCTGATTTGAAAAGGAGATGGAAAAACTCAAGCCTTTGGTTGAAAAGCTTACTTTAGTTCAAATAAGCTTGAGTTGATTTTAAAAGAGCAAAAAATTCAAGTAACAAGGCTGGAATCGGTTATAATTCTTCGAATTCAAATGGATTTTAGCAACTAGATTTGTATCTTCAAAAGCATTTGTACCAAAATCTATTTCTCAAATACTTTTGTATCAAATGCTTCCACTTCCATTTTAAGAGCTTCAAAGTACATACCCAAGATTTCAAATCAAAGTCTTTTAATTTCAAATGGTTCTACTTCTACATGCTTTTACATCTAGAACTTCAAATTTACATCTTTTCAAAATACTAGAATTATTTGTTATGCATGTCATGGGTTGGACGCAAATTTTTTAATATGATCTATTAAAGAAAAATGAAAATGCAAAGAATAGAATTAGAAAGATTTGGTTCCCAAAGGAACCACCTTTCCTAACCTGTAAGGACCCAAGGTAACTTGGGTACCTAAAATAACTTGTTGATTATTTTGCAGGAATGTCTTGCAACCTAAAAAATGAAGAAAAGATGGTATCTTGACAGTAGCTGTTCAAGCATATGAAAGAAGGAGGTTTGGTACCTTTGGAGATAATGGCAAGGAAAAAATAATTAAAATTGGTAAGATCAAAATAACCCCCTCTACTTTTATTAAAAATATATTGCTAGTAGACAAATTGAAGCATAATTTGTTAAATATTGTCAATTATGTGATAAAGGATTCAAGGTTGTCTTTGAATCATCTGTGTATAGTAACAAACTCACTTGATTCTAGTAACAAATTCAATAGACATAGACTTGAAAATATCTATGTAATAGATCTGAATAATCTAGCCATGTCTAGTAGTTTTAGTCTAGTAGCAATGAATACTAAGACCAAGGAGTCTTGTTTACTTTGCATAGACGATTAGAACATGCTAGCATGCATACTATTTGTTTCCCAGTAAGCAACCCAAGAGAGGGGGTGAATTGGGTCTCTAAAAATTAAAATATTTTATTTGATGCAATGCAATGCAATCCAATTCAACAATTAATTATGCATGGTACTATTAATTCAAATGTAATGCTCTTAATAAAAGTACAGTAGAAATAAAGAGCAATAAAAGAAAAGCATAGAGAGATCAATCACCACAAAGACCAAGAAATAAGTGGTTCGGTGCTATCCAATGCACCTACATCCACTCCCCAAGATCTCCTTGGAAATTCACTATAATCACACCGATTACAGTTGATTAGTTTTGCAGGCTCACTAATCAAAACCCAACTTGTTTTCACAAGGCCAACAAGTCAAAACCTCACTTGGTTTTATGGGCTAACTAAGAACCTAATTGGTTTTCAAAGGCTAACCAATAACCTCCCTTGATTTTTTGGACTAACCAAGAATCTAAGTGGTTTTGCAGGCTAACCACCAACCTAATTGGTTTTCAAAAGCTCACCAATAACTTCACTTGGTTTTACAATAGGCTAACCAAGAACCCTTACAACAATAAAGTTTAGAAGTAATGAAACAAAGTAAGCTTTCTAAAACAAAGCAGGTATCTCTTTGAAGTTCGATATAGAAGTGCTTTAAACTTGTTGAAGCCTCTTGAATGCTCAAGAATGGTTGATCTTTAATGCTCTCCAAGGATCTTGAATGCTTGGAGGCTTGCTTTAGCTTGAGAGTGGTTGAATCTTCAATGAATAGGAGTTAAAGCTCTCTTTTCTTTTCTCTTCTCAAAACTCTTTAATGGTCTTCAATAATATTGCTTTTGATTTGATTTGGAGCATATAAATACTTTCCAAGGTCTCAAATCCTGTTTCTAGCCATTAGACTTGAAAAACTAGCCGTTGGAGGGAAAAATGAGTTTTGCATTTGAAAAACTAGCCGTTACTATTCTGAGAACTCCATGTGTCGACACTTCAGGCTGTGAGTCGATATATAAGGTCGATATTTGAACTTCTTGAGTCGACACCCAATTCAATATCTCCAATCTGATTCTCTAGAAATCTCAGATGTGTCGACACTTACTCAGTTGAGTTGACACCTTGAGTCGACACCTTGCTTTCATGTGTCGATACTTCAGCTTCTCTTCATTTTCAGCAAGTTCTGTGGCTTGAAAATCTCAGGTAATGTGTTGATCCATGTGTCGACATTTTGAGTTGACACTTAGGTCCATGTGTTGACACTTCAATCGTGCCATTTGAAACATCATTGCATACTTGCTTGAGTCAACACTTCACTTCCATTTGTTGACACTTGGTGTCATGTGTCGATACTTTGAGTCGACACTTCACTGAATCTTCACAGAAAAGGCTGAACTTGAGCTGAAACATATTTCTACTTTAACTTAACCATCCAATCAAGCAATTCTTGAGTTTCCAAGTGATGCAGAATGGAAGCTCTGATGCCAAAAATGATGCAGAACAAAGAACAAAGAAGCGTATGCGGAAGTAAAATTAAGATTAATTCTTTTTTTTTTTTATATTTCAGAATTTGGCTTCGACTCAAAGTAAAGTTAAACTAAGTTGATGGAACTAGGTAAGGATAGAAAGCACAATTTAGAAGAAGCTAAGTTATCAGAGTAGTTCAGAAGTAACGGATCGCTGGGGGTTGAGAAACTCCCAGACCTAGGGTTTCGCTCTGAACTTTCAACAGGACAGAAATAAAGAAAGAGACGGTTTACCAACCAGATAGTGATCTTCACAGAATTTGGGTGGAAGAACTCTCTCGAGCAGATTGTTGGATCCTCGGAGTCGGTAATCTTCGTAATGGATCCTCCAATACTGGTCTCGTGGCTGGGTCGGCTTCTCCTGAACTCAAGATCTGGGAAGAAGAAACAAGTGATGGATTCAGAGACTCAGGGAAGGATTTACCAGTTTGAAGAAATTGAAGGCTGATGTCACTGAGATCCGGATTCTCTTGAAGGCTGATTCGACTCCCTCTGGAAAGAGCTTTAGATCTGAAGTATCCAGACTGTAGCTGGATGCTGGTGGTCGGCCTGGACTTGGAGAGAATGGCCGTGAGAGGTGGGATATGCTAGGGCTTGGTAGAAAGAGAAGGGTGATGGGCGGCTAGGGTTGGGGAGTGAAGTGGCTAACCTAGGGTTGGGGTTTTGGAGATCTCACACCTCCTCAAGGTTCCTGGGGAACCCGGATTTACCCCCTCATGGAGCTCAACACCTGGATGCAAGTGCGGAAGAGAGAAAACACAAAGTTTGCTCACAAAAAAATTTGGTTTCATTCATCTCATTTTTTTTCAAACTTACATAGGGGTTTAATTTATAGGCCATTACAAGAGAGTAGGGTTTTACATCTTCCCATGTGGGACTAAAGGAGGGGATCTTCAAATTAGGATATCAATCCCTACTCATATGGCCGGCCAATTAATTCCAAAGTTGATTGAAGCTTCAAAAAGAAAGTGGGTGGCGCCTCCTTGTCTTGACCTCCAAGAAAATATTTTTTTCCTTCTATGCTTGGCCTTATCTGGAAGTGTTTGGGCGCCTCTTAACCTTGCCCTCTAAGAGAAAATTTGTTGCCTTTTATATCTGGCTTTAGTTGGAATGATTAGGGCACCTCCTAACCTTGCTTTTCAAGAGAAATCCCCTTCCTTCCATGGCTCAACCCTTTTTGGATACCTCCTTTTCTTTCTCCCCAAGTTATGGCTCCTTCTAACTTTGTTTGAGTATTTCTGGCAGGTAATGGGCGCCTCCTTGAATCTCTCCCCAAGAGAATTTCTTCCCTTTCATAGTTTGGTCCTTTTGGAAAGTCTTGGACCGCCCCCTTGATTTGTGGACCCCTGGTGGATTTCTCCTCAATTGGCGCATGAAAGAGGGGAGCTGCTATCTGTGGTGTGGGGACCAAAGCCTGCTGGATAGAGATGTGGCACCCCCTGGACTCAGGCGTATGGCTGGGAGTGTGGCTGGGAGTGTGGCGCCCACTTGCTTGGCCTTGGGAGGAAATGTAACACCCCCAGGTTGAAGCCCTAGTCCACTACTGAGTCAACATGACTCAACAAAATAAAAATGCAGGTAATACAGACTCAAACTAAAATTGAGTTGATCAAGTCAACCCTTATTACAAGCCAAAAACCCTAATCTTCGGGCAAGGTTAATCAGAGATCCAGATGGAGCTCTGAAGTCTTCTTCTGAGTCGGTGCCCGCACCACCAAGTCCTCTTGAGCAATCTTTTTCATTCAAACTTGGCTTCTTCAAACAAATAAGCTTCTTAAATTTGTGAGCACCTTTTCAACAAAAACACACTTCAAGGAAATCATTAGTCCTTAACTTATACTTAACCATTTTGCTTATCATCAAAATTAATAACGGAGTCAATAATCTCCCCCTTTTTGATGATGACAAAACCCTTAAGTATAAATTGCTTAAAAAGGCTTTTAAAAAAATCATCAAGGTGTATAAAACTGAAAGCATTAAGTGTATCAATATAATTTGCACTAATGATATGACATTTCAGAATGAAAGTGATGTCAAGATTAATAGTGTCAAGCTTGTTATAATGATTGAGAGTATCAGATCTTTGGAATACATTTAAGACATAGAAAACATGTATCATGATACTCTACAAGAGAATTTCAGCAATGAACAAAGCTCCCCCTGAATTGATGATCCATAACATAGTTTGTAAATATCTTTTCAAACATTTAAAGAGGGGTTTTAAGATGAAATTTACTTTGAAAGGATTTTCAAATGAAAAAAAGTAAAGCTCCCCTTTCTTAAGGAATTTTGTAAACATTTTCAATTCAAGTTTTCAAAAATTTGTTTACCCCTTGCACATCACAAATATAAATCACCAAAAATATATTGTATTTATTCTTATATCTCACAAAACTACTCCCCCTTTTTGTTATCATTAAAAAGTTAGGAAGACAAATAGGCTGAATATTCAAGATATTACATTGAATTGTCACTATACTACTCCAAAAAAAAAAAAAAATTGCATTGAATTTAAAATTCATTTATTCCCATCAAAGAGTGAAGACAATGAAGAACTAAGAACAATTCAAGATATTTCATTCATTTCCATCAAAGTGAAGACAATGAAGAACTAAGAACAATTCAAGATATTTCATTCATTTCCATCAAAGAGTGAAGACAATGAAGAACTAAGAACAATTCAAGATATTTCATTCATTTCCATCAAAGAGTGAAGACAATGAATAACTAAGAACAATTCAAGATATTTCATTCATTTCCATCAAAGGCATAAAGATGAAGAACAACATAGTTTTTCATTTAAAGTTAGAACTTGTACAATAGCAAGACATACAAAGGATACATAAGAGTGAACAACAAAGACAAAAATACATAGAAGCATAAAAATAAACTATCTAAAAATACATAAGTGTCCTAATCCTCATCCATATCATCAGTATCATCAGAAGATGAACCGATCTCAATCGGTCCAGTATCAATAGAAGATCGAGCTCGCGGCCCATCGATCTAAGATCTCGGAGTCGGATCCTAGTCGGCCATGGAGGGGTACGACGACCATGTCCTCTACGACGAGCATATGTTCGACCTCTAGCTGGAGCAGTAGAGGTAGAAGCAATGTCCTCTGCAAGAATGGAACTGATCGGGTCAACAGTCTCTGCGACTGCTGGAAGAGGTGTGCGATCAAAGGAAGGACCTGAGTCAAGATATTGAAAGCCAGGTATATAAAATCCAAGCTCTCGAATAAGAGAGGATGTGTGAATAGTAGGAGTATCAATAATTGATGTGTCAAAGATAGGGATATCAGCTGATGATATGATAGGTGTATCAGGAATAGAAGTATTAGCTGAAGAATGAACTAGTAAGTCTACAATCAGTGTATGAATGATAGGGGTGTCAATAGTAGGTAAATCAACAATGGGTGAATGTATAACTGTAGTATCAATAATTAGGGAATCAATAATAGATGTATGTATAATAGGAGTATCAATAACTGGAGAGAGAATAGGAATAGGAATGTGATCATTCGATCTAGAAGGAAAGATGGACTGGAGTCTGGGTAGGTGAACTAGAAGGGTCATGAATAGGACTCCTGGGCAAGTCTGCCGTCACCTCCGCTATTAGCTCTGAAGTAAGATCTGGAAAATCAATCTGTCGAAGTCAGTCTCCTCATCGTCTCCATCACCATCACCATCACCATCAATATCTCCAACAATATCATCACCAACAGGTGCAGGAGCAGGTGGAGCAGTATCAGCAACTAGAGCACTCGCTGAGGGTCTGGACAGTGTAGTAAGTATAGCTGAGATGCCATCACTAAGTCCAATATGGCTCTCTCTGGTCTCAGCTATGAAACAGTCAAGACGCTATCTCATGATAAAAATGTCAATCTTAATGCATCTGACTCTGTCTAATAAGCTATCAGAAGCATCTGGAGTCTCCGTCTGAGCTGGTTGAGACTTTGCTGAAGTAGTAGGATCAGATTGAGATGCAACTGCTGGTTGTGCCATTGTCTCAGGCTGACTCTTGCTGGGTCCTGCCTTGCTGGAGAGGATGCACTCCTCCTCTACTGCATCATCATCATCAGCTCTGTCCTCGGCCTGACTAGATATCCTGTGAGTCCACTGACCTCGGAATAGATGATAGCCCATCCGGTGTAATGACCTGATGTCATACACATCAGTATAAAGTAGCATGCAGTAGGCTCGTCCTCAAAGCTGATACTGTACTCTCTGAATAAAACTGTCAATCCCATCCTATATGGTAGGCGGAGTCGCTGGCTAGTCGACGCCTCCATCATCTGGTGAATCATAAGCACTGGAAGGCAGACGGGCATGCATTGAACCAAAGAGACCATCACTAGCAACTCCCGCTCAGTGATGTAATCGAAGTGTCCGATCTTCGGTAGAAGATCCGGGCGACAATATGATGTAACGATCTCATCTTTATAGATAGTCAAGATGCTGGTACAGTGGCTCCCTCAGGCAATATATCAGGCTCAAAGATGTACTGAAGTCCACTAACTCTGTCCATCAAACTATCCACCATAGATTCAGTCATCGGAATGTCTCATACTTTGCTCAGTATCTTTGATGAAACTGGGATATCTTAACCTCTCACCTATGCTAACCATCCATCAAATCCATGAGCGAGTGATCCATAAAACTCTCGCATAAGCTCGAGATAGTATCTCTCGCTGAGTGAGCAAAATAAAGTCAGACCAGCCTATTGAATCTACTCTTCGATCCTAAAGTGCAACTGGTCGATAAAACTAAAGTCCACTCGTCGTCCCCTAACGACGGTCTTCAAGCTCAATCGGCTAGAAGGTACAAAAAGTGGTCGTGCGGGTGGATCAGGAGCTCTAGCCTCATGTCTAGTCTTCGTCCTTGCTCTTCTTCTTGATTTGACTGACGAGGTCGACGGACTACTTGCTTTCGGGGTCCCATTACTTGGATTAAAGAATTAGGCAAGGTTTGGGTAGAAACCTAGGGTTTCTAAGGCTTAGAATCCAAATGCGAGTAGAAATCCAAAAAATTCTGAACAACCAATGTCCAAAATGAAGAATCAGCGAGCTTAAAATGTGAAACTAAGAATGGGAATAGTGAGGAGTACCTTAGAACTTGTGTCGGCTTGAAGGAGAGAAAGAAATGGGAAAAAACCATTCGAAAAACCCTTTGTTCTCGATCTGCTTCCGTTCAAGTGTCGACTCACGAATGTGTCGACACATTTAGGTGTCGACACATCAATGTATCGACACATCAACTTAAAAACCAAAATTAAGAGTTCCAAGCATTTATCAAAATCACTAGAAATATGATAAATTTAAAGAAAATCAATAATGATTGAGTAAGATTAATCATGATTGGTGTCGAATTGATCTAATTTGAGTCAAATATAGGAAAAATTTAATCAAACGGATTAATTATCCCGAGCTCTCTTCTAATCATACAAAATCGATCTTCCAGAAGATTTTTAGTCAAAATATCAGCTAATTGAAACTCAGTACTAATAAATTCAAGCATAACATCATTATTTTCTACATGATCTCTAATAAAATGATGTCTAATTTCAATATGTTTACTTTTAGAATATTGAACAGGATTTTTTTTGAAGCAAATAGCACTGGTATTATCATATTTAATAGGTGTACTAGCCAACTTGATTCCAAAATCTTCAAGTTGTTGCTTAATCTACAGATTTGAGCACAACAACTTTCTACTATAATATACTCAGCCTTAGCTGTGGATAGTGCAACTGAAGTTTATTTCTTGCTAAACCAGGAGATTAAGTTAACTCCAAAAAATTGGCAAGTACCACTAGTACTCTTTCTATCCAATTTATAACCAGTAAAACTCGCATCAGAATATCCAATCAATTCAGCAGATGAATTTCTAGAATACCATAAACCAATATCAATAGTACTAGATAGATATCTAATAATGCACTTAACAGCCATCAAATGTGATTATTTAGGTTTAGACTGATATCTAGCACACATACATACACTGAACATTATATCTGGTCTACTAGAAGTTAGATACAGTAAAGAGCCAATCATACCTCTGTATAACTTTTGATCTACTGATTTATCATGTTCATATTTATTAAGTCTACAAGAGGGGCTCATAGGCATACCTATTGCTTTAGTAGTCTCCATCCCAAACTTCTTGATAATTTTTCTTGTATACTTAGCTTGGTTGATGAAGATACCACCTGCAATTTGCTTGATCTGGAGTCCGAAAAAGAAATTGAGTTCTCCCATCATGCTCATCTCGAACTTACCCTTCATTAGCTTAGCAAACTCTTGACAAAGAATTTCATTAGTAGCACCAAAAATGATATCATTAACATATATTTGTACTACTAATAAATCATTATCTTTCTTTTTCAAAAATAGTGTTTTATCAACATTGTCTCTAAAAAATTCATTTTCAATCATAATTTGCAGTCTTTCATACCATGCTTGAGGTGCTTGCTTTAATCCATAAAGTGCTTTGTGTAGTTTAAAAACATGATCAGGATGTGCATGGTTTTCAAATCTAGGTAGTTGTTCAACAAAAACCTTTTTAATTATAAAATCATTTAGAAAATCACTCTTAACATTCATTTGAAATAGTTTAAAATTCATAAAACAAGCAAATGCTAATAATAATCTAATTGCTTCAAGTCTAGCAATAGGAGCAAAAGTTTCATCAAAACCAATCCCTTCCTCCTGGTTGTAGCCTTTAGCAACTAGCCTAGCTTTATTTCTAACAACAATTCCATTTTTATCTAATTTATTCCTAAATACCCATTTAGTGCCAATAATAGAAACATTAGATGATCTTTCTATTAATATCTAAATATTATTTTGATCAAACTGAATTAGTTCATCTTGCATGGCATTAATCTAGTTAGGATCTTTTTCAGCTTCTTCAAAATATTTTGGCTCTACTTGCGATGTAAAAGATATATAATCACATTCATTTCTGATTGAGTCTCGAATTCTTACCCCTTTAGATGGATCACCTAAGATTAATTTCTTAGGATGTCCATGAGCATATCTCCACTCCTTAGGTAGATCTTGATGCTTTGGAGTATTATCACCTTTCTCATCCTTGTCTTGATCTTCTTCACTTGGCTGTGGTTGATCATTCGGTGTCAGCTTTTGAAGCTTATCTGCACCTGCACATTCATCAGATGTATCATTTTTTCTAGAGGATTTGTTAGTAGATTCTTCAAAAATAATTTATACTGACTCTTCTATAGTCAAAGTTCTTTTATTGAAAACATTGTATGCCCTGCTTGATGTGGAGTATCTTAAAAAGATACCTTCATCAAACTTGGCATCAAACTTTCTAAGATTATCTTTTCCATTATTTAAAATAAAACATTTGCAACCAAAAACTCAAAATATTTTAAAGTTGATTTTCTTTGGTTCCAAAGTTCATATAGAGTTTTCTTCAAAATAGGATGGATTAAAACTTGATTTAAAATGTAACATGCAGTATTAATAGCTTTAGCCCAAAAATATCTCGGAAATCATTTTCACGAAGCATAGTGCATGCCATTTCTTTCAAAGTATGATTTTTTTTCTATTACCCCATTCTGCTGAGATGTCCTAGGTGTAGAAAAATTGTGTTATATTCCTTTTTCATTACAAAAGTTTTCAAAATCTTGATTTTCAAATTCAGTTCCATGATCACTACGAATGCAAATAACTGAAACACCTTTTTCGTTTGAAACTTTTCGATAAAACTTTATGAATGCAGAAAATGATTCATCTTTATGTGCTAAAAAGAAAAGCCATGTAAATATCGAAAAATCATCCACTATAACTAATCCATATTTCTTGCCTCCTAGACTTGATGTTCTAGTTAGTCCAAAGAGATCCATATGAAGTAGTTCTAGTGGCCTACTAGTAGTAACAAAACCCTTTGGTTTGAAAGAAGTTTTAACTTATTTACCAAATTGACATGCTTGACAAATTCTATCTTTTTCAAAACAAAGTTTAGGTAAATCTCTAACTAATTCTTTTTATAAAGTTTTGAAAGAAGATACATGTTAGCATGCCCTAATCTTCTATGCCAAAGCCAACTAGTCTCATCCTTAGTAGAATTCATTGCAACAATGCATTCTCCATTAGGCAAAGATAGATCATCTAGGTATAACAAATAAACATTTCCATGTCTTTTTCTAATGAATTATACTCCATTTATATCTGGACTAGCAATCATGCAATATGATGATTTAAAAACTACTTGAAAACCTTTATCACAAATTGATTAATGCTTAAAGGATTATGTTTCAAACCATCAACTAAAAGTACATTACTAATACTACTAGGAGTTATGTAAACTTTACTAATACCAATGATTTTTCCTTTACCATTATCCCCGAAGGTCACACTCCCTCCATTCAAAGCTTCAAGAGAAGTGAATTGCTTTACATCTCCAATCATGTGCCTTGAGCAACCACTGTCAAGATACCAAAGTCTTTTGTTCTCCTTGGTTGCAAGACACACCTCATCATTATCTTAATGTGCCATTAAATAGAGATTTGTCACTTTTGTTTGGTCTTCTTTAGAACTGGAGTCTTCACTGTCACTCCAGGTCGCTATCATTGCTTTCTTCCTTAATTTCTTCCTAGATTCTTAAGGAGAGGATAATCAAACTTGTAGTGTCCCGGCTTCTTGCACTTGAAGCATGTAGGTATTTCCTTCTCCTTTTCCATTTTTTTTTCCTTTTCTTTTTCTTTTCCTTTTTCTTTTGATTGGTATTTCTTTTTGTAAGAAAATTTCCTCCTCTTTATGAATCTTCTGAATTTCCATGCAAGGAGGGCTTCTTCACCTTCACCTTCTTCTTCATCTTTGGACTCATCTATTGAGGATTCTTCTTGAATGTTTGATTTAAAAGCAATCCACTTCTTCTTCTTGTCCATGTCCATTAATTTTTGTTTCAAATTAAGCTCATAGGTCATGAGTGATCCAGCCAGCTACTTTAGAGGTAATTTGTCAATGTCCTTGGCTTCTTGAATTGTGGTTACCTTCAGATCCCATGATGTTGGAAGTGACATGAGGATTTTTTTCACAAGATCAGCGTTAGACATCACCTTTCCAAGACTTCTCATTCCATTAACAATATTTATGAATCTTGTGTACATATCAGTGATATATTCATTAGGTTCCATTTGGAACATCTCATAAGTGTGCACTAACATGTTTACTTTAGTATTTTTCACTTGATCGGTACCCTCGTGGGTAAGTTCAAGTGTGTCCCATATTTCTTTAGCAGACATGCATGTAGATATCCTATTAAATTCACTAGGATCTGATGCACAATAGAGAAGATTCATTGCCTTGGCATTGATCTCGGATTGCTTAATGTCATTTTCATCTCAATTCTCTTCGAGCTTTGGGATGGAAACACCATTAACCACTACTGAAAGAATATGAGGACCCTTATCTACAACTTTTCACAAATCATAATCAATAGAATGCATATAAATTCTCATCCTAGTTTTTCAATAAGTATAATTTGATCCATTAAA
Organism: Areca catechu; assembly: GCA_021397845.1. NCBI lineage: Eukaryota > Viridiplantae > Streptophyta > Magnoliopsida > Arecales > Arecaceae > Areca > Areca catechu. The sequence continues at coordinate 134,992,645 of CM038051.1, read as the reverse complement.
AAATGGAGGTTTATTTGAGGCTTGACCCTCAACTGTGCTAGTACCAGTTGGGGCTGCCATAGATCTTTACTCAAGATGGTAAAGCCTATATATTGAGAATAGGGCTCTGATACCACTTGTTGCCCAGTAAGCAATCCAAGAGGGGGGATAAATTGGATCTCTAAAATTAAAATAACTTTATTTAATGTAATGCAATGCAATCCAATTCAACAATTAATTATGTAAGGTACTATTAATTCAAATGTAATGCTCTTAAATAAAAGTACAGCAGAAATAAAGAGCTATAAAAGAAAAGCAAGTAGAGAGATTAATCAACCACAAAGATCAAGAAATATAGTGGTTCGGTTCTATCCAATGCACCTACATCCACTCCTCAAGATCTCCTTGGAAATTTACTATAATCACACCAATTACAGTTGATTAGTTTTGCGTGCTCACAAATCAAAAACTCAACTTATTTTCACAAGGCCAACAAGTCAAAAGCTCACTTGTTTTACGGGCTAACCAAGAACCTAATTGGTTTTCAAAGGCTAACTAATAACCTTCCTTGGTTTTTCGAGCTAATCAAGAATCTAAGTAGTTTTGCGGGCTAACCACCAACCTAATTGGTTTTCAAGGCTCACCAATAACCTCACTTGGTTTTACAATAGGCTAACCAAGAACCCTTACAACAAATAAAGTTTAGAAGTAATGAAACAAAGTAAGCTTTCTAAAACAAAGCGGGTATCTCTTTGAAGTTTGATATAGAAGTGCTTTGAACTTGTTGAAGCCTCTTGAATGCTCAAGAATGGTTGATCTTTAATGCACTTCAAGGATCTTGAATGCTTGGAGACTTGCTTTAGCTTGAGAGTGGTTGAATCTTCAATGAATAGGAGTTAAAGCTCTCTTTTCTTCTCTCTTCTCAAAACTCTTTAATGGTCTTCAATAATATTGCTTTTGATTTGATTTGGAGCATATAAATACTTTTCCAAGGTCTTAAATCCTGTTTCTAGCTATTAGACTTGAAAAACTAATGTTGGAGGGCAAATGGGTGAGTTCTGCATTTGAGAACTAGTCATTACTATTCTGAGAACTCCATGTGTCGAAACTTCAAGCTATGAGTCGATACATAAGGTCGACACTTGAACTTCTTGAGTCGACACCCAATTCAAATATCTCCAATCTGATTCTCTAGAAATCTCAGATGTGTCGATACTTACTTACTTGAGTTGATACCTGGAGTCGACACCTTGCTTCCATGTGTTGACACTTTAGCTGTTCTTCATTTTCAGCAAGTTCTATGGCTTGAAAATCTCAGGCGATGTGTTGATCCATGTGTCGACACTTTGAGTCGACACTTTAGGTCCATGTGTTGACACTTTACTCATGCCATTTGAAATATCATTGTGTACCGGCTTGAGTCGACACTTCACTTTCATGTGTCAATACTTGGTGTCATGTGTCGACACTTTGAGTCGACACTTCACTGAATTCTTCACAGAAAAGGCCGAACTTGAGCTGAAACATATTTCTACTTTAACTTAACCATCCAATCAAGCAATTCTTAAGTTTTCAAGTCCTCTTTGAGTAATCTTTTTCATTCAAACTTGGCTTCTTCAAACAAATAAGCTTCTTCAAATTTGTGAGCACCTTTTTCAACAAAAACACACTTCAAGGAAATCATTAGTCCTCAACTTATACTTAACTATTTTGCTTATCATCAAAATCAATAATGGAGTCAACACTATTGCCAAATTGATTTCCAAGAATCTTGTTAGAGGTTTACCTAATTTAAAGTAGATTTTGAACATGTTTGTGATGCTTGCAAAATAGGTAAACAAACTAAGGGGAGCTTTAATTCTAAAAATATGATTTCAACTTCTAGACTCCTTGAGGTACTTCACATGGACTTATTTGGACCAATCAGGACCATAAGCTTAGGTGGTATGAAATATGCTCTTGTGATAGTAGATGATTTTTCAAGATTTACATGGATTTTGTTTATTGCACATAAAGATGAAACTTTTAGAGTTTTTCAAAAATTTTATAAAAAAGTTTCAAGGCAGAAAAATCTTTCAATTATTTCTATTAGAAGTGATCACGGCAAGAAATTTGAAAATCAATTTTTTGATGATTATTGCATAGAAAATGGTATTGATCACAACTTCTCCGCTCCTAGAACACCACAACAAAATGATATTTTTAGAGAGAAAAATAGGACTTTGGAAGAGATGGCCCAAACAATGTTATGTGAAAGCAATCTTCAAGGTACTTTTGGGTAGAAGCGGTGAACACTGCTTGTTATATTTTAAACTGTGTTTTGATTCGACCAATTTTAAAGAAAACCCCTTATAAGCTTTGGAATTAAAAAGACCAAATATAATTATTTTCATGTTTTTGGTTGTAAATTCTTTGTGCTGAATAATGGAAAAGATAATCTAGGAAAATTTGATACTAAATCTGATAACGCAAATTTCTTGGTTATTCAATATATATATAGCAAAGCATATAGAGTATTTAATAAAAGAACTCTAACTGTTGAAGAATCTGTACATTTTATGTTTGATAAAACTAACCCTCACCTTCCAACAAGAAGAGTATATAGATAATGATACAGGTACACTTGAAATGGAAATGGAAGATATGAGCATTCAAGAGAGACCAACTCAAGAAGGAGAAGAGATGGTAAGTAAGGATCATGCTGATCTACCAAGAGAATGGAGGTATGTAACTTCTTATCCAAGTGATTTAATTATTGGTGATCCCTCTCAAGGTGTTAGGACTAGGTCATCACATAGAGATGCATATGATTACCTAGCATTTGTATCACAAATAGAGCCACAAAGTTTAGAAGAAGTTGAATGTGACCCAAACTGCATGATGGCCATGGATGAAGAACTAAACTAGTTTGAAAGAAATAATGTGTAGACTTTAGTTGATAGACCATCAGACCATCCCATTATAGGAACCAAATGGGTCTATAGAATAAACTAGATGAACAAGATAATGTAGTTAGAAACAAAGCTAGGTTGATAGCTAAAGGATACAATCAAGAAGAAGGAATAGACTTTGATGAAACCTATACACCCGTAGCAAGACTAGAGGCCATAAGATTACTACTTGCATTTGCTTGCTGCATGAATTTTAAACTTTTCTAAATGGATGTAAAAAGTATATTTTTACATGATTTTATATCAGAACAAGTTTTTGTAGAACAGCCACCAGGTTTTAAAAGTCATGCTTTTCCAAATCATGTTTTTAACTCAATAAAGCATTATATGGACTTAAACAAGCACTTAGAGCCTGTTATGATATATTGAGCAAATTCTTACTTGAAAATGATTTTGTAAGAGGAAATGTTGATAAAACTTTATTTATCAAAAGAAAAAATAATGACATGTTAGTTGTACAATTTATATTGATGATATTATATTTGGTGCAACTAATGAAACTCTTTATAGAGAATTTGCTGAGTTGATGCAGGATGAATTTGAAATGAGTCTAATGGTGAACTAAATTACTTCCTTTGACTTCAAGTGAAACAAACAAAGAAAGGGATTTTTTTAAATCAAGCCAAATACATAAAAGAAATCATCAAAAAGTTTGGTATTGAGACAAGCAAAGAAGCAAGCACACCCATGAGTCCTACCTGCAGATTAGATAAAGATGAAGATGGTAACAACATTGATCCAAAACTTTATTAAGGTATGATCAGATCATTGTTGTACTTAACTGCTAGTTGACCTGATATCTTGTTTAGCATATGTGTTTATACTAGATTTCAATCTAATCCAAAAGAATCACATATGCTTGCTATAAAAAGAATCATAATATCTAAGAGGAACAGTAATTTAGGTTTATGATATTCAAAGCAATCTTCATTGAATTTAATTGGTCTTTTGGATGCTGATTATGGTGGATGCAAAATAGATAGAAAAAGTACTAATGGTATATGCCAATTTCTAGGGTTGAATTTAATCTTATGGCACTGTAAGAAACAAAACTTGGTAGCACTATCTACTACTGAGGTAGAGTACGTAGCTGCTGGGAGTTATTGTGCACAAGTGCTTTGGATTAAATAACAACTAGAAGACTTTGGTGTTACATAATCCAAATTCCTATCAAATGTGATAACACCAGTACTATTAATTTGTTAAAAAATCTAATTCAACATTCTAGAACAAAGCATATAGAGATAAGACATCATTTTTTTAGGGATCATGTTTAAATGGTGATATTGTGCTTGAATTTGTTCCTACAAAAATCAAATTGCTGATATTTCCACTAAACCTCTTAACTTAGATAGATTTCAATTGATTAGAGGTAAATTAGGTCTATGTGACCTTTTTTAGAAAACTTGACTTAAATTCTTCAAAATTAAGGAAACATTATCTAGAAAGCCTCCTACAATAATTAAGGATAATGACCATTTCTCTTAGAGTATACCTTTCAATTGAGACCATTTTTGAACTGTTTGGAACCTTTTATGAAGTTTTGGTTTGAGTCGACTCGAGCTACAGTGCTCAAGTCGAGCTGACTCTAATTGCGGGTTAAGCATTTTTATATAAAATTCGCAGAACCCCTCTTAGAGCCTTAAATTCATTTAAACCCTAGTAGAGCTCTTGTTTACTCTCTTCAAGCTTAGAATCACAAATTCCTACCCTACATTTTCCCAAATTGCATCCTATCCAAATCTATTTGGTGCTAATGGCTCCGAAGAAGGTTGTTGGCAAGAGATCTCAACAACCTGAGCCTCCTATTGAAAGAGAAAGAAGAACAAATAAATGGCAAGAAGAGTCGACTCGGACAAATGAAGTGGAAGAATAGGAAGACAATGAGGAAGACTAAAATCCATCACCCGTGTAGCCATGATCGATCATTCTGATAGGGAACCGACCTGTGACTACTGGTAGGAAAATTAACTTTACATTTTTAGAAAACTAGGGTTTCTGGATTGGTGATTGGATAGAATCTCAGGGCTAGGTATTTTTTTGCTCTTTGGATTTACCTACATACCCTAGCCTAGTCAGAACATTTTTTGAAAACCTAACCCTAGAGGAAAATGAAGTTACTTCAATTGTTAAAGGGGTTAGACTGACTGTTAATGAACAATGTCTGAGCCAAGTTCCCCAAATGCCAAGCAATGGAAGCTACCATCTTGTTATGAGGGAAAGACAAAGGACCTTGAGGCTAATTTTAGAAACCAACAGTGTGGATGTAATTTATAATGTAAAAGCTAATGTCCTTTCCCAATAGATGAGACTACTTCATAACATTATTATCAAAATATTTTTGCCTCACACCAGTAGATTTGACTGGGTCAGTGAGAAAGATTTGGTCTTCATGAGATATATGATTGAGGGGGAGGCCCTTAATCTTCCATACATTATGCTGACTCAACTGAGAGATGTAGCTAGGAAGGCCAAGGCATGTTTACCCTATGGTATGGCCTTCACACTCATTTTCAGACACTTTGGTGTTGAGTTAGATAGTGAGGGCAGCAGGTTATTACACCTACTGATATCTATTCAGCTAAATCACTTCAACGTATGGGTTACCATCAGGTTGAAGGGGCATGGTTGAAGAAGGGATCAGATCAGAGGGTTGGAGCATCATCAGATGATGATGAGGAATAGTTACTTGAGGAGATTTGGATTGCTCCTGAGCCTTCTATACTTTAGGAGACTACTACTACTATTACTACTACTGAGCTTATTGTTACTGATGCTGGGGAGTTAGAGCATAGAGAGAGGAGTCCTAGGACTTCTCTAGCATTTCCACCAGCACCAGCATCTTTACCTGCTTCAGTACATGTATCTCCAGCACCAGTGTTGCCCAGTAAGCAACCCAAGGGGTGGTGAATTGGGTTTCTAAAACTATTTGCACTATTTTAATGGGTATAAAATGAACTAAACAAGTATCTGCTAATTGCGATTAAGTGCTTGTATTTGACAAAGTATTTGTGTGCTTCAAAATAATGTGTAACAGAATTAATAAAGTAAATGCACAGAGAAAACAATCACAGAAATATAACAAATTTATAGTGGTTCGGTGCACTTCAAGGCACGTACATATACTCCCCAAGTTCTTCTTGGAAATTTACTATAATCACCAAGATTACAATCAATTAGTTTTCCAAGCTCCCTAATCAAAACCCAACTTGTTTTCACTAGGCTCACCAGTCAAATCCCTTGGTTTTCCAGGCTAACCAAAAAACTTGTTGGTTTTGCTGGCTCACCAACAACCTAGTTGATTTTGCGGGATGACTAACAACCTAGTTGATTTTACGGGCTCACCAACAACCTTGTTGGTTTTGATACAAAGCCTAACCAACAACCTCAAGTTGGTTTTTCACAAAGGCTTACCAACAACCTTAAGTAAATAATGTGAGAACAATATGAAAGAGTAAAATAAAAGCTTTCTAAAATAAAGCAAAATCTTTTTGAAGCTCTGGATGATGTTGAAGAAGCTTGTCTTCAATTTGTTAATGCCTTGAATGATGCTTGAGGATGTGAACTTTGGATGCTCTCTTTGAAACTTGGAAGCTTGAAGGCTTAAATCACTCAAAATATGATCCTTGATGTGTATGGAATTTTTCTCTCAAAAGATTACCTCTTCATTTGATTTGTGTTGATCATATAGCTCTCCAAATCTTAAATGACCGTTAGAGATCGTTGGAGAAGAAAAACTAGCAGTTACAAACATTTTGGAGAAGTTCTGCTCTTTAAAAAACTAGCCATTGTAGAGCTGTCGTTCATTCAAGTGTCGACATTTAGGTCATGAGTCGATACTTAGGGTCGACACTTGGAATAGTGAGTAGACACTTGATCAAAAAAATATCTTCTGAAGACTTCTGTTCTGCACTGGTGAGCCGACACTTCATATGATGAGTCGATACTTTGAGTCGACACTTGGAACAGTGAGTTGACACTTGACCAAAATCTTAAAATCAGCTCATTCTATCTTCTTTTTGGTCTCAGGCCTTGAGTCGATACTTCACTGTTCATGAGTCGACACTTGAGTCGACACTTGGCTGACCATGAGTCGACACTTCAACGTGCCGATTGAAATTTTCTCTGCATATCACCCTAAGCTTTCTATGAGTCGACACTTCAAGTGTCGACCCTTCAAGTGTCGACACTTCCAAGTGTCGACACTTCAAGTGTCGACACTTCCAAGTGTCGACACTTCTTCACTATTCATGAGTCGACACTTGAGTCAACACTTGGCTGACCATGAGTCGACACTTCAACGTGCCGGTTGAGATTTTCTCTGCATATCATCCTAAGCTTTCTAAGTGTCGACACTTCAAGTGTCGACACTTCCAAGTGTCGACACTTCCAAGTGTCGACACTTCCAAGTGTCGACACTTCCAAGTGTCGACACTTCCAAGTGTCGACACATGACTTGACTAGTACCGAAACTTATCCAAATTTAATATTTGAGTCATTCATAGTCTTCAATATATGTTCCAAGATCCATAACTTGAAATTTAATGGCTTCTTCAACTGAATGACAATCTTTTCAATCTTTTAACATTAATGAGTACCTGAATCTGATAAATACTTTTAACATGCATTAGTACTCATATATACTTAAGTATTTTGTCAATTATCAAAATTAAAACTAGAGTCAATAATCTCCCCCTTTTTGATGATGACAAAACCTTTAAGTATATGAATAGGGTAAGTTTAAAAGATTAACAATAGTATAAACATGTAAGCTCAAAATCAATGAGTATCAAGCTCCCCATCAAAATATGATTTCAAAAATATTTTAAAAATCATTCAAAGTTTTTAAACATTCTCCCCCTTGCTAATTCTTCCTTAAGATAAAAATATTTTGCTTTCTTCTCCTCCTTTTGCACTTTTTTTCATTTCTCATATAATTTTTCATATTTATCAAATCTTTTCCCTTTTCATACTTAAATTTTTCTCCCCCTTTTTGTCATCATGAAAAGAATGAAAAGCAATACAAAATTGGAATGAAGGTGGAAAGAATAGCAAGTAGATCATCAAAATCAATACATAAAATCAATTAATCATGGTACCGATTAAATATGATACTAATTGAATATGATACCACAAAATGAAATGCACATGCAAAAAATAATTTCTCTTTTTTTTTTTGAAGATAAAAAATAAAATAAATTTTGATACCAATTGAATGTAACTCCCATCTAAATATTAGATTGAAAACAAGGAGGAGTATCAGAGCAATATAAGTATGATATCAAGAAAACATTGAAAGTATCATACATGTATATAATAACAACAAATATTTGGATGCTCCCCCTAAATATAATTTCTCTTAAAAATATGCATTCATTGAGGAATAAAACATAAAAGCACAAGCATCATAATTTTAGACAATTTGAGATATGAATATAAATACTAAGTCTGAAATCAAAGATCTGAATTTTCAAGATATACAAGATTTTTAAAATACAGAGGATCCATTTGAAATGATTTGATATCCATACAAATACTAGAAGTAATTTAATAGCAAGTCTAGCTACTAGATTAAGGGTTTATCAATGTGCATGCCTTCTTTTTAAATATAACCCTTAACTACTAGTTCTATACTTGTTCCAAATCATTTTTAATCTAAGCATGGATACAAAATAAAATACATTTCTTAAAAATCATATGATTTGAAATGATTTTGATTACCCATACAAATATTAGAAGTAATATGGTACCAAGTTTAGCTACTGGAGTAAGGATTTATCAATATGCATACCTTCTTTTTAAATATAATCCTTAACTACCAGTTCTAATCTTGATCCAAATTATTTTTATTTTAAGCATAGATGCCAAAAATGAAAACACATAAATCATAACATTTCACTTGAAATGGTTTAAAATTATATTAATCAAAATCAAGTGAAAGTCTAATAATCACAAGTTTAATCATAAGAGCATGAATCCATCAACATCAAAAAGTTCATGATCACAACAAATAACTATTAGTCTAAACTTGATTCTAATTAATCAATTGAAATAATATTCAAAGGAATATGCAACTTTAAAAGTATTTTTATGAAGTAATTTAAGATACATTAATCAAAATCAAGTGAAGGTCTTATTATCATAAGTTTATTAATAATAGCATGAAATTCATCAATATCAAAAAGTTCATGATCATAACAATGACTATAAGTCTAAACTTAATTTTAATTAAACATTTAAAATAATCTTTTAAAATAATTGATGCAAAATTTTTAACAAATACTCAACTATATTTTCAATTATGGAAGGAAATGTTTAGAATTTACCAATATGTATAATCCTTCCTTTACCATTTAGTCCAAAATGTAGCTTGTCCACTCTTTGTATTGTCTTATACAGCCACTTTTCAAAAACTTCCTTTCTTTATATTGGGCAGCAAGACATTCTTGCAAAATAAATTAAGTCGACAATTTTGGTACCCAAACTTTCTTGGATCCTTTAGGGTTAGTAAATATGATTTCTTTTAGAACCCAAATTTTTCTTAATCTACAAGGATATGCATTAAGTCCAATTTTTTCATATTTAAAGCATGCAATATAAGAAGAAATAACAATAAAGAAATTCTTATTTTTCAACTTAAGATTTTGTTTTTCTTTAAAAGCTCATCATTTGATACAAAAATCTTGGATCTTTTTAAAATTTCTATTTCATGTACTAAAACATTTTTCTCATTTGAAAACTTACTGCATGACTTTTTCAAATCAAGATTTTTCTTTTCTAACATTTCTTTTTTTTTAGAAAGATTATTCTTATCAATTTTTAAAACATCAATCTTTATATTTAAATCATGATTTTTATTAGCAAGATTGGTGTTCTCAAGAGAAAAAGAATCTACATGTCTTTTTAATTTCTTGTGCTCAATTTTTAATACTTTGTATTCATGTACAAGATCATAAATGCATCATGTAATTCATCAAAGGTAAAATATATTTATTTTCAGCACATACCTATTCTTTATTTACCATGAAGCAAAGATTGGTAACTTCTTGTTCATCATCTGAACTTGAATTTTTGTTTTTGCTCCAAGTTGCCATCATTGCCTTGAATTTCTTTTTGGCCTTAAGGGCTATTATCTTTTTCTTCTCTTGATCAGCAACCACTTCTTTGTACCATAAATTCAACTCAAGGGTTATGAGTGAACCAATAAGCTCCTCCAAAGGTAGGATATTAATATCTTTGGCTTCTTGGATCGTCGTTACCTTTGGATCCCATGATATTGGCAAAGACCTGAGAATTTTATTAACCAAATCAACATTAGTATAGACTTTGCCAAGACTTTTCAATTCATTAACAATAGTCATAAATCTAGTATATATATCAGATATAGATTCATAATGCAGCATTTTAAACATTTCAAAAGAATGAACAATCATATTAATTTTAGTACTTTTCACTTGAAAAGTACCCTCATGAGTAATTTCAAGTATGTCCCATATCTCCTTCGTCGATGTGCATATGGAGATCCTTTTGAATTTATTAGAGTCTAATGCATAATAAGCAAGTTCATTGCTTTAGCATTAATTTCATATTGCTTAATGTCATTTTCATTCCAATCCTTTTCAAGCTTTGGAATGGAAATGCCATTAACCAAAATGGAAGGAATATGAGGACCATTAACTATAACTTTCAAAGATAATAACTAATAGATTGAATATAAATGTGCATGCAAGTTTTCCAAAAAGTACAATTAGTTTCATTGAAAAATGGTGGTCTATTAGTTGCATATCCTATAGCGAAACAAGCACCTTCTAGGGCTTCCATGATCTTTTAACTCAAAACTGTTGGATTCTTTGCAAAGCACCAAGTTTAGATACCAATAATTTTGGGTTCTGGGCTCGATACCACTTGTTGCCCAGTAAGCAACTCAAGTGGGGGATGAATTGGGTTTCTAAAACTATTTACACTATTTTAATGGGTATAAAATGAACTAAACAAGTATGTGCTAATTACAATTAAGTGCTAGTATTTTGACAAAGTATTTGTGTGCTTTAAAATAATGTGCAGTGTAATTAATAAAGTAAATGCATAAAGAAAATAATTACACAAACACAACAAATTTATATTGGTTCGGTGCACTCTAAGGCACCTACATCCACTCCCCTAGTTCTCCTTGAAAATTCACTATAATCATCAAGATTATAGTCAATTAGTTTTTTTGGATCACTAATCAAAATCCAACTTATTTTCATCAGGCTCACAAGTCAAACCCCTTGGTTTTCTAGGCTAACCAAAAACCTTGTTGGTTTTGCGGGCTTACCAACAACCTAATTGGTTTTGCGGGATGACCAACAACCTAGTTGGTTTTACAGGCTCACCAACAACCTTGTTGGTTTTGATACAAAGCCTAACCAACAATGTCAAGTTAGTTTTTCACAAAGGCTCACCAACAATCTTGAGTAAATAATGTAAGAACAATATGAAAGAGTACAATAAAAGCTTTCTAAAATAAAGCAAATATCTCTTTGAAGCTCTTGGATGATGTTGAAGAAGCTTGTCTTCAATTTGTTGAAACCTTGAATGATGCTTGAGGATGTGAACTTTGGATGCTCTTTTTGAAACTTGGAAGCTTGAAGGCTTAAATCACTCAAAATATGAATCCTTGAAATGTATAAAATTTTTCTCTTAAAGGATTACCTCCCCATTTTATTTATGTTGATTATATAGCTCTCCAAACCTTAAATGACCATTAGAGACCATTGGAGAGGAAAAACTAGCCGTTACAAATATTTTGGGAAAGTTCTGCTCTTTAAAAAACTAGCCATTACAGAGCTATCGTCTGTTCAAGTATCGATACTTCAGGTCATGAGTCGATACTTAGGGTTGACACTTAGAATAATGAGTCGACACTTGACCAAAAAAATATCTTCCGAAGTCTTCTATTCTGTATTGATGAGCTGACACTTCATCTGATGAGTCGACACTTTGAGTCGACACTTGGAACAGTGAGTCGACACTTGACCAAAACCCTAAAATTAGCTTGTTCTATTTTCTGTTTGGTCTCAGGCCTTGAGTCGATACTTCACTGTTCATGAGTCGATACTGGAGTCGACACTTGGCTGACCATGAGTCGACACTTCAATGTGCTGGTTGAAATTTTTTCTGCATATCAGCACAAGCTTTCTATGAGTTGACACTTCAAGTGTCGACACTTTCGAGTATCGACAATTTCAAGTATCGACACTTTCAAGCATCGATACTTCTAAGTGTCGACACTTGACTTGACCAGTGCCAAAACTTGTCCAAATTTAATATTTGAGTCCTTCAAGGTCTTCAATATATGTTCTAAGATCCATAACTTAAAATTTCATGGCTTCTTTAACTGAATGACAATCGTTCCAATCTTTTAACATTAATGAGTACCTAAATTTGATAAACACTTTTAACATGCATTAGTATTCATATATACTTAAGTATTTTATTAATCATCAAAATCAAGACTAGAGTCAACAACTAGCACCTGTAGTGATAGCTACACCTGCTCCAGGTCCATCTACTGATACTCTAAGACCATCTATAGATACTCCAGGACCTTTTGTGTCTTATGCATTCTTTGTCTAGCAGATGAGATAGCTATCTCAGACCCTGACCATTTTCATTGGTTTGATGTTTGGCGAGCTTCGTCAAACAGTCGATACCAAACTTAAGGAGAACTGTGGTGAGATTAGACTACTACATTCCAGGGTAGACAGTGTTGAGACTGCCAGACCACAACCATAGCTTGATATATAGGCACTATCAAACTCCCTTAGGATACCATCTGATGACATCCGATAGACTATAGCTCATAGCATTGAAGAATTTAGATTTGAGTTACGAGAGATAAGCTATAGGATGGGATCTATTGAGTAGAGAAGGAAGGTGGAAGATGATTATACAAAAGGAGTGGGAATTCTCAGAGCAGAGTTTGGAAGAATGAGAGGTTCAGCAGAGGCTTTTACTAAAGCTTGGGCTAGTGAGCTCATTGCTCTTTAAGAATGAAATAAGAAGATTCAGACAGAGCTGAGAATTGTATGGGTTTTTTTAACGATGCTATCTTCAAACATTGAGGCTCTTGGAGTAGCTAGACCTATAGCTAGTCAGCCTGCACCTCATCCTAGACAGCCTGCACAACACTTTAGATAGCCTCCATCTCAGTCTACTTAGCCACCACATTTTGTACCTCCTGGCTTATTTGATCTAGAACCTATCTCTTCCAGATCACCACCTGAAACATCCACTAGCACTAGAGGACCTTCTAATAAACCTAAATCTTGGCAAGGTAGATCTGAACCCATTAAGGTAGAACCTATTATAGAAGAGCCTAGTGATAGTGACTAGACTAATGTTTGTATATCTGCTTTCAAACTTCTGTAATTTGTATTGAAAATCTTTGAATGCAATGAAATTATTTGTTTCTCACTTCGTGTGTTTGCAATGGTATTTATGCATTGTTAATTTTATATCAGTTTATCAAGTTTTTTTTAGAAAGTCAAATTTTCACAAACAATCTTAAAAATTTTCTCTTTCTATTTCAAAAATCAAGATTAGTGTACTTAACAAAGGGGGAGATTAATTTTAATTGACTACCTTTTTGATTATTGACAAAAAGGGGGAGAATGGTATTGTTAATATATGCATGGAAAAATGGCAAAAGAAAGAATGAAAAAGAATGTTTTTTAATGAAACATCATGTTGTTTCAATTTTTCAGTACATACAAAAAGGGGATAAAAATTTGTTGAATGGCTTGAATTCATTTACATTTGCTCTCAAATATTTGTAAATTTGCTCTGATTAGAACTTGCTATAAGCATTTATTGATATCTCAAAACCTGATACCTTTTGCCAACCTAAAACTTCGATACATTTCTGATGCGAGATGATCCTAGGATTGATGCAGATGAAGGAAAAATAGAAAATCTAATTTTTTTTGTAATTTTATGGATTTAAGTTTGTAGGCTAATAACCCGAAAGCAAGTAAGAATTGCAGGCAAACATGTAATGAAAGAAACTATCATACCCGTAGAAAGACACATGCAAAATAATAAAAGATAGGATTCCAAGAATTGAGAAACCCCGGTTAGGATAGCATACCTTCAACCAGTCAAAAATCAGGAGGGAAAGGTTTGTACCAGGTAGAGATTGAGGATCCACTTGATGAAGAGGTCTCTCAGCACTCTAGATGGCACCTGGAAGACAAACCTTTGGTTCCCTGAATCAGAAGGCAATCTAGATCAGTCCAGAAGGCAAAGAAGGCCTCCTCTTTAGTGCAGAAAATATCTCGGGGATCTTGCAAGCATCAGAGGTTAGGCAAGAAAAAATAATCAAAGAAAAGAAATAGGGTATGAAGAGAAAGAAGAGATTAGGGTTTCGTTGATGGCGGCGGGAGGGGGAAAGTAGGCTCTTTGCTTTGGATGGCTGATGGCTGCTTCTCCTTGGGCATCTTAGGGCTTGAATGATGGTTCTTGGTCGGCCAAGGCTTGGAAGGCTAGGGCTCTTAAACAACTATCACACAACCCAACACAAAAACACACAAGAACATAAGTTCACTCAAAATTTTAGCAAGGTTTTATTTCATAAAAAAGATTACTTACAAGAGGGGAAGGGGTGGGGTATATAGATGTTCCCTAAGTCTTTTCCTAGATGGGATAGGATTACAAAGTTGAGAGGGAAAGGGATTACAAGTTTGATTAAGATCAGGAGAATACACTTTGAATGAAACTAGTTCTCCTTATTCTACTTGGACTCCTTCTCCTCTTTGATTTGGACAAGAGTCTTCCATTTTGGCTAGGATGCCAAGGGCTTTGGGCTTGAGTGTGTGGGCTTCAAGGGCAGCAAGGTGGGCGTCCTCCTTTGGGTTGGTGCATGGGCTTTGGGTCTTGGAAAATGGGATGCCCTGGTATCAGCATATTCCTTTGAATCTTGGTTCGGGGCTTTTGGGATTGACTCCTGGGCTTGGAATCTCTTAGCCTGGGTGTTGGCATATTCTTGGAATCATGAGGTGCCCTATTCTAAAAATATTCTCCGGCATCTGGAGGGTATCAAGGCATCCGGGCATCTGGAAGGAATCTTAGACCCTGAGGTGGCAAACAAGGCCCATAAGATGATGTGAAGGCCTCTGGCTCCTGGATGAGGCTTGGTGGAACTCTAAAATAGGGTATCCTCTTCTCTTGTACAAAAATTGATCTGAACTGGACTAATACTTAAGTACAGGACTCAAAGACTGGACTAGGATTGAGACAAATCAACTAGCCTCAACTTATTATAGGACTCAATCTTACTTGATTACAAAATTTGATACATGGCTCAGTAAACCAGATAAAGCCCAGTATTCTGTGTCTGATCCTGGTGCCCCCACCAACTCTCCCACGGCGGGAGGAACTCGACCTCGTCGAGTAAGGGTCAACTTGGCTCTCATACTGCTCAAGAAGGTCTGGGTTGAGGTGCAACAGATCCTTACAGGTGATCCATGAATCCTCGGATTCTGGCCAACCTTGCCATTTGACCAAATACCTTTGATAGCTTTGTTTTGGATACTGATGGCTTGATCGTCTAGGATTCGCTCAATCCTTTTCTTACTAATAAGCCAAATTGTAAGTAGACTCTCTGGGATGGGTTCACATTCAAGAAAAGGGAGAGGTTCAAAGAGCTCGCTGGGTATCGCTGCTGGCTCCCGGTACTCCATAAGGTCTAAAATATTGAAGGCGGTATACCTAATTCGGGTGGCAACTCGAGTACATAGGCTTCGGATCCAACTCTCTTTATTATTTTGAATGGTCCAACTTTGTGAGCATGAAATTTCTTTGCAGCCCTTGGAGGGAACCACTTAGGCCTAAGCCTGATCATCACAAAATTCACTGTAGAAAACTCTTTAGCTTGTTTTTGGGAATTAGCCAAGTTTTTATAGGGTGCATTACTTATGTCAATCTTTAGCTATTTTCTGATACAAATATTGTGTAAAGGTCAGTGCAGGTGTAGACAGATGGATTAGGTTTATGGACTGATTGGGCTCTTGGGACCTAAACCTAACAGAATAGGTTCCATAGGTTTGACTCTGGTTTGGCATGCATATGAAAATTTAACAGGAATCCTTAATAGATGCCAAAGGATTTTCCAAAAGTATGATGCAAACATGACAAGCTCAATGAATGCATGCAATATACAAACCTCTACATGATGCAGGTGAATGGTTAAAAAACATAAGAAGATTTAAGAAAAGGAAAAAATTACGAGGTGGATTCTGGGTTAGTCTGTGTGGGGAAAGTAAGAAAAGGGTTTAGGGTTGACTAGAAGAAGTTGGATGTAAGAAAAGGTTTCAGGGATTAGACTAGACTAATGAGGTTAACCTTATGAGGTTGAGGTGTGTCTACAGGGTTTGCATAATGGAAGAATGGGTCATTAATTTCAGGAAAGAGGTTCTCAATAGGAACTACAGAAGGAAATTTATCCTTAGGGTACTGGGTTACAGAGATCAAGTCCTTAATAAACTCTTCTGGCTTATGAAATTCTGGACTGGGCTCTATAATTGGGCTTTCTTCTAGTGGCTCCTCAGGTAAGATCCTAATAGTAGTATCTAGGTTCTCTTCCTTTAACTGGTCATCCACTACTGGTCCAGATTGGGTGTGGTCAAGGTCAACTAATTTTGAGTTGACTTCCATCGGGGTATGGTTAGGGTTAACTAACTCTGGGTTGGTCTCAGTTTGGGTACCTACTAGGTCAACTAATTCTAGGTCTTCTATGGGTAACTCCTCTTCTTCTTCTTCATATATATACACTAAGCTCATATCAGCTTCATACACTTCCTCTTCAAGGTCATCCTTATGAACTAGTGGGGTGGTAAAAAGGGTTTGGCTAAGGAAAAATTGACTAGTGGTTGGGGTAGTAAAGGTGGGTCGATTAAGGGTTTTGGGTTCATAGATTATTGGTTCATAGGTTATGGGCTCAGATCTATAGATCAAATGGTCAAACCTATGGATTGCTTGGGTATTTGATTGGATCATTGGGTTAATTTGAGTGGTCAACTGTGCAAGTTGGTTTTGGGTTTGGGTATTGGATTGGTTTATTTGGATGGTTAATTAGGTATTGGATTGGTTTATTTGGGTGGTTAATTGGGTATTCATTGGGGTCATCTATTCTCTTATGGCTTTTATGAGAGCTTCAAGATTGGACTCCATGGTTGAACTGGGTTGAGATTTGGACTGTTGATATTTGGTTCCTAATCTAGTGGTCATGCAATCAAACAAACAATTAAGGTGAAATGATGCAGCCAAGCATGCAAGGGTTAGTACAAGCTAGGGTTTCCTAGATCTAGAGCCAAAACTGAGTGGGTCAACTTAACTTACACCCAACTCAACAACTAATCCTTCTTCTGGCCAGGTAGGGGGTGGGAGTGTGGGAGCCCCCTACTTTTGCAGGGACCCAATTAAGTAACCACAACACCACTTAGGTCATTTGACTCTGGACCCCTAACCTTAGACACCAGATCCAGTAATAGTTAGAGAATTGAATGCACTAGTTGGCCCACACAATTCAGACCCGACCTGTTAGTGCTGCTTAGCCGACTAAGGCAAATTAAGTCTAATTAATTTTAATTAAGGCTTAGGTTAGGATGATGGTGGTTGTTTTGGACCCCGGATAGGTGATGAAGTCCTGTCCTGATTTGAGATAGTGAATTGCCCTTAAGAATAGTTTAATTAGATGATGCACATTCAACGAGCCTAATGCAAACTAATAACAATAAGAAAAATAAATATTTTGGGGTGTTCTATGAGATGGCAAGTTATGTTTAAGTTGATTAGATTAATAATCAAATTGGGCTTGGGATTGAGGGGTTTGGAAGTTGGTTAGGTTAGGTTGAGTCAAGTATACAGAATAGAAATTTGGGTTTGATTTACTGCAGAATTTGGTTCAGGTTTTGATGCAGAAAAAATTCAAAAAAATTCAGAACAGAGAGTGAGAAGTGCAGATGATCTCTACAAGTTTCATGCAAAAAAAAATTAGATGATGATGCAAAACCTAGGGTTTTCATGCTGTGTGCAGAAGTTCAGGATTTCTATTAGGGTTCCTAAGATGCAGTATTTTTATACTTTTGTTTTGGTAAAAGTAATTAAAAATTATGATAATTACTAAAACTAAACAGAGAACATTTTATGCAAATTTCAATAAAAGATAAAATTCCTAAAATGATGAACTAGACTAAAAATCAGACACCTACTGCAGATGACAGGATGCAGAAAAATAGCAATAAGTGTTTTTGTGATTTTGATGAAGAGCAAGCTATCCTAAACTAGCTCTAAATACCAAACTAATGGGGATGATCCTAGGACTGATGCAGATAAATGAAATTAAAAAATCTAATTTTTTTAATTTTATGATTTAAGTTGTAGGCTAAAACCCGAAAGCAAGTAAGAATTGTAGGCAAACATGTAATGAAGAAACTATCATACCCACAAAAAGACACATGCAAAATAATAAAAGATAGGATCTCGAGAATTGAGAAACCCCCCGGTTTAGGATAGCGTACCTTCAAACCAGTCAGAAATTAGAGGGCGAAGGTTGTAGCAGGCAGGATTGAAGATCTACTTGATGAAGATGTCTCTTAGCACTCTGGATGGCGCCTAGAGACACCTTTAAAGACCCTGAATCCGAGCCGACTCGACTGAGGCGAGCTGATCAACTAGAGTGAAGAATCATTGACACTAAGGATCTGAGCTGACTCGATTGTGACGAGCTGACTTGACCAGAGTGAAGAATGAACTCCTCAAGGATCCGAGCCGACTCGAGGCATTCGAGCCAACTCGAACGTCGATTCCAGGCAGGTAACAGCTAGTTCTAGAACTTTTTTTTGAATCTAAAAGTTCTCTCAATAGTCAAATGTCAAGTCCCAATGGTCTACAATGACTATATCCATCCAAGAAGAGTATAAGACTCTATAAATGAGGATTGGACAACCTTTAAAGAAGCTAATGCTTAATTGAACATTAAATGAGCTTGTGAGCAAGAGAGCACAAAGAAGAACATTCAAGTCTGCCTCCAAGTCTTCACCAACTCCAATCAGAAGCTTGAAGCACTTATTGAGGAAGAGAGGAAGCCATTGAAGTGCATTAAAGCCCATTTAGAAGGCTTCTCTTGAGCTGCAACTACAACATCAGACAACTTGGGTTTGTCATTAGTTGCTTACTTTATTTTAACTCTTTGATGAGTTTGTGGATTATTGGTGAGCCTGATTTAAAAATCAAGTGTGGGTTGTTAGTGATCCCATTTTAAAAATAATGTTTTAAGGGTTTTTGGTGAGCCCGGTCAAAACCAAGGTGGGTTCTTGGTGATCCTATTCAAAATCAAGTGAGTTCTTGGTGATCCTGTTCAAATCAAGTTGGGTTCTTGGTGATCTTGTTGAAAACCAAGTGCTGGGTTTTGGATTGTGAGCCTGGTAAAACAATCTGACTGTATTTCGATGGTGAATATAGTAGAAATCCCAAGTGGTATCTTAGAAATGGTGTAGGAGCGAGGGTGCTCCGAATCACTATAAATTTGCTATTTGCATTATGCTTTTGCTCTTTGTGTTTGCTTCTGCTTTCAATTATTTGAAATGCAGCACCTCCACACTAAAGTAGATTTAAAGAGCACATATCTATTCAAATTCTTTAATTCTTAATTCACCCCTCTCTTGGAAAAGCCACATGGGCAATAGATTTAGTAAGAGATTTACAAAACTTAGTTTTGAGAAAGATAAAATTTGTAAAGCATGTCAATTTGGAAAACAAGTAAAAACATCTTTCAAATCTAAAGGTTTTGTTTCAATTTAGGCCATTAAAACTACTCTATATAGATCTCTTTGGACCAACTAGGACATCTAGCCTATGAGGCAAGAGATATGGATTAGTTTAGTGGATGACTTTTCTCGATTTACGTGGATTCTATTTTTAGCTCACAAAGATGAATCATGTTCAGCTTTTATAAAGTTTTATCGAAAAGTTTTCAATGAAAAAGGTACTTCAGTTATTTGTATTCACAGTGACCATGGTTTTGAATTTGAAAATCAAGATTTTGAAAACTTTTATAATGAAAAAGGAATAGAACACAATTTTTTTGTACCTAGGACACCTCAACAGAATGGGGTAGTAAAAATAAAAAATTGTACTTTAGAAGAAATTGCATGCACAATGCTTATGAAAATAATTGCCGAGATATTTTTGGACTGAAGCAGTAAATACCACATGCTATATTTTAAACCATACTTTAATTCGACCGATTTTAAAGAAAACTCCATATGAGCTTTGGAAACAAAGAAAATCTACTTTAAAATATTTTTGAGTTTTCAGTTATCAATGTTTTATTGTGAATAATGGTAAAGACAATTTAGAAAATTTGATACCAAGTCTGATGAAGGTATTTCTTAGGATACTCTACATCAAGCAAGGCATACAGAGTCTTTAATAAGAGAACTTAGTAGTAGAGGAATCAGTATATATAGTATTTGAAGAGTCTACTAACAAATCCTCTAGAAAAGAGGATACTTCTGATGCATGTACAGGTGCTGAAAGATTAAAGAAGCCTACTCTGGATAATCAACTCTCTTAAAAAATGAAAAAGATCAAGACAAGAATGAAAGAGAAGAAGTCATACACCCACACACCAAAGCATTCGGATCTACCCAAAGAGTGGAGGTATGCTCATGGACATCCTAAGGGGTTAATCCTAGGTGATCTATCAAAAGGGGTAAGAACAAGATCTTTAATTAGAAATGAATGTGACTATTATTTTTGTTTCTCAAATTAAACCAAAACTTATTGAAGAAGTTAAAAAAGATCATAATTAGATTAATACTATGCAAGATGAACTAAATCAATTCAAAAGAAATAATGTTGGACTTTAGTTGAAAGACCATCCAATGTTTCAATTATGGCACAAAATGGATTTTAGAAATAAACTTGAAGAAAATGGTATTATTATTAGAAATAAAGATAACTAGTTGCCAAAGGCTAATCAGGAGGAAATGATTGATTTTGATGAAACCTTTGCTCATGTTACTAGACTTGAGACAATTAGACTATTATTAGCATTTGCATATTTCAAGAACTTCAAATTATTTCAAATGGATATCAAAAGTGCTTTTCTGAATGGTTTTATTGAAAAAATGAGTGTTTGTTGAACAACCACCTGGTTTTGAAAATCATGCACATCCTGATCATGTTTTTAAACTACATAAGGCACTCTATGGTTTAAAGCAAGCACCCCGAGCATGGTATGTGTTGACCCCTTGAATGATTTTGGTGATCACAAAACATTGGAACATGTATATGTTACAATTCTTTCAATTACTTGAGAAGTTTTTGCAAGAAAATGGTTATATGTAGTTAATTGGTTTTCAAATTGATTAAGAGGTATTTAATTATGTATAGACTCTTATGGATTTTAAATTGTAAAAGCCCTAATTTTTCACTTTATAATCTTATAAATGGGTTGTAAAATTGTAAAAATAAGAGTGTGTAGATTAGATCTTGTTTGATTCAAGTGTTGAAGAATTTTGGAGAAGTTTGAAGCATTAAATGAAGTTTTGGCAGAGTCGACTCATGGATCAAGAGCCGACTCCTTGTGGCACAGCACAAAGAAATTTCAGAGTTTCAGTACCTCGAGCTGACTCATGTCCCAAGAGCCGACTCATGGAAGAACACATGTTTTTGAAGCCTGAGATCTCGAGCCGACTCAAGCCCCAGAGCCGACTCATCTAGGTTATGTTTGTTGGTGACTGAGACTTCGAGCCGACTCTGCCCTGAAGAGCTGACTCAAGGAAATTGTTGTTTTGAATTGATTGAAGGTTCGAGCCGACTTGCATAGAAATTCTGTTTGGACTGTCTGAGACTTCAAGCCGACTCGAGTGACCGTTTTCTGCACTCTAATGGCTAGTTACTGAAAGTGATTTTTGAATTCAAGTTGGTCTCCAACATCTCTTTCATGAATCCCTAGGCCCTACAATGACTATATCTCATGAAAAACTATAAAAGGGATTACTTTTGATGGATTAATAATTTTTTGAGGGATTATTATTGATTTATCTTGAGAATTTGAAAAGCCTTCAAGTCTTTCACCAACCTACTTCAAGAGCATTCAAGATAGGATTCAAAGCTTCACCAACTTATCTTCATCATTGAATCCACTTATTGAAGAAGCAAAGAAGCAGCTTGAAGAGCATTAAAGAATATTCAAAGCTAGGCTTCACCTTGATCTACATCGACAACATTTAAACAAACTCGGTTTGTTGTGTAGTTACTTTTTATTTCTCTTTATCTTTGTTTTCTCTCTAAAAATAGCAAGGGGCTATGTCTTAAAAGAGGGTTAAAGGTTTTTAGGTAAACTTTGTGAAATCCTAAGTTGGGTTCTTGGTGATCCCGGTATAAAACCAAGTATTAGGGTTTCTTTGGTGATCCCATTCAAAATCAAAGGGAGTTGGGTTTTCTTTGGCGATCCCAGTAAAACCAAAGTGTATAGGTTTGGATTGTGAGCCTAGTAAAATAATCAGATTGTATTCCGGTTGGGGGATATAGTGGAAATCCCAAGTGGTGCTTGGGTAGTGGACGTAGAAGCCAGTTGCTCCGTACCACTTTAAATTTTCTTGTGTTTGTGTTTGTGCTTACTTTATCTTATTGCATTTACTTAATTACTTCCGCATTGCATATTGCACCACAACACCAAAAGGATTTCAAATTACACATACTTGTAAAAAGTTTTCATAATCCCAATCCACCCCCCTCTTGGGAAGCCACCTGGGCAACAGTATGAAAGGCTCAGCAAGTTCTTAATTGAAAATGATTTCTCTAGAGGCCATGTTGACACTATATTATTTCTAAAAAGAAAAAATGATGATCTATTAGTACTACAAATTTATATTGATGACATTATATTTGGTGCTACTAATGAAATTCTTTATTAAGAGTTTACCAAGCTTATACAGGATGAGTTCGAGATGAGAATGATGGGAGAGCTTAATTTCTTCCTCGGACTCTAAATCAAGCAAACTAAAGATGGGATCTTCATCAACCAAGCTAAGTATATAACAGAAATCTTAAAGAAGTTTGGGATGGAGACTACTAAGATAATAGGTATACCTATGAGCCCCTCTTGTAAACTTAATAAAGATAAGCATGGTAAATCTATTGATCAGAAATTATATAAAGAAATGATTGGCTCTTTATTATATTTGACTGCTAGTAGACCAGATATCATGTTTAGTGTTTGTATATATGCTAGATATCAGTCTGCTCCTAAAGAATCTCATTTATCAGTTGTTAAGTGCATACTTGGATATCTATCTGGTACAATTGATATTGGTTTATGGTATTCAAGAGATTCATCTATTTTGATGATTGATTATTCAGATGCTGACTTTGCTGGATGTAAATTAGATAGAAAAGGTACAAGTGAAACTTAACTTAATCTCTTGGTTTAGCAAGAAACAAACTTCAGTTGCACTATCTATAGCTGAGGCTGAGTATATTGCAGTAGGAAGTTGTTGTGCTTAAATATTGTAGATTAAGAAATAACTTGAAGATTTTGGAACTAAATTAACTAAGACACCTATAAAATGTGATAACACTAGTGCTATAACTTTAACTAAAAATCCTGTTCAGCACTTTAAAAGTAAACACATTGAAATTAGGCATCATTTTATTAAATCATGTTGAAAATAATGATATTAAAACATGTTGACTAAACCTCTCCAAGAGGATCGGTTCTGTATGATTAGAAGAGAATTAGGGGTTATCAACCCTTTTGATTATAATTCTATCTCTTCATAATCTTTAACTCTTGATTGATCAAAAGTGCTTGTAAATCATGTTTAATCTCTCTAAATTCCTTGAAATCCTGTTCTATTTTGATCAATGGTCCTTTACCCATTTTTTTCCCGGTTTTAAGTCGAAGTGTCGACACTTGGAAGTGTTGACACCTGGAAGTGTCAATACTTGACCCTGTGTCATGAGTCAACACTGAACGGTGACAAACAGAGTTAAAATAAGGAAAGTGAAGTGTTTGCTTCATATTTTTCATTCTAATTCGAGTCGACTCATCCCCAATAGTGCTCCATTGTCTCCTTCCCTCCAAATTTCGGTTCAACTGCTCAATTCTTCACTTGGAATAGGTTCATTTCCATTTTCTATTGTTCTTCATCCTGTTTCACCATTTTTCACCATAAAAACCCTAGTTTTCTCCCCTTTCTTACCTTCTTCCCTTGTTTCCTTAGAATGGGACCTAGAAAACAAGTTATCTAGAAATTGGACGAAGAGAGAAGAACTAAGGCTAGGCATGAGGATAGAGCAGTAAATGAGCCTGATGCTCCTAATAGACCCCCTATTTCTGTAGCAAATAGGATGGGATCGAAGACCATCGTCGGTGGTCGTCGAGTGGACTTTGATTTCCTAGACTAGTAGCACTTTCGGATTGGCTAGTGGCTGAGAGATGCAGGTTTAGCACCTTTTTGCTTATTATCAGAGAGATTCTATTCGGGATTGATTAAAGAGTTATACGGATCACTTGCCTGAGGTAGTGATGGTTGGATAGCACAGGTCTGTGGCAGAGATGTTCCCGTATTTACAGAGATTCTGAGCTGAGTATAGGACATTCCTATGAGAGGATCTGTTATGGATGCTCTAGTGGATAGAATCAGTGGACTCCGATGTATTTTTGAGATGGATAATCTTCCTGAGGCAGCCACTATAGTTGCTTCAGGAATGAAGCTTGAGATGAGGTTATTGCACTACATTGTAGCCCAGATTCTTCTACCGAAGATCGAACATTTGACTTCATCACAGAGCGTGAGCTATTGGTCATGGTGTCTCTAGTACAGTGCACTATGGTATGTCTCCTAGTGCTTATGGTACATCAATTGATAGAGGTGTCGATCAGCCAGAGACTTTGTCTGCCCTACGAGATGGGTTTGACTTTACTCTTTAGAGCTTATATAGTGGTCGTAGACAACGAGCCTTTTAGATAGCTGCTATACACAGACATCTATGACATCAGATCTCTTCATAGGATAGGGTACCATCTAGTTAGAGGCCAGTGGAGATGGTGTATATCTCATCAGGCCACTGATAGAGATGATGAGGTGGCAGAGAAGGAGCGTATCTTTTCAGGTGAGGCAGGGCTATCTGAGCTACACAGAGAGACTTCTGAGGCATAGCCCGAGCCTACGACATAGCCAGAGCCTGCTTCTCAGCTCGAGCCAGCCACTCCTACATAAATAGATATCCCTGGTGCTGCAGACAGTTTAGAGGACAGGGTCGCTTGCATAGAGACTGAGGTCATGATTATTCATCAGCGAGTCGACATGATGCATATGGAGATGAGGGAGAGCCATCGAGGATTGAGTGATAGGATCTCTGCTATTTTATTTGCATTAGCTAGACCTTCATTAAGCAGAGCTCCTCCACCTTCAGCTCCATCTGACTCACCTCCAGCACCATCAGCTCCAGGACCTGACATGGCAGATGATCAGTCTGACTCCACAAAGTTTGACGTGACAGATTTCATGATGGAGCCAGAGCCATAGATAGCAGCAGATGTTCTTAGGAGCCCCATTCCTAATCCATCTAGATTATATCTTAAGATTTTGATTTTATCCTCACCTCCTAGATCTGATCCACATCT
Organism: Areca catechu; assembly: GCA_021397845.1. Lineage (NCBI taxonomy): Eukaryota > Viridiplantae > Streptophyta > Magnoliopsida > Arecales > Arecaceae > Areca > Areca catechu. Next base: position 134,967,034 of record CM038051.1, on the reverse strand, counting down.
TCCTTCCATTCCTACACCTACTCCTATCATTCCATCTTCTAACACACTAGTCATACATTCTTCAATTGTGCGTACATCTTCCCTTATCAGGAAACTGGGATTTTATACCCCTAATATCCACCATCTTGATTTTGGACCCATCTTTGACCATACACCATTTCCTCTTGATATAGTTACTCCAGTCAGTGCTGTTCCTGCTACTGATATTGCCTCCACCTCTTCTGTACTAGCGAGAGGCAGGATATATGTCAGACACAGAGGACAAGGCCATCGTGTTGTATTGAGACCTACCCGGACCTGACTCTCTAATCTTTGGCTGATGTGGCCACGATCCCATCTTTCTACTGATACCGGATTGATTGAGATTGGATCCTCTGATGAGGAGGGTACTTCTTAGGATAGTCTCTATGTTAGTTAGCTTACATTCCATCATTACTTGTATGCATCTATGTTTGTTTACCATCTTGTATCTATCTATGAAAGTTTATATCAATGTATGAAATTTTGATTTCAATGAATGAAATTTTTATATCAATGTTTTATCTTTGGATATTAACTCTTGTGATTATTGCTCAATTTCTGTAATTATCATCCTATCTTCTCTTTAACCTTTTTTTTAATGCTGACAAAAAGGGGGAGAGTTATATGAAAAAGAAAAACAAAAGGGGGAGAGAAATAAAACAGGAGGTGGGAGAGAAATAGTAAAATGAGAATAAAACAAGAGCAAAAGAGTGAGCATGAGTGAAAAAGAATGAGCAATGAATGAGGGGGAGCATCAAGAAGAAAATCTCTTTGAGCAGCATTTTCTTGAAAATTCTTTGAAAATTAATTTTTGGATCACCCTTTGAGGGGGAGCTTTTATACTCTTCAATCTTTAGTTAAAAGTTTTTTGTTGAAGCTCAAGTATAGATGATTTCCATATTAATCTCACTCACTATCTCTTTGAAATCTGTTTTAACTCTGAAACACATGTTGAGTATCATGGTGCATGCCATTTTAATTATGATATCTTTTCATGGCACTAATGCTTTGCATATGAGTATTTATCTTTTATATATTGCACAATGCTTCATTTTGTTTGATTTTTTTTTATGTTATACTTAAAGGTTTTATCATCATCAAAAAGGGAGAGATTGTTGACTTCGTTTTTGATTTTGATGATTAACAAAACACTTAAGTATAATTGAGTACTAACAGTTTGCTAAAGTGTATTTTTATTAAGAAATGTACTTATCAAGTTAGTCAAATTGAATTTCTTGTCAAATGATTGAAGAAGCCCTTTCTATGGATGAAACATCAATGTTTAATGGACTTAAGTATCTAAGATTTGCTTGAAAGGAATTAAAGAGTCAAGTTGAAAAAGGATTCAACAGAGTTTTAGTCATTTTTGAAGCAGTTTCAGCAAGTGTCGACTCAAAGTGTCGACTCACAATTCAAGTATCGACTCATGACAGTGTAAGTGTCGACTCAAGTGGCACATAGAAAGAAGTTTTAGATGGCATTCTTGAAGTGTCGACTCATGCCATTCAAGTGTCGACTCAAGGATCGACTCAAAGCCTGAGATAAGATTTTTACAGAACATGTTGAAATTCGAGACTCACCCAAAGTGTTAAGGACTAATGTATCGACACTTGGAATTCTGGAAACAGTAACGACTAATTTTTTCAAACACGAAACTCGTCCCTTTCACCCCCAATGGCTAGTTCTATGTCTCTAATAGTCATAAACCATCATTTAGGCCTTTGGGAGGGTATTTAAGTAAATTAAATTCAAATGGAACATAAGAAAATAAGTAGAATCAGAGAGAAGAGAAAAAGGAAGAAAAGAAAGCTCAATCACTGACACATTCATTGAGAGCAACTACTTCCAAGCTAAAGAAGCCTTCAAGCATTCAAAGCAATCAAGAGCATTCATGTCTAACCTTTTGAGCATTGATTGAGGCTTCATCAAATTGAAGACAAGCATCATTATCAAGCTTCAAAGAGATAACAGCTTTTATTAGAAAGCTTTTCTTATATTCTTTACTTCAATTCATACTTTGTTGTAACAAGATTTTTGGTGAGCCTAAGAACAAAACCAAGAAGGTTTTTGGTTAACCTAGTTGAAAACCAAGGAGGTTTTAGTTAGCCTAGTTGAAAACCAAGGAGTTTTTTGGTTAGCCTTTGAAAACCAAGAGGTTTTTTTTTGTGAGACTTATGAAAACCAAAAGAGATTTTGATTAGTGAGCCCAAAAACTAATCGGCTATAATCATGAGTGATTATAGTGAATTCCCGAGTGGATTTTAGGAAGTAGACGTAGGTGTATTTGAGAGCACTGAACAACTATACTTGCCTTGTATTTGTGATTGATTGTTTCCTTCTATTTGCTCTTACCTTCTTTATAATTTAAATTTCTACTGCATACTCTTTAAGAGCACACAATACTTGCATTTTACTAGCACCTAAATTAATTATTGAATTGGCACACATTCTTGCAAATAGTTTTTAGAAATCCAATTCATCCCCCCTCTTGGATTGCTTACTAGACAACATGTGATGTACTTTTGAGCTCCAAAATGAGGTCAATATAATTTTTTTTTTGAAAATATGTCTCTATTTGGGTAAACAAATTTCTTAGACCTAATATATTTCTTTTCAAAGAAAACAAAGGTTAACACAATGAGGATACAAGGCATTCAAAAATCTATCTCCTTTGGGCAGACAAATTTTCTAAGCCCAGTATACCTCTACCTCTGATATTTTGACCCAGTCAAAAACTCAATATAATATTATTATTAACATAAATGGCTATATAATAAAAAATGGCAGGAATGCTAAATACTAGTCAATGGGCATATACTATAAATGATATATAAGAGTCCAAATATAATATCACATATTCTCCTTTGGACAGAACATGTAATATGCATAAGTACTATTCACATGAAGCCACATGCAAATGAAATACCCTGACAGTCACGAACCTATCCCCTTTGGGCAGACAAGCCCATGAAAGCTAGAGCACCATCATAACATAATGCCCTATGCAACCTTTTCTAGTTAAAACATACAACAACTCCCTTTGGGTAGGCGGTTGTATGCAATAACCAGAAACCCTCGCATATTAAAAAAACTCATGGACAATATAAATAAACTACTTTGGTGATAAATATTTATGCTAACCAATGAATTATTCATACAAGGAAAAAAATAATACAAACATAAAATGACATACTTCAAAAACATGCATGCCACCAAAAGATCAGTCCAAAATGGGATACTCTATAACATGCACCCCATTGATTATATTATTACATAATAATGCATTCCAACTACCACATCCATCAATACACTTATTACATAACTATAAAATACCTTTGGACAAGAATTATAGTACATAATAAGTATCACATTCAATTTTGGATCAACAGTTATAGAGACATCAATGTACAATTTTCAAAAATAAAAGATGAGTCATTAGTCCTCATTAACTCAGCTATTCAAAATTTATAGAGTGCTACAAACCCTTTGAGGCTACGAAAAAATACACTCGAACTATATAATAGTGAGTATAATTGCACATAAATAATTTTAAGTTATTTAAATATTTCATTAAACATGAAGAACTCTACCAAAATGTTCTTCAAATTATTACGAGTCCAACAATCCAAAAAAAATACTCAAATTGGATATAAAATGAGCAAGTTACAATGATTTTATCAAAAATAATAGTAAATAAGCAAACTGTAAATATCAAAAATTTATTTGGACTCATATCTAATTTATAGGGATTAAGTACAAAAATCTCCTTAATCCGAAAATTAAAATAGGCTCATTGTAATTGGATCCAGCCAGTTCTTCAAATTGGGCTAAATTTATAATTAATAAACTCTATTCAAAGCAGGTTGTAACCCATAACTAGTCAACCTAAAAAATCTTTAAAACATTCTCTTCTTCCTTCCCTTTTCATCCTAACCAAGACTTTCAAAACTCCATTGATAGCTTCTCCGAGCTTGGGATCTTCTTCCATAGAGAGTCACCAGCCAAACCGACCACTGGCGGCCATCGGCTACTCATCTAGTTGTCCAAGAAGTTCATCATGGAATTCACCACAAGCCGAGAGGGGTCCAGCAATCTGTGATGCGGGATGGACCAAAGACTACCATGAGTGCAGGGAAAATAGGAACTAATTTTTTTTTGTAATTTTTTTAGAGAATTAATTTGGAGGCTAATATCCTGAAATCAAGTAAAGATTAGCAAGCAACTAACAATGCAAAGATCCAACATACTCGCATATGAACTCATGATAAAATAATAAAAGGAGAATCTTGGAGATTGAGAAACCCCTAGTTAGGATAACGTACCTTCAATAAATCAGAAATCAGGAGGGGGAAGGATTGTACCGAATAACGATTGAAGATCTGATTGAAGATGAGGTCACACAGCACTTTGGATCATCGCCTGGAAGTCAAGCCTGCTATCCACGGATCTATCAGCTATTATGGTTCGGTCTAGGAGGCAAAGAGGGCCTCCTCTTTGGAGGTGAACACCTCAGGGATCTTGCAAGTGTCAGAGGTCAGTAAGAGAACAAATAAGAAAGCAAAAGAAAGGAACTAGGGTTTGAAAAAAAAGATGGAGTTAGGTTTGCTAATGTTGGTGACTGGAGGAGGAAGAAGGCTTCTTGCTGAGGATAGCTTAGGGCTTCCTTCCTTGGGGCGTGTTAGGGCTTGGATGAAGATGGCTTTAGGAGACTAGGGCTTAGAGAAATTAGGGCACACAAGTAACACTCACTCACCTCAACAAGAGAACACACAAAAATGCAAGCTTAACAAAATTTCAACAGAGTTTTGATTCATGAATAAGAGTTGATTACAAGAGGGTGAGGGGTGAGGTATTTATAGATGTTCCCATGCCCTCTCCTAGTTAGGATAGGAATACAAAATTTGATAGCGAGAAGGATTACAAGGTTGCTTAGAACTAGGAGTACATAATTTGAGTAGAAATAAAATAAGATCTCCTTATTAGAATAGGTCTTCTCTCCTTCTTTGACTTGGTCAAAAGCTCCCTCTTGGGCTTGGATGCCTAAATGGACTTGGGCTTAAACTTTAGGGTAGCAAGGGCATCCTCCAAAAATTGGCTTGGGCATGGCCTTCAAAGCTTGGGTGCATGGGCTTGGGTGCATGTCCTTGGGCGGCCTCCAAGGTGTGGTGCATGGGACTCCTAGTGGGCTGGAAACCCTGGGCTGGGTGCTTGGAAGAATATTCCTGAAATCTTCATGTGTGGAGCTTCATGGGCTTGGACTTGCTTAGTTCTGGGAGGGCCTGGTGGCTGGTGCTCCTCTTGTATAAAACTGAACTTGTACTAGATTGAACATAAACTTACAGGACTCAATTGAACTAGACTGGGGTTGAGACAACTCAATTGGACTTTTTGTCTCAACTTATTATAGGACTCAACTTAACTTAACTCGACTAATTTTATTATAAAACTTGACACATTATTAAGGGCTCAAAAAATCCTAATCAGTGAACCAGATAGGGCCCAATAATCTCTGTCGGATCCTGGTGCCCCCACCACATCTCCTAGGGTGGGAGGAACTCAACCCCATCAAGTAAGGGTCAATTCGGCTCTTATATTGCTCAAGAAGGTCTGGGTTGAGATGCTGCAGATCCTCTCAGGTGATCCACGAGTCCACGAATTTTGGTCAACCTTGCCATCGGACCAAATACCGTTGATAGCCTTTGTTCCAGGTACTAATGGCTTGATCGTCCAGGATGTGCTCAATCCTTTCCTCACTAATAGGTCAGTTTGTAGGTGGACACTTTGGGGTGGGTTCACTCTCAAGGGAAGGGATAGGTTCAAAGGGCTCACTAGGTATCATTGCTGGCTCTCGTACTCCACAAGGTCTGAAATATTGATAGTGGAACTAATACCTAATTTGGGTAGCAACTCAAGCACATAGGCATTGTGTTGCCCAGGTGGCTACCCAAGAGGGGGGTGAATTGAGAATTTAAAAATTTAAAGTAGATAATATGCAATTAAAAAATCCTTTGCAAGTGGTAGGTGATGTGACAAAGTAGTAAATTGTAGAAGCTAGATAAGAATAAAGAAGCACAACACAAATGCATGAAATTTATAGTGGTTTGGAGCAACCCAGCTCCTATATTCACTATCCAAGATACCACTTGGGATTTTTATTATATTCACACCTGAATATAGTTGGATTGTTTTGCAAGATAACAATCCAAAACCTCTACACATTGGTTTTAAAGGGTTCACCAAAGAAAACTCAACACCCTTTGGTTTTGAACAGGCTCACCAAAAAACCTAACTTGGTTTTACCAAGATCACCAAGAACCCAACACTTGGTTTTTATCAAGGCTCACCAAGAACCTATTTGGTTTTTCAACTAGGCTCACCAACAACCCAACAACAATTCAGAAAAGAATTGAAGTAAATGCAACAATAAATGACAAACTTAATTTGTCGGATAGTTGCCGGTGCAGCTTGATAGAAATCTACTTGAATGAGCTTTAATTGCTTTAGTGGCTTCTTCCAAAATTGCTTCAAGTTTCAGATCAGAGTTGTTGAAGACTTAAAGGCTTGCTTGAATGCTCTTGTGCTCTTTTTCTTTTTGGTAGGTGGGATATTCAATATAGCTCTCAAAACTTTGAAGAACTTTCTAATTCATTGCTTCAAGGAAGCTCAAATCCTTTAAATATAAGGTCTTCCATCACTCCAAGGCAATTTTAGCCATTGTAGACCATTGGGAAGTGGTTTGTGACTGTTGGAGCACTTTTTGGCATTCAAAAATAAATTCTGGAACTAGCCGTTGGATACCTAAAAGCGATGTTCGAGTCGGCTTGGATCCTTCAAGTCGATAGGTCGAGTTACCAAATCTTCAGTGTAGTCAGCTTTTTGTCTCAGGGTGCAAAACTTCACTCTAGACGAGTCGGCTCTTGATAGCTCGGGTCTGCTCGAACTTATATCTTTGAAAAACTTAAACTCGAGGAGTCGGCTCTTTTCAGCTTGGGTCAGCTCTAAATCTCAGGTTCTGAAATCATCACTCTAGAAGAGTTGGCTCGATGCAGTTCGGGTCAGCTCGCTTTCTCAGGTCTTCAAAATTAGGTCAGGCAAAGTCAGCTCTTTCTGGTTCAGGTTGGCTCGCCTGGCTGTTCTTAGAAATGTTCAAAAACTGGACTCTGGAGGAGTCGGCTCGAACAAATTCCAGTCGACTCGGGTTCACTAGAGTTGGCTCGGTTACCTTTGAGTCGGCTCGGATTTGTCAAATTAATTCTAAGGGACACACACACAGAAGTAACCCTTTTTACATGATTTTTTCTTAGCTTTTTCATTGTGTTTTTCTTTACAAAAACAAATTATAACACAACTCAAACAAGAAACAAAGGTGTAGGAGTTGAAGTTTGAACAATTAACTCATCCTACAAAAATTTGTAAAACACTTGAAGAGTTGTTAAAAATAAATGTACATGCTCCAATGTTTGGTTATCATCAAAATCACTTATGGGGTCAACAATCTCCTCCTTTTTGATGATGACAAAACACTGGGCATAAAAAATTCTTTACACTTTACATGTATAAAAATATTTGAAAGTTAAAAATTCATATGTATTGGAGCTAATTGAATTGGTAAATAAGTATCAGAGCTCAAGAGATGATATCATTGTATATCATCAAGGTATCAAACTTTTCATGCTTCATAATATTATAATTAGCACAAAACATGGAGTATCAGAGTTTGGAAAAAAATATTGACAAAATTAAGATTAATTTGTAGAGCAATAACAATCAGAGCAAAATCTAGAGCAATAGCAATCAGAGCAAAATCATTCAAGAGAATCTCCCCCTTTCTCTAGGTTTTAATGTAGTTAAACAGTTAGGTCCAATTGAATGCTATTACTTTTGTGCTCCCACTTTTTCATTTTTTTAAAGTACTTTAAGAACAATTTGTAGGAAGCACAACATACATAAGAGAATTAAGAACAATTTGTAGGATGCTCACATACATAAGAAAATTAAGAACAATTTGTAGGAAGCTCAACATACATAAGAGAATTTTCATACTATTCTCCATTTTTCCCGGTTCTCACATTTCAAAATTTTCATAACAACACATTTCTCCCCCTTTTTGTTAATCAATCAAAAAGGTATGTTCAAATAAAGATCATATTTTGAAATAGATTGAGAAAGTCTTTAATATTTGTTTGAGATATTTTCACTTTCTCAAATTGGAAATTCTAATTAAAATTCATCACAGTTGTATCAAAGCATTGAAAGGATAACTCATCATAACAAAAGATCTTTAATTTCATTGAAAGATATGGCATACAAAGTAAGAAAGAAAGTACATTCATATTGTAAAAGATAAAAAGTAAAACATTAACAAGGTCAGAATTACAACCAAAGACTAGCCAAATAACCTATTCTTCTTCTTTTTCACTAGAAGAAGAAGAGCCTACCTCTATAACTTTATCAGAGGTCTTAGTTTTCAGGGGTTTAAATCTTAAATCCCTGAATCTAGTTCTAACAGGGGCTTTAAAAGTCTTAGGCTTCTTGGTTTTGGGTTTCTTCTTGGTCTTAACAGGTTTAGGTTTAATTGAGGGAAGATCAGATGAAGGAATAGGAACAGGAGTTTCAAGTGACTCCTTGAAGATCTGTATAGGAGCATCTTCAGTAGTGATTGTTTCCTTTCGGGATTGCAGCAAAATGCTTCTGATCTCTTCTTTAAAATCCTCCATTTCCTTTTCAATTTTCTCCGGGTGAAGCTTCTGTTCAGATCTCATTTCCTGCAAGTTTGCATTAACTATACTTTTCATTTCATCAATTGTAGAATTCATGTGATCTGTCAATAAACTTGAAATTGTTTTCATCTTTTGAAATATTAGCTTCTTGAGGTTAGATGGAGTAATCATTGTACCTTCAGATCTTTCTTCAATAGCAGTAGCTTCATCATCTTTTAAAGAAGTAACAGCAACTTGATTAGACACCTTCTTTATCCATATTCCTTCCTATAGCTTGTTACCCATTCTTTTCAATGAATTGAAGGAGTAAGTGTCAAAGTGATGTAGTGGCTTGCCTATCTCATTGGTTAAGTCAACTCCAGCTTCTTCAAACAGTAGAGTGAAGACCATACCCTAAGGTAGGCAGGCTTTGACTTTCCTGGCTGCTTCAATCATTTGAATCATCATTATGTAAGGAAGATTGAGAGGCTTTTCTTCTATTAGATGTCCCATAAAGGTCATGTCTTTCTCGCTAACCCAATCAAAGTGACCAGTCCTTGGAAGAAATATTCTACTGACTATATTGTGTAGAAGCCTCATTTCCTTCGATAGTAAGTTGGCCTGAACATGCTGAATGGAGCTCACATCTTCTTTCTCCAAAATGAGCATTAATATGTGTTCTTTGTCCGGTAGAGTAAGCTTAGTGGCACCGTCCATAGGCATCTGTAGCAAGTTTCCCAACTTCTCTTCATCCATGATGATCTTGATTCCCTTAACTATTGATTCCAAATGAAATTCTTGAAGAACTATATTTTCATAAAAGATCCGTACCAGTGAGGGGTAGGTTAAGATGTCTAAAGAACAGAAATGCTTCCAGTCTTGACTTTCTATCCATCTTCCGATCTTCATTTCCATCTCTTCTAGGAAGGAGAAATCTATTCTTTTTCTGCAAGTGACAGGCCGGTTGGCCATTGAGATAATCTGTGCAGTAGGAGAGAAAGTTTCTTCTTCTTGTTGCTTAGTGGTAGACCTTTTCCTCTTTTCTCTTTTCTCTTTTGCATCTTCACTACATGCGCTTGATTCACCAACTTGAAGAATCTTCCTTGCAGATCTTCAAGAAGCCATTGCAGTGGAATTTAGGAAATTTAGGTTCTAAGGAATGAATTTTGGGAGTTTGGTAAAGTTTCTGAGAGAAGTAAAGTGTGTTTGAAGTAAAGTAAAAAGAGTGAAGTACAGGAAAAGACAGTTCAGAATTATCTAAATAGTGATTTCCCGACTTTCGAGTCGGCTTGCCCAACCCTAGAAAAATCCGAGTCGGCTCGACCATAGCGAACTTAGAAAAATCAGAACATCGAGTTGGCTAGGCAAAGACTTAGTCGGCTCGACTAGGGCAATAGGTAGAGAACTCAAACATTCGAGCCAGCTCAACCAGAGCAAGATTGCTCGAGTCGACTCAAACAGAAACCTTCCACAAAAAATGAAATGATTCAGAAATTGAATTCGATAAAATGAAAGTCCAAGAAAAGTTGCTCAACAATCATGAATAAATATAGGAGGTTTTCTAGATAATTCATCCTTAGTTTTAAAGAAAATCAGGTTATTTAAATCTAGAAAGGATCATAAAGCCCTAATTCTCCTCTAAGCAATTCAAATCTATCCTGATTTAGTGGCTTAGTAAAAATGTCAGCTAATTATTTTTCAGTGGAGATAAATTCTAGTTCAATGTTACCGGTCAAAACATGGTCTCTAATAAAATGGTGTCTAATCTCTATGTGCTTAGTTCTAGAATGCTGAATAGGATTTTTGGTTAAATTTATAGCACTTATGTTATCACACTTGATAGGAATTTTGTATTGTGTAACACCAAAGTCTTCTCGTTGTTGTTTAATCCATAACACTTGTGCACAATAACTTCCTGCAGTAACATACTCTGCCTCAGCAATAGAAAGTGCTATCGAGTTTTGTTTCTTGCAGTGCCATGAGATTAAATTCAACCCTAAAAATTGACATGTCCTGCTAGTGCTCTTTCTATCAACTTTACAACCAGCATAATCAGCATCAGAAAATTCAATTAAATTTAAAGATGATTCTTTTAAAAACCAAAGACCTAGATTATTTGTACCTTTCAAATATCTCAATATTCTTTTAATAGCAAGCATATGTGTTTCTTTAGGATTACATTGAAATCTAGCACATACACATATACTATACAAGATATCCCGTCTACTAGCAGTTAAATATAATAAGGATCCGATCATACCTCTAATTCCTCTTCTTCAGGTTCCTCTACTTGACTAAACTCATCAATGTCCTCTTTAGATCCTTTAATGGGCTCAATAGTTTCTTTTTCTAATTCCTTAGCCTTAATTAGATTAAACCCTGGTTTTCTTTCTTTAAGGCTACTAGAGTCTCTCTTAACTGGATCTCTGGGTTGAGTTAGATGAATTACAAATTTTTTCCCATGGTGACTAAAGGTATAGATGTTGGTTCGACCAAACAGGGCGGCATCATAATCATAAAACCATGGTCGACCTATGATGATACTACTGACTCCCATGGAAAGGACATCACACCAAATCTTCTCCTCATATGATTGCAGTTTAATCAAGATTTGACACCTAGACTTGATTGGGATGGAGGTGGAATCTATCCATGAGACCTTATAGGGGCTAGGATGGAGAACTGGGGTCAATCCTAAAGGTTTAACTATACTGGCAGAGATGGCGTTGACACAACTTCCACTATCTATTATAATCTTGCATACCTTATCCCCAATTTTGATAAAAGTTTGTAGGATGCTAGTCCTCTGCCAATCTTCCTGTGTCTTGGTTTGGATGGGATGCATCTAACTATCCCTACTAGGTCAAACTGATCAAAATCCTCCTCATCTCCTTCATACTCCTCTGTTAAGTTTGCCTCAACTTCATAAACCTCTTCTTCCTCTTCATTATTGGGTTCAGGCTCCTCCTCCTCAAGCTCCCCTATATGTAAAGATCTGGTGGGACATTGGTTAGCATATTGACCTACCTTGTTGCATCTAAAGAAAGCATTGGGGCTAGGGCTTGGGGCTTTCTAAAATGCGGGTGCCTTACCCTTATCCATCCTAAAGGGTGCAGAATTGCTAGAACTAGACTGACTCGAACTTGGGTTGGGTCGAAGTGGGTTAGGGTTGGGACGGGTTGGGTTGGGATTAGGTCGAATTGGGTTAGGGTTGGGTCAGACTGGGTCAACCTTGGTATACATGGCTTGTGTTTGGTTTGGGAAAGGGGCATTGTTCCTAATAGGTTCAGATCGCTGGTATGTGGGTCCCCTCTAGAATTATTTATAATGTCTAACTATCTGGTATGCTTACTTTAAATCGGTGACCTCCCTCATATACAGCTCGCTTTGGATATCTTCACGTAATCGTGTTCTAAACCTAGACAAGGTCTGTGCTAGAGACTCGGGTTCATTACACCTAACGGTGAAGTCATCAAACTAGGTAATGTAATCTGATACAGACCTATTCCCTTGACGTATCATATTCCATTAGTCTAGGAGTTTTTGATTGTAGGATTCAGGAAGGTACTTCTCCTTAAGTTTCAATATCATTTCTTGCCAGGTAGTTATGGGAGGAAGTTCTTGTTGTCTCTTAGTATGCTCAAGGTTAGCCCAATGTAGCCTAGCCTGACAAATTAACCTCATCTTTGCAAATTTGTACTTTCTCTCTTCAGTCATGTCATACCATTCGAAATAATAATCTATGTCTCCTACCCAATCTATATAGACCTTTGGTTCTAGACTACCATCAAAGGTGGGTGTCTCTACCCTAATACTTCTTATGGCCCTCTCATCTTGATCACATGCTTCATGGTGGGACCTTCTACGATTGGGTTCCTGGATAGGGTCATGATTTGGGACTCTCTTAATGTTGGGTTCCTGATATGGTTCCTGGCATTGGATGCTCCTAAGATTGGGTTCCACAAATTGGCCCTATTTCTAGGTTATCCTAGGTTGGGCTCCGTAAATTGGTCTTGATTTAGGGCTCCCCTAGGGTTATGAGAGGTGGAACAGGGTAAATCAGGATCGGGTTTAGTATTGGACTCTTGGGTTCTTTCTATGGTACCTAATCGATTTTCTATTTGGTCCAACCTATTGGTTAACTGGTCAATCCTATGGGTTGCTTGGTTATTCAATTGGGTCATTTGGTCAAATCTATGATTCAATTGGGTCATCTGGGTGGTCAATTAGGTATTGGATTGGTCAGGCTTGTGGTTTATTTGGGTGGTTAATTGGGCAAGTTGATTTTGGGTTTGGGTGTTCATTTGGTTCATCTGGGTGGTCAATTGTTCATTCATGGCCTTAATATGAGTTTCAAGATTGGATTCCATGGTTGAGATGGGTTGGGATTTAGATCATTGGTATTGGGTTCCTAACCTAGTGGTCATGCAAACATTCAATCAGTCAGGATATTATGATGCAGTCAAGCACACAAGGTTACTATGGACTACAGTTTGCTAGACCTAGAGCCAAAATTGAATGGGTCTACTCAACTTACACTTAACTCAATAGCTAATCCTTCCATTGGCCAGGTAAGAGGTGGGGTGGTGGGAGGCTCCCCCTGCCTGTGACAGGGTCCTAATTAAAAACCACCAATCCACTTAGGGTGTTTGCCTCTAGACCTCTAGCCATAAACATTGGTTTTCAGTAATAGTTGGGGAATTAAGTGCACTAGTTTTCCCACACAATTCAGACCCGACCTATTGGTGTCCCTAAGCTCACTAGAGCAATTAGGTTGCTAATTGATTTTAGTTAAGGCTTGGGTTCTGATACTGGGTAGTTGTTTTGGGCCCAGGATAGGTGATGAAATCCTGCCCTGATTTGAGATGGGAAATTGCCCTTAAGATTAATTGAATGAGATGATGACAATCGATGAGCCCTAATGCAATCTAATAACAATCAGAAAAAATAAAATATTTTTTTATCTTTTATGAGGTGGCAAATTAAGTTTAAGTTGGTTAAGTTATCAAACAAAATTTGGGCTTGGGTGAGGTAGGGTTTGGAAGTGAATTAGATTTGGTTCAATCAGGTTTGTAGAATTCTCAGAAACTAAAATTAGGGTTTGATTTGAAGTAGAATTTGGTATGGTTTTTTATGTAGAAAAAAATTAAAAAACTTTCAGGATAGAGGATTAACAATAATAATTATTCCTACCAAGTTTTATGTAGAACAAAATTTATATGATAATGAAACACCTAGGGTTTCAGACTGTGTGCAGAAAATCAAAATCTCTGTTAGGGTTTCTAAGATGCAAATTTTTTAATAATTTTTTGTTTCTATCAAAATAATTTAAAACTGTGACAATTATTAAGACTAAACAAAGAGTACTCCATGCAAATCTCAATAAAAATAAAATTCTTAAGATGATGAAATAGACCAAAACTCAGACCCTTACTGTAGGTTACGGGATGCAGAAAAATAGATATGAATGTTTTTGGTTGTTTTAATGAAGATGCAAGCTATCCTAAACCTGCTCTGATACCAAACTGATGCAAGATGGACCAAAGACTACCATGAGTGTAGGAAAAATAAGAACTATTTTTTTTTTTTGTCATTTTTTTAGAGAATTAATTTGGAGGCTAATATCTTGAAATCAATTAAAGATTAGTAGGGCAAACTAGAAATGCAAAGATCCAACATACCCGCATATGTGATGTGGGACCTAGGATGCATGTAGCTGATTTCTTTTATTTATTTATTTATTTTTTGGATTTATCAATTTCCAAACTCAAACTAAGAATAGATTTAGAGATTTGTATAATGACAAGAAACTCAAGCATGCAAACATGGACCCTAAATAGTGATAAAGAGGGACCCAGGATTGAGAAACCTCGGTTGGACTTAGCTCTAAATCAATACCCAACTTGGAACACTAGGGAGTGCAAACCTCTCGAAGCTCTGAAGTGCCTGATGCTGAGTTCGCTCACACTCACGGATACAGCCTGGATGATTGAGCCCTCGACCCCATGATTCGTCGGCTTTCCGTTAGATGGTCCTGGAGGCAAGGGGGACCGACTCCTTTGTCCGTGGTACCTGAAGGACCTGCAAGCAACCTAGAAAAGAGTTAGAAAACATGAAGGAATGGCAAAGAAAAGAAACAAGAGAAAGGTGAAGTGTAGTTGGCGGTTAAGAAGGGCTCTTCTTGTTGGGCGTCCAGGAGGATCTTCTAGAGGGTGTCCAAGGGGTTTGTGGTTTATGTAGGAAGGGGATATCTGGGGCCTCACACCCCTCAATGCTCGAAAGCAAAAGCACACTCTCTCACAGAGTTTCAAGTCAAGAGACAAGGGCTAGAAGAAAAAAAATTTCTGAATTTTTTTGTTCATTCATCAATTATTTTTTTACAAGAGGGTTAGGGTCCTTTTTATAAGAACCCAAGTCCTCATTTGAACATTTGAATTCAAATTTGAAAGAGGGGGTTACAAGACTTGATTCGGGGAGGAGAAAAGGGTGGGTTGTCTTCATGAATCAAGGGGCGCCCATTTGAATTTTGAATTTCTCCTCTCATGAAGCATGGCCGACCAACTTTGAAATTTAAATCCTTTCATGAAGTTTGGCATCCAACTTTGAAATTTGAATCTCTTCTTGGTCGACCATGATGCTTGATCTTAGTAGCTTGATTTGGGGTGTGTTATGTGGATATTTTCTACTTGGATCAAGGGGAGAATAATGGGCATCCCACATTTGAATTTGAATTTTGTTTCATCTTGAACTTGGCCGCCCAAGGTGCTTGGTGAAGTTGCGCCTCCCATGCCATGTGTATTGATGGTGTGGCACTCCATGAGCTGAAGTGGTGCCTCCCATGCTATGTGGCATTGATGATATGGCACTCCATGAGTTGGCACTCCTACTTGGCATGGAGGAGAGGTGGCTTGACTCATCTTCAATTGGGCTTGACTTGATTGCCCACCTGTGGACCCATCTTCAAACTAGCTGGAGCCCATCTTCAACTTGACTTGAGCTTGAAAACTAGTTTGGCTAATTATAGGACCAATTGACCTTAACTTAACCAAATTTGCCAAATTACAAGACCAAACCAAAAATTGACACCAACTAGAAACTAATTACATGACTCAAAATCAAATTACTCAAGCTCTAAGCCTTATTACAGGACCCAAAAGATTTAGAACCTTAATAAAAAATCTACAGAGGGTTGAGGAGCATTTGTCTAATCCTGGTGCTCGCACCAATTCTCCGGGGTGGGAGGAACTCGACCATATCGAGTAAGGGTTGATCTGGGTTTGGTATTTCTCAAGAAGATCGGGGTCGAGGTACTGCAAGTCCTCTCTAATAATCTATGAATCATCAAATTCTGGTCGGCCTTGCCAATGGACCAAGTAATGTTGATAGCCTTTGTCCTGGGTTGTGATAGCTTGATCATCCAGGACATGCTCGATCTGTTCTCCTCTCTAAGGTAAAATTGAAGGTGGACACTCAGGGTTGGGTTCACTTTCAAATGATAGGTCAGGCCCAAATGGCTCGCTGGGTATTGTTGTTGGCTCCATATACTCTACTAAGTCTGAGATATTGAAAGTTGAGCAAATGCCATAATCCGGGGGTAGCTCAAGCACATAGGCATTAGGGCCAACTCTCCTTATCACTCTCAAGGGGCCAGCTCCACGAGCATGTAACCTCTTAATGGCCCCAGGTGGGAACTATTCAGGCCTAAGCCTAATCATTACAGAATCCCCTATTTCAAATTCTTTGGCTCAAATTTGGGAATCAGCTAATTTCTTGTATGTATTATTACTTAGATTGATTTTTGGCTAATCTCCTTATGCATGCTGTGTGAATGACTCTGCAGACTCTAAGACTCGTACTGACACCTAAAAAATTTAGACTCAACTATGCATTCCTATTGAGAGGAATTTTATTGGACTCTTTGGGTCTAAGCCTAACAAATTATAGACTCTCTAGGTTTGACCCTGGTCTAGCATGCACATGAAAATTTATAATGGATCCCTAGAAAATGCTATAAGGTCTTCCAAAAGTAGGTCGCTAACCTAACATACTCAAAGAACTGATACAACTAAACAACCTCAACAAAGTATAATTTGAAAGTTTGGGAAACATTGAAAACCTTAGGGTATGATAGGATATAAAAATTGGAGTGACAGTCTATTGAAAGCATGAAATAGACCTTGGTTACTCGGGATGACCTTAAGATTTGAGCATCGATCTATGGGTGACATAAGGTCAAATTGAAGGATGGAAAATTTGGTCAATGCAAGTGCAGGGTTTTTAGGAAAGGAAGACTTAGTCGGTTCTAGAAAAAGGTCATCAATTAGGGTTGAGGAATGAACTCTTTATAAGGGAACTGAATGAGGTCTCAGGTTAAGGCTAAAGGAGTGGGCTCTTCCTGAGGTTATTGACTTATAGGAACCAAGTCCTCAATAATTTCTTATTGTTCTAATACTTCAGGCTAGGCTCTACAATCTTATCTTCTCCAAGGTTTTCTCAGGTAAGGTACTAGAGTTGTCCTCCTCAAAGTCTTCTCCTTCGTATTCTTCTACTAAACTCATGTCAGACTCATATACTTCTACAATTGGTGTGGGCACCACAGCTTAGAAGAGAATTCAATCCAGTCTAATCAAGCCAGATTCAATATAGATTTCAGTGGAATAAATTTAGTTTACTTTTGGTTTTAATTTTACTTCTTTCGATATGAGTCTTGTAAATAGGATAGTTTATTTCTTTATTTGAGTTTGAGTCCTATAAATAGGACTAGGTCTATGTTAATTTGATCTTTTAAGTCAAATTGGTGCAATTTGACTTTGTAATTAGTTAATTCCCTAAGGTTCAAGAAGGGTTTACATTGGGTTCAAATCAAAGCAAGAAGACTTGGAGAATGGGTGCAACAAATCACTTCAACCAACCTTGACATGGAGGATGCCATCATCACATGCAAGTGGATGCCAAGTCATCTCCAAAGGCCACATGGAAGGACACCTAAGCTGCTACCTCACCTCTCTTGGGTGGCCAAATTTGAATTCAAAACAAGCTAGCCAACCACTACTCTCTCCTTATTCCAAGCAAGGATCAAGGTGGCTTCAACTCTCCTCCCACATAGCAAGGAACTCCCCATGATTCTCTCTTTGTATTTCAAAATTTTAAAATTGTAGTGGAGGCTTATAAAAAGCTCTCCAAACCCTTCTTGTAAGCATTACTCATGAATGAAATCAAAAGAGCTTTTCTTCTACTTGTTATATACAATGTATCCTCCGAGAGAGAGTGGGTGAGAGACCCAAAACATCATCATTTAGCCATCCTAGTATTCTCCTAAACCCACCAATATTCTAGCTAGAAGACACCCCACCACCATCCAAAGAAGTTCTTCAAAATTCCAACCAGGCTTCTTCACCATTTCCTCTCTTCAAGGTTGCCAACTCCAATCTTCAAAGAGGCTTCTATAGCAGATTTTGGATGCCATTCCTTACTATCATGGGATGCCAACTCCAGTTGCAGGTCAAGGAGTCCAAGGAGATTACATTCCAGACATTGAATGAAGCCACTTAATCTCCTCCAACTCCATCATATTATTCTTCCTTGAAGTTTTAGTAACTTTCATTTTTCTTGTCATCTCAAGTCTTTAATCCCTTTTCTTTCTAGGGTTCCCCAATATCACAAGTTGAAGAAGAAGTTGGCTTTGCCCTTGGAACCTTTCAAGCTAGCGGTCTGCATCGCTTGGAGTGATAGTTTCTAGTACCACTCTCAATTCGAGAGTGCTGAAATTGAATCCCTACCAATGGCGTGAGACATCAATATTGGTAAGAAAACCCTCATTTCTTAGGTCTGAATCTTTGAATGGTTTATGTCCTAGATAGGTTGGTTTCACAAGCCTTAGGTCCAATCTTCATGGATGAACATGCAGCCCTAGTTTGAGTTATCCCTTATTTAGTTTTCCTTTCATATGACTCTTTGCCATTTTATGATTGAATTAAGTTTTTGTTCGTAGGGATTATTGCTCAACAAATTAAATCATCCACTAAATTAGAACTTATTCATCTCATGCCACATCAAATCTTGTATCAGAGCATGGTTGCATTAGTAGCATAGTCTTCATACTTGCTATGTATATTTTCTTTTAAATCCAATCAGGATCTAAGATTGACGCCTCCTGAGTGGGTGTACACCAGTACACTATCACGACCCATGGGAATAATGAGCTATGGCCGTACGTGAATCCTTTGGTTGAAGTTTTGGTATTTGAATTCCATTGCATGTTTATTTATGTTTGCTGAATTCTGTGTTAGGGACTGATACCTAGGACTGTTTCCCCATCAAACTTTCACTGTTTTGACCTGATTTTTACATCAGTTGATCTCCACTAAATCCACTATTTAGTTTAATTTTTCTGAGATTTTACTGATTCAAAATGGAGTGATATTTGTCTATGAAATCAACCCTAGCTAAGTTTTTGTCTGCTAATTCTGCATTGATAGTCTGAACTTGATTCTGATTCACCAATCAATCTCTGATATTTTTATCTGATTTTTGCAATGTTTATTCTCTGATTAGTCCTCTTAAGTTAAGTTATTTTTGCATGATTTTATAAATTAAAAAAAATAAAAAAATTCTACAAACAAAACAAGCTTGCTGAAAATTCTGTATGTGCTGTTGAACTGAAATTATAATCACTTCCAAACCCAATCCCAAGCCATTTTGTTTGGTCATTAATCAACTGAAATTCAAACTTGTCACTTCATAAAACACAAAGCAATTGCATTCATTTTAAACTATTTAAGGGTATCAATATCATAAGATAAGGGAAGGAGGTTATTACCTTTCCTTAGCCCAAAAACAACCATCCCCATGTTGCATCGAACCCAAACCTTTAAATTGAAATTGAGTAGCAACCTAATTAGAATTTGGGACACCAACAAGTCAAGCTCAATTAGTGTGTTGAGACTAGTGTAAATCATTGCTTCATCTACTCCTAGAAAGTGGTGTCTAAGGCTAGGGATCCAAAGGCAAACACCTTAAGAGGATTTGTTGTTCTTTAATTGGGTCCTTACAAAAGCAGGGGGGCCTCCCACAATCCCACCTCTTACCTGGCCATTTAAAAGGGTATTTGTAGTCTTGGTCTATACTAAGTCAATTGATACTACATTGGACTTTTAGGTCTAGCAAACCGTAGATTGAATTTTGTATTGAATGACTATTAGATCAGGAACTCCCTATCAACATTCACTTGACCATCCCAGTTCTTTCATGGATCCCAATCTAGAAACCCTGAAAAGAATTATGACTGAACATTTCAAGCAATTAAATACTAGGTTTGATCAAATGGAAGAGAGGACAGGACCCTTGAAGAGATCCATTTGACCCTTACTGAGCCACAATCACCCAGATTGCCACCTATCCATCCTAAAGTCCAATGCCAAGAATTTACTTCTGCGCCATATCCAAGGAGAGTTCACTATGATTATGTTGACCAGGATGATAGAGCCCTTAGAAATATTTATCTAGATGCACCCACATTTGATGGAAACTTGGATCCTAAGGTGTATATAGACTGGGAGGGTGATATGGACCAATATTTTGATTGGTATGAAATGTCAGAAGATAGAAAATTTAAGTTTGCCAAACTTAGATGGTCTGTCAATCTAGTTGTATTGGATAACGTGAGCGCATGAGTCGACAGAGGGGTGACATGCCCATAGCCACTTGAGAGCTATGAGGTGAAACTTAAGGAGAAGTATTTACCATGTCATATGAACAAAGACTCTTGGATCAATGGCAACGATTACTCAAAGGAATAAGATAGTGTTCGAATTATATTTCCAAGTTTGATGAGTTCATGATGAGATGCAATGTGGTCGAGTCTGAGGCAGCAACCTTGTCTAGGTCTAGAGTAGGTCTACATGAGGAGATCCGAGAGAACTATTTTTGAGAGAAGTCCACAACCTAGACCAAGCCTACCAAGTTGCTAGGGACTGTGAGAGATTCCAGAGGAGAACTTTATTTCATCGACCTGAGCCCACTAGGATTAATCCCCTTGGAAGTAGGCCTAGCCCAAACTCAAGCCCATCCAACAGACCCAATCTTACTACTCCAGTAGTCCGTAGAGATGACAAAGGAAAAAGCCCTGAAGTTCGAAGTGGAGGTGTGTCCATTGTTTTAGGTGTCATCAGGAAGGTCATATTGCAAGCCAATGTCCCACCAAGCGTTCACATAGGAGAAATAGATGAGGACATCCCTGAACCCATAGAATAGTGTGAGGAAGAGATATACGAGGCTGGTGAGAACCTAGCTGATGAGTATGAAGGAGATGAAGAGATCATAGACTCATCTAAATTCCTAGGAGTTGTGAGATGTATCTTGACCCAGAGTAAAGAATTGAAAGATTGGTGTAGGACCAACATCCTACAAACTTTTGTTAAAATAGAGAAAAGGTCTGCAAAATCATTTTAGATAGTGGAAGTTGTGTCAATGCTATATCAACCGTATGGTCAAGAACTTAGGATTGCCCCCTATGCCCCATCCTAACCCATATAAGTATCCTGGATAGATTTGACCTCAATTCCCATCAAATTTAGGTGCCAAGTCACAATCCGAATCCAGTCCTACCAAGAAAAGGCTTGGTGCGATGTTATTCCCATGGGGGTAAGCAGCATCATATTAGGATGACCATGGTTGTATGACCATGATGCTATACTCTATGGTCGCTCTACTTCTTATTCTTTTACTCATAATGGGAAGAAGATTGTAATCAATTCTTCGCCACCTAAGGACCAAATTAAGAGAGAATAAAGTCACATGAAAGATAAGAAACAAGGAGTAACCTGATTAGTGCTAAGAAATTGGAGCAGGAGATAGTGGTGGTTCCCCCATGTAGATTTTGACAACTAGGGAAACCCAGAACCACCCCATAAGGAACACCCCAGGAAGTGTTAAGGTTTCTAGAGGAGTTCAAGACATATTTCCAGAGGACCTTTCTAATCACCTTCCACCCTTGAGAGACATCAACATGCCATAGATTTGATCTCAGGATCCATGTTACTGAACCTCCCCCATTATAGAATAAACCCTACAGAACACTCTGAGTTACAACATCAAGTTGGAGAACTTCTCTAAACGGGATGTATTAGAGAGAGCCTAAGTCCATGTGCAGTACCAGTCCTTCTGACCCCTAACAAGGAAGGCACATGGAGAATGGTGTAGATAGCAGGGCCATAAATAAGATCACCATTAAGTATCGTTTTCCTATTCCCCATTTTTTTAACATGTTGGATATGATGGCCGGAGCCAAGATTTTTTCCAAAATTGATCTTAAGAGTGTCTATCATCAAGTAAGAATTAGGCCCGGGGACGAATGGAAGACTGCTTTCAAAACCAAAGATGGCTTGTATGAGTGGGTAGTAATGCCTTTCGGTCTGTCCAATGCACCTAGTACCTTCATGAGAATCATGACCCAGGTTTTAAGGACATTCATAGGGAAATTCATAGTGGTCTACTTTGATGACATTTTCATTTATAGTAGAACAAAGGAAGACCACTTGGACCATCTTAGGCAAGTTTGCCAAGCCCTTAGACAAGATAATCTCTATGCCAACCACAAGAAATGTGAATTCATGACCTATAGAGTTATCTTTCTAGGATTTGTTGTCACCACTGAAGGAGTGTCTGCTGACCCCGAAAAGGTCAAGTCCATAGTTGAGTGGCCCGTACCCAAGAGCATCCATGATGTTCGTAGTTTCCATGGTTTAGCCACCTTCTATAGAATATTCATTCGAGGATTCAGCACAGTAGTGGCACCTATTACTAACTGCATTAGGAAGGAAACCTTTGAATGGACCAAACCCGTCGATAGAGCCTTCCTAGAAATAAGAAGAAAATGACACAAGCACCTATTTTGAGGTTACCCGATTTTTCAAAGGTATTTGAGGTTGCTTGTAATGCCTCTAGGGTAGGAATTGGAAGAGTTTTGAGTCAAGAAGGTCATCCAGTGGCATTCTTTAGCAAAAAGTTGAATGAGGTGAGAATGAGATACTCGACATATGATAGGGAATTGTATGCAGTAGTACAAGCCTTGAGCTATTAGAGACACTATTTACTACCACAAGAATTCGTTCTTTATTCTGATCACGAAGCCTTACGATTCCTTAGTTCTCAAAAGAAACTAAACCCTAGGCACGGGAAATGGGTAGAATTCATCAAAGCATATACCTTTGTCTGAAACACCGTGCCGGCATTGAGAATAGGGTTGCAGATGCATTAAGCCGAAGATCCATGCTTTTGACTATAGTTAGCACCTAGGTTGTAGGGTTTGATAGACTGAAGAGAAATACCCTAAGTGTCCAGACTTTAGTGAGATCTATCAATCCTCCAATAAGTACCATCTAGTGTACATGTGACTATACTCTCCTAGATGGATTTTTGTCAAAGGAAATCAACTGTGTTTCCCGAACTTCTATTAGAGAATTTTTGATCTGGGAAGTTCATGCTGGAGGCCTAGCTGACCATTTTGGAAGAAATAAGACCATCCTAGAGGTAGAAGATCAATTTTTTTGGCCTAGTCTTAGAGGAATGTAGCCCAAGTTGTAGCGCAATGTCGAACATGTGCTATTGCCAAACAGCAAAAGCAGAACATTGGGTTGTACACTTCTCTACCAGTCCCTGATTGTCCATGGCAGGATCTTAGTATGGACTTTGTACTAGGACTCCCCAAGACCTCTAGGAGACACGATTCCATCTTCGTTATAGTCGATTAATTTTTTAAGATGGCTCACTTCATCCCATGTTCCCAAACCTTAGATGCTTCAAGAATGGCCAAACTTTTCCTTGACGAGATAGTTAGATTACATGGTTTACCCAAAACCATTGTTTCAGATAGAGATGTTAGGTTTACTAGCTATTTTTGGATGACCCTTTGACATATGCTAGGAACTAAGCTGAAATTTTCTACTGCCTATCATCCTCAAATTGATGACCAAACTGAAGTAGTCAATTGGAGTCTAGGAAATCTTCTGAGATGTTTAGTTGGTGACAATATGTGAAATTGGACCTCTTACTCCCTCGTGCTGAATTTGTTTATAATAGCTCAGTCAATAGATCTACTGGGAAGAGTCCTTTTGAGGTGGTCCATGGTTACAAACCTAGGAAACCCTTAGATCTTATCCCTTTATACATACATGCACGAGTCTCTGAGTCTACTGAGTCATATGCACAGCATGTTAAGGACTTGCATAAAAAAATCAATAAAAAATCATATGAGCAATGAATCCTATAGGCATGGCTAATTTACATAGGAAAATCAAATAATTCTCTGAAGGAGACTATGTAATGGTTAGATTCAAACCCGAATGGTTCCTACCTGAACTAGGAAAAATTACATGCCTGCGGTGCAGGGCCATTCAAAATCCTAAAAGAGATTGGACCTAATGCATATGTATTGGAACTACCATCTGACCTAGGTATCAGCTCGACCTTTAACGTTTCAGACTTAGTAGAATACAAGGAGCCAATATTGATACCTAGTGAGCCTTTTGGGCCTGAACCTATCGTTGAGAGTGACCCTACCCTTGAGTGTCCACCAGCCTCTATACCAGAGTGGCGAGACCAAATTGAGAGAATCCTGGATGACAAAACTATCACTACCAGAAATAAAGACTATCAATGCTATTTGGTACAATGGCAAGGGTGACCAGAATTTGATAACTCGTGGATCACTAGGGAGGACCTAGAATGAATCAACCCAAACTTACTAGAATATTATCAGAGTCAGAGAGACCCATACTTGACGAGGTCGAGGCATTCCCACCCTGGGAGAATTGGTGTGGGCATCACAGCTCAGAAAGAATTCAATCCAGTTTAATCATGCCAGATTCAATATGGATTTTAGTGGAATAAATTTAGTCTGGATTTGGTTTCAATTTTACTTCTTTGAATATGAGTCCTATCAATAGGATAGCTTATTTTTTATTTGAGTTTGAGTCCTATAAATAAGACTAGGTCAATGTTAATTTGATCTTTTAAGTCAAATTGGGTGCAATTTGACTTTGTAATTAGTTAATTCTCTAAGTTGATCCAAGAAGGGTTTACATTGGGTTCAAATCAAAGCAAGAAGACTTGGAGAATGGGTGCAACAAATCACTTCAACCACCATGACATGGAGGATGCCACATCATCACATGCAAGTGGATGCCAAGTCATCTCCAAAGGCCACATGGAAGGACACCTAAGCTGCCACCTCACCTCTCTTGGATGGCCAAATTTGAATTCAAAACAAGGTAGCCGACCACTATTCTCTCCTTCTTCCAAGCAAGGATCAAGGTGGCTTCAACTCTCCTCCCACATAGCAAGGAACACCCCATGATTCTCTCCTTGTATTTCGAAATTTCAAAATTGTAGTGGAGGCTTATAAAAAGCTCTCCAAAACCTTCTTGTAAGCATTGTTCATGAACGAAATCAAAAGAGCTTTTCTTCCACATGTTATATGCAATGTGTCCTCCTAGAGGGAGTGGGTGAGAGACCCAAAACATCATCCTTTAGCCATCATAGTATTCCCCTAAACCCACCAATATTCTAGCTAGAAGACACCCCCCACCATCCAAAGAAGTTCTTCCAAATTCCAACCAAGGCTTCACCATTTCCTTTCTTCAAGGTTGCCAACTCCAATCTTCAAATAGGCTTTTACAATAGATTTTGGATGCCATTCCTTACTATCATGGGATGCCAACTCTAGTTGCAGGTCAAGGAGTCCAAGGAGATTACATTCCAGACACTGAATGAAGCCACTTGATCTCCTCCAACTCCATCATATTATTCTTCCTTGAAGTTTTAGTAACTTTCATTTTTCTTGTCATCTCAAGTCTTTAATCCCTTTTCTTTCTAGGGTTCCCCAAGATCACAAGTTGAAGAGGAAGTTGGCCTTACCCTTGGAACCTTTCAAGCTAGAGGTCTGCATCTCTTGGAGTGATAGTTTCTAGTACCAATCTCAATTCGAGAGTGTTGAAATTGAATCCCTACCAATGGCATGAGACATCAATATTGGTAAGAAAACCCTCCTTATATCTTAGGTCTGAATCTTTGAATGGTCTATGCCCTAGATAGGATGGTTTCACAATCCTTAGGTCCAATCTTCATGGATGAACATGCAACCCTAGTTTGAGTTATCTCTTATTTAGTTTTCCCTTCATATGACTCTTTGCCATTTTGTGATTGAATTAAGTTTATGTTCGTAGGGATCATTGCTCAACAAATTAAATCATCCACTAAATTAGAAATCATTCATCTCATGCCACATCAACAATGAGTTCTAATTCTTCCTCCTTTAACTATTCTTTTAGTATGGCTTCATTTTGGTCAACTAATCCTAGATCGGCCATACCTGATTCCTTCTCTATGTCATCCTTCTGGGTTGGAGGTGATACAGGTGAGGGTTGACCAACAAAAGTCTGGTTCACACTAGGTGTTGGGCCAATAGGGATTTGACTTAAGCTGATAAAGGTCGGATTTAGGTCCAAAGTACTTGATTTGGCATGCCTCAAGGACCTCTCATAGTTTTGGGCTATTCGGTAGACTTGCTCCAAACTATAGATATCATGTCTAACAATTCTCTCTGGATATCTTTCCTCAAACCTTCTCCAAACCGGATTAGGATATCATATGGATCCTTATTCACAATATAGTGCATTAGGTGCTTGATTTTATCAATATATTAACAACTAATCCATTACCTTGGATCAAACTCTCTAAGCGATTTAGAAGATTTTGTTGGTAGGACGTAGGGATATACCTTTCACGAAGCTTGCTCTTCATTTCTTCCCAGGTCCTAATGGGTTCGTGTCTCCCATACACTATCTTTCCCTGAACATTGTGCCAATAAGACTTGGCTTGACCCCATTGATGCATTTGGGCAAACCTAACCTTTCCATTCTCAAACATTTCATCCCACTTAAAATAATCATCCATATCTTCTTCTCAGGCAATGTAAACCTAAGGATCAAGACTGCCTTGAAATGAAGGAGCTTTTGTCTTAATGTTCCTAATGACCCTCTTATCTTGGTACATAAAATCATGATTTGGGTTTAGGGTGGGATGGACTCTAGGACTAAAGGATGTTGATCTAGGTATGACATGAGTCCTATGGGTCTTTTCAATACTCAATTCCATTTGATCAAATCTTTCGTTCATGTGGGCACACTGTTCTATACATATCCTAAGTAAGATCTCAACATTAGACTCCAAGGTTTGACTGGATTGGGCTGACACCATTGATATTGAACCCTTAATCTAGTGGCTAATGTAATCAAGCACACAAAATGTACTAGGGTTTGCTAGACCTAGCAGTCCAAGTAGAGTGAGTTGACTGAATCACAACCAAGACAACAATTATGCTATCCACTGGCCAGGTAAGAGGTGGAAGTGTGGGAGGCCCCCCCTGCTTTCGCAAGGACCCAATTAAGAAACCATAACATCGCTTAGGTTGTTTGACTCAGGACCCTTAGCTTAGACACCAGCTTCAAGACACAAATACTGAATTAAGTGAAACTAGTTTTCTCAAAATACCATGAACTGAACTCGTGGTGTCCCTAGTGCTATTAGGTTGCTAATTGGTTTTAGTTAGGTTTAGGTTTGAAATGTAAGGGTTGTTTTTCTTGGACCTAGGAAAGGTAATGACCTCCTTCCCTTATCTTATGTATTGTCGCCCTTAATGTAAGTTATGCATATGATGGCATACACATAAAACCTAATGAAGCACACTAAAGTTTTTTTGTGTTTTGATGTGTATAGGCAGAAAGATGAGTCACTAAAAATTAAATAAGATGAACCTAAGTGCAGAAATTAAACTATGCGAATGAAAGTATACTGAAATTAGACTTGCTAAAATTTTAGGATAGAATTGTTCTCAGGAAGTAATCAAGAGTGTAGAAGTTCTATAGACCGAAACAAATTCTGAGAAAATTCTGAAAAATACTATCAATTATGAGGAATCTAGAAAAATTGAACTAGTAGTTTCTGAGTTTTTTACATGCAGAAACAATCAAAACAACAGACCATGTACTGGTTGGATAAGAAGCATTTTTAATGATGTAGAAATCTAATGATGCAAAACTTAGTTATGGAGAAATTTTCTTTAGGACCTAAGATACCTGTCTCCTTATTTTCTTCTTCAAGGGTAAATCACATCGGCACCCCTACATGCCATAAGAAATCTCCTTTGAATGAGATGTGAGTGTCTTGTAGCCTTACTTTTTTCTATGACCGGATGGCCATGGTGAAGCACCCGATCCGAGTACTTAAAAAGAAACTAAGTCCTAACCATGGTCTAATACCAAACATGATGCGGGACCTAGGATGCATGCAGGTGATTTCTTTTGGTTTTTTTTTAATGGATTTACCGATTCCCAAACTCAAACTAAGAATAAATTTAGAGATTTGTAAATGATAAGAAACTCAAGCATGCAAACATGGACCCTAAATAGTGATAAAAAAGGATCTTAGGATTGAGAAACCCCAGTAGGACTTAGCTCTAAATCAATACCTAACTTGGAAGACTAAGGAGTGCAAACATCTCGAAGCTCTGAAGTGCCCAATGCCGAGTTCGCTCATACTCACGGGTGCAGCCTGGAAGATCGAGCCCTCGACCCCATGGATTTGCCGACTTTCCGTCAGATGGTCCTGGAGGCAAGGGGACCGACTCCTTTGTCCATGGTACCTGAAGGACCTACAAGCAACCTAGAAAGAGTTAGAAAAGAAGGAATGGGAAAGCAAAGAAACAAGAGAGAGGTGAAGTGAAGGTGGCGATCAAGAAAGGCTCTTCTTGTTGGGCATCCAGGAGGATCTTCCAGAGGGGGTCCAAGGGTTTGGTGGTTTGCATAGGAAGGGGATATCTAGGGCCTCACACCCCTCGATGCTCGAAAGTGAAGACCACTCTCTCACAGAGTTCCAAGTCAAGAGATAAGGGCTAGAAGAAAGAAAATTTCTGAATTTTTTTTTTTCATTCATCAATTATTTTTTTACAAGAGGGTTAGGGTCCTTTTTATAAGCACCCAAGTCCTTATTTGAACATTTGAATTTAAATTGAAAGAGGGGGTTACAAGACTTGATTTGGGGAGGAGAAAAGGATGGGTTGTCTTCATGAATCAAGGGGTGCCCATTTGAAATTTGAATTTCTCCTCTCATGAAGCATGCCGACCAACTTTTGAAATTTAAATCCTTTCATGAAGCTTGGCGTCCAACTTTGAAATTTGAATCTCTTCTCGGCCGACCATGATGCTTGATCTTGGTAGCTTGATTTGGGGAGTGTTGTGTGGATATTGTCTACTGGATCAAGGGGAGAATAATGGGCATCCCACATTTGAATTTGAATTTTGTTTCATCTTGAACTTGGCCACCCAAGGTGCTTGGTGAAGTGGTGCCTCCCATGCCATGTGGCATTGATGGTGTGGCACTCCATGAACTGAAGTGGCTCCTCCCATGTCATGTGGCATTGATGATGTGGCCCTCCATGAGTTGGCACTCGTACTTGGCATGGAGGAGAGTGGCTTGACTCATATTCAATTGGGCTTGACTTGATTGCCCACTTGTGGACCCATCTTCAACTAGCTTCAGCCTATCTTCAAATTAACTTGAGCTTGAGAACCAATTCGGCTAATTATAGGACCAATTGACCGTGACTTGACCAATTGGCCAAATTACAAGACCAAACCAAAAATTTAAACCAACTAGAAACTAATTACATGACTCAAAAGCAAATTACTTAGGCTTTATGCCTTATTATAGGACCCAAAAGATTTAGAACGCTAATCCAAAATCCATAAAGGGTTGAGGAGCCTCTATCTAATCCTTGTGCCCGCACTAATATGAACTCATGCAAAATAATAAAAGGACCTCAGAGATTGAGAAACCCCCAGTTAGGATAGCATACCTTCAATAAATCAAAAATTGGGAGGGGGAACTATTGTGCCGAACAACGATTGAAGATCTGATCGAAGACGGGGTCACACAGCACTTTGAATTGTCACCTGGAAGTCAAGCCTGTTATCCATGGATCTATCATCTATTATGGTTCAGTCCAGGAGGCAAATAGGGCCTCCTCTTTGGAGGTGAACACCTCGGAGATCCTGCAAGCGTCAGAGGTCAGCATGAGAACAAATAAGAAAGTAAAAGAAAAGGAACTAGGGTTTGAAAAAAAGGATGGAGTTAGGGTTTGCTGATGCTGTCGGCTGGAGGAGGAAGAAGGCTTCTTGCTTGGGATGGCTTATGGCTTCCTTCCTTGGGGCATGTTAGGGCTTGGATGAAGATGACTTTGGGTGGCTAGGGCTTGAAGAAATTAGGGCACACAAGCAACACTCACACACCTTAACAAGAAAATACACAAGAATGCAAGCTTAACAAGATTTCAACAGAGTTTTGATTCATGAATAAGAGTTGATTACAAGAGGGGGGGTGGGTATTTATAGATGTTCCCTGCCCTCTCCTAGATTGGATATGAATACAAAATTTGATAGGGAGAAGGATTACAAGGTTGCTTAGAACTAGGAGTACAAAACTTGAGTAGAAATAAAATAATATCTCCTTGTTAGAATAGGTCTTCTCTTCTTCTTTGACTTGGTCAAAATCTCTCTCTTGGGCTTGGATGCCTAAATGGACTTGGGCTTGAACTTTAGGGTAGCAAGGGCATCCTCCAAAAATGGGCTTGGGCATGCCTTCAAAGCTTGGGTGGATGGGCTTGGGTGCATGTCCTTGGGCAGCCCACAAGGTGTGGCGCATGGGCCTCCTGTGGGCTGGAAACACTGGGCTAGGTGCTTGGAAGAATATTCCTAGAATCTTTATATGTGGATGATGCGAGATGACTCTAAGATTGCCAAACATGCATGAAAAAAATAAAATAATTTTTTTATGATTTTTATAATTTTATTTGCAGGCTAGATTCTCAAAATAAAGTAAGAACTAGCGGAAAGACTAACAGTGCAAAGAATCATCGGATCCCAGGCGAACTCATGGAAACTAATGAAATAGCCAGGACCTGAGAGTTGAGAAACTCTTGGTTTAGGATAGTTTATCTTCATCAAATCAGATAATAAGAGAATGTAAGGTTTCTTACTAGTCAGAGATTAAAATTCAGTAGCAGAAGGGATCACTCACACTCTGATTGGAGCCTAGATGAAGAAGCCTCGTTTCCCTTGAATTTAAAGGCTGATCTAGGCAGTCCTGGAAGTAAAGAAGGCCTCCTCAGGGAAGGGGAAGCACCTCGGCGATCCTGCAAGCATTAGGGTCAATCAAAACAACAATAAACAAATAAGAAAAAAAATATGGTTTGGAAGGAATCGAGATTAGGGTTAGAAGATGGTAGGGGAAGAAGAAGCTCCTGGGCTTGGACGGCAGCTAGGGTTTCCAATTCTTGGGCATGGTTGATCTCCAAGGATGCAAAGGGATGCTAGTGTAGTAAGGGGCCAGCCCAAAAGGGCTTGGGTGCATGGGTTTGGGCTTCTGGAAGCTGGGGTTGCCTGGTAGCCTTGTAGCAGAAATATTTAATGGAATCTTGCTTCTTTAGGGCTTGGGCTTGGCACTTGGACTTGATTTCTTTGGGCTAGGATGTAGAGGGACCTCTAAAATCATGGATGCCCTGATTTGGAAATATGCTCTGGCATCTGGACTAGAATCTGGACATCTAGAGGGCATCTGGAAGGAATCAAGATTTCTAGAAGCATCTTGGATCCTAGGTTGTCACACAAAATCCACTGGGCTGATGTAGCGGCCTCTGACTCCTAGATGTGGCCTGGTGGAACTCCAAAATAGGGTAACCTCCTCTCTTGTATAAAAAATTAAGCTCAAACTAGACTCATAACTGATGTACAGGACTCAAAATAATGACTTGGTTAAGGGTTGAGACAAATCAACTAACCTCAACTTATTACAGGACTCAATCTTAATTGATTACAAAATTTGACACATCGCTAGGTAAACCAAATAGGGCCCAGTAATCTGTGTCTAATCCTGGTGCTTTCACCAATTCTCTCGGGGTGGGAGGAACTCGACCCCATCGAGTGTGGGATAACTTGGATTCATAGTGCTCGAGTAGGTTGGGTTGAGGCGCTGCAGATCCTCACGAATGATCCACGATGTTCTAAGATTCTGGTCGACCTTGCCACACGGCCAAGTACCTCTGATAGCCTCTATCTTGGGTACTGATAGCTGATCATCTAGGATTCTCTCAATCTTTTCCTCCACTAAAAGGCCAAATTATCTATGGACACTTTGGGGTGGGTTACTCTCTAAGAAAAGGAGTGGCTCAAAGGACTCGCTAGGTATCTCTGCTGGGTCCCTATACTCCTACAAGATCTGAGATGTTGAAGGTGGACTAAGCCTAAGTCGGGTGGTAACTCAAGCACATAGGCATTGGGCCCAACTCTCTTGATTATCTTAAATTGCCAGATCCGCGAGCATGAAGTTTCTTTACAGTCCCTGGAGGGAACCATTCAGGCCTAAGCCTGATCATCACAAAATTCCCTGTAGAAAATTCTTTAGCTCTCTTTTGAGAATTAGCCAAGTTCTTATATAGTTCATTACTTATGTTCAGCTCTTGACTAATTTCTGATGCATATGCTATGCAGAGGCTAGTGCATGTGTGGACAGATGAATTAGGGTTGTAAATTTATGGATGCAAAACTAACATCTAAAAGACTCAACTAGGCTTCCTATTGAAGGAAATTTTATTGGACTCTTCAGGACAAAACCTAACAGACTATAGACTCTTTAGGTTTGATCCTATCATAACATGCACATGAAAATATGACATGGACTCTTAGTAGATGCCAGAGGGTCTTCCAGAAGTAGAAAGCAAACATGACAGACTCGATGAATGAATACAGTATGCAAACCTCTATGAAATGCAATCTAAGGATTAGAAAATCATGAAAAGTTTCAAAAAAGGGTAGAAAATAAGATGTGAACTCATGATTAGTCTGATTGGGTAAGGAATAAGAAAAGCGTTCAGGTTAATCGGGAAGAATAGGATGCAGGAAGGGGTATCAGGAATTAGTCCTAGACTAATGAGGTTGATCTTATGGGATTGATGTCTATCTAAAGGGTCTGCATAATGGAAGAAAGGGTCATTGATTTCAGGAAGAGATCAAGTGGATTCAAAGAGGTGACTTCATCTTGAGGGTACTGATTTAAAAAAATTAAGTCCTTAATAAATTTTTCTAGCTCACAAATCAAAGGACTGAGCTTTCTAGTTGGGCTTTTTTTTAGTGGCTCCTCAGGTAGGGCCTTAATAACAGTATCTAGGTTCTCTCCCTCTAGCTGGTCTTCTATACAGGTTTAGCTTGGGTGTAATCAGGTTGAACTAATGTTGGGTGGTCTTCTACCTGGGTATCTACTAGATCAACTAACACTAGATTGGCTTTTACCTGGTCCAACCTATTGGCTAATTGGTCAAGGCTAGGGTTGCTTGAGTATTGGTTTGGATTACCTGGTCGGTTTGGGTGGTGAACTGGGCAAACTGGGTGTGGGATTGATTTATTGGTCAACCTTATGGCTCATTAGGTTGAATCTATGGTTCATTTGGTTTTGGGATTGGGTCAATTGGGTCATCTGGGTATTGGTTAGGTCAAGTTTATGGTTCAATTGTTCATTCATGGTTCTAATGAGTGCTTCAAGACTGGACTCCATGGTTGAACTAGGTTGGGATTTAGACTTCTGGTATTGGGTTCCTAATCTAGTGGTTATACAACAAATCAACAATCAAAATGAAATGATGCAACCAAGCATGCAAAAGAGAGAGAAAAAGCTAGTATAATCTAGGGTTTCCTAGACCTAGAGCCAGAAACTGGGTGGGTTAGCTCAACTTACACCTAACCCAATAGCTAGTCCTTCCACTAGCTAGGTAGAGGGTGGGAGTGTGGAAGGCCCCCTGCTTTTGCAGGGACCCAATTAAAATCACAACACCACTTAGGTCGTTTGACTCTAGACCCCCAGCCTTAGACACCAGCTTTCAATAATAGCTAAAAGGTTAAATGCACTAGTTGGCCCACATAGATCGGACCTGACCTGTTGATGTTTCTTAGCCCACTAAGGCAAATTAGGTCTAATTGATTTTAATTAAGCTTGGGTTAGTATGATGGTGGTTGTTTTGGGCCCAGGACAGGAGATGAAATCATGCCCTGATCTGAGATAGGGAGTTGCCCTTAAGATTAGGTTAAGAATGATGGAAATCGATGGCCTTGATGCAATCTAAATAATCAGAAATAAAATATTTTTTAATGATTTATGATATGTCAAGTTAGGTTTAAGTTAACTGGGGCTGATGCGGGATGAAGCTCTGATACCAAACTTATACGGGATGACTCTAAGACTGCTAAACATGCATGGAAAAAGTAAAATAATTTTTTTATGATTTTTATAATTTTACTTGCAGGCTACATTTCCAAAATAAAGTAAGAACTAGCGGAAGACTAGCAATGCAAAGAATCATTGATCATAGGCGAACTCATGTAAACTAATGAAATAGCCAGGACTTGAGGGTTGAGAAACTCCTGGTTTAGGATAGTTTATCTTCATCAAATCAGATAATAAGAGAAGGGAATGTTTCTTACCAGTCAGAGATTAAAATTCAGTAGTAGAAGGGATCACTCACACTCTGATTGGAGCCTAGATGAAGAAGCCTCATTTCCCTTGAATCTGAAGGCTGATCTGGGTAGTCTTGGAAGCAAAGAAGGCCTCCTTAGAGGAGGGGAAGCACCTCGGGGATCCTGCAAGCATCAGGGTCAATAAAAAAAGTAATAAATAAATAAGAAAAGAAACTATGGTTTAGAAGGAATTGAGATTAGGGTTAGAAGATGGCAGCCGGGGAAGAAGAAGCTCCTGGGCATGGACGGCAGCTAGGGTTTCCAATTCTTGGGCATGGCTGATCCCACAGATGCAAAGGGATGCTAGGGCAACAAGGGGCTAGCCCAAAAGGGCTTGGGTGCATGGGTTTGGGCCTCTGAAGCTAGGATGGCCTGGTAGCCTTATAGTAGGAATATTCCATGGAATCTTGCTTCTTTAGGGCTTGGACTTGGCACTTGGACTTGACTTCTTTGGGCTAGGATGTTGAGGGACCTCTAGAATCATGGATGCCTTGGTTTGGGAATATGCTCTAGCATCTGGACTGGAATCTGGGCATCTGGAAGGAATTAGGATTTCTGAAAGCATCTTGGATCCTGAGTTGTCACACAAAATCCACTAGGCTGATGTAATGGCCTCTGACTCCTGGATGTGGCCTGGTGGAACTCCAAAATAGGGTAACCTCATCTCTTGTACAAAAATTGAGCTCATACTGGACTCATAACTGATGTACAGGACTCAAAATAATGACTAGGTTGAGGGTTGAGACAAATCAACTAAACCTCAACTTACTACAGGACTCAATCTTAATTGATTAAAAAACTTGATACATGGCTAGGTAAACCAAATAGGGCCCAGTATCTATGTCTGATCTTGGTTCTCCCACCAGTGGAGCTCATGGGCTTGGACTTGCTTGGTTCTGGGAGGGCCTAGTAAAGGCTTTGGCTGGTGCTCCTCCTCTTGTATAAAACTAGACTTGTATTAGACTGAACATAACTTACATGACTCAATAAACTGGACTGGGGTTGAGACAACTCAATTGGACTTTTTGTCTCATCTTATTACAGGACTCAACTTAACTTACTGGACTAATTTTATTAGAAAACTTGACATATTAAGGGCTCAAAAAATCCTAATCAGTGAACCAGATAGGGCCCAGTAATCTGTTAGATCCTGGTGCCCCTACCATTTGGCAACAGCCTCCGCTTTCTCCATCTGGAAGATGGCGAGGTCCCTATGACGAGACACCATGAACCACCAAAATCCAACAGGATCAATCCGGTGGTAGACCAGTGGAGGACCACTTGGAGGTCCTTGAGAAAACAAGGGCAGAAGCAGCATCCCAAGGGCCCAGCACCACTTGGCATCGGAAACGGTGGACGAGCCTTAGTCACCACCGTCAAAATGATCGCCGTGAATCACTGCCGGATGCTTCTAGCGAGGTATGGAAGGAGAAGGCATGGTGGTTCCCACCACTACCAGCCTAGCCCTTTTTTTTTTGAACCAATATATTTCAAGGTCTCAACTATAGAAGGACTAATTTACAATTTCAAAAATTCCAAGGACCTAAGTGCAAAATGGCCTTTTAGATCAAAATATAATTATAAATGTTGGAAGGACTAAATTATAAAAGGGATGATATATAATTCCAGAAAACCCAGGGGCCTAAATGCAAAATGACCCTTTCCATTTTTTTATGGGCTTATAGGGTTATTGGATTATTGGATCTTGGGCTTAACCCAAATCCAAAACCCCCACGGTCCTTCTTCCTAACGGTTCACCCAAGAACAGGGGCTCCAAACCAATGGAAGAAATGGTCGCCACCCCTTTCTTCCAAACCACCACCAACGGTGGCTGACTGGCCGGACGACCACGACAACCAACCACTAACTGCCGTCACCGCCTCTGGTGGTGTCGCCGGCATCCGTCGGGCCCAAAGGTAAGATGGCATTTTTTTTAGTTCGCTGCTACCTCTGTCAAACCCCTTACTGCCAGTGCTTGAACCAGCGGGATAGCCATCCATCGATCGAGAAAACCTGATCGGTGACTCTGGTGGTATCACCAGAGATCATAACGTGTCTAATGGCTAGCAGCTCAGCTTTTCTTCTTCCATTATTTATTTATTTTTTATTTGAGTTTGGCCCGCCAGTGGAGATCTCGACTCATTAGTCACCGGGATCATTCTAACCGCTCGATCGCCACCATCGGGATGATGATCGGTCATGAAGATCGATTGAGCGAGGAGATCATGCGGACTCCATGGTTGCAGGACAGGTGCAATCGGCCTCCCTATATATCTCTATATATATATTATTGGTTTTGGTCTCGATTGATTGGCAGAGATTAGAGGTTCTCGATCATCGCCATCGAGAGAGCAGGGAGGAGGGTTTTACCAGTCACAGAGGTCAGCCGGGAGTAGTAATTGCGGCCACGAAAACTAACCAGGAATGGCTGACCACGATCTCCCATAGTCACCGGCCCTCACCCTTGTCCCATAATTTTTTTTTGTAATGATGATTCATTAACAACCGAACCCCCACTGCCTTCTATATCTCCTTCCCTACTATCACTGGCTTCAGATCAACACCGACAAGGAGGAAGATGAATGGATAGTGGAAAAGAAACAAGGGAAAATATTACAAATCTAAAACAAACGATGATTCTAATCCAGGGCTCTGATACCAAATGTAGAAAAAATATTTCCTAAATCCCTAGGATCAATCAAAGATTAGAATCATGTAAATATAATAGATCCGAGAAATGCATACCTGTATTCACCATGAATCCCAAACATGGAAGTGATGCTCACATGAACATCAAAGGTAGAGTCCTTCTCTCTGGTCTTCCTCAGAAAGGCGGCTCTCGATGGAAAAAATTACCATATCATAAATCATTGAATACATGATATATATAAATAGAGGAAGTGGAGAGGGGACCTAGATAATAAATGAAAATATCCTAACTGACCCTCCCTTCATGAGTCAAGTTGGGCTAAGGCCTACACTGTGCCGCCTCAACCATACCAAATCACATGAGGTGCTCCTAGCTTAAGCAATGATCACATAATAATAGGCTCAACCTACGTCTATCAACATGGACCATAAAATCAACCCAGATTTTAATAAAAGAAAAATATCAATTAATGTTAGCTCAAATCAAAAAAATTCTTACAATATCAAGTCGAATGTGAAAAGACTTTAGATTGTTATAAATGTAGCAAGCCTGGGATGAACTCTCTGGATGCCCATTGAAGGTAGCCCAATGGACCATCTTGACCAAAGGAGTGTTGCATTACAGGTTATTTTGGATTGAGACGAGATCAGGTACTTGCTAGTCAGTTTAGCATAGAGATGCAGCTCTTTTGTCACATGATCAGGAAGATCTTCTTCCCAAATATGGGAAGGTTCAATTTTGTCTTATGAGTGCAACATTACCATCATATACCGCGTGATCAAATAAATCCCCCTAAACTTGCCCGCACTCATGGTCAAATAGATGCACAAGGTGGCTAGGTATCACTATCTTATGACTAGTTCTTACATTAATATTTAGAAAGTATGGAGTTGACCTTGCTGGAGAGATCACTAGGAGTTTGATGCATACAGGTTTGTATGACGATTGCTCATTGTATAGATTGGGCTATCTAAAGATTAAGGGTCATTACCACTAAGGCGGTAGCCTGGTTGGTAGAGCCTTACCTCACCATCAATCGATCCCGGGTTCGAGGCGTGATCCCGCAGGTGACTTGATTAAATCCAGGACTTTCCTAGAGCTCGTGACGGTTAGTGTGGGTGAGAAGTTAGGGAAGTCCCATTCTACCTTTGGTATGGGGATGGCCTGTTCTATCGTCGACGTCTTAGTGGTGTCAAATTGACGTACTTACCATTTGGCGAGAAAAGACTTCAAAATGGTCTTGAATCGGACATTGCCTGGTGGGCCGGGGGCCTGAGGGGATAGCTACACCGGGATTTATCCCCCTATCCCTTTTTTCTACCAAAAAAAAAATTAAGGGTCATTGTACAAGCTAAGGTATGATCCAAACGAGCATAGAGGGCGGCAAGATGTTGAGTAAGGTGAGCCAGCACCGGACCTCCAGTAACCTAGGAGCAACTAGCTATTGATTAGCCTCATAAATGACAAGAGAGCAAACTAAGTAGGACTCTTATCAACATCTACAGCTCATGACACCTAGTCAAGTCATCCAGAGAGTAACTGGTGTCGTGATTTTTGTGCAAGGAGTGCTCCATAGGATTTCAGCAAAGATCAATAGGGACTTGTAAGACACTTTGACACAGGTCAAGGAGGAGTTTGTCAATTTTTTTAAAAAATAATATTAAATTAGTACTTGTTGCCCAGCGTAGCAATCCAAGAGGGGGGGTGAATTGGATTTCTTTAAAAACTTAAAGCAGGTATGTGCTGAAATTAATGTATTTATGAAGCAATGCAAGTGTGCACAAAATGAATAAGATACAATGCTATGTGTATAAGCAGTAAATGCAATAGAGTAAAGAGCACACACACAAACACAAACGTTTATAGTGGTTCGGTACACTCCAAGCACCTACATCCACTCCCCAAGCTACTTCTTTGGAATTTCACTATAATCAACCTAGATTACAGCCAACTTTTTTCAAGGCTCACAAGTCAAACCCAAAGTTAGTTCTCTTACTTAGGCTCACCAACAACCTTAACTCAAGCCAACCTAGGCTTGGATTCTAATTCATGGCTTGGAAGGGCCTAATACCTAGTTTCAAACACCCTTGAAACTAGTTACAATAAATAAAATTAGAGATACAAATAAAAGCACAAGCAAACTCTCTTAAAGAGTAGAAAGTAGTAGCTTTGAGGCTCTTGATGATTGCTTGACTTGTCTTCAGCTTAGAATCACTTCAAACAATACTTTTGGAATGCTGATTTGAAGGCTTAAAAGCTTTTTTAGTGGGAATCTTTTCTTTTGCTCTCTTTTTGACTTTGAAGTGAAGTTCTCAAAAGAATCTTTTGTCTCTTGTGAGTTAGTTGTTCTTGAATGAGTTTGGTGAGACTTAAATTCAAAAACTTCCAAAAATTGGTTTAAGACCATTGGTGGAGCAAAACTAGCCATTTGGAGCTTGTAGAGTTCAAATCTGGCTCTCAAAATTATAGCCATTATTGCTGTTAGAACCCATGGGTCGACACTTGAGTTTGTTCATGAGTTGACACTTGGATCAGCATGAGTCGACTCAAGGTATAAACTTCTAAAAAAATAGGGTTCTATTTTTTCTGTTCTCGGGCTATGAGTCGATACTTGAATCATGTGAGTCGACACTTAAACCATGTGAGTTGACACTTGACAAAAATATCTCAAAATGGCATAGTTCTGTATCTTTATAAAAGGAGTATCCTCCCTCTGAATTAATGCATTCTATCAAAGTAAAGCATACAAAGTTGATTGGGGCGTCGATCCTATAGCTAATATTAGAGCAATTTGATAGAAAGAAGAGTAAACATGAAACAAAAGTGAACTTTCATATATGCAAGAGAGTTTCAGTACAACAAAAGTGCTTACATAAGATAAGCAATGGATGTCTGAAATACAAGCATAATCAAAGTCTGATACATGACTAAAAGACTAATACATAATAGTAAAGAAACTGATGCATAATCATAAATAACATGATAAATATCTGTGAGGCTAGTTCTCATCAGACGGAAGCTCAAAGTAGATAGGAGCCATACATCTAGTCCTAAAAGCTGAAGGCTTAAGGGTCTTATGGGTCCGGCTTCTACTCCTAGTGGAAGGTCCAGAATGGGGTATAACCCTAGAAGATCTAGTAGGAGGAGGAAAGATCTCCGCTGGTGTTTGGAATGCAGAGGCAGTGCCAAGCTGAGCATCTCTAGGAGCATCTGTAAGAGCATCTAGTGTTTGAGTCTCCCTGCTAACAATCTGATAATCTCCAGCTCTATCATCACTACCATCACTATCATCATCAAGAATATCTGTACCTCTATCATCATCATCACCATCTTTGTCACCACCACCTGGAGTGTCATCATGAGTGTCATGGTGGTCATCATCATCTGCTAGTGGAGGAGGTGGAGGTCCTGAAGGTGCTGTCGGAGGCAAAAAGGATCTCAAAGGATCACGAATCTTAATGAAGCCAGCCTCCATCGTCTGCTTGATACCTGAGAGCTGATCATCTTGTGTGCTCTCAGTCCCTCTACCTCTATCCTGAGCTATGTAGTCCTGATTGCTAGACCAATAAACTTATCTCTGACCTCTACAATCTGATGTCTGATATCCTCCTCAAAGATAGACTCTGTAGTGACACAAGGAGCTGTAACTGGAGAGATAATTGGTGTTGGAGTGGTCGGCTCAGATCCTGAAGCTGGTACTGGTGCAGGTCTTAGAGGTGTAAGATGCTTTGCAAGTCCAAAGGTCCTGCCTTTGCTGCTCGTAGCTCATCCTCTTCGTCTGGCTCCTGACCAGACTCCCTGCGCACCCATCTGCCAGCAATCCTCTTGTATCCCATACGGTGCAAGGATCGCTTGTCGTAAACATCAGTGTGAAGTATATCCATGGAGGCCTCCTCCAAAGGAACATGGTAAGCTCTAAAAAGATGAGTCAGACCCATCCCGTATGGTAGATAGAGACGATGCTGAGTCACAACCTCTCCCATCTGGCTCATCATCAGAGCTGGGATGTTGACAGCAGTCCTCTGTGTGAGGCAGACCATCAACATGAGCTCCTACTCCGTGATAAAGTTGAAGTGATCAGTCTTTGGTAGAAGAATCCTCGTAATAAAGTGATGAAGGTGGCGCATCTCGACTGACAACTGATTCGCGGTGACAGTGGTCACACCGCATACATTGTCTCACTCTAATACGCACCAAAATGCTGCCTCTCTATCACCGACACACGAGCAACAATCCCATGCATAGTAATGTCCCAAACTCTGCTCAATATATCCTCAGACACTGGAATCTCCACACCTCTGACTACAACACTTCACACAAGTCCACTAGTAGCCAGACTCCCGTAAAACTCTTTGATGAGATGCGGATAGTACTTCTCCTTCATAGTGCAGAAGGAGGTCAAACCTGCTGCTCCAAGTATCTTTCCAAGACAAAAACCCTCATGGTCGAAGACTCCAAGTCTACATGGCATCCAGCCATGATGATCTTCTCCAACACTCTCTCTCTGGTGGGGGATCGTGGGGGAGGTACTCTTTCTTGCTCATGCTATTGACCTCTGGCAGGATTACATCGAGCCTTGGTTCTCCTATCGGTAGAACCTTGGCTCAACCTCTTCTTTGAGACAGCTTGTTTGCGAGGTCCCATAACACCAACAAAGGGAAAGATCAAGAAACAACGGGTGAATGGGAGAAGGCCAAAAAAAGAGAGGGAGGATTGGGTGGGGTGTGGACTAAAGAGGGAAAAAAAATGAGAAGAACGAGTGAATCCAAGTAAGAATCGGCCAATTAGTGGACCGAAATGAGAGGGAAGGATTGAGGAAGAATGAACACAGATATATCAAGCAAAAACACGGGCCGAAATACAAGAAATCAAGAACATACCCGAAAGAGAGGGAATGCATGAGAATCAGGCCAAAATCCACGAAAAACCTTGAAAAAACTTTAAGAAATCGGATGAAACAATAGGAGAAAGTAAAAAATTACCACAAAATTGGGGACAATGATGGAAGATCACTATTTCGGAACCAAATGAGGTTGGGGGACCACTAGGGCAAAAGAAAACCAAGGGACATGTGGCTACGGAATGAATAGATGATGCCCTACAAACTTAGATTTCCGTTCATGAGTCGACACTTCGATTTGGTCAAGTGTCAACACTTGGAGTGAGTCGGCACTTGGCCAAAAATTAAGTGTCGACACCTGGCCAGAAAACCCAAGAAAAAATTAGAAAAATTTTTAATAAAATTTCTAAAATTGATGGGAATTCTTTCAGGGTGCTGGGGATCATACATTAT
This sequence comes from Areca catechu, assembly GCA_021397845.1. Lineage (NCBI taxonomy): Eukaryota > Viridiplantae > Streptophyta > Magnoliopsida > Arecales > Arecaceae > Areca > Areca catechu. The sequence continues at coordinate 134,924,755 of CM038051.1, read as the reverse complement.
GCAGAATTGACTTTCAAAATAAAATTTCATAGCATGATACCCTAACATGTATAACACGTATAGAAAACCTTAATTCCCAGGAACCCCTTGAGCAATTACAACTAATGAATCATCAAATAAAGTCAAGAAAAATACCTGGATCACTGAAATCCAACTTTTTTCATAAGGCTCACAAGCACAAGCCCTCCAACGGTGATCCACACGAAACTCGGAGCAAGAAAGAACTCCTTCAAGTTGCTTGGAGAAGTGGAACTCTTTCGGCATCCTTTGGTCTATTGACCACTGTAGGACACCCTGTCCTACTGAAGGGCACTCAAGACACTATCCTAAACCACTGTAAAATCTAGGACTACCCTCCTCTTAGACCCTACAGGCTTATATCCTAAAACCAAGCTTTATCCTATTGTAGAAGAGCTTGTCTTAACAAGACAAGTCTTGTCCTAAAACAAGGAGGAAGGGAGAATGTGGAAGAACACTCTGACTCTCGGAAAAACAAAACACTCAGACTCTCAGAAGACCAAAGTCTGTATTTTTCATTTTGCCGTACCCCTATTTATAATCCTAGATGGGGCATGACATGCATCCCGAAAACACTTATCAGATATGAAACATCATATCTGATAAGACTCTTCAAGAATGGAGAGTCATATCTGTGTTCTTTCACTTACTAGATCAATCCCCATCGCACCATGTGTCAAATACTGATTTCTGAGATAGGGAGACACCTCTTCTAATCCTAAGTAACGCGAGGCTTGAAGAGTTTCAAAGGCAGAAGGACTTTGCCCTCTGTTGTGCATGCGTATATGAAGAGGCGCGACTCTTCATGTGCACGCCACCTTTCACACCTCTTCAAGCCATCCCTTTAAACTTTAAATCGGCTATTAGACTTTTTAAGACCATGGGGATAAAATGAAGAGGTGCCTTCCTGATGAAACTCTTAGAGTCTCATCTGCAGAAGGACTCTTATTTCTTCTACGTGCCACTTATTCTCCCGGGTGTGCCAAGGGCGCCAATAGTCTTTCCCTTTCCATTTAGTCCACCCAAAGCATCAAATTGACTTGGTCAAACATATACAATATGGGTATCATTGGAAAGGGCATTAAATACGCTTTCTGACCATATCTTTTATTTTTAGATCAGAGGTCTATAGGCCCTTTTGTGCCCTTTTGAAGTTAAGGTATCATTTAGGTACCAAGAGTCCCATGCCATTGGGACTCTTCATATATGGCGCCTAAAATGCCCTTAAGTCCAAATTAAAATTAGATTAAGCTCTGATTTGGCTAGCCCCACTTAGGACTCAACTTAATTTAGGTTTCTCATAATTAGGTTAGCCCAATTAGCAAGCAACCGAACCCTATCCAATTGGGTTAGGAATTAGGTTAGCCTACATATGCTAGTATGTAATTCGGCTAACCAATTAGGATCCTATGACCTTAATTAAATCATGAATGACTTCATTGGCCAAGTATCTATTATGTGTGACCCATTGGGTTCCATATCTAGCTAGCAGTAGGTTTAGGTTTGAGCCGATTCGATCCAATCGAACTCGATTGACCTAATTAGGTCAAATTAGCTCACCTAATTATCCAATTCGAATCACACATCGAATTGACTCATGAAACCAAACCAATTAGTTCATGAAAACCTACAAGACAAGATTGATGTCTAGCAATGTATCATGCCTACTCAAAAGATGAGGAATTTGGTGAAAAATACCAAAATACCCTTCAGTAGTAAGTTATCGTGCAATTTAATCTTTCGATCTCTTATTATCCTGATTAAGTGATAAGTATGGATATATGTCAAACCCTAACACTTCATCATATCGAATCTCAGCTCGATCATAAGAATTTAGCTGATGATTGATTAGATTTTACTAATCTCATCCTGCTTTGATCAAAGGCTCCTTGAGTCACTCATCGAAGAGATTGCATAGGATAACAATTCCTCTTACTAGGAATGATCGATTCTTTGTTGGTCCACTCACATCCTTCGTACACCTTCCACCATACCCAGAACACCCCGTACATGTTGCAATGGCATGAATGAGTATGAACCAAAGTATGGCTTAGTGTGCACAAGGAACCATGGTGACCTCAGGTCTAAAGATCACATGCACAACTTCTACTCTGGGATCTATCTGTTGACAAGTAATAAGACTTCCGTAAGATAATCTTGGTATGGATCAGTTCGGTGTACTCATACCCTGATGAGTACCCTTATCCTAAGATTAGTGTCTCTATACAAGTGGTTATGAGATCAACCACCCTCATCAACTGAGCATACATAGGATAAGCTAGTCTTTCTGGATTCATCGATCCCCGAATCGATGGTCCAACAACTAGGAACATTCTAGATTAGGATTTATAGGAAATTAGGTCTCACTATTATGAACTCCATCATAACCCTAATTCCATTGCCCTACTCTATGGGATTCATTATAATCAATAAAACATGACACAGCAGTATATGATGAATCAAATGCCTTTATTAATATGAAAGTATGTCATACATGAGCTGGAAGTTTACAAAAAGGCCTTCATAATGATTGGCTCTTAGGGAACTTTTCTATCAAAAATCATATGGTTTCTAGAGATGGGTTTGAGACATAAATGAGATGATTTTAAGCACAAGAATTTGAATAAAAACAAGATTTGAAAGAGTTCTACTCAAAGGGATCGATGATACCTAACTCTCTCCTAATCATGCAAAATCTTTCTTTGCTTAGGGGTTTTGTGAAAATATCAGCTAATTGACTATCAGTACATACAAATTCAAGCATCACATTAGAGTTTTATATATGATCTCTTATGAAGTAATGTCTTATTTCAATATATTTGCTTCTTGAGTGTTGAACAGGATTTTTGGTCAAATTAATTGCACTAGTATTATCACATCTTATGGGTGTCTTAGTTAATTTGATGCTAAAATCTTCAAGTTATTATTTGATCCATAGGATTTGAGCACAACAGCTTCTAGCTGCTATATATTTCAGCTTCTAGCTGCTATATATTCAGCTTCTACCGTAGATAGAGTAACTGAATTTTGTTTCTTGCTATTCCATGAAATCAAATTAACTCTAAGAAATTGATAATTTTCACTTGTACTTTTTCTATCAAGTTTACACCCAGCAAAATTAGTATCAGAATATGCAATCAATTCAAATGATGAATCTCTAGAGTACCAAAGTCCAATATCTATAGTGCCAGACAAGTATCTAAGTATGCATTTAACAGCCAATAAATGAGACTCTTTAGGAGCAGACAGATTCTTGCACACATACATACACTGAACATTATATTTGGTCTACTTGCAGTCAAATATAGCAATGAACCAATGATGCCTCTATATAACTTTTGATCAACATTCTTACCTGATTCATCTTTGTCAAGTTTACAAGAGGAGCTCATAGGCATTCCTAATGGTCTGGTACTCTCCATTCCAAACTTCTTTAAGATTTCTCTTATATACTTGGCTGGATTAACCATCCCCTGTTGCTTGATCTGGATCTGGAGTCTGAGGAAGAAATTAAGCTCTCCCATCATGCTCATCTCGAACTCTCCCTGCATTAACTTTGTAAACTCTTAACAAAGATGTTTATTAGTAGCACTGAAAATAATGTCATTTACATAAACTTGTACTATTAAGAGATCATCATTCTCCTTTTTTAAAAACAATGTAGTGTCTATATTTTCTTTAAAAAAATCATTTTTAAGTAGAAATGAACTTAATCTATCAATCAAGCTATTGGAGGTTATTTCAAACCATACAAAGCTTTATGAAGTTTAAAAATGATTGAAAATTCATGATTTTTAAAACCAGGGGGATCTATATAAACTTCTTCTTCAATAAATCTATTTAGAAAAGCACTTTTAACATCCATTTAAAATAGTTTAAAATTCATAAAACATGCAAATCCTAATAATAGTCTAATTGCCTCAAGTTTAGCAATAGGAGCAAAGGTTTCATCAAAATCAATCCCTTTCTCCTGATTGTATACTTTGGCAATAAGCCTAGCTTTATTCCTAATAACTATTCCATTTTCATCAAGCTTATTTCTGAAAACCCATTTTGTACCAATTATTGAAATATTAGTAGGTCTTTCAACTAAAGTCCAAACATTATTTCATTTAAATTGATTTAGTTCATCTTGCATAGCATTTATCCAATTACAATCATTTTTAGCTTCTTCAATAGATTTTGTTCTCCTTCATTATTTTGATTATCATCTTGCTCCTTGGAAGGCTCTTCATTGATGTTCACTTTTTTAGTTCTTTGAATGCCTATTTCATCATCAAGAATATTTTATTTTCTAGAAGATTTTTGATCAGTCTCATCAAAAACAACATGGATGGATTCTTCAACAAGAAGTGTTCTTTTGTTGCAGACTCTGTATGCCTTGCTAGATGTAGAGTAACCTAAAAAGATACCCTCACCTGACTTGGCATCAAATTTGCTTAGATTGTCCTTGCCATTGTTTAAAATGAAACAACGACATCCAAAAATATGAAAGTACTTAATTGAAGGTTTCCTACCTTTTCGAAGCTCATAAGGTATTTTCTTTAAAATAAGTTAGATTAAAACATGATTTGAAATATAACAAGTAGTATTTATGGCTTCCGTCCAAAAATCTAGGCAAATCATTTTTACAAACCATAGTGCGTGCCATTTTTTCAAGAGTTCTATTTTTTATTTCTACCACCCCATTTTGTTGAGGTGTCCTGGTGCAGAAAAGTTGTGATAAATACTATTTTCACTACAAAACTTTTCAAAATCATAATTTTCAAATTCTGTACCATGATCACTTTGTAAAGAAATAATTAAAATACCTTTTTCATTTGAGACTCTTTTATGAAATTTAATGAATGCAGAAAAAGTTTCATCTTTACGAGCTAAAAACATGACCCATATAAAATGTGAGAAGTCATCCACAATAACTAGACCATACTTCTTACTTCCCAAACTAGTTGTTCTAGTAGGTCCAAAGAGGTCCATATAAAGTAATTCTAGGCGTCTAGATGTAGACACAACTCATTTAGATTTGAAAGAAGATTTAGTTTATTTTCCAAGTTGGCAAGCACTACAAATCTTGTCTTTTTCAAAACTAAGTTTTGGCAAATCTTTTATGAGATTCTTTTTGTTAAGTTTTGAAAGCAAATACATACTTGCATGTCCTAATCTATGATGCCAAAGCCAACTAGTTTCATTGATCTTAGCTTTCATTGCCACTAGGCATTGACCATTTTGTACTGGTAGATCATCAAGATCAACCATGTAAATGTTTCCATGCCTATGACCAACAAACTTAATGCCATTGTCATCAAGACTAGATACAATGCACATGGAAGATTCAAAAATAACTTTAAAATCTTTGTCACAAAACTGGCTAATACTAAGTAAATTATGCTTTAAACCATCAACAAGAAAAACATTATCTATATAAGTGGAGGGGATGATATGGACTTTACTAATATCAACGATTTTGCCCTTTCCATTATCACCGAAGGTTACATTTCCACCATTTTGATACTCAAGAGATGAGAACTACTCCACATCTCCAGTCATGTGCCTTGAGCAACCACTGTCAAGGTACCATAATCTTTTTTTGTTGGTTGTAAGACACAGCTGCATAACAAATCATGTGGAGACTTTAGGTACCCAAGTCATCTTGGATCCATTAGGGTTAGTAGATATGGTTCCTTTTGGAACCCAAACTTTTCTAGCATTATTCAATCTTTTTTTGTTACACAAATATGATTTATATCATACTTTGCCACAAGAATAACAAGTAATAGCAGAAAAAGCATGTATAAAAATTTTTTTGAAATATTTTTGTTATTTTTGTGGTCTAAAACCTAATCCAGCTTTGTTGAAATAGCTCTTTGATTATTTAAAAGCATGTTAAGTTTTTCAAAACTGTAAGTAAATCTTTTTTATTTTGTTTTCTTGCCAACGAACCAGATATTGATGATAATCTTTGCCCTGAGTAGCGATAATCTTGTCGTCCAAGATCCACTCGATCCTATCTCTCCAGACTGGCGGTATGGAAGGTGGACACACATTGGTTGACTCACTCTCAAGGATTGGATCAGGCCCAAAAGGCTCACTAGAAATCAATGTTGGCTCCCTATACTCGATAAGGTCTGAAACGTTGAAAGTAGGACTAATAACTAGTTCAGGTGGTAACTCGAGCACATAGGCATTAGGTCCAATTTGTTTAATTACTTTGTATGGTCCACTACTATAAGCATTTAACTTCTTCATGGTTTCAGGTGAGAACCGTTCAGGTCGTAGTCTAACCATGATAAAGTCTCCTTTATTAAATTCATTGAGTCTTTTCTTGAAAAGATTCATTGATTTCATTAATTAATTTTTTTATTTATTATTGACATGCATGTAAACCCTAAACTATAACTAAGTATGACCCTTGTTGGTGGGTGACATGCAGATAAGAATGGTGCACGGACTCCTACTAAATGCCACAGGGTCAGCCAGAAATAGGATGCAAATCTAATATGCTCAATGGGCTTATGCAACATGCTAACCTCTACAAAATGTAATCTAATGGTCATATAAACATGGGAAGCTTCAGGAAAAGATAAGAAGTAAGAAGTAGATTTGAGGGTGACTTGGTAGGGTAGGACATAAGAAAAGGGTTCGGGGATTTGTCCTGGGTTAATGGGGTTGACCTTAAGGTTTAAACACTGAATTACATCTATAGGCACTAAAAGGTCCACTTGATGGAAGAATGGGTCAATAATTTCAGGATAGAGATCTTCAATTGGTGTCAAAGGGGTGAAGTCTTTCTAAGGTTACTGGACTAAATAAGCCAAGTCCTCACTAATTACTTTAGATTCATGAATCTTAGGACTAGGCTCTATGATTTGGCTCTCTTCTAGTATTTTCTCAAGTAAGGTCCTAGTTGTAGGGTTAGGCTCCTCATGAGTCTCTTATTCTAAGGGTCCTACCAGTATAGTTTCAGTCAGGAAATAGTCATGGTCAACTAACTCTGGGCTGTTTCAATCGGGTGCCTATTGGGTCAGCTAATTCTAGGTCAGTCATAGATATTTTCTCTTGTACATACTCATCCACTAAGTTCACCTCAGCTTCATACACTTCCACTTCAATGTCATCCTGGTGAACCAATAGGGTAGTAAGAGTAGGTGGTTAAAAGAAAATTGGCAGGGATCTGGGCTAGTAGGGGTGGGTCGGCTCGGGTGAGAATTGGGTCGACTATACCAAGGAATGGGTCGACTCGGGTGGATTTGACTAAGTCCTAATTTTTGATGAGCACTAATCCTAATGGATTCTGGCTGACTAAGGGTTATGGGTTCCTTAGGTTCATAGGATATGGTTTAGATCTATATGTCATGGATCTGGGTTCGTAAGACAGGGGTATGTACTCAAATACAAGTTTGGGTCCGTAACTGGGCCTTTGCCATTATTCTAAAGGTCTCTTCGAACTAAGATCCCAGATTGGGTCATGGTGAGGGGCTATCCGAGGGTTGAGTGGTGTGGGTAAAGGTGTCTCATGTTTAGGTTCAGGATGGGTCTTACGGGTTTCTCTAGGTTACATAATCGGTCATCTGTTTCGTCAAACTTATTATTCACTAGAGCAAATTGTTCAGTCATGAACCTCAGAAAGGTTTCAGGGTTGTAATCCATGGTCAGACTGGGTTGGGTTTAGGTGAGACTACTAGTATGAAGTTCTTAATTTAGTAGCCATGCAATGCAATCACACAGAATCGAACTAAGATCTCCTAGACCTAGAGCTCAAGGAGAAGGGGTCAGCTCAAATTACAGCTAATTCAGTAATTAGTTGTCCATTGGCCAGGTAAGAGATGGGGTCATGGGAGGCTCTCCCTACTCTTATAGGGTTCTAGTTAAGTCTAATTGATTTTAATTAGGTTAGGATCGATGCAAAGGTGGTGGTTGTGGGCCAAGGAAGGGTGATGAAATCCCTCCCTTATGTAGATATTGAGTGCCCTTAAGATTAGGTTTGGATAATGCAATCACACAAATTTGAAACCCTAGATGCAATAAAACTAAAATAATTAAAAACAACAAAAAATAATAATAATTTTTTTTTGTATTATCAGCAAATTAAGTTTCAGATCAAATTATTTCAGATTTTTGATCTCAAGATTTCACATCCGGCCGTAGCTCATTACTCTCATGGGTCATAAGTATACTTTCGTATACCCGCTTAGGAGGCATGATTTCCTTCCACTAGAAAATAGCAAATATTTTTTTTTTATTCTAATTTTTTGAGATTAATATAGAATTAACTGAAGATTATCAAAAAATTAATTACTAACTTTTTTGAATTTTTAGATAGGTTTTATGCAATTTTAATTTTAGCCTAGTTCTAGGTATGCAGAAATTTCAGAAATAGAAGTTAAACCCTAGTTTAACTTTCGCTCTAATACCAAAACTGATGCGAGACAAATATGAAAATCTATTTACTGATTATGAACCTAATTAATAGTGAAAAATAGTAATTAAAGTTTTTTATAATTTTTGGATTTTTTTCAAGACTTAAAGTAGGCAATAAAGGTAACTAGTCAACTAGTTATGCCCGCAAGTGTAGATCTAACAAAGTAACTAAATTAATCAAGATTTGGTGATTAAGAAATCACCTTAAAGTCTTAAACTAGGGTTTACTTTCAAAGATCAAAAATTAAGGAGTAAGGAAAGGATTTTAAATTTTACCAACATCAAATTTTTCTCTCTGAAGTAGATATGTTAGAACTCTTAGGATTCCGCGACAGGGCTTCAGGATTTCGATCTTCGGGCTTTGATCTTCCATGATATCAGTTCCAAGGCAAGAACACCTCAGCTTGAATTCCTGATCACCTACAATCACTCAACAAAGAAAGTTTTCAGTTAGATAGAAGCAAAGTAAAGAAAAGATGGAAAAGTAAAGAGAAAAGGAAAGGAAGAAGTCGGCTAGGGTTTCTTGATTGCTGGATAGGTAGGATAATTAGGGCCTCACACCCTGTGATATTTCGTAGAACAAAGGAAAGGGCGTCACACCCTGTGATGCACACAGCAAAGGAATTGGACAAAATAACGTCATCTTTATTGATGAATATAATAATAATACAAATGAGGGTTGATGGGATATTTATAGACCCTCAACCAGTGGTGTAAGAGATACAAAGACTAGACTTGTTTTCCATGGACTACAACTCATGGAATCCTTGCTCTGGGCATCCTGGACTCTTGTCTCTGGCTGATCTGGACCTCTCTCCAAGGTGGGCGATGACATGGAGCTCTCATCCCATTGGGCACCAAGATGAGATAAGGTGAGTTGTCATGATGTAGGGTTAAGATGGCTCCATCGCTTGGCCTTGATTGCTGGACTCTAGAGTTTTAGTGAGACTCTTAAGTTCTGGTAACTTAAGCAGCTTGAAACCTGATTGGTCAAAATACTTGAAGCAAGAAATCCTTCCAACCTTCTCCACTTGGGTGACAAGTTAAAATGAAATTCCATGGAATTTAGCATTGGAAAGAGGATGGAAGAGTGGGCCGACTACTTGGATTTGGCATGAATTACTTGAAGTGAATGGTACTAAATAGAAGACTCCTTCTCATTTACTCATCTTAAAATAAGTTGGTGCTAACTCCTTCTTAAGTAGCCGACCAAAGACAAAGACATGGCATGTGGGATGTTTTGGGTGATGTGGCGAGGGATGTTCAAACATGTCATGTGTTGATGTCCCCTGATGATGTGGCAGGTGTTATCCAAATTCTTGAAAAGGTGGTGCCAAGAACAAGCTGACTTGGGCTAGCACATGGAATCACATGATTTGTCTTGAGCTAGCACATGAGATCTTCAATTAGGTGCACGTGAGGTCACATGGGTCTTCAATTGGGTCTCCCTTATATTACAGGACTTAATAACTAAATTAACTAATAATTACAAGACTCAAAACCAAATAACTAAAGCCCTACTTTATCAATTGGAACCTAATTTGATCAAAAGGCAAGACCTCATGCAACAAAAAAGAATAAATTTGATAAACAGGGTTTGGCCCAATAGGGTTGACATAACTGATAAATGGGGTTTTGTACAAACCCTAATTAGTAAAAAGGCTAAGCCCAACTAAGCCTATGAAACAAAATTTAAAATAAATTATTTATATTTGATAAAAGGGGTTGGGTTCAAGGCTTTATTCACAGGTGATCCATAAGGTTGTGGGTTCAACCTGTCGATATTTTCTGGCCCTGGTGTCCACACCAAAAAAATTTATCCTTTTTTAAATCTTCCTTGTCTTTTTTCAAAGAGGTAATTTTATCAGTTAACATTTTGTTTTCTTGAAGTAAACAATCATTTTCAATCAAAGACTTATCATTTATTTTAATCAAATCAAATTTTGCTTTCTTAGCTCTTTGTTTTTCATTTTCAATTTTGATACCCAACTACCAATTCATCAAAAACATCATGCAATTCATCGAAAGTAAATTCATTTCCAAGTTTAGATTTTACCTCATCATCGTTAGCCATCAAGCAGAAATTTGCGACCTCTTGCTATTCTTCATCCGAGCTCGAGTCCTCGCTCTCGCTCCAGGTTGCCATAATGGCTTTCTTTCTTAATTTCTTTCTGCTCTTCTTGAGTAAGGGGTAGTCCATCTTGAAGTGGCTAGGTTTCTTGCACTCGAAACAAATGGGATGCTCCCTTTCCTTCTTTTTTCTTTTTCTTTACCAGGCTCTCCCTTTTGAGGCTTCTTCTTGAAATTATTCTTTTTCTTTCTCATGAACCTCTTAAACTTCCTTGAGATGAGATCCATTTCATCTTCATCATCTTCTTTATCAGAATCATCACTTGAATCATCCTTGGTTATGGACTTAAATGCTATGGTCTCCTTCTTTTTGTCATTGTCCATAACCTTTTATTTTAGTGACAGTTCATATGTCAAGAGAGATCCTAGAAACTGCTAAAGAGGTAGAGTGTTGACATCCTTAGCTTCTTCAATTACTGTCACCTTGAATCCCATGTTGAAGGAAGTGACCTGAGAATTTTATTCACCAATTCAATATTAGAATAACTTTACCTAAGCTTCTCATGCTATTCACAATGTTATTGAATCTAGTATACATTTCACCAATAGATTCAGATGGTTCCATTCTAAACATTTATGTATGAATGAGCATGTTAACTTTGATAGTTTTTACTTGATGAGTACCCTCATGGGAACTTCAAGTATATCCCATATTTCTTTGACGGAGAGATAATTTAAATTCTATTGAATTCACTGGGTCTAATGCACAAAATAGTAAATTCATAGCCTTAGCATTAAGCTCAACTTGCTTAATGTCATTCTCATCCCAATAATCTTCCAATTTGGGAGTGGGATGCCATTAACCAAGGTGATAGGCTGATGAGGACCTTTAACAATAGTCCTCCAAATGTTATAATCAATGGCTTGAATGTAATGCACATACATGTTTTCCAATATGTATAGTTCATGCCATTAAACAAGGGGGGATGGTTTGAGGCTTCACCCTCAACAATTCCAACACTAATTTGGGCTGCCATTTAGATCTTTGACTCAAGATCGTTAGACCTATATGCTGAGTACTAAGCTCTGATACCACTTGTTGCCCAGCATAGCAATCCAAGAGGGGGGCTGAATTGGGTTTCTTTAAAAATTTAAAGCAGATATGTGTTGAAATTAATGTGTTTATGAAGAAATGCAAGTGTGCACAAAATGAATAAGATGCAATGATATGAGTATTAAGTAGTAAATGCAAGAGAGTAAATAGCACACACACAAATGCAAAGGTTTATAGTGGTTTGGTGCACTCAGCACCTATATCCACTCCCCAAGCTATCCCTTAGAAATTTCATTATAATCAACCTAGATTATAGCCAACTTATTTTCAAAGGCTCACAAGTCAAACCCAAAGTTGGTTTTCTTACTTAGGCTCACCAACAACCTTTACTCAAGCCAACCTAGGCTTGGATTTCCATTCATAGCTTGGAAGGGCCTAACACCTAGTTTTAAATACCCTTGAAACTAGTCACAATAAATAAAATTAGAGATACAAGAATAAAGCACAAGCAAACTCTCTTAAAGAGTAGAAAGTAGAAGCTTTGGGACTTTTGATGATTGCTTGACTTGTCTTCTCCTTAGAATCACTTCAAACACCACTTTTGGAATGCTGATTTAAAGGCTTGAAAGCATTTTCAGTGGGAATCTTCTCTTTTGCTCTCTTTTTGACTTTGAAGTGAAGTTCTCAAAAGAATCTTTTGTTTCTTGTAAGTTAGTTGTTCTTCAATGAGTTTAGTGAGACTTAAATACTTAAAAAACTTTCAAAAATTGGTTTAAGACCATTGGTGGAGCAAAACTAGCCATTTAGAGCTTGTAGAGTTCAAATTTGGCTCTAAAAAATTATAGCTATTATTGCTGTCAGAATGCATGAGTCGATACTTGAGTTTGTTCATGAGTTGACACTTGAGTCTTCATAAGTCGACACTTGGATCAGCATGAGTTGACTCAAGGTATAACTTTTGAAAAAAATAGGGTTCGTTCTTTTTCTGTTCTTAGGCTATGAGTCGACACTTAAATCATGTAAGTCGACACTTGAACCATGTGAGTCAACACTTGAGTCTTCTAAGTCAGTACTTGACAAAAAACATCTCAAAATGGCATAGTTTTGTATCTTCATTTTTCTTAGGCCATGAGTCGATACTTAGTTTCTGTGAGTCGATACCTGACTTCTTCATGAGTCGATACCTGACTTCTTCATGGGTCGACACTTGACTTCTATGAGTCAACTCAAGGCATGCAAAGAGATTTCTGCATGCCAGTCCTTCTGAAGTGTCAACACCTTGGATGCCATGAGTTGACACTTAATTCTGCCACTCAAAAAGAACTTGTGCCAACCTTCAAAATTTAGTGTGTTCTCCAATAAAACTTCAATACATTCTTTAAAAAGCCTAGATTGACGTATTTTGAGACTTTTCACGATGAGAAGACTTCTTATACACTAAGAAATTGCTTAGCTTCGAATGAGTGCCTTTGATACTTTTATATTGAAAATTTGAGGTGCTTGTATCCTGAAACTCACAACTACAATTGAAATAATAGTATAAAATATATACTTAGCATTTTGTTAGTCATCAAAATCAAGGGCTAAACCCATAATATTTATTTTTAAAATAGGGTATTTTGTAGGTAATTATTGAAGTAAATTAATATTAAATTAATATTTTTTATCTGGTCACCGTGCTTGTCTCTGGTCTTCCGTTGTCTCCATTCGATCCCATGCAATTTTTCTGGCAAAGTTTCTGGTCCCATCCGGCCCCCTTCCGGGCTCCCATCCAGCCCCCTTTCGGGCTCCCATCCATCTTTATGTATCCATTTCCATCCAGCATTCTAGGTGCTTTTCTTGGAGATTTTTTTGTTATTTTATTTTTAATAATATTGTTATAGCTTGTTGATTGATATTTCAGTGTTATAGTTCTTTTGTGGTGCATGTATTATTTTAATTTCTAAAACTTGATATTCCAGTGTTATAATTTTTTTTTTTTTTAATAATCTTGTTGTATCTTGTTACTTGATATTCTAGTATTATAATTTTTTATGGTGCATGTATTGTTATTCATTATTTTAATCTTTGATAAAATAAAATTTTATATATCACAAAAAAAAAATTAAATTTTATTTAGTCCATTGATAAGCAATAATCATAATATGTATAACTTTATACATTAATTATATATTTAAAATAAAATTAAAAAGTAGAATTATCTAAGGAGCTTATTTTGCTTAGTATAACTAATTAAACCAATTATGATTTAGAGAATTGTTAGGTTATTAATTATTTATAATTTACTAAATCAAAACTTTAGAAATTAATTTATAGTCTCCATACCAAAATAAATAATAATTAAAATATTTAGTGTTGGGGTTGAGTCCCTTGTCCGACCGGGCGGAGCTACTGGATCGCAGGTTCGCTCTTTGGTTCACCTGCAAAATAAATCCCTGGCCAGAGTTGCTTCGGCGGGGGCACTCCGATGCCTAAATCAGAGGTAGGCTCCAGCCACAGAATGAGGAAGATTTTGAGGATGATAAATGGAGAGGAAAGGACTCTGAGATTTTCAGGAGTATCTTGTCTCTTACTTGGAGTGTCCCCTCTTACTAGTATTTATATTGATTGGTTTGGCCTACGGTTCCATTCTCCCTCCAGCGGTTATGATGGAGGGAGTTAATTCATTCCCCCTCATTTGCAATCATGGATGGTTACGAAACGGTTCTAGCTAGGCTAGAGATGTTGCCGCTGGAATTAATGATCACGTACTTTGGAAGTAGTTGTATAGTCGATGATAACAATAATTTGCCATGTTCATGGAGATTTGAGACAGATCGGAGATCTGTCTTCAGACTTCCTTTTTGGGAAAATATTTGTATCTAAATTAAAGGGGTTCCTTCGTCTTCGGACTTCTTTGAGACGTAACGGAGATCACGTGTTTGGCATAGGTCAAAGACTTTGTCTTTGACGTAGGCCAGAGATTGTGTCTTTGGCTGATAGTGAAGATCATGTCTTCAGTTTAGGTCGAGGGTCCTGTCTTCAGCAAGGGCCACAAGTTGATTCTTCAGATGAAGTTAAGGGCTTCGGCTTCAGCTTGTCCATCAATTGTTCGGCTTCTTCTAGACACTTTGGTTTATAGTGCATGTCTTCGACCAATTGAACTAGTGGCTGATCTGTGCTTGAACTGACATATCCTAATAGTTGCTCCCCACTCTTAGTTTTCGAAGCGACAATCTACCTCGAAGAGAGAGTATTACTGGCTTATCATTTTCCCTTAGAGAATGGTGCGATAGATGATTACGAAATCTCTGATTGGACTGTTTGCTATAACCACTGGCTGATTCGGGGATCAGGTGATGAACAGCTGTCACCCCCTGATTGGGGTATGAAAAAGGAGTGGGCAGACCAGGGATTGTCCCTCCTTTTTTTGTTGTGCGATGGTTCAGCCGATCTTTTGGTTAGGATTTGGGCGACGGTCATAGCCTCTTCCTATCCTTTGGATAAGAAGTGCGTTCCACCTTAGTCGTTGATTTATGTGGATTATGACCTTCGGTCCATTATGCGTCAAATCAATTTAGGGTTGTTTAGGATTGCGCACCCATCTTGAGCGTCCATGGCAGATTTGGGGAGATGGTTCCCCCTATCAAGATGTCGCTTTGAAGCTTTGGTGCAGGCACCAGACTCAAAAGAAGACTTCAGGGCTCCATCTGGATCTCTGATTGACCTTGCCCGAAGAATTAGGATTTTCTGGTTTTGTAATAAGGGTTGACTTGGTCAACTCAATTTTAGTCTTGAGTCTGTATTTCCCTGTAATTTAATTTTGTTGAGTCATGTTGACTCAGTACAAGTCCTGGTAGTGGTCTAGGTCTTCTCCAGGTTGGTGCCACTTTTTTTTTCGGTCAAGTCAAGGTCCACGGTGCCACATTTTTTCTCCCAGGCCCAAGCAAGTGGGCGCCACACTCCCAGCCACACGCCAGAGTCCAGGAGGCGACACATCTCCATCCAGTGTCTTTGGTCCCTACACCACAAGAAGTAAGTTCCTTTTTTTTCTTGCACCACTTGGGAGAGAAATCCATCAAGATACCTCAATCCAAGGAGGAGCCAATTTCTTTCCAGATAATCCCAAGCCAGGATGGCAAGAATTTTTCTTGAAGAGAGGATCAAGGAGGTGCCCCACAATGTTCCATAAAAATCCAAGTTATAAAAGGGAAGAGAGCATGTCTTGGGAAGGAATTCAAGAGGTTCCCAAAAGTTTCCAAAAGTGCCAAAGACATGAAAGGAAGAAGCCTAAACTTATGGAGCAAGACTAGGAGGTGTCCAAATGAGCCAAACCATGAAGGGAAAATCCTTGATTCATGGAGAGATACAAGGAGACACCCCCATAACCTGCCATTTGGAGCTGATTTTCAAGTTTTCTTGGAGTTTTTGGGCTGCCCACTCATGGAAGGATCTTGGGAAGAGATTTGATGCCTAAAGTATGGGTTATTCCTATTAGTCCCACATGGGAAATGTATAAAATTTTATTTCTTTGTTATGTCTATATATTCAACTCTATGTAACTCTTGAATTTAATGATGATGAAAATAATTTCTGTGTGAGCAACTTTGTGTTTCTCTCTTCTGCACTTGTATTCAGGTGTTGAGCTTCGCGAGGGAGTAAATCCGGGTTCCCTAGGAACCTTGATGAGTGTGAGATCTCCAATCCCAAACCCTAGGTTAGCCACTTCAATTCCAAACCCTAGCCGCCCATCATCTTCTCATTCCACAATCATCCAAACCCTATCTACCTCATCATCTCACGGCCCCTCTCTTCTACGTAGAGGCTGACCACCAGCATCTAGGTCCAGATCGGCTACTTCGATACAGAGCAAATTCTAGAGGAAGTCAGATCAGCATCCAAGAATCAGGATTTCAGCAACATCAATTTTTCAAGTTCTTCTTTTCTGGTAAATCCTTTCTTTGAGTATTTGGTTCCATAACTTGTTCTTCTTCTTTCCCAGATCCTGAGTTCAGGAGAAGCCCACTCTGCCAAGGACTAGTATTGGAGGATCCATTGCGAAGAAGATCCGAATCCGAGGATTCAACAATCTGCTCGGAGAGTCCTTCCACCAAACTCTGTGAAGATCACTGTCTGATACATAACCCTTCTTTCTCTTTACTTCTGTCCTGTGAAGTTCAGAGCGAAACCCTAGGTTTGGGAGTTTCTCAACCCCCAGCGATCCTTTACTTCTGAACTACTCTGATAATCTAGTTTCTTTGAATTGTGCTTTCAATTATTATATAGTTTCTTTCAACATTAGTTTATCTTTCCTTTGAGTCAAAGCCGACTTCTTAAAATATATATATATATAATACATTAATTTTAATTTGCTTCCGCATTCCACATATTCGTTCTGCATCATTTTGGTTTCAGAGCATTCGTTCTGCATCAATTTTGGTATCAGAGCCCTGTCTAGGGTTTCTGACTTGCTTGCATGTTTTGAGTGTCTCTTTTTTACTTTGTCTGCTCGAGTAGACTCCCCAGACGTCCTGGCCTAGGAACGAAGCGAGGTGCAAGCCTCCTCTCCCATTCCATGGGTGTTCCTAGGGCGTGTAGGGATCCGCTGGTTACAGCTTCGTAGCAGGAATTGTAAACGGGGGAAAGCATTTATTTTCAGTCTGTAACTACCCCTATTTTAGGAATATTTCTCATTGAAAGTAACTCCAAATTGTTTGATTTTTATTTTTTCGGAATTAGTATAATTGAACCTATTTTACAAAATTTTACTATAATTTATTGTTTCTGTGAAATTTCTGAGAGTTAAATTATAGCAATTCTATTTCTGTATTTCTGCAATTCAATTTTTTTTGAGTGATCATCTCCTAATTCATCTTAAGGGCAATTGAGCATCTAAGATAAGGGAGGAGTTGATAACCTCTCCTTAGCCAAAACACCACCCCATTTATTCGATCCTAACCTAATTTTAAATTTATTAGACTTAATTTGCCCTAGTGGGCTAGGAACACCATTGGTCAGGTCACCTAGGTTTAGTCAGTTTGTCTGGTTACTCTGTGTGTGCTTTGTACTCAGTGTCTAGAACGGTGATTCAGGACTAACGTCCCGAATGGCTTGTGTGCTGGTCTGTCTACTTGGCCAATCACTGATTGGTGTCTAGGATTAGCAATTAGGGACCTAACACTCTCCCCTTACACCTGCCTAGCTGAGTCCCGAGTTACTATAGGCTAGCTTGCCACTCTGATTGGGCATCTAGTTTGGGGTCTAGGTCTAGTTAGCCCATAGTCATTTCAGTCGTGTCTCATTTGGTGTGCTTGCTTGCATCATCATGTCCACCCGGAATGAGAGTCCCTACCAACCTGGTCAAAACCCAACCTGATTTAGAGGCCATGATTAGAACTCTTACCGAAAGTATGACCAAATTAAGTCAGGATATGACTGATACTATTGCCCAGTTTTAGAGACCGAGCCCAGGTACTTGAGAGCCTAGGCACTGAAATTGGACCCCTGACTCAGAATTTGGTAGACCCCAACCTCACCCATACCCAGAGCCTAGGACCTTTTATATAGGGATCCTGAACCTAATCATTGAGGTTTGATCTAAGAGCCTATGACCATGATCTTGCCCCTGAGTCTGGCCCTAGGAGCCTATACCCATACTGGGTTGACTTAGAGAAGCGACTCGTTAGGAACACCGAACCTTATGCACCCACTTTTGATGGAAGACAAGAGACATATATTTAATGGGAAGAACAAATGGATCGGTATTTTGAGTGCACTAACATATCAAAATAGGACAAGTTAGGTTGGCCAAAACCAAGTTCACCAAACATGCTAGGTCGCATTGGTATGCTATTGAGCGTGAGTGTTATCAAAGAAAAGAGGAAAATATAACTTGGAGAGATATGAGAAGTAAGTTGAGAGATAGTACCTAGGTAGATCCTATGAGAAAGACTTTTAGACCAATGGTACCAATTGCGACAAGGTAATAGGCCTGTGTCTAATATATCGAGGACTTCCAGTGGTATTACATGAAATGCAATACCATTGAGACCGAAGCTCAGATCACATCGGGGTTAGGGTTGGGTTACACTCACATTTATAGGAAGCTATGCCTTGAAAAGACCAATAAGTTAGACCGAGCCTACCAAGAAGCCCAAGACTATGATTGGTCTTTAAGATATAACCAATCAAGTACTTTGGACTTAAAGCCAACCTCTAACCATTTGAGTCAAGTTTCGATTGATCCGACATCCATAGTGAACCAGACTTTTGTTTGTCAATTCCCACTTGTGTCACCTCTTGACCAGAAGGATAACATTGAAAGAGTTAGGCATGGCCATCCCAAAATTAGTTGACCCGACCAGAGCCTACATAAAGAGAATCAAAGGAGAATAGATTAGAACCTTTTAGTGAGATTGAGGAAGAAATATATGAGCCTGACATAAGTTTGATAAATGGAATATGAAGAAGAAGAATTTGAGGATATCGCTCCCCGATAATTCAATTAACCAACTCCTACCTAATGGGATTATTGAGGGGACCCTGCCACTCAAGGAATTCAGGAGCTAACCCTAAGAGAAGACCCTTTTGAGGAAGTTCAGGAAGAGGAAATTACACCAAATGAAAGTTTAAGTGAGAATACCCCTGAACTCATTGAGGAACCAAAGAAGACACCCCTGAGTCAAATCTGGTAGAGAAGTGTGAAGAAGGAAGGGGTTCACAAGAATTGCCCATTGAGAAGGTCCAAGAACAAGAAAAGACAGTAGCTTAGAGGACTTTCTAGTAAACATTCCAAAGACCTTCTTGATAACCTCCACCTTCTAGGAGCACCCACCTATCCTAGAACTTGCACTTGTAGACCCTCCTAGAGCAAATCATGAGGTTTGGATGAGTGCACCTATAGAACAATGTCCTCATTTTAAAGTCGTCCTGAATAACCAAGGTTGTTTCTTTGTTTCCGATAAGCCACCTCAAACTCTGATTCTTATTTCCTACCCTTCCTGAATCTTCTCATGTTTCTAGAGCTATGGGATTACACTTTACTGAGATCTCTAGGTTGCCAAGACTCCTTAGAACCTATTAGGTTTGCCACCTACTTCTGGAAGACCTTATGGCACCTACTAGGCATCCATAATAAGTTTTCATGCTCTGCATGCCCTCCTCTGACCCAAGGTCAAACCTAGAGAGCCTTAGTTTGTTAGGTTTAGACCTAGGGTTCCTTGGAATAAAGTCCATTCTTTAGGAGTGCGTTGTCAGTCTAGTTTAGTTTTTTCTTGATCCTTTACTAGGCTTTGGCTCATTTGGTTTGATTGAGAGCATCAAGAATTGGGATTTGTATTTTGTCCAGGGTTGAAATTGCATTCAATGTTTCTATCAATAGGTCTATAGGCTAGAGTCCCTTGAAATTGTTCATGGATACAGCCTCACACACCACATGATCTGATTTCACTATTAGCCCACACACACAAGTCTCTTGATGCACTTGCATAGCATGTAAGGACTTGCATAAAGAAATTCATGCCAAAATAACTTTAAGTAATGAAACTTATAAGAAGTTGGCTGATTCTCAAAGACGAGTCAAAACTTTTATTGAGAGAGACTATGTAATGATTAGGTTAAGGCCTGAGTGATTTTTTCCTGGAATCATTAGAAAGTTACATGCTAAAGGAGCTGGACCATTTAGAGTAGTGAAGAGAGTAGGATCCAATGCCTATGTGCTCGAGTTTGCCTCCAGAACTAGGAAATAGCTCTACTTTCAACATTACAGACTTAGTAGAGTATAGGGAGCCAGCTGTGATTCCTAGTAAGCCTTTGAAACCTAATCCTGTTATTGAGAGTGATCCCAACCCTGTGTGTTCACCAACAAACTGGCCTGTGAGGAAAGAGCAGATTGAAATGATCCTGGATGATCAGGTTATCTCTACTCGTAATCGAGGATACCAAAGATACCTGGTCCGCTAGCAAGGAAAGCCAGATTCTGATGACTCTTGGATCTCCCGAGAAGAATTACAAGAATTGGACCCAGACCTCTTGGAGAGATACCAGAGCCAGCTTGATCCATACTCGACAAGGTCGAGTTCCTCCCACCCGGGAGAATTGGTGGGGCACTAGACTCAGAAGAAGACTTCAGGGCTCCATCTGGATCTCTGATTGACCTTGCCCGAAGAATTAGGATTTTCTGGTTTGTAATAAGGGTTGACTTGGTCAACTCAATTTTAGTCTTGAGTATGTATTTCCCTACAATTTAAATTTTGTTGAGTCATGTTGACTCAGTACAAGTCCTAGTAGTGGTCTAGGTCTTCTCCAGGTTGGTGCCACTTTTTTTTTCAGTCAAGTCAAGGTCCAGGGTGCCATATTTTCTCTCCCAGGCCCAAGCAAGTGGGCGCCACACTCCCAGCCACACGCCAGAGTCCAGGAGGCACCACATCTCCATCCAGTGTCTTTGGTCCCTACACCACAAGAATAAGTTCCTTTTTTTCTTGCAACCACTTGGGAGAGAAATCCATTAAGATACCTCAATCCAAGAGGAGCCAATTTCTTTCCAGATAAACCCAAGCCAGGATGGCAAGAATTTTTCTTGAAGAGAGGATCAAGAGGTGCCCCACAATGTTCCATAAAAATCCAAGTTATAAAAGGGAAGAGAGCATGTCTTGGGGAGGAATTCAAGGAGGTTCCCAAAAGTTTCCAAAAGTGCCAAAGCCATGAAAGGAAGAAGCCTAAACTTGTGGAGCAAGACTAGGAGGTGTCCAAATGAGCCAAACCATGAAGGAAAAATCCTTGATTCATGGAGAGATACTAAGAGACACCCCCATAACCTGCCATTTGGAGCTGATTTTCAAGTTTTCTTGGAGTTTTTGGGCTGCCCACTCATGGAAGGAGTCTTGGAAAGAGAATTTGATGCCTAAAGTGTGGGTTAGTCCTATTTGTCCCACATGGGAAATGTATAAATTTTATTTCTTGTTTGTCTATATATTCAACTCTATGTAACTCTTGAATTTAATGATGAATGAAATCAATTTCTGTGTGAGCAACTTTGTGTTTCTCTCTTTCGCACTTGTATTCAGGTGTTGAGCTCTATGAGGGAGTAAATCCGGGTTCCCTAGGAACCTTGAGGAGGTGTGAGATCTCCAACCCAAAACCCTAGGTTAGCCACTTCAATTCCAAACCCTAGCCGCCCATCTCTTCTTCATACCACCAATCATCCAAACCCTAATCTACATCATCTCACGGCCCTCTCTTCCAAGTAAATGCCGACCACCAGCATCCAGGTCCAGATCGGCTACTTCGAATACAGAGCAAATTCCAGAGGAAGTCAGATCAGCATCCAGGAGAATCAGGATTTCAGCAACATCAATTTTTCAAGTTCTTCTTATCTGGTAAATCCTTTCTTTGAGTATTTGGTTCCATAACTTGTTCTTCTTCTTTCCCAGATCCTGAGTTCAGGAGAAGCCAACTCTGCCAAAGGACTAGTATGGAGGATCCATTGCGAAGATATCTGAATTCGAGGATTCAACAATCTGCTCGAGAGAGTCCTTCCACCAAACTCTGTGAAGATCACTGTCTGATACATAACCCTTCTCTTCTCTTTACTTCTGTCCTGTTGAAAGTTCAGAGCGAAACCCTAGGTCTGGGAGTTTCTCAACCCCCAGCGATCCTTTACTTCTGAACTACTTTGATAATCTAGTTTCTTTGAATTGTGCTTTCAATTATTATATAGTTTCTTTCAACATTAGTTTATCTTTCCTTTGAGTCAAAGCCGACTTCTTAAAATATATATATATATATATATAAATATATTAATTTTAATTTTCTTCCATATTTCACATTTTCGTTCTGCATCATTTTTGGTTTCAGAGCATTCGTTATGCATCAAGCTTCCTTGTCCCTTTATGAGAAGGAGAAAAGGTCTAGTTGAGGAAGCTTTTTCATCCTTGCATACTGACAATCTTGGTCCAGCTTTTCCTGTTCTTGGCTATCGGTCCCCTTTCGCAGGTAGAATCTTCCTTTTGTTTCTTTGCTCCATTTTCTTGTTGTGGCTGAGACTGTAGGAAGGCAAGGGAAAAAGGTTGGGTCTTCTGAGATAGATGATGCGGTGAGTTCGAAGTTAGTTTCCAGCTCTGTTTTACCAGGGAAGCTTGCTTACCTTCGAGAGAATTATCATGTTCCCAAAGGGTTTCCTCTGGTGCTTCCCATATCTGAAGAGCGGGTGCATAAACCTCCCGTCGGGTGCGTTGCCATATACGAAGATCATTTTAAGGCTGGTCTTCGATTTCCCCTACATCCCTTCTTCATCAAGGTGTTTCGCATGTACCATATAGTACCAGTGCAGTTGACTCCGAACAGCATTCGGAACATCTGCAGATTTTTGGTTTGGTGCCACATAGCCAATATGACTCTCGGGACCCATTTATTCACCGCTCTTTTCATTCTTAAGAGGGATTTATGCGGTCACGGATGGTGGGTGATCAGTCATCGGCTTGGTCGTAAGATCATAAAGGATATGCCTAGCACCATCCATGGGTGGAAGCCCAACTTTATTTTTGTATCATCTATCGAACCGTGGGATTTCAGTAGCGAGTGGAGGGAACCACACCTAGTTGCCAATGATGGGAAAAGGTGTTGGCGGCTGATTAGTCCGATTATGCCTTACTGACTGGTTCAGAGGCTATTTCCATCTACGAGCTATTGGAGGAGAGGAGTCTCCATCTCTCAGGGATCAGCGAGTTCCCTACGTTAGGTATAAATGGTGGAAGTTTCCAGCTCTCCTCTTTTAACTCTTTCATAGTCCAATTGACTCAGAAGGGTCTTTTTACTTGTAGGTGGTGGAATGAAGCCTGATTTAGGCTGGCTTCATCAATATTCCGCAAAGAGGATGGCTCAGGCTCTTCCTTTAGGATCAGAAGTCCAGAAGAAGGCTCAGGGGGATGAGCCTAAGAGAAGTAAAAGCACCTCGTCCTCTAGAGGAACCTCAAGGGGAGATGGGGTGTCGATGATGGAGGCCCCAGTAGGGCCTCAATTAGTCAAATCTCTGCCAACGGTTAGTTCTCCAGTTCAGATAAGGGAGAGTCCATCTCCAGTGGCCGATGTGCCACTACCTTGCCCCCCTGTGGTGGATAAGGGCAAGGCACCATAACTCGAGGAGGAATCCATCCGGGAGGCTTCTCCAAGTGGGAGCCATCTCGTGAGCTCTTCGGAGCTTTCCCCCATGGGGGGTCTTTTAATTCCTGTCGTGGCTAGGCAGGCACTAAAAAACACTTTGTTACCTCATGATTTGGTAGTCGTTCAAGGTTGGAGCCTCACGAGGATCTCTGATTTTGCCTATTCCTCCCTACAACTGGTAAGATCTTCATCATCCCTTCTTTGCCCGATGGGTCGTCTAGCTTGTGACTGATCTTACACCTTGTTTTGTTGGTGTAGCTGATTTACAACATCACTTTCATGGAAGAAGGCCTGGGGGGCATTGATAACCTCATTCACGATTTGAAGGAGGAGCTCCAAGTGGCTTGGGCCAAAAGGGAGGTAGCCGAGGAACTAAAGCAATCCAGGAGAATCGACTCATTCACATGGATGTTGATGTTCGGGGCTTGAAGGGTGAACTGAAGAATGCCCACATGATGATTGCAGGGCAGGGGGTGGAGTTGAGGGGGAATAAGAAGCGAATTGACTCCTTAGAACACTCTGCCAAGGAGAACCAGGAGAGGATCGAAGAACTAACCAAGGCGGCTGAAGAAGCGAACAAGAGGGCCGAAGAGGCATCTTTAAGAGCCAAAAAGGCATCTTTAAGAGCCGAAGAGGTGGCCTTGGAGTCTGAAGCAGCTAGGAGGGACTTCGAAGCCATGAAAGAGCAGGCAGCTAGAGTTGTTGTGGATTTCAGGAAGTCCTCTGAATTCTAGATGGAAATGAATGAAGCAACCTTGTACAGCTATCAACATAGCTTCAATGACGGACTCACCAAGGTTAGTGCTATCTTCCCTGACTTTGATATCTCTAGGATTTCTGCATTTGACATTGAGGTAGAAAAGGAGGAGGAGATTGGAGCCATTGAAGAGATTGAAGAGATGCCGAGCCAGAGCGAAGAAATCCCAATCATAGCCGAGGACCCGGATGTAATTTCGGTCCAGGCTGAAGAGGCTAAGGAGATGCCAAGCCTGAGGGAAGAAATCCCAAACATAGTCGAGGACTTAATTTTGGTCCAGGCTAAAGAGGATGTTCAGGCTGAAGAGGGAGTCTAGGCTAAAGAGGGAGTTCAGGCTGAAGAGAGTGTCCAGGCTGAAAACTCTTTGGAGCTAGCCCAAGTTGAGGAAACCTTTTCTGCCCAGATTGGCAGGATACTCCAATCTTGCGATGTTGGATCCCTCTCGGCTGATCCTTAGGGATTTATTTGGCTTTGGGCATTGTATCTCTTCCTTTCCTTCCTTTGGCATGTAACCAGAAAACTCTCTTGAATTAACGAGCATTTTCCCTTTTCTATGTACACTATGATGCTTTGTAAATGTTACATATTTTGAACTTGATTTAGGCAGAGTCATTGATTTTGGTGGTGGTTTAAATCATGTAGCCTTTTGTCGACTTAATTATTATAAACATAGGTTCCTCCTTTTGAATTGCAAAATGAGTAGATAATTTACTATATAAGAGGAACCTTGAGCTTACCAGCTCACCGGGGGTGTGGTGAGTGCCATGTCATCGCTTGGAGGAAGTGGCGATCAGGTCCATAATGACTGTGCGTGGGAACAAGGATTATCATGGCTATAGCCTTTTGTTGGTCCCTCCCAGCACACTAGTTGAGGCTCTGATTTATTAGGGCAACCACACGTGGCATGCCTAGGAGCCCATTATGAATGAGGGCTTTCGAATTTCGCTAGTCTCAATATAAGGGAGGGAATATCCTTGGATCAACTGCCATTCACCCTTGGTAATGCCGTTTCTAACGCCATTCCTATTTCCTCATCCTCGTGTCGCTCTGAGGGCTTGTTGTGCCATGAGGCCAAACCCAGCATAGCTCAAGTGAGCAGCCATGGGGAAACTGACGAGAGGCTTCCAGGTGAGGAGATCAGATCGAAGGCGAAGATATGTGTTAACATTACCATGCACCAAGGCTAAGAGCAGTGATCCTATCGAGATAGGTTCTTCCTTAGGGGAGGAACTGATTTCTTCTGGTAGGGCAGTGCCGACCGAACCATCCATGAGATCGGGCCCATAAGATGTTGGTGGGGCTCCCCTATACATTGAAGGTGTTAGCCTGCGGCTCCAGTTGTAGGAGAAAAAGGTCTGGTGGGGTGCAATACCCCTGTCATGAGAGCCTGGAGGCAGGAATTTGGGGATCCTTTTCCTGTCTTCCTCCTTGGAATACAGCAGGTAGCCTTCGTTGCATGTGTCACCTATCCACATTCGTCAATTGGACTAACTTTGTAGGTGCTCCTTGTTCTATAGGTTTCTCGCGACATTTCTTCGTTGGAGAAAGGTGCTCGTGAATCTATCAGCTATGGTGAAGGTCTCCGAAGCTGAATGGCCTTAGCTGTAGCTGAGAAAGATGTCACCGAGAAGCTCTGAGCTACTGCAAGAGAAGAGAGGGATAAAGTCATTGCCTCAAACAATGTCTTGAAGAGATAGATGAGTACTATTCAGGCACAGGTGATCGAAGTGTCGATCATTGCTCAGGAGAGAAGGAGAAAGGTTGTCTCTCTTAAATGGATGTTGAGGGAGACCCTGCTGGACACTGAGGAGCCGAAGTCCCGTCTGGTCGAGTTAAAGAGGAGGGTCGAGGAGCTGGAGACAAGCCTTTCGGTGGCCAACCAGAGGGCTGTGCAGGCCAAAGAGAGGTCTTCCGAGGCCGTTGAGGCTTATAGAGTTTCTCAAGCCTTCAAAGATGAGACAGGCGAAGTTGCTTCGGAAGGAAACTCTTCAGGTTACACCGATTATCTGGGTAAAATCAAAGAGCTTTACCCCGGCCTAGACTTCTCCTTGCTCGCCGTTCTGGAAGATAGATCCGTAGCCTCCAAGGCTCAGTCTGAAGTGATGTCGACCCTTGCCCTCATTTTGATTGCCGAAAAGACTGCAAAAAGTAAATCTGCTATATTTTTTCATTTTTTTTCTAGTTATCTGTAATGTCCTCCTTTTGGATGAGGTTTTTCATCCTTGAAATAAATGATTAATTTCTTTCAAACTAGTCCTTTTTGGGCTTGGCTCTTTGTGGTTCCTCCTGATGGGTAAGCCGAAGACTATTTGGTCAAAGTTGATGTTGAAGATGAATTCTGAAGTAAGATTGGAATGCCGTTATCGATGATTGACCTCAATTAGGCTAGCTGATGTCAGCTACCCCATCATAATATTCCTTCTATCTTGGAAGGGATGTGGCAGACATGTGTCACTTTCCCGTTGGCCATTGATTGAGGAACATTAAGCATAATATTCGTTGCTCATGTCGAGTGCGTAGATATTTTAACAATCACATCCCCGCGCGTCATGGGTGCCGCCATATCTTCCCTTTCCAAGAGAAGGCCATCTTCCCTTTCCGAGAGAAGGCCATTAATGTTGCAACCATTCGAGGAAAATCATTATGGTTTCCAAACGCTGATGGTCTCCATCCCCGAGAGCAGTTATTGACGATCCATCATTCCCAGGGTCCACCTGGGTTCTGAGGCATCGTTTCAACACGTGGCACCCTTTGGTATGTCCAAGGAATGGTATGGAGCATGTCTCCCTATGGCCGTTCAGGGTACAGGATCCTTTTAAATAGGACCTGTCTTTCCCTGTCATAGGCCACAGAAATTTCAGACTCCATTTTGAAAACTGCCCTCCTTCCCTTAGCACACCAACACAATGAAGTTTAATATTTTTGAACTTTGGAAGGTGACTATGAAGAGGGCCTCTAGCACTCGAACAGAGGGTGAGCCTAGTTCGAAGGCTCCCTGGAGAAGCGACGATGATGACTTGCAAGGGATGATTGCTCAATTGGAGAGGAAGATCCGGGTCTTGAAGCGCATCTGGAGGAGGCTAGGGCTCGAGTCGCGATAGCTGTTGCAGAGGTGGAGGATGTTGGGTTCGGGAACCAGTGCGGAAGCATGGATTTCAAAATTTATGAAACCAGGTCTGAACCCTAATCCCAGATCACCTTATAAGCAATTAAAACTATGACTACATGCATGTCCAAATTTAAACATTATTTAAATACTAACCTCAGATCGCTATTACCAGTCTGATGGAGAAATGAACTCCAAATTGAGTAGCCTCTTGGACACACCAGGCGTCCACTTGTCCGCCCTCCGATGGTGATCCACACGGGCAGATGATCAAGATACTGACTCCTTAATTGGGTTCTTCCATCCAATCAAGTTCTACCCCAAGAACTTGATATATGGGCTATTGGCTAGGACTCCTCTAGCTAAACTGGGACTAAACCTTCTCTCTTACCCTTTTCCTTGTCTTTTAGCAACTTTGGCCCCTTAAGACACTCTTGTCTTAAGAATAAGCCCTTGTCCTAAATGAGACAAGGCTTGTCTTGGAGTGAGAAGAAAATTAAGACAAGATTGTCTTAATGTAAGAAAGAAAGGAGAGGCACCTTCTTCCTTTACCGTCGGAGAGTTTCTCTTTGACTCTCCTTCTGTTCTGAGATTCGACAGAGCCAGGCCCTAAAGGAATCAAAGAGGAAAGAGATGAGGGGGAAACAATCTTCTGGAGAGGGAGAGGGAAAATAGAAGCAAGACTTCGCTGTAGAAAAAAATCTGAAAAATCTTATTTTTTACGGTGAAGTCTTCTCCTTAAATAGGCGACAGAGAGGCGCCTACCCATCTGCAATCACCCTCTCATGCCCCTCTCTCCCTTCTCACGTCCTTTCCCTTCATCTCACGGCCCTTGATTTAATCTCACGCCTTTGGGATGGGAAGACACAAGATAGAGTCGCGAGAAAACACAGAAGGGCGCGCGTAGAAGAGAGGAGTCGCGCCCCTTCGGTGTTTTCTTTCTTTCTTTCACGGTAATTCCCCTTTATGAAGAGTCCACGCCTAGGTGGACTCTCTTCCACGCCCTTTCAGCCAAAAATGCCGACCCCTTTTCCCTTTTTCACGCAAAGACGCCACTTGGAAAGAGTCCACGCGCGCGTGGACTCTTCTCCTTGCGCGCGCGCGTGGGAAAAGAGGGGAGGACTTAGGCGATGTGGGAAAGGGGTTTAGCCTCTTAGGTTAGCCCAATTGCTAGCCTACTATTAGCCCAATGTCTTGAATCTTCAATTAGATTCAAACCGGAATGAATTTGGATCTAAAAAAGACCAAATCGGAACCCTAACTCGAATCCGATTCAAGTAGAAGCCATGGTTTGCAACACATGCTAGTGTGTTCATCTGCAAACGAGATTTAATTCCAAATTAAATCCTTGATTATCTGTCCTAAGTGTGTGACCCATTGGATTCCATACCTAGCCAGCAGTGGGTCCAAGTGCAAGTTGACCTAATTTGATCAGAACTCATTCTAATCGATTTAGGTCAAATCGAGCTAACTCGGGTTAGTCAATTAAGACTCCTCCTAATTGGTGATCCAATTAAACCATTTAATTTGATCAACCCACAAGAAAAGATTGACGTCTAGCAACGTGTCATGTCTACCCGGAAGAAATGGAAATTCTGTGAAATTCCAAAACTACCCTTCAGTGGAAAGTTCCCGTACAATTCGATCCTTTAATCATCTTGCATCCCGAATATAACTATGGATATGGAAACATGCAAACCAGCTTATACTCATTCCCAGCTCAGTCATACACTAATGATTCAATTAACTCGATATTAGAAATCATTTCTAATATCTGTACTTTGATCAAAGATTTCCTGAATCATCATCTGACCTAATTTGGCTGGATGCAATCTCCTCCTACTAGGAGTGATCAATTCCTTGTTGACTCTCATTACCTTCATATACAATTCACCATGCCCAGCATCAACCTCGTGCATGACCCAGTGTCATGATTGAGATTGAACCAAAGCATGGGTTCATGTACATAAGGTATTATGGCAGTCTCAGGTCATAGGACTACTTGTACAACTCCCACTATGAGAAACATCTATTGACATGCAGCTAAGGCTCCATTAGATGTTCTCAAACTGGATCTATTCAGTGAACTCATTCGCTAATGAGCACCCACATCCTTGTATTAGTGTCCACACAAGTGACTGTGAGAGCAGTCACCCTTTTCAGCATACATAGGATGTGCCAGTCTAACCGGAAATCCTGATCCCCAACTCAGGGTTCCTATGACTAGGAATATTCTAGATTTGGGTTTTAAGGCCTTAGATCTCACTGGTATGATCTCATCATAGCCCTACAACCATAGCCCTAATCTATGGGGTTCATCATATAATGACACAGCGAATGATGAAAAATTATTACCTTTATTAACTTGTCAATTTACAATGGTCTGGGAGATACAAATTTGGCTTATAGGGCATAATCCTTTCAATCTCCCACTTGCACTAAAGCCATCGCTCTTATTCTTTAACCCCATACTATCAAGGTGGCGATCAAACTCCCGCTGTGGTAGAGCCTT